>JAWWEE010000001.1:83295710-83411556 GCA_035221455.1 Xenops minutus | reverse complement strand
GTTTATCCAGCTGTGTGTGCTGGACATTTTGTCCAGAAGGATCCTGTGAGAGACAGTATCAAAAGCTTTACTGAAATCCAAAAAGATTTTACTTCAACTGGCTTCCCTTGATCAGCTGGGTGGGCTACCTTGTCATAAAAGGAAATCAGGTTTGATAAGCAGGTCTTTCCTCTCATGAGGCCATGCTGGCTGTGGCCAATGACTGCATTGTCATTCACATGTTTTTCAATACGTCCCAGAATAATCTTCTCCCTAATTTTACCAGGCACTGAAATGACACTGACAGACTTGTAGTTTCCAGGGTCCGACTTCTTTCCCTTCTTCAAAATCAGGACAGTATTCACCAGTTTCCAGTCATCTGGGACCTCTCCAGATTCCCAAGACTTCTCAAAAATCATTGAAAGAGGCTTTGCAATAGCATCAGCAAAGAAGGTATTAAACACCTTTGCCTTGTCTCTACCTCTGTTTGTGAGGTGACCATCCTGTAATGGGACAAAGATATTTCTACACTGCCTTTTGACATTAATATGTTTGAAAAGCTCTATTTATTGTCCCCTACATTTTTGACCAGCTGCAACTCCAACAGAGCTTTGGCCACACGAATTCTCTCCTTACAACAGCAAAGCAGCATCTCTCTATTCTTCCTGTGTCACTTGACATTGCTTCCACTGGGCATACACAGATCCCGGCTCAGACAAGCTGGCTTTCTGCCTTGCCTGTTTGACTTCTGACATCTGTGAATTCCCTGCTCCTGTGCCGTTAGGAGATGATGTTTAAAAAGTGACAGACACTAATGGACCCATGTACCAAAAACATTTTCCCAGAGGAGTCTACTCACTAATTCCCAAAGCAGCCTGAAGTCCGCTCTCCTTGTGTCCAGAGTTGAGGTTTTGCTGGCACTTTTCCTCCTGTCAGCTCAATCAGTTTATGGTCACTGTGGCAAATACAGCCATGAATCTCCATGTGCTCACAAGATCCACTCTGCTGACAAGTAGCACATCCTGGAGAGCATCTTTCCGAGTCGGCTCCCTAAGGACCTATTCCATAAAGTTGTCATCCAGGCTTTTCAGGAATCTTCTGGCCTGGGTTGTACCAGCTGTGTGATGCTCTCAGTTAATTTCTGGCAAGCTGAAGTCCTCCATAAGGACAAAGGCAGTTGACTTCGAAGTGTCCCCTTAGCTCCTCAAAGAATAATTTATCAGTGTCGTTGTCCTGCCTGTGAGGTCCACAGCAGATACCCAGAGTGATATCTGCACTATTTGTTTGCCCTTAACTTCCCTGTGAGTTGGATCTGGTCTGCATATCAGGCCCTCCGTTATCCTTAAAAGGGAGTCTCCTATTACAGCTACCCTTCTTTTCCTCTTAGCAGAGGAGGTCTTGATTCAGGTATTTATGCATGTAATAGTGATAATATGTCAAATGAAAATTTTTTTATTGTAAAATACACTTTCTACTACATGTCACTGATAGGTCATTTAAATCTTTTGGTGAGATTTCTTTGGTTTGGTTTGGTTTGGTAGTTCCATTTTGAGCTTAAAAAAAATGGCACCTTTACAGTCACCAGAAAAAAAAAAAAAAAAAAAAAGAGAGAAAAAAAAAAGAGAGAAAAAAAAAGAAAAAAAGGAGATGTGGGGGGAAACTTGCTCTGAAGTTCTGGTTTTCCTCATTCCACTCTTTCCCCACATTTTTGTGTGTATATTTTCCAGAAATACTACTTTTTTACCTCCAGTCTCACAATTGAACAAGAAAGAGCAACCTTTTGTTAGTGTTCTTCCAACTTGAGGCATCATATTTGATGTATTTCAGCTGTAGTTCATGTTTTACATTCCTTGGCATCCTTGTTGGATCACCATGTTGTAAGAAACTCTATACATTATACATGTATAATATAAATATGTGTACATATATATATGTAGTTCATTGTTTGTTCCATTTAAGAAATTGAAGACACTGTCAAAATTTCATAGCAAGGGTGGAGGAATTTCATTTTCCACCCCCAGGAGTATAAAAAATACTAATAGAATGGGAAGTATCAGGGAGAGAATTATAGAAATAAAGTCAATTCTTAATAGAAATAATTTCCAAAGGCCCACATGTTCCTGAACAGCTTTTAGGCCAGAGTATTTTAGCCTGACTTTGGTGACAGTTCATATAAAAGTCACTCCCACAACTGTCTTACGTCAAGTGAAAGAAGACCTGTCTGGTAAACATGTTTCAAGCAAATGGCCACAAATCAGCCATGTGGTTCCATTTTGATTTGCATTCCTATGAATTTTGATCCATTCTCTGTATATTATTTTCATGGGTACAATTGGCCAGTCCTTTCCTCTAACCTGGAGTATTCATTCAGGCACAGTAAAACAGAGCCAGGTGAATGTGGAATTCCAGATTTGCAGGAACTGTACAAATCTGCTGAGAGGCAGGGCAATAGTGCTTCAATAGGAGTTCTGCATTTTTACACTACACCAATCTTTTATTGGCAAATGAATAATATTGTGTGATTATGTATCATGTTTCAGAATGATGATTTGACTTTTTTGTGGCTTAATGAAGTCTGTCTCTTTCCTGTTCTGCTAAATACTACCTTAATCACATTACCCTTCATGGCTTTAATCTGCCAGATGTTCATTTTTATTACAATAAAACAGTCTCAACACTGGGCCTAGATCCATCTGTTCTGAGGAATTCAACCTTCTGCCCCAGATTTGCATGAAATTCCCTTGAAATAAGGAATCTTCCATGTTCCCACCCTGTGCCATTTAACGTTGTTATTTGTAAATTTAGTGCAATGATACGTATATTTACATTATTTTAGAATCTGCTGTTACATTTTAACTGAACACGGAAAGAGGAGATGAATACATCGTGCATTTGCGCAAGAAGATTGAAACAGTAGCTGTAAGAATGTTTCCTGGTAGGGCCATAGCAGTATTCACAGCAGAACTAGTATTTACCCACTGTTTGTGTATGCAGGAGGTCAGTGTGAAGCAAGGTAGATGAGAATTTCCAACTGCATGTTGCCTCTGAGTGATTCCTTTTTTTTTTTTTTTTTTCTCCCCTTCTTGAAAGATTTTTCTCTTAATCTGTCCAGCAGCTTTTGAGTTTAAATAAGATTGCTGGAGTTGGTTTAGAATTCTATTGATCTGTTCTGCTTTCTCCTGGGACTCCTAGGAGTTTGATTTTTTTTTTTTTTTTTTCCATTGCACAACCTGATAATTACCACAGTAGGACTGCTTAATATTTTTCAAAGAAATCAGGCTGGTTTCATGTATTGGCTTTGGGCTTTGGACATTTTGGAATGACAAACCATTCTGTCTTTGACAAGGTATAGCAAGCATTGCTTTATCCAACAATATGATTTAATGCAAACACCACTTCTAGCTTCACCCAGGTCTACCCTACAAAGCAAAAGTCATAGTTAGTGCATTGAAAGGACATTGCATTTAGGGTGACAAAGTAAGACTTAAATGACAATGATTTTGTAATCACAGGAGTGATGCACCCAAAACATCTGGTAAAGTATCAGCAAGCAAGAATATTAAATTAATGAGAAACAATACAGTTTAATGCCATTTAGATGTCACTTGGTTTTGTACAAACATGTCCCAACAGACAATAGTAAAGTGATATGATAGCGAAATACTTTTGCCTCCAGACTTTTTATCTGATACTTGGACTTTTCCTTCCCAGATATTTTCCTCAGAAGCCTGAGTATGCTTTGAGTATTAAGTAATTGTTTCCTATGTTTAGTCATACTAAAATGGTCTGTCTGTATGGGTAAAGTGGTCAGGATATGATTCATTATAGGAATAAAGGCATAGTGAAAATCATTTAAAGTATTTTGGTACAGTGTGTGGAAACTGCGTTACCTAAAAGAGGCATTATTTCTCAACAGTCACTCTCCACTCTGGATGTCAGATGTCCTTTTTCTTTTTCTTTTTCTTTTTCTTTTTCTTTTTCTTTTTCTTTTTCTTTTTCTTTTTCTTTTTCTTTTTCTTTTTCTTCTTCTTCTTCTTCTTCTTCTTCTTCTTCTTCTTCTTCTTCTTCTTCTTTCTCTTTCTCTTTCTCTTTCTCTTTCTTCTTTTTTTCCTCAGTGGGTTTGAGCTCTTCCATGCTGTCACAGCTTCAGTCCCTGAGCCCTTAGAAGCATAGCTGCTTCTGGGGTGTTTGCTCCACTCCTTTGCATCCATGGCAGGGACACAAATGGAGGAGACCGTTCTTACTGAGCTACAACAACCCCTATATCCTCATCTTGCTGACAAAAAACAAACCAAACAAACCAAGAATAAAACACCAAAACCCCCAAACAAACAAACAAAAACCCACAACACAAACCCCAAATCCTTTCACATAACTTGTGGAGATTTGAGTTAAAAGAACACCAGAAGAAATGTAGTTATTCGGTAATGTCCCTAACCTCCAGAAAGATTGTGGGAGCATATATTGGAAGAGCAATCCCTTTAGCTCCTATAAGTCAATGCAACCAAGTTTATGAATCAGAGCTCACAGTCTCATTTTCTAAGACTTGTCTGTAATTACACTACATTACACAACAATGTAATTACATTACATTATTATTTTTCTTGGATTCCCTTCTTCTTCTTTTCTCTGTAACCTTGAGTTTCTGTGTTTATCCACTTCTGAACATAACACTTGAACGCAGACACCAAAGCTTTTTATTCCCAGAGAATGCTCTGCAAACTTCCAGCATTATAAAAACATTGATTTATCTTCTCCTTAACTTAATGTGTCTACTTATTGACGGGGATATTTTAGTGACAGTGGTACAGATTATTGAAGTTAGAGTATGTCAATTTGTATTGTTACAAGGACCTATGATACTTATGGCAACCATGAATGTTTTAGTACTTAATAAAACTTAGCATAGTTATTATGATAAAACTAATCTGAGGTAGGGAAATGTTTTTTTTTTCCCCTGTCAGAACAGAGTGGAGCACTAATTAAACCCCACTTATGCATATCCAGTTAAGTTCCTTATGGACCGGATTTGGATCTTCACAGACATGTAGGCAACAGTGAGCACTCGGTGCACAGTTAGTTGTAAGTTAAGGTGGATGCATCTGTGCTGTGACAAATGAGTTTTGCAGAACTCTGTAGCAACTCTGAGAACTAAACTTTTGTTGATTATAGGCTAGATTATTGAGCAATAGCTGAAGGATCTTAAAGTTTGAATTTTTCAAACATAGAATTGTTATCATGGAAACTGCTATCGTTGTAAAAGGAATATTGTAAGACTTGGGGAAAGATGTAGGTTTCTCACCTCAAGATCATTAATCTATATATACTGCACCACTTCGCATCCATTTGTTTGGCATTCATAAGTGTCAGCACAATAAAAAGTCATTTTTATGTATTTCCAAGAAGCGCATAGCTATTAAGAGACCACTTTGCATCAATGTGCATGGGTACCCAGGATGTCCTCCTGAGCATATTGAATTGCTTGAAAAATCCCAATTTGTTAAATCAATAGAGGCACTGTCCATGAAAACAAGCATTAAAGGCACTGCACTATTTGCACACTATGCGCGTCATTGAGACATGCAAAGGCACATCTGACCGTGAAACTCTTTTGTTTAACATTCTTGGTTTAACATTCTGAGGTCAGATTGTCCCTGCTATGCAAATCTCCTTCCCTTAAACAACCCTTAAGCATTTTTCTGGTCACAATCTTGCATAAGCAACATTACGCATGAATTTTGAAAAATTCACTCATTTTTCAAAACAATTTTAGAGTTTAACCTCTCCTACATATCACTGAATTCTTGATGCTTTTCCAGTTCCAGGGAGCTCTGACATCCTCACTTGATATGTTTCTTCCTAGACATAGGTCTTCATCAAGGAAAGCAAAATTTTGATACAAATATTAAGTTATAATACATTACCACTCAAGCTTTTTCTATACCAGAGTTTTAGATTTATCATGAAGAAATATCTAATCTTCATAGATTAGGAAACCGCAGGGCTAGATGCTCATATATATTATTGCTTCTCTATTTAGTATTATCACTCTAAATCAAAATCAGAGTAGTATTCAAACTACTTGTTTTACCTGGAACACTACAACAAATACAACCCTGCAGGACGTAAATTACTGAAATACTATCAACTTATCAACTTTTAAATTATTATCTTTTTTTATTTTTATTTTTTTTTTAGAATATCAACCTATTTTGTAATTGTGTATAATGTCTATCAAACTTTTTAAAATACAAATAGGTGGCTCAGACATTTATAGTACAGTATTGGAATATTTTAAAATTCATTTTGGGTACAATAAGGTATTTCACATGTATGATAAATTCTGAGATTTATAAGCCTCTACATCAGAGTCTCCAAAATAAAAGGTGATAAATTAGGGTACAGTATTGCTATAAAGTAGGTTTTCAATAATACACGACAAAGAATACAGAAAATGAGTTTATTTTGATAAGTAGAAGTAGTAGGCCCTTAGATGTGGTGAAAGAAAAGATAGAAAGATAAAAGAAAGCTATGCGAGAAACATGGCATTTAAGAACCTGCATGATTCACCTGAATTTTATGACAGCTATTTGGATTTTAACAGGTTGCTTATGGTTGCCCAGAATGGAATCTGTATTTTTTATGAGAACTAGCAACACCATTCCAGCTTCACTAATCACATTGCAGCACACTAAACAATTCCCACCTTCAAATTTAGATGGGTACATATGCTAATTCATAACCATTTAAGTACACAGCAGTAATGAGTTTCCTGCTAGGTTAATTTGTGTCATATTCAGTGTAAACACTTGATATCTGCTGGTAATCATTGTATAAAAGCCTGAACAACAGCATGATATTTCTCAGGAAAGTTCTTTAATTATCTGGGGAAAAGATGATCATTAACACCTTACTTGGTGTTTCCTTGAAGCAAGAACACACACTTAAAAAAAAAAAAAAGAAAGAAAATAAAAACAGTACAGGAACATGTCTGTTGCAGTATCATTAACCATGTGCCAGAAAGAGTCTTTAATAACACGGTGTGAGCTGTCTGAGACAGCTGGCTGAGCATCTAGATTACATTGGCATTACTTATTACCTAGAATGTATCATATAGCAAGAGATAAGGCAAAAAAAATATTTGAGTCACTTTGTTAGACTTAAAACTTATTTCCAATAGATTTAAAACCTATCACCTAAATCTGGATGAAAGCACTCTGAAAGTGTTCTTGCAGTTTAAGTGGTTGCAAATGTTTTCAGGGTTTGTAGATTGATGATACTTTCTTCAAACTTGGCTTTTCCCCATTGAATGTGGTGAACATTTCCCTATTGTTTTTAACTGGAAAATACCAGACTTTCTAGTACCCTTGTGGAGCACTTGATTGAAAACAACTAAATACTGGGAATTCAGTTAGAAGATTATGTTGAGAATATTGGGGTTTTCTATCTTAAGAGGCATACAGTGCTTTAAACTGGAGAACACATAAAACACATTTGAGAGACTATTTCAGTAATGTTGTTATTGATATTTTGTTGTAAAATACGACTGTTTACAATGGATTGTTATTGTCTGTGAGGCAAGTAGGTAGTGAAAGATTGCAATTTTGTTATTCTCCATTCAGTTTCAGGTAGAAAACCTGAACGCAACTGTATACTGCGTGTAGAGAAAAAGATAGAAAAACCCTTTTATAATGCTTAAATAGTTTTAAATGCCTGTAGTTGAAGCATTTCGTTTTAAATTTGCTTTTGAAGAATGCGAATGTCATTCCTTGATAGAAGGGATTTCCCAAAATTTCTCAGAGCACCATTTGTATTTAGTCATGCAGAAGTGATAAAACTGTCATCCAGTCTCAGAGCAGAGAGTGAACATTTGCAAAGGAAATGAGAGGCAGGAAATTACTTGCTAAGAAGAAAAGAAAAGGGAGTCCATTGTGGTAGAACAGAGGATGTATAGAGAAAGGGAGAACTGGAAAATGAAAATCGTTAAACTGTATTACTTAAGGAACAGTGATTAATATCTGTGATCTTCCCAGCACTTAAACAGAAGTCGTAAATGATGCTATAACAGCGCATTGACAGACACAGATCCATCTCAAAAGTTGGTAAACTGATCATAGTCATCCCTATGGTATCCAGGGGACATATGGTCCTTTTGGTGATTTCTCTCTCCATATAGAAAGCAAAGAAATATTGGAGGTTATTGAAAAGCCATCATCCTCACCATCTGAGAGAAGAAAAGAGCAAGTCAGACTGCAGAAACTACAGTGTAAAGTTTTTGTTGACAGTTTCCTGAGAAAATCATGTCCAGATTTCTTATTGATTGCTTTGCATGCCATGTCATCTGTTGTGTTCTGCCTGATGTATATGCTGTGGCTTCAGAACCAGTGATGTGCATTTCAAGTGTTACTTGGTATCTTGCCAGGAACTGAAAAATGTAGGCAACATGTTGACAAAAACACCCAACACTGTGGGTAGAGCCAGCTAAGAGCATGAAAGTGCCCAAGTGGCCTTACTGATGTCTTGAAATTGTTCTTCAAATTGTGATGCTTTGATGGGGGTTATGTACTGAGGTTGGAAAGCACTTAAAAGCTAGTGTAGCTTGTATAAAAGAGTGAGTATATTGTTTAGGAGACTAGATGCACTGACACCTGTGAAATTTATATCAGCAGCTGGAAGACTGATGGCAGAGTAGTGTAAAGCATTTGGAATAGAAGCAGCTAAATTTCAGAAGGAAATGAAGCTAATATTCACTAAAGTCAAAAATATCAAGTGCGGCTGACAGTAATTCCAGTCTCCTTCCACTATCTACATGACCAACAGAGATGCTACTCTCTTTGAACTCTTATAGCTTGAAGGATGAAGCCATTGACATAATTTTTTCTTGGATTATGAAAGACAACAAGTCTGACAGAAAAATCATGCATGTCATTTAGAGAATGGCTGTATGACATTCAGGAGATATGGTGAGTGACTAATATGGAAAGCAAAGAAAACAGAAGTTTGAGTCTTGGTAGTCTAGTTGAACTAGCAGAGAATACCTTTGGGGCAGACTGCTAAAAAATAGGAACAATTGTTACCTGACCTTAGATACCTATGATGTAAAAAGCAATGTCTTATTAATGAAACAGAGAATGAAACATGGAACAAAGCTTATAAAAAGATAGTTGTGAAACTGAAGCCTCCTCTGTCATGGCTTTAGGGGAAAGTGTTCAGCTTCACTCTTGATTACACAATATTCTTGTCTTGATTACAGAACACTCTTTCAAGAATAACCTCAGGGAAAGTGGGAACATCGATTTGAGTTGTATTGAACACACATCAGGTTGGTGTGAGACATTACTCCAGATATGTCTGTTTAAATAGTTACCAAAAATTTCTAAATAAGTAAGCCTTCAACTCCATCTCACAGCCTATTTAAAGCTATTTATCTTAGCTAAATATATTTCTCACTGTTCAGACAGTGTAATTAAATTGGGGTTAGATATAGGGTATCATTACATCACAATGAAGACTATCGTATATTTTAACCACACAAAAATTTTTACTAAGAAGACGAAATTACACAAGTTGATGTCAAAATAAATGCATAAAAACATAGAATTACAAAAAACTTTCAGATTATCTGTTTGCTATTGAAACTATAAAAGTTGCATGAATTTATATTAGTTACAATACAGTATTTTTCTGGGCTTGTTTTGAACGAACATATAAGCAAAGAAGGTTTGGAAGTGTATAGATAGTTCAAGCAGCACTTGCAAACATTTTTTAACCTCAAAATTAAGATTAAATTTGGTTGGAGAGTTATGCTGCTCTTTTCATATGTCATTTGAGGCAGCTTGTCTATCTTTAACAGTATAATCATATATAGCAGCCAGAGTAGATGGGTACTCAAATATTCATTTTCATTTCGAATTTAAGGCTAGATGGTTATACTGAGGTACATATATGCTATTCCATGGAAATATCTATAATCTAAAGGAGGAACTTTTGCTGTGAACTTCTCATTCTGCACCATCTGTCATTGCCTACTTTCCTGTTTCCGAAGATAAAATAAACCTCTTTTGCCCTGCATGGATTTCCTAGAGATCTCTTACAGCCCTCCAACACCCCTTCATCTTAATAGTGCCTGCCAGTTGTTTTCATTGAAATCACAACTAGATATCATTCAAAAGCAAAATTCCAAAATTTTCCTTCTAACCTTCTGGCTCTGTGTTTTTTGGTGAGAATTCAACCTCTTAATTTGTATCACCCTGCAATACTCTCTTTTCCGAAAGCTCCTGTACTCATATGGAGTTCTGTGTAGGATCAGGCCTTACACCCGCAACAGGACAAGGCACAAATTCATGTTACCCACAAAAATACCAAGGCTTCCTTCTTTCTCCATCACAAAGGGAAGATGGAAGCCTGCAGAGGCAACAAAGCCAGGTAACCTGCCATCTGTGGAGCATGCTAAACCTGTGGGTGAGCTTGTGACGTATGAGGGCAATGTACACAATTGTATGGTGTTTTATATATCTCTTGTTAATTCTGGGTAATTTCTTTGTCTGGGGAAAAGTTCTGTTTCTGGGAGCTTTTGCAACATTTGCATGGTGAGTAATCTGCAGTACAGAACTAGACTTCACACTGCACAGCTGGCTGCATGTTTTGGGAATGACAACAACTCCTGGATGTTTCTTACAGCGTTAATAGATACCTAAATCTCGCGCATCAGTGCAGCATAATAATTTGATAGTTCTGACATATATAGAAAGATTCTGACCTTTCAAAGCTCAGAGTGCATCCTCCAGCAACAAAGTGCCTGGGAATTCAACATTTTTAGAATCCCACTAAAAGCAAAAATTTTAATCTGTTCTGATGAAAAGTGGCCTCCTTGCCATGTCCCAAAATGGTTTTCTCATTGTGTAACTACAGAATTAGGGAGAAGTGAGAGAAAACCCTTTTTCCAAGGATCCACAGTCAGTATATAAAATTAATTTGAGGACTGTCCGGTGCAATAACAATAAAGCAATAAGTTTTTCCCTCTACCTTTCATGTTACCATTTCAAAGTTAAGCTATGAAGGATAAAATGATAAAATAAGGAATCCCTAGTTTTTTAATTACAAGATTTTTAGATTTTTTTTGCTTGTCTGAATTAAGGTGTTTTTTTTTTTCATAGAAAGTTATTCTCATTTAGAAAATAAATAAAAAAAAATAGGCTTCCAGAAAGTTGTGTTTTTTTTTTTTTTTCTAATAATGGAAATTACATCTCTAAAGAGTCCAGTTGTCATGTATATATCCCTAACAAGTTCAGAAAAAAGGTAACTTTCAGTTAAATAGAAGTTATATGCTTGAAACTACTGTCTCAAGATATTCTTTATCAATGGTGATACGTATCTTGCAGGGGATGGAAAAAAAAGAAGAAAAGAAGCATGATTTTATAATGGCAAACGACAACTGGAACGCTTGTAACCCTGTGTATTAACCAGCAGCTACAGAAAGCCCTGCCAATATACGCTAAACAAGAGTAACACCAGTATTAAGGTCTCTGGTTATTTCATCATCTTAGGGAAAAACTTAAAGGCAATTTCTGCTTATAATGTAGTTTGCATATGTTGCTTCTTAAATCTGGTTATGCATGTATGTTAAAAGATGTTTAATCTAGAGTGCAAGCGTGTCTGTGTTGCCTTTCAAAAACTGATCTATAAACTCTTGCCTTCACAGCGAGGCTACATACTATCAGGCTGTCAGTACCTGAAATTACTACAATAAATTGTAGAGAGTAATAATCTTTCTTTATCAAGGAAAAAAAAAAAAAGACAGATGAGTGTTAATTAAGTGTCAGGGAAGAATAACATCAGCCACACTTGAGCATTCTTCAGTCTACAATGTCTGTAACTTTTGTACTTCCATCATTACATTCTGCCTTATCAATCATCTTTGCTGTAGCTTTCTCTGTGGGATTAGTCAGGTGTCATGCCAGCTGCTGAACACACACATCATGGGAAAACACTCTGGTGCTATGGGAATGCCAAAAGTTATGGAAGCACATAAATAACTTCCTGAATTAGGAGCATATGCTGAACATTTGTAGATACATGTACATAGAATAGTAGTGAAATATTCATATGTTTTCTGAGCATTTACAGTTGTGCATAAAATAGTCTTTAAGAATTCTTTTAAAAAAAAAAAAAAAAAGAAAAAATCGGTGAGATCCTGAACTAGAGTCATCTCTGTGAAAGTAATGTTTTCAGCAATAACAGTTGTCATTGGAAAAGATAATCAGCAAACTGATGTAAGACTATATCACAATATTTTTTTTTTTCAAATCACTCAAAATATTATTAAAAGTAGATTCTTAAAATTACATTTGAACAGACATTTTTACAGAGATCTAGTATACATTTCCAAAGAACAGTACTAAAATTGTCAGTTTAGCCTAAGGGTTAAAAGTTTTTCTATTTATGTGTTGTTTTTTTCCTGTTTCTCTTTCAGACATTAACTGACCCATATTATATTTGTGAAATTGATATTCATAGCACACATCTCAGAGGAATTAATTAGAATAGTGAAACTTCTCCAGACATACTGAGTATTCTTGAGGTGAGAATACTCATAATACAAAGAATTATCTATTTAAAAATTCAAAACAGACCAAAGCATTCAGCTGAGTACTTAACTTCCAGGTAAGACAAATAAACCAATATATAAACATATTAATAATAGATCCATGTGCACATTTTATACCACTCAAGAGTTATCAATACTTTTTTTAATGATTTTTTCATCAAAATCTCTAAAAATGTTGCATGAATACTAAATATGCCAATCCCGCCCCCAGTGTAAGTCATCCCCAAACTATTTATGAATCTGTGATGAATTTGTAGGAAGGCATCAGATGGAAATAATGGAAATAGGTGAGAAAAGTGGTATGTGGGAGGTGTAAGATAGCCATGAAATTTAAAACTGTGTCTCCTGTAGGAGAGATCACTGTGCATATCTTGCAGAGTATGCTAGCTACTAAAATAGTTTGTAAAAGGGAATCTCCTCTGCTAGGTATTTTCTGAATGTGATGCTCCATTTTCTTCTTCTCTTTTTTTAATTTGTTTCTTGTTTTTCTGTTTTCAGCGTTCCTCAAAATACATTTCCTAAGAAACAATTTTGGCCAAGCTTGTGTTAGTGGAGGAATAAGAATTCTAACTGAATATTTTTCGTGTCTTTTTTTTTTTTTCTTGTTTTTTTTTTTTTTTTTTGATTGGCAGACAAAAAATATATATTTGTGCAGTAAATCCAATTTTTCATATAGCTGGGCTCCTTCAGAGACAGACAGGGGATAGAAACAGGCTGTGATTGATTTCATCAGTACCAGCTTCTCAGGAATAAAGCTGGTAACACTAACTCTTTTGTAAGTGTACAGAACACGGAAAAACCCTTACTATATTGCCCCATTTTTTTCAGACTAGAGATTGCCATGGCCACAGCAGATGAGTGCTTCACAATTGCTAATTAATTTCGTTTCACAGGACTCTTGAGATAGCATAATTTCCTTGTCCTCATTTTCTAGAAATGGAAATGAAATACACAGGAATTAGGTGCTTTGTTCAAGGTCACAGAGGAAGTTGGGACAGAACTTGGAATAGAGCCTAGCTCAAAAATTGTGCCTTAACTAATATATCGCTTCCCTCCCCCTGAGGTATCTATGCAAAGGTAGTCACAACACAGTTCTTGGTGAATCAAAACTCCTCCACAAATAGCGAACAAAGCTTGAAAAGTTTGGTTCCGGTAGAAGTATCACTACTTCTTAAGTAAAGGAGATATTCTAGAAATGTTTAAGAGTATTTTGAAATTTCTACCTAAAAAAAGAAACCCAAATAGAATTATAGATTATCTATCTATCTATCTATCTATCTATCTATCTATCTATCTATCTATCTATCTATCATCTATCTATCTATTTATTTATTAAGGATTTTAGATATAGTGCTCTATTTTTACTGTCATTTGTATCATAATGGTTTGTTTTGGTCAAAGGTTTAGCCTCAATTATGTTTTTTTTTTTTTTTCTAAAACAGTTACTCTATCTTGCTTCAGAGTTTAAATGTGCCATCCAAAAGCATTATTATCCCATTGAAAATTTACAGGCAGATTTGTAGTTGGCCACTTCAAGGCCAAAAGAATTCAAAATAAGTTACCATAGGAAAAGAAAACCTTTCATTATCTTATCTGTAAAACTGGTTGTGTTTTGTATAGTAACTAGATCCTACAGTTTCCCCCCCTCAAAGCAAAAGAGAAGAGAATATTATAATAGTATTAGATTGCTTTTGAACAGCATCTAATTCCTGAAGCAATTTGATTATCAGGGAATAACTGGACTGAATGCATGCATTGAAACTGAAGCTGAAGGTCCATTTGCAGTGGATGGAGGTCTGCTATTTTATAGTATAACAATAATCTGGTTCCTAAAGACACAATCTGAAATTTGAAATTGAAAAGTCTTGCTTTCATGTAAAAATCAAGCAAGATTAAATGAATGGAAGTATTTTAACCTGTAAAATGTACTCATAGATGGACTGTAAAGCCTGGTCAGGACAACTTCTTCTGGCTACCTACAAAACAGCATGGGAACTGACTCTTTTGCCTTGCTTATTCAGTATTTTGTACCTCCAGAAACTACTGCAGTGGTTGGTTTAGACCCTTGTTACCATCCAGCTAGTAAGAAAGGGACTAAAAGTTGTGTATACTGTTATCAGTCATTTGAACCTGCAAATTCCTGAGTCTACATGGTAATTTTTATTAAAAAATGCTCCATTGCTATGTGTTTATCTAATATGTCTCCAAAAAATTACTGGCTGGTTTGTGGCATTACAGATACCTTGTGTCTTGCCTAAGGTCTCGTGAAAAGTGAAATAACTTTGGAAAAATACATTTTTGCTGGAACTTTGTTTGCTAAAAGATTAGGAACTAAAACTTCTTGGTTTTAACCAGTGAGTTCTCATTGTTATATTTTTTAACAACTAATTACTCTAACCTTATTAGAGCCAGTCTTTTATATTATGTTACATATTTGGCTCCAAATCCCTTCAAAGCCTATTGATCAAGAGCTTCTTTGCATTGGTTTGTACAGTAAATGCCATGTGCTAGACTCATCTTTGTATTTTGGAGTATATCGAACGAGACAGGGCAGCCACTGCAGGTCAGATCTGATGGCAGATCGGTGTTGTCATAATAAGCCAGTTTCTCTGTAACTTACAGCACTGAAGTTCAGAGGCAGCCAGCTCTAGCGGCTGCTGAGCAGACTAAATATTGATTGGAAGGGAAGAATGAAGGAGATAGGTGACCTTCTATTCACAGCCTGAAAAAAGTGCAGTCAGAATGATGCCCTTGCTAATGCAGCGCCTTCCTAGTTACCTTGCACACTAGTGGGAGGCAGCTGCACTTCCTTCCTGCCTCAGATCCTCCACTCCTGACTTCTGACATCAAGTCATTAACTTTGTTAGCCTTGCTTGTCCCTTGGTGGTTCCTAAAAGGAAAGAAAGAGGAATTCTTCTCAACTCAAGACTCATCAAAGTCATAAGAGTCATTTTCAAGTACAGTACATTTTTTATCTGTAAGTTACCTAAAAAAAAAAGCATAGTTGAACTGAAACTCCCTCAAGCCTACCTTTATTTTCAGCAATTAATGGGGGAAGTATTTACCATTCAAAAGGCTTTTGCTGTTTGGATTTCCTCCAGTTCAGAATCAGCTCTATCAAATTGGCCAGTGCAATTTATTATCTCCTCAGGGACATTCAGCTGTCCCAGCTAACCTTTCTCAGAATAGATCCAGCTGTGTCCTTCTGTAAAAAAATCTTTCCACTCCCTAAAAAATGCAGTCATTGTAAGAATGTCCTCACCGAACTATTAAAGATACCCTTAGGCCCAGCTCTGCATTAATGACCTATAAGCTCATGACTTCCATTTCAGCTGTATATATTTTGATGTGAGGGTTAAGAAGGATAGCACAGGTTAAAGAACAGCAGCAGGATCCCCAGGGAAACAAAAGAGCAATTATTCTGTAAATGGCAATTCAGAATTAATGGTCCAGGAAAATGACTTTGCGGAGAAGTTCAGCTCCCATGATTTTATTTGGAATTGACAGCACTTGGAAGACAGTCCATTACATGACAACAATGTCTTGCATTTTTCTTAGTATATTTAATCTATAGATCCTGAAACATTTCCATGTCTTGTCTCAATTTTGTAAGCGCTGGAGGTGAGAGATCTGGAAATGATACAATGAGTTGAATCTACTTGTTTGGAGTGATGTATTCAGCTGTGGATATTGCTTGGAATGGGAACAGTGGTACCCTAAATCCTTGGTACAGTATCATTTTATTCTCTCAGGTACTTCAATGATTAAGGCATTGTGCTTTGACTATTAGTGTTGAAAAATTAAATGAATATTTTCATTTCTCAATGTTTTCAAGCAGTGCATTTTGCTTTAAATTGTAGAAATGCTGTATGGAAATATATACAAGAGAGGAAATAACTTTATTGAAAGAATATATTAGAAAAGAAGACAAGAAGGGAAATTGATTTACCCACGGCATAAAAATGGTCTTACTTAATAGAAATATCAGTATAATATTTAATATAATTTTGCACATTGCATGTAGTTATCCACATTTATATGAACAGCTTCAAGAAAAACAAGGAGAAAACGCCTTAAATTGTTTCTTAGGGTTCTTCTGTTTACAAAGTCAATAAAACTCTTAGGTCCAACAGATTGTTTTGTAATTAAAAACAAACAAACAAACAACAAACCTGGGGGGAAAAAAAGAAAATAAAATAAACAGTCCTAACTGGGCTGCTGGAGTGGAGGGTGGAATTTCCAGTGACAGAAGATGGAGTTAGCACTTCGGACTGTTTAAAAACACAATCAGCTGAGCAGTGTGGCTTACAATAATTAATCTATTTCAGATGTGTTTTATCAGTCAGGCTATGACCTAAATTAGTCTTGCTACTTATCAGGTTTTTACTCAGAAACTCATGTCAGGTTGCTTTATGGTCATGATTTTAATCCTGCCTTGATGACTAAGGTTCCTGAATAAAGATTTAGGCTTTTTGTTTGTTTTTAAAGAGCTGAAAAGTGAACAAAGGTATGCTCAAAATCTGTTGCTGCTGTGTATTTATTCTTCCTTGGAAGGACAGTGTTTTTTCTTGGGTGTTTATTTTTCAGGGTGTTCATTTTCAGTGATCTCTCCATAAATTTATGCGCATTGTAGGTAGCTGCTTTACTAGAGAAGATGAAAAGGCTCATGCTAGAGCAGTTTATCCCCTTTACCATTCAACTCTGAGGTAGGCAATTGGATGTTGGCCTATTCTGACTACAATTTTACCAAAACACCACCAATAAACGGTTTTGGAAATAGTTTATCTGGTCAGGGGGTAGATGTCTTTCTGAATGGTGAATTGCTTTGCTAAATCTTTGCATTAATTTTGGTAGCTACATAGACCCTTGTGTATAAATTTTTCTTTAAAGCTTGTAAGTTTGGTTTGGATTTAAAAATCAATTTCAGCTTAGAGAGAGGGAAAAAGGATATCAAAGAGATATACTGGTAACTTCTTACAGGTCTCCATGTTGGTCTGTGGTCTTCATGATTCATCATTTTAATCATTTTGTCTTAAACGTGTTTACTTTGCTTTTACCAGAATGTGTAATGGAAGGCTCTCAGTGGAACAGCTTTTAGGAGATGAGGTCTCTAAAGCTGGTCCATGCTTTCTGTTCTGTTTGTTTTACAGTTGGCATAATAGTTAACCTTAATGATTAAAAAGACGGTGTCTTGCTCCTAACTAGGATTTCTGTGTGCTTTACCAAATAAATCATTAATTTTATGTCTTCTAGCGTCACAGACCACATTTATATAAATGTAAATAAGCTGCATATACATTTACATCTGTTGTTTGATCTGGATGGCTATTTCTACGAATTAGCTCAGTATCCCATCTGGGCATTACTCAACTATCTAGGTATACAGCAGGCATAGAGGCATGATTTGGGTGAAGAAAAAGAGAATGCTTAAAGCACGTGTGGTGTGATAAAATACTTGGAAATCTCATTCTGGTAGTGTCTTATAAAGGAATGAATAAGAATTTAAAAAACAAAACAAAGCACAAAAAACCAAAAAACAACCCTGTAAAATAAAAATTGAAAAACCCCCCTCCTCTTACACTGGTGCCTTAAATGATGATTTTAGTATTTACATTGTGGCTAAGTTTGGGCAAAGGTTTACCTAATTGTGTTTTAGATAAGACTGTGAAGCATCCATAACATGCATGTTAGAGAGTAAGCAGTTTCATTTCCGGAGTTCTCAACACACACATATATGCCCAGACTCACAGACACATATATACAAACTGCAAGGCATGAAAGTAGGCTGATACTGGAAGAGTTTTCTTGCAGAGAAATAATCATGAGATCATGTTCAACTTACTTCTGTTTGCATTTTCCAGTCCAGAGTTTAAATTTATCACTTCATCTTTGCCTTGAATTTCCTGGCTCTCTGTGGTTTTATTAGATGATTAAGTGTTTTTCAAAAATAAGATAACTTGAGAATATTTCGGGCCTGATCTTAAGTGGCACTGAGCACTCACAATTCAACCTGTTGTTTTTAAGGACTTCAAGGCCTCAGCAGCCCTTATAATAAGTAGTTCCCAGGTTCTGACTAACTTTTAAGAGCTCATAAGCTTCCAGTTATATGTAGCTGAGTAACTACATGAGCAGTAAGGAAACCAGAGAGTTACAGAGAAAGAGGGGCTGCAGCATTGGAAATACTCTTAACAATGCTAAATCTGTTTGATAAGGTTATGATATGGCTTTATCTACACAGCAGTTCAAGTGTACTTTAGTTATAAGTATAGGAACCTCTGTTACTCTAAAGCAGCTCAGACTGGGAAGACAAAAAAGAGTGAAATGATCTCACCTAATCTTAAAATGCCCAAAAATCTCTGGTAAGCTCCCTATGAATTAGCATTTGTGCACCATGCTGCAAGGAGACACTTCCATGACAGATTCTGATAAATCCCTCACAAACTACAGTTACCATTATTCCTTCTCTCCAGAAGATACAAATTATGTGCCAGTTATGTTGTAAAATGTAGAAACTAGTATATGCAAGTTTATATTTCAAAAATAAACTGTATGATAGAAGGGAGGATAAAAGACTTGAGTATAGATCCCACTCTTTTGTTTAATAATGAAAAAATCCTCTAAAAATATTGAAAAAAAAAAGGCTAAAATTCCGTGGTGATGAATACAAGATGAAATAAAAAGTAATGCAAGATTAGATAAAAAAGTTTAATTAGCCTAACATTAGACATTTTGAAACTCTATTTGAATATAGTACTAATTTTACAGTATTGAAAAAGTAGACTGTGTTCACTTGCTCATTGTT
Organism: Xenops minutus; assembly: GCA_035221455.1. Taxonomy (NCBI): domain Eukaryota; kingdom Metazoa; phylum Chordata; class Aves; order Passeriformes; family Furnariidae; genus Xenops; species Xenops minutus. Next base: position 83,392,168 of record JAWWEE010000001.1, on the reverse strand, counting down.
TCTTTAATTATAACACTTTCAAATGTTAACTGTTGAGGGTGGAATTTTTAGTGAACAATAACTGATGAGAATGTCACATCTGACATGATTACATGCAAGATATATTTTTATAATAAAAATATTTCAAGGGATAGTGAAAAATTCCAACTTCTACAATATTAAACCACAAACTCAGTACTAAAATAAGACCTAAATAATATACTTTGAAGATCTAAAGGACTTTTGATCTTAATTGCATTGTGCTGGAAAATTATTGTTGGGGAAAACTATGATGAGGCTAAATACATAAATGTATTCCTGCAAAAGTAGCTTTTTCTAGGAGCTATCATGAAAAAAAAACAACTTTATTCTTCTTTAAATATAGAATATTTGTTTATTTTTCTAGCAACATTTGTACTAACTTTCCTTTCAGATGCATTCTCACTGCCTAATTAACCTACTTCTTTTTTTTTTTTAATAGAATGCAATTCCCACAACGATTTTAAAGTTTGACTTTAGACATTCAAAGCAATCTCTGCCTTTATATTCCTGTGTTCTTTAATTCTTTTATTTTTGCTGAGTAACCTTCGTCTTCTCATTTCCCCTTTGAAATCAAACATATTGATTACTAATTTATTATAATTTAACGTTTGATTAAATAATTTCACATGGGAATTAAATCATGATAACTTGAACCAGGTTTACTTTCTGTCACAAATTCTTTATCAAAGTCCTTGTTACTTGGGAAAACTAAGGACTGAAATGAATTGGTGAAGCAGATGTGGTTCCAGTTTCTGTGTGTTTCTGTCACCTTGTGGTCAGGACAGTCTCAGTAAAACTGAGAAAGGGGGATAGCATTGAATTCATACATCACTTAATAGCACTCTAATTAGACAATGAACTAATATAGAAGGTGGATAGCGTTGCTTCTTGTAGCTATGTTTTTGGACACAAGTGGCTGCAACTGTTGCACAGCATGTGGAGATCCGTGGGAGCTGGTGGAAATTAATCCCTTTTAATATTCCTCTGGCCATGGTACTGCACACACAGAAATGTTATGAAGGGTGAAACATGAGGAAGACCTCATGCCAAAAAGGGAGATGCCAGGTGACTATAGTTACTTCTTAATACATGTTGGCCTCCAGAACTTGGACCCAATGCATTGAGGTGTTTTTTTCTGAATTTATTTTCTAGATTCTACTTAAATGTCATTTTAGAATCCAAAAAACCTTGAAGAATCAGCTCATTCATTGGATATGTATTTGTTTCCAGCCCTTGGATGGGTTTAAACATGAATTTTATCAGTTATATTATGTTCTAGTTGGTGAAATCAAATTGTCTGAGGTGTTTTATATGGCTTCCTTTTCTTAAAGACTCAATGTGAGCCAACAATTTATTTATGTAGAAATTAAAAGAGGACACAGGCACGCTTATGTAGGCATGACAACCGTGGTTTTACACTACTGTGGAATAATAATCTTATATATTCTTCTGAGAATGAGTGTATAAACAGTTTAATGAACTCCAGAGAACTAAGGGTGCTGTAATATACACTACAGACCTGTGGGCTATTTCTGGAGAAGAGAATGCTGCACACAGGTAGCAACCCCTGAACACCACGGTATGTGGAATAAAATTGAGAAAAAGTGTTCTTGGTGGTTTGTACAACAGTAGAGCAGTTGAGAAGTAGTCCTTTTTAAAGTAGAAACTGACATACTAACATTTCATGTGAGGAAGAATATTAATAAGAACTTGATAGCTAATGCATGCAATACTCAGCTATCCACCTGCTGTTGACTGCATTTCACTTTCTCTCACTGTCCATCTGCCTTTTCTATTTTCATCCTATTTTGTGGTGTACGTCATTGCTCTTTTCTGTGATGTCAACAGACTTTGTTAGCGGTGTAAACAACAGTGGACTCTTACAAGGCTGTCCTTGTGAGTCATAAGCACCTAGGGCATTTGGGATTTTATCGACATCCTTCATTCTGTATGTGGGTATCAAACACTCTTTTAGGCATCAGTACCATTATCAAGAGAGAGATTTATTTAAAATTTTAGACCAGGAAGAGGATCATAAAGAGAAAACAGCAATTTGAGCTGGTGATGAATATATCCAGGTACCTACCTGGAGGAAAGGTAATATTGCTTTTAGAAAAAAGGGAATTCCAAGCCAGCAGGGGAAAAAAAAAAATCAAAATCCATGATAAGTATTCAGATATAAGGCTATCATAATAGGTCCTTCTCTTAGTGACCACTAAAGCCTATGAATTCTTTTTATTCCAGCTGTGTCTCAAAAAATGGCTATTAACACTTTCAAGGCTTCCCATTGAGAGCACACTCAGATTTATGACAAATTTTTATGTACAAAACAAATCTGTGTTTCAGGCAATGAAGACATTTTGAACTGACAAATTCCAGTGCTGTGAAGAAATAGCCAGATCATAGTTCAAGTATCCCAGAGACTGCAATGCTATTGTGCTTTTTGTTGTTACTTTTGAGAGAAAAATTCAATGTAGCAAACACAGTATGAGAAAAAATTATACAAGGGACTTCTCAACCAATAAATATTAAAAGTCTAAAATCAACCAAAAAGCTGTTTGAATTCAACACTTGTAAGAAAGAGAACTTTATCTTGTAAATAAATATATATAATAAATTACTTGTAAAATAAATGTCAACATACTCACTTGAGAACTAGACACATTTGAATGTGTACTACAAAATTACAGCTAAATAATAATTTTGTGTTGTAATAAATGTACTAAAAATTCACTGAATTTAAGAACTTAAAACTTTAAGAGATATTATATCGATTTTGCAACTTGTAATATATGCAATACCTACTAATGCTTGTTTTACAAATAGAAAAGCAGAGACATGTGAATCTTGGCTTCCAGTATCAATTGTGCTATCACTTTGAAAAGTAGGTATTATAATTTCAGACTAGAGAACTGCCTCTTCAAAGAATTGCATTTTCACATAAGTTCAAGAAAGCAGCTGAGAATGTGTGCTTTTTCCCTGTGTTAATATTTAAATTGCAATCATCCTATATTAGTTTTTTAGTTTTCCATGTAAAAGGATTATCAAATTTATTTTCTCACTGTAACTGCAGAAAATATGCATAGAAAAAAGCGTGATTCATTTCCATGTTACATCCAGGACCTAATAAAGTTCAGTCCATTTTACTAGTTTTGTTGCCAATTCTTGTGATTTTTTATCTCATGACAGATAATTTTCCTGAAAGCTTCAGATCCTAGATTCATACAACTTTTTCAGCATTTTACGTTTTCTTAGAAATACCAAACAGTTTGGTGAATACCGCACAACCCCTTTCAGTATTAACACTAAATTGCAATATCAAGGAACCTTTATTTTTAAACCAGACTTTTTTCACTGATAAGGGAAATATGCCCTTTTTTGCTTCAAAAATACTATAATTACAGATTAATCCTTTTTTTGTTGTTTTTTTGGTTTTTTTTTTTTTGCATGAGTGATGTAAAATCTTTGCCACAATTCCAACAAGTGCCTGCTCTTTGCCGCATCTCAGTTTAGCTCATTATAAATGGATATTTAAGTGTTTCAGCTAGAATAACACAAAATTTCATTCTTCAAAAATTTTGTAATTTTTCTTATTTGTAAGTGCATCTCAGTACACCTTTGGTTGCTTTTCATGACCTCTCTTGTCAGAAAAAAAGAAAAAGATTGAGTTAATGAGTAATGCTCTGGTTCCTTATATTTGGTGAAAATTTCCCTTCTTGAATATTAATATTCTAAGCATGAATTGCATTTTATGAGGCAAACACAATCTAAGAACTATGCTGTTGATTGTACACAGAAAAACAAATCAACCATAATTAAATGTCATGTTAAGTTTCTTTGAAATGTCAGTGGGGAATCACAAATGTACTTTACAATACTTTGAAAACAAAAACTGTCTTATATTCCCAGGTTTAAATTATGTTATCAATAGGCAGATCTTTATCTTCATTTTAGTATACTTCCTAAGTAATTCATGGAACTTGCTGTGATTGATGCTGCTAATTGAAAAACAGTCTGCAGATTTCAATCCAAGACGGAGCAATGTTCATCCCTGGAAGTTTGCTTGTGGTATAATTTTTTTGTTTGACCTTCTGTAATAATGTTGGGTTTTGCACTCTATTCTGCATTAAAATATTCATTCCTAGGACTAACTATATCTGTACTAGAGAGGCAAGGGAGCAGTGGTGGAGGTTCTTGGCTAGCACTGAGGTTCCTCATCAGCCACTGCAGGAAAGGCTGACTATTATGAAATGTGAAGTTTACATCAGACACGTTTGGAGCTTGCTTCCCCTCAGTAATGTAAGTGCTGTGGACAGTCTTCTCCTTCCTTTCCTCAAACTGTAGACAAAGAGAAATCTTACAGCGTTTCCTAAAACTGAACTCTGTGACACCGTTTGGAGTGACCAAAGGGAAAAATATCCCCTTGAACTGTCTCTTACTTCTTATATTTCAAAAGGAGGCAAAGAGGCTGATATTTTTATCAGGGGCTTTTTGACAGTTTATGAACTTTCACTCCACAAGCAGTAACACAAATGTAATTTGACTATATATGGCAAGTAGTGGTTTTCAATGTATGAATAAACAGTGAAAAAAGTAAGATTTGTTTTGGTTTGAATTTTTAATCTCATGCAAAAGCTACAAAGCTCAGACAAGAACTATTACTGTTTGTTTATTTATTTATTTCATTTTTTCCTCTGCATTTCTAACACATTTAACTGTCTCTATTATTCATTTTTCTATCCACACAGCCTATGGAAATAATGATAATGGCAATGGTGGGCATCATGAGGGAGAGATCTGTGAAATTAATGATATGTGTAAGCAAGTGCTGAGATGAAGTGGTGGGAAAGAATTTTTGACTATGTGAGTAACTTGATTTTTTTAAGATTTTTTAATTTTTGTTAGGAGTCTCTATGTAGACCATATGTCTTTGCAATCTATGTAAAAGCAGCCAATGTCAATACGATATTATTTGGTTGGAATCCACAGCCAAGGCAGATGTTTCTCTGACTGCAGTATATTTATTGCTACTTGTCACACCTCTATTTTGTTCACTTTTAGATAACAAAACATAGAGAAAAATTGTGAGAGGTGTGAATTGATGAACTAAAGCATTACAACTAGACAGCATAGGAGCTGGTTTTCATTCAGCAAAGCCTGGACTCTTCTACAGTCACATTTAAGGGAAACTGTTAGTCTATCTTGATTCATTTTGGTTTGTTTTTTTGTTTTTTTTTTAATATGGTTGAAAAAAGTAAATCTGCTTATAGCAAGTTCACTGGTTTCTAGGACACAAAATCTGTATTTTGGAAGGAAATTCTTAATTACAGTTATGCATCCAGAGTCTACACCCATTGAAGTTTTGCATGTCTTCAGCAGAGTACATGACAGGCATCCAACCTTGACCACTTTTCAAATAAGTAATTTGTTGTATTTAAACATATACAAGCTTTCTGTTGACAAAATATGCCACCATTGGCCTTGAGAACTGTTCATACCATTTGCATTTTTACAGATCCTGTGTCCATAAGTTGCAACTGTTTGACTACACTGATGGAGCTTCAGTAGAAAAGTACAATTCAGACATTTCAACCTAATTTCTAGTAATTTTTTTTCCCCTCAGTACTTTTGTAAACACACTTGCACCCTATTTGCACAAAAAAAAAAAAAAACAAAAAAACAAAAAAAACAAACAAACAAAAAAAAAACCACACCTGCAAAAGAGGTGAGAGAAAAGATGTCCAGGAGAAGTCTTTGTAATTTATATATGAAGTTGTTCTGCACTTGAAGAGTTGCCCTGTGAGAGCCTGCCTGCTAACTGTATTGATTTAAAGAACATCCTTCCCCTTCTCTTGGTCTGGCTCAGTTCCTAGGTGTTGGCCAGCTCCAAGTGACTGAAAGAGCACGATTTTGGGACAGACTGACAAATCTGCACTGTGATCTCTGCTCTCCTGAGTTCTGCTAGTGACATTACAAATCACATTCGTTGCATAAAACATAAATCAGAGCATTTTAAAAAATCTAGATGAAAAGCATTGATTGCACATTGTCTTAATATGTAGTAATATCTTTAAAAGTGTCTCTTTGCTTTCGCAGTTCTTAACTATTTTGTTAGCAATGCACATATCTGCAAGGCTCTTGAGGAAAGATGATGAGTTAAACTAGAGAAAACTGGGAAGTTATACTGGCATTGAGACAGAACAATATGGAAATTATAGGATTGAAATGCAGTTGCCACTTCCTGGATGGAATGCAGTCACCATGTCTGAAACTTACTCCATGATGACCCTCCCCACACACGATATGCAACCTTAAGCACCTGCTAAGGGAGAAGAAACGGAGGGTGGAGCAGAATGGAGACACCCGTGGCCAGGCTCCGTTGGAATCTTTGCAAGGAGGGGAACTTATGCTACCTTGTAGCTGATAAACCACATAGCAGCTGTCAACCTATTGAACAGCCCTCTGACCGAGCAGGACTGTTCAGTGAAGGGTCCCAATAACACGACACCAACAGAGTGGTCAGGCACAAGGGTCTCAGCTTTCCTGGGGCACTGGCTGACAAACCATACACAAAGGATTTGAGGAAACCTCTCCTTCTCACGTGACAGCTCTGAAAGAAGATATTTTTTGGAGCCCATTAACTAAGCGGGCATGATCTTCCTCCAATATTTTGAAAAGTAGCTCTGTCTAGCCACTTACTAAGTAGAGGGGTAGAGAATCACTTTGCGAGGACCACTGCATCAGGGATGTGAAATTTAGGAATAAATAAGATGCTTCTGTCAAGCAGACTATCAGTTGAATGCATATATTCACAACTAACACATTAGGCCAGTACTTACGTTGCATTGTATTATATTGCATTATTGAGTATTTTGATATTTGTTTCACACTGTGCATACAATTTTGCATTGACATCCTGCCTGCATTTTAAACATCATCAGCACAAAAGCTATAGTGTTGTCAGCTTCTGTCAGAAGTGAATGAGTGGAGTTTTTTCATACATTTTCATGCATACTGTTAAGAAGCAGCTTGTTTTACACTGTGTAGTACGTGCCTTCTATGTTTCCACTAAAAATAATGAAAAATGCATTTGGTATCAAGCAATGAAATACAAAAATACAGCCATTAGGAACACCTGATAAAATGAACAAAAAAACTTCAGAACTGATGTGAAACAAGCTTTAGGGAAGAAGTCCCTGCTCTGTTAAGAACCAATGCAGATATAAAAGATTATTAGTGTAGAATCTATTAAGTTAAAGTTCTTAAAAATAAATAAAAAAATAAAAAAAAAAAACAAACCAACCCACTATTAAAAGATATATTCTTGTAAACACAGTTTGCTTATATTTTCAAGTGAAATGGGGAAACAAATGTGCAGGTCAAAACCCCCTTATCTCCTGTAAAGCAATGAGATGCAATGTAATGATAATTTTTTGCCACCAGAGAGCTCTTATTGTATTGTACTAACAACTCTACTCAAATATTTATTCATGGACCCCATAATTAATTCTCATGAAGTGAAAATACCTTCATATTTATATTCTCTCCTTTGCTTTGTTCCCTGCTGTACTGGCAATTCCCACAGGGTTATTTCCTGTCATCAAACTGCACTAAGGGAAAAAAAAAAAGTCTGCATAACTGACTGCATAGCCAGAAATAGCACTACTAGAAATCACAAAAATTAATTGCTCACAGAAACTAGTTTACCTTCGTGTTTTTTAATTCACAGTTTAAAACCCCTATGTTTTTTAGCATAATATATTGTAAAAAAGTTCAAAACTGTGAAAACTGCAGTATATTTAAATTACGTGTTTTCAGGGAAGAAAAGGCAGTTACACTTGAAAGAACTGACGAAGAAAGAGGTTGCTGAACAAAAGCAGGAAAAGTATTTTTTCTGGATTTGGTGTTTGACTCCATTCAAGGCAATATTAGTGATGCAGAGTTAAACTGTTCATGGACAAGATGCTGTTTCATCTTGGGCCTCGTATATGACCTTAACAGATCACAAGGCTGAACAACTAAATTTTTCTTTAGCATCTTACACCTTTAAAAAATAAACCATACTATGTATGTATTTGTTCCAACAGCTGTGATATTCACATTCCTGCTTTAAGTTTCTGGAGCCATGATATAATATTTCCTGTCTCGTATGGATGATGAAGCTATTTTTTTGTGTTTGAAGTTCAGTGGGCTTTATAGGCAACCCTCTGATAGATCAACATTAACCTTTTCTTCTGCTGTTAACATTCGGACTCGTACTTGCTCAGTATTTCACTATTAGCCTGCATGGTTTCTATACTCAATTCTACTTCATCTTTCACATTGTCTATATCATATCCAGACAGGGTGTTTAAAACTACAAAATGGGAAAAGCAGCACTTTACAGCTGGTTTTGCACAGGTGCAGATTTTTAGTCAAGGTAAAGGGGTAGTAGATAAAGCATCTTAGGAGAGGCTTTTTAATCTTCACAACTAACAATTGTTAAAATATTTTCACCCATGTAACTTAAAATATTGTTAAATTTTTTATTTAATTTATTAAAAACATTATAAAATTTAGTAATATTTTCCTTTGTTAACCTATTCCTCTGTCCAAATTTATTACATATCCTATGTAATACTGGATAGATTCATCGCATTTTCAAACTGCTCCAGACCCCTAGTGATTAATCTGAATTTTGGGGATCAAATTTTATAGGTTTCAAATGCATTTACTGCTAAAACCAAAATAATCAGCCACAGATCCATATTCTAGTGTTCATGTGGCTGGCACAGTTTCTGTCCATTATGCTGCAAAGGTATTGTATCTATTTTATCAGTTAGCTGATCTGAGAAAAAAAACATAAATAGCTAACCTGAGTTTTCTTCCTATAGTAAATCTATGATGAATAAACTTTTCTGATAACTTGAGTATTTTTAGTAACAGCAATTAATAAGGCAAATTTTGACATTCAGAGTATGCTCCACAAAATTAAATACTTGCTATCAAATCTTTAGCTAAGGAAGGAGTGAGATTTTTCAAAAGTGCCTTTCTTCCTCATGGAAGCCCCCTCCCCAGAGCTTCCCTACTTTTGAAACCCTCCATTCCAATCAGTACCTCAAGTATTAGCCTTAAGTCTTCTAAGGTGACCCATATCCTGGGCTTAACCAGAAACCTGATAATTGTGAACTCCATTGCTCATGTCCCTAAAAAAAAATCTTGAAACTAGTGGTGGCATTTGCCTGGTTGCAGTAAATGCTGAGACATGAGGTGAGCTTCCAGGGAACCAGTGAAGAGACATAGACAGGTATATGGAGCCTAAATGATTAATTCAGGCCTCCACATTTACCTTTTGGAGAACAAGATAGGTGACATAATCCTGCCCTGTCTCCCACTCTTGTGGACCCTCCTCTCACACTTCTCTCTCACAGTTTTCATCTCTTCTCATATTGTATGTGTACAGGAAGGAGTGATATAGAGGATAAATGCACACCACGTGGTTGGATGGAGCTTTCCCACATCCCAAAACCTTGTCTCTGTGTGGGTTGTGGCATCCCTCAGAGCTGACAGTGTGCTTCCCAGGTTGAAGAAACTACTATAGCAATATTGATTGCCATTTCTTTGAAGTCTGCATTAATTGTAGAAAAAGCTAGCTAAACACTCAGGGAGTCTGGATTTACTTTTATATTCCTGAACAAACTCTATGAATCATGTGGACATCTGTTGTAGTTATTTAAGAAACAGGTAGTATCTACTTTTTCTCTTTTTTCCTTAATTCTAGCAGGATTTTGCACATGGGACTTGCAGTAACCTACTCACAGATTACTTGACTCTTAAGGTGATTTGTCAGTTGGATTTATCCTCTTCAAATTGAGATGTACTGCTTGGCTTCTACATTTTCACTTCTGCTACTAGGAAGAGTTTGATATGTTACAGAATTACATTCCAGATCTCCAAAACACTCAGTGATGGTGTTGTGTAAGGTGATGTTTAGTCTCAGGGATGATGGCTAGAAGTTATCCTCATAGTGACAGCATTTTTGTTACTCTGTAAAGCATATTTGCTATTAGCAAATTAAAAACAAAATATTTAATATCAGACATTTCTTCTTTATCTCTCTTCCTATCATACTCATCAACACCATGTGTACTGTGTGAGAGAGAACTTTAGTGAAATATTTCTGTCACATGTGTTTAATTTTGAATTGCTTGGCTCCATAGAACAGTACTGGTCAGGCAAGGCATGTCGAGTCATCAGTGATTTCATTGTCTTGGTGAGGGCTTAACTGCTTGGCTATCCAAAGAAATGACATGCTGTCTAGTAGGTTTAGCACTGACAGACTCAAGGCTGTTATCTTTCACCTGTCTACTTACATGGTATTCTCCAGAAAATCCTCCAACTCCCCCAAACCAGGATCAGAAATCGCAGCATTTCAACCTATGGCTAAATCAAGATCACACCTTCAGCCAAGCTTTTGATTTCATTTGCAGTTCAGTTCTTCTTCACTTTCAGTTGGAGATGTGACTGGGGAAACAGCTCAGCACAGGCTGCAGTTGCCAAAAACTGGGCTGCTTTGGGGTGCATGGAGGTCTGCAGCACAGGCGATAGCGCAGCAGCTGTGCCGCAAGCAATTCTCACACAGATCTAAAGCTGTGAGTGAGCTACAGTTACACTTCAGGCTGCAGTCTTACAACCAGTATTTATACATCATCAATGCAGCAAAAAGTAATCTGAGGATGGGTTGCAAATAGCAAAATTAACATCAATTTAAAGCTTGATATTTAATTGCAGTGAATCAAGCAAATTCCTCTCTAGTTTAAAAGAGTGAGAAAGATGAAAAAAAAAAAAATTGGAACAGATGTGATGAATTCTGAGTAGGACTTCAGAGTTTAGATAAAAATGATAACTTTCCGTTCAGATAATTTTTTAATTCATAATGTGGTTTCTGTTCCTGGCTAACTTTTCACAGTAAGTAAATTGACAATATGCATATTCAACTGATAGTATATTTCTGCAAATAAAAGATGAAAATCTGATTGATTTTATAATAATTAAATGAAATTTTTCCTCTAGTAAGGTCCTAAATTAGGTAGGAATGTCTATTGTACTTAAAGCATTATACATGGAAATCTTTAATATTTCTTAATTTCAAAAGTATTACTTCAAGTGGAAGAAAAACTTAAATTACACAAAGCATTTTTGTTGGCAGTCTGATTCTTGGATCCATTTTCATCTGTTCAGTCAAAGCTTGGACTGAGTGATTTCAGAGGTCTTTTCCAACCTGATTGATCCTGTGATTCTGTATCAGAGATGAGTTAAAGAAATAATTTTGACAGATTGTATGGATGCAGAGGTTTGGTTTAGGGTTTTTTCAGACTAATGCTTAATTAATTGGAGAAATCCTGGGGAAAAAGATTCCTATTGTTCAGTTTAATTCATATCAGTGACATATATTTAATAAATTCACTTCTGCTCAACCAAAGAGCAGTTATGAAGGTAGCTGAAGGGTAAGAAAATATCTTAAAAAGTATGCTAGTTTTACTTTAGAGAGTTCTCTACTCTGACACCAGTGTAGAAACCTGGGAACACTTTTATATCACTGCTATTTTCACATACAAATTGAAACACAGGAGAATCAGAGAAGTTGCTTTTTCATAAGGAATCTTTCAGACTTTATTGAAATCATTTTTGCAAAACTGAGAGAGGGAGGTCTCAAAATGTTTTGTAGATAACCCAGTTGTCTTCACATGATTCAGCAAAATAACCTGATGTTTTCCTCATCCCACTCCAGTGGAAGCCACTGGCTCTGTGCTACTGACCTAGGAATGACACCAGCCACTGATGGTTAATTTCATCTGGATTTGGAAAACACTGCCCAGAGTCACAGGGTTATGTCAGCTCTGTGTTACTGCTTCTGTGAGGTAGCTGTTAGGATGGTTTTAGTGTCACGTTAGTCAAGCAGATAAGGATCAGCCTTGTGCCATCAGTGACTGAAATGCCCTCAATAGGCCCTCTTCTATGGGCAGGCAGCAGGGAGCCTGCTGGAGGGAAGCCCTGGTACAGAGAAGTCTATTTTTGGGGGAGCCTTGGCAATCTGTTTTGTTTCTTCTCTCTTACTCCTTGTTTCTGCATGGCTGACATTTTGATGTGATAAATCTGTCACCATTCCTAAATCCCCAATTCATTTTAATGTAGTATTTTATTAATGTCCTGAATGGTTGATCAGGTGTAGAGCTCTTTTTTAGCTGCAAAATGAGTTCCAAGCAGCAGCAAAAATACACAGGTGTCAGTTTCTTATTGTGTGTAATGGCACATAGCTGTAAAAACAACTCACAAATACATGCAAGGGAAGTATATTTTCTAAGTAAGTGATGAACAAATGATTGTGAAGAACATAAAAATTGCAAAAGAGCAGTATTTTTGAGGTCTTATTAACTCACACAAAGGTGAGCATCCAATAAAACAGAAAGAGAAGAAATGTCAGATTGCCATATTTGTTATAATCTATATTGTCATTCAGAAAAAGTGAATAAACTTCTTTAAAACAGTTATTGTGAAATGCCATTATGTCATTTTTCATGTCAGTCTGTTGACAGAAGATTAATTCCAAACCTACAAAATCCCAGACTGTAAATACAGTCTCTGAGGCTTTTCTAAGTAAAAAAAAACATCTGTAAACTGGGTTGCTACAGAATTAACTTTACCCTTTGGAAATCAGATTTTTAATTCCATATTTCAAGATAATAATCTTCAACATAGAAACTGCAAAGAAACAAAATTATTCTCAAATATGGATTGAAGGAAAAAAATTTCCCTTCAAAATTAAGTATACTTAGAATGTGGAGAAAAACTGTAATGGCAATCAGTGTGAATATAAGGAAGAAGCAAAATTAAACCCACTAAGAATTTTCCCAAAACATGTCGTAGTTGTTAGACAGCTAAGAGAAGAAAGATAATAAATGTTTTATCCAAGTCCTTTATAATAGTGAGTAGGTCGGCCCAGTGCAAATTTGTTTCTTAGTTAGAAATAGTTAACTATCATATCTGTCATATAGACTGCTTTAACTGAAGTTGTTTTGGTTTCAAATGGTAAAACTTAACTTTTGACTTCTCCAAAGTATTCATATCCCTCACATGTATGTTTGTTTTTTTTAATTCACTGCATTACTTTCTTATGCAGTGCTGCGTTTTTGCCTAGCCTCACAAAACAGAACATTTAATTAAGTGAAAAATTTCATGGTGTCAAAATCAGGTACCGTAGAGTCTTTAAGGACTAGGGAAGCTACACAATTCTATTACAGTCTCTATTCCTTTTTATTTTATCAAGTAACTTTTTATTTGGGTATGAATCACTATTACTGAGAGCAGAAATGAATGAGCTGGATTCCCTTGATTAACTATAATAGATTCTTTTTTGTTGTTTTTGTTTGATCTAATCTAATCTGAATTAGATTAGAATTTAGATGTAGTGATTTATCTGGCTATAGGAAGCAAAAATGTGCAATTAACTGCATGTGAGTTGTATCAGTTGGAGAACCACAATATAAAACTGACAGCTAAATCAAAATGCATCTAAAAAAACCAGACAACAAATAGCTGTGCACTACATAAATACCTACTGCATATGGAAAAATGCATGGGTATATATATACTTATTCTGAATTGTAAGCCCCAAATGACACTTGCAATTTTTTATAAGTTTTTAGTGTATCGTTAGTCAGCAGTGTCATTATATCCCCTGGATTAACAAAAAAAGTCATCAATCTATATAATCACTTATTTTATACATGTAGACAAAATCTGTTCACCAATTTAAAAAAAAAAAAAAAGAAGAAAAAAAAAAGATTTTTTAAACCAAACTAATGTTAAATGATTTTGATCACTTTTGTTTGTTTTCATCAATATGCACTAAACACCAAAACAACCATTCATCAAGATTTCATGAAGTAAAACATATAAGACCTAATAATCTGTTTTTATTCCTGCTTCCTTCTGTGTGAGAAACATTAAAAAAATCCTTTTTAACAGAGTTAGAGGATACTCTCCAGAATACTCTAGTTATCTCCCTCTGTTAAAATCTATAAAATAGCAATTTTACAGACAGCTTGTTAGTAGGTAGATAAATTCAGGCTTCTAGTCCTTCTCTTTGTTTTTCAAATGAATGTCAGAAACCACTATGTAAAATCAGCAGCATACAAGTTAAACAGAGCAGCATATGGGTGAATTTCACACAGTCTTTACAAAATTAATATGGATGGTGTAGGGGGAAAGAGAAGGAAGCATGAGAAATGATAGTGTATTGTTGGTATAAAATGTTGGAGTTGAAAAATATTAGCTGTTTCACAGGAATAGAAAGCGTAGAAAAGAGGAAAAGATTAAGGCCTAAGTGCAATGACCTGAATAGTGTCATTTGCCTACTCTGGCAGACAGGAGAGAGAAATTTTCTGGTTTAGTACTATTTTTTTGCTTTTATCCGTATTAGGAATAAAATCATGAAAAACTTAAACCTTCCATTGCCACATAAGAAAGACATAATAGACAATTTTGGGGTTTTAAATATTTTTAACAACTGCTAAAAGAATGAAAATTAACCTTATTTGGTTATCATATATCTCGCAAAGTCTTTTGTTATTTGAAAAGAAATGATGAATTGCTGTTGATAATAATAGTATCAGCTGTCACTCAGCTAGTTTGGACAGCATAACACATGCACCAGAAGACAGAATTTTGCTTTATTATTATCTTTGAATACTTTATGCTTGAGCACCTGAGTTAAACATGACTAGCTCAGTCATCATGCATATGCAGATAATAGGCAATATACAATATTCTAAGTACTCCAAATATTGGCATGGAAGTATTTTGCATTTCTGTTAAATGTAGCTAATCATTAACTTTAATTAGGCTTTAAATGCTGCAAAAAGCACATGCCAAAAATATGAAGTATAATTCATGCTTGGATGTGTTTTGAAATAAAAGCAGAAAGAAAAATTAGAAATCTAGGGAAACAAAAATCTCAACAAAGAGTTAACAACTGAAGTTTTCTGCGGATGTATAAAACATGTAAAAGCTCTGTGCAAAACCCAGTACCTTGGGAACTAAAATTAGTTTTTACAGTGTCTGTGGTTATTATGCAGATTCCTTAACCAAATGTATACTCTACAAATTTTTCTTTGTGCGTTTGACTTGGGAAATCTATGCAGGAAGCAGTATTGGCAGAATCAGACTGACAATACATTTAATCTGTTGCAATGTTGTGAGGAATCATATGGGTTATTCATTCTGTTTGGTATGGGGGAATTGCTACACCTATCTGTCAGAAAGAGAATTCTGTTCTGAATTTAAGGTTTGGCCTCTTCACTTCTGAATTGCGTATCTACATTTTGCTGCAAAGTCAGTAGGAAGTGACATGAAAAAGTATTGCACCTGTCACAGGGCTCATAATGGAATATCATTAAATAGAGTTTTTCATTCAGTCAAACAGAGATCTTATGAATAAATGTATGGCTATCACACACAGCAAACTGGATTTTTGAATTTAAACAACACTATTGTTATTAATGAGGAATTATATAGACATGACAGGAGTCAAGTCCTTTTAAAAGAATGTGCACCTTAGCTGTAGAGGCTGCCTTCCTCCTCATATTGGATGGAATCAGAAAGAAGAAAAAAAAAAATTAAAAAAGGAAGAAATTCTAAATATGAGTAAAAAGGTAGGAGAAGCACAAATATTTTGGGAAATCACATATATTTTGAACAAACAGCTTCAAAGCTATAGATGACTATGTTCTAGGGCCATGAAATTTTAAAGATTTCTGCATATAGGCATTAATTAGTCTTATTTCCTCATAGTAACTGAGGTAGGAGTGACAGCACTCTTGTGACACTTTCATGTCTATTTGCTTCATTTTTGACATGCTGCTATAAAGGTAAAGCTGTAAATCCAGGATTCCTCTCAAGGCTGAAACTATGGATAAGATAACGTGCTTACACTATTCATTGCAAGATGCCAAGTATCAGCACTGCTTCAGAGAGCTTGCTTATTTATTTTTTAAAGAAGGAATGGACAGAGGACCGGTGTTCAGGACACATGACTGAAGATGGGAGGAGGTCTTCCAGCCTGCCACCATCAAAGGATATTTCAATATATGATATTAGCTAAAGGACATAAGACTCAGCCTCAATGGATTTCTTGGAGCAATCTTGGACAGCTTTGCCACAATCACACAGTCATTCTGTTAATTCACCTGATTGCTTTAATCTTAGTGAGAAAAACTACATTTGTTTTAGTACTGTATTGCATAGTCATTTTACCTTTCTACCTTAGAGATTCTGCTTAATACATGGAGATATTGCTTACTGCCTTATTATTAGTGATATGGGAACAGCCAAATGAGCCTAGACTAAGGTAGCAACTTGCTCTTTAAATAAAAGCCTGACTGGCCATGTTTAAAATAGATTCATATTTTAAGTGAATATATATATATATATACTTTAAAATTATCATTTACAGAGTTCCCCCTGTAAACCACTTCAGATACAATTTTCAGTTTAGGTCTCCAGACACTGGTAGTCACTTAAGAGTGTAGACGATTCAAGCCATTGTGAACCCCACAAGGAAGACATCTCTGTATGTCTAAATGTTTCATGTGTTTGAAGCAGGTTTTGTACTGACTGTACCTGTGCACTGTTTATAATGAAATTCTGGGGAAACAGTGGTGATATCAAAGTTCAAGAAACCTTGAAACTTATTTATCTTAAGATTTGAAAAGACATTTGGAGTGGCATAAGAAGCAATGAAAGAATAAGTTCCCAGGCAAAATTTAATATAATATGGAAGTGAGAAAAAAACCAAAAACCACCACCACCACCAAAAAACAACAAAACAACAACAATAACAACAACAACAAGAAACAAACAAACAAAAACAAATCAAAACCCACCAGTAAGGAAGTAAAAGTCCACTAAACAATGCTAATATAATCATGGGGGTTTTTTGTATTATGGCATCATTTTCTGTACTGAAATTAGTTTTGTCAAGAAGTTAGTCTTGCAGACAAGAATTGCATTTTTCACCAGGCTTTAAATGAGCAGGGCTAATAAATAGGAGAAACTTCTTGGAGTAATCTCATTAATTTTGCATTAGGTGGTTTTTCCTTCATGAAAAGAAAGACTTTTAAAAGTCACTAACATAAATATTTTGTTGAATCAGGCCCAGAATAGTCCCTGATCCAACAAACACTTGCATTTGTGCAGAGAAGTAATCAGACATTGAAGCAATTTTCAGTACTTCTGTACTTCTAAAAATTTATTCGGTTCGAAATATAAGGATTGATTTAGCAGGCATATAAAATGATCACCTGCTGTTCTTTTCTAGCAGGAAAAAAAAAAATCCAGTAAGATTTCAAATCTTGGAGATCTAGTTTCCAAGGGAGTGCCCTAAACTTTTTTCACTTCAGGGTAACATGAAGCAATCTACCACAAGAAAGGTAGTTGGCTCAGCATTTTAGGTGAAAATCTATGAAATGCAAATACTTTCCCTTGTTGTAAAAAATGAGTGGAGGTCATTTGGATTCTAAAAGCATGAGCGTGGGATATGAGTGTAATTAAACCCTCATTGTAACTCCTCATGCAAGATCAAATAATGCAAACATTGACAGAAAACTCTATGAAGAATGAGGTCAAGTAGAGAGACACAGTTAGGAAAAGGAATTTTATACAGGCTTTTTATAAAATTTGAGGGGCTAGTGACTGCATTATACTGACTAAAGACCATAGATAATATAGACTCATTGTGCTTAGATATGCACAACCCTAAAAATTTGGGATCCCAGAATACACAGTTTACAAACTGCAGATCTGACTCTCCAGCAACCTCCCTAATAATGGCCTCTGGAAGGAACTGGATGTGTGCTTTTCCATGCTATGTTTTTTGGCTAGTGGCATTTCTCTTCTGTTTCTTTTCTTTTTTTTTTTTTTTTTGCAGATGCTCTAGCTTAAATATTTTTTAACTTTAAGTATCTTTTACATAGGATCCCACCATAGGTCCAATATTGAAGCAGTTGGCAATGATATTTTTATGGAGAAGGCTTCTCCTGTCTTGTAAAGATAGGTTGGAGATCCAAATGGCTCAGTGGTTTTCTTTCCCAAACTTCACACTTTCTGTCATAAAGTATTCAAGGAAATTTCGACAAATTTAAAGAATATCTTGAAATATTTAGTGTTCATAGAGAAATCACACTGAAAAAATAAAAGATAATTCCTTTTTAATATTTCCAGCATTCGCTTTTATAGCATCCAATATGTACCTTTGTATAATATAAAATGTTTTTTTGCCAATATTCAATATATTTTTTAAAAAATTGTATTACATTTCAGGAACTCTGCTGGATACCATATGTGTTAAATTTAATATTATATTCAAATGGAACCAGAATAAGGTAAGACGGTGATATTGACATGGACACTGTTCCATACATACAACATTACCAAAATAAAACATTTGCACATTATTGAAACAAATATTGACACGTGGTGAAACAAATGAATCCACAATACTGAAATATTTTATAAATTTGCATTTATAAAATGTCATTTATCAGATGATGTCTGTACAAGTTTATTTTTACACACCTTTAATTTCACTGTCAGAGTTGTCCACTCTCAGGTCAGGAGACATCAACTTGAGCAGACCTCATGTTATGTCCTGTTAGAGACACTTCAGCTATGGTCTTGCCCTCAGACTTTAAATTGCAAAACTCTGAACAGTGTTTTTAAAAGGTACCTGCAGTAACACTAAAAGGCTGTATTCTTAACTGATGTAAAGTAATGGAGCTTCACTCAAGGGGTGGCTTCTGTGAAATCCCTTCATGTCCACTCCTTGAAGATCTACTCAAATATATAAACAAAGAAAATGTGGTATCATAGAATCATATAATAGTTTGTGTTGTAAGGGACCTTTAAAGGTCTTCTAGTCAAACCCCCCCTGCAATGAGCAGGGACATCTTCAGATAGATTGCTCAGAGCCCCGTCCAACCTGACCTTGAATGTTTCCAGGGAAGAGGCATCTGCCTGGGTAACCTGTTCCCATGTTTCACCTCCCTCATTTTAAAAAGCTTCTTCCTTATTGGATTTGGTATGTTTCAAATTAATCCAGATATATTTACAAACAGAAGGTGAAATGAGAATAGATGTTTTCTGCCTTTTGTTAAGAGGCAGAGATTCCAAGTGCATATTAATTACAACAGAAATTCTTGAGTATTTATTTTGACCATTTAGAGATAATGTTCAGCATTTTAGAAGGGCAAAAATTTTTAAAACCAGGAAAGGAAGCGAGGCCAAGCAGTATTTCCAAGTAATTAGAGCTGAGCTGAGGATGCTGAAATAGCAGTGAAAACGGGAATGCTCTGATTTGAAAGCAGAGTTTTGCTCCTTGGTTTCTCTCATTCATACAAATTACATCAGCCCACATTCTAATGAAATGTTGACACAGAAATTGCATATGTGCAAGAGCCTGCTGAGGCCAGCTTTCACTGTCAAATCTCATGTGTGGGAGGATAAAATTTAATGTGATGGTCTGATTTAACATGAATTGTTCTTAACTGGCTAGATGCCACAAACCTCAAATAGAGTGCTTGTCAAGAAATGGCTAACAAAGACAGGCTAGGCAAAGCTGAGCAGCCCAGGAGCTCTGTATGCTCACATCAGATCTGGCTTAGTGAACCGATGGAAAACGAGCGCAGACAAGCCTCCAGGGTCATCTGTTTTGTAGCCTGTCTGCTTTGTAAAAAAAAAAAAAAAAAAAAAAAAAAAAAAAAAAAAAGGCGAAATTACTAGGAGTGTTTTGAGTTCTCTGTTTTTCTTCTGCCTATTTGAGAAGGAGAATCTTTCCTAGGCAGGGAATAAGTAGCATGCATTTTCACTGCTGTGGAAGATTACGTTTTAAAATCGCCAGGCAATTTCAATTCACAGTTCCTTGATCAGCAGGAGTGTGGTCTTTCTAATCAGGACATTACCAGGATTGCCAGGCATTCTCTGTGAGTACAGTCTCTCATAGGTTAAATTGCCCTGTTAAACTCGGAGAACTTCTTCCTTGTATTAGGAGAGTGTACTGCTACTTAGAGCTTCTTTTATTGTTAGTGTTGCAAACAGCTGCAGGATGTATTAACTCGATCAGTAACTAGACAGTTCTCCCTCTGCTGCAATCCTCTACTCAAATACAGCCATTTGCTGGCAGACAATAAATTCCTTGTGAAGTTTTCAGCAACAGTTTCTGAATTTAATTTGTGTTCAGGATTGTACTGTTGAAATTTGCTGCCAAATGAAGCCAACAGCTAGACATTTCAGTTTGCCTCAGTACAGAATTCATTCCTAAATACTTGGTCCTGAGCACTGAATTTGCTTATACCTCCTTTTATCCTCCAAAATTTCCTTATGGTGTAGTGTTGTGATGTTTGCTCACAACATTTTTTAGTTTGTTTGTTTGTTTGTTTTCTTCCTGCTTACTTGTGATAGGTTCAAATTTTGCAGGAAAATAAAGAATTTCCTTTTATGAAAGAATCAATCCTTAAATACGGTCCAGCTGTTTTCAGGGCGAGAAAGCACCTGAGAAAGCAAACATAACAAAGTCCATGAAGATTGAATAGTGTGATGCCTTTTATATGGAATGTATTCACATAGGTTTCAATTTAAAGTCCTTGTGCAGTCCTTTGTTAGGGTGTGTTAGCTGGACACCCACTAAAGGCAATGTGAACTGGGATATAAGAACCCTGTGTGTTATTGTAAAATGTGTTCTTTCAGTTGTGTATTTGTTAGTAGCATATTTGATGTTTCTGTTGCTTTTGAGGAAATGTTTAGAAGTGTAAAAAATAAGGTGTTTTAAGAGTGCAGACCATACTTCATTGTTCTCTAGATCCCAATCCACACTTCTCAATAATACCCCCTCATAATTACCAGCATTTTAATATAATGCATTTCTGTGCCTTTTTAGTTCCTTTGCTGTGAAACTTCTCAAGTCTGAAAAGCTTAAGAATAACATTGTTCTCATGAACATCAAAGGCAACAAAACCTTTATATGTAAAGGTAAAATATTGTGTTTTAGCAACATTTGTCCTTCAAGAGAAAGTGGAGCAGGAAAGAAAATAATGCAACAGGCTTTACTTGACTTGTTGTGGGTATATAGCTATATAGCTTTTTGCTGTCAGTGATTTACTCAGAAATCACTCCAGTACTTTACAGTGTAGCACAACATTAGCTAGATCACCCCTTCTCTGTCCTCCCTTCTAACTGCATTAACCTGTTGTCCTTGAATTTCTCCTTCAAGTTCTGAACAAAGAGCTCTTCAGCTTGGGTGGAAGTGGGAAATGTGGTTATTGATTTAGTCATGAATAAATGAATGTGTGCTTGAGTGTATGAACTGATAAATAGATAGATGGTGTTAGTTTGGTATATTGTAGAAAACCTTCATTTTAAGGCAATATGCACAAGAATACGAAGAGTTAGACACACATACATTACTTCTGAGTCTTTATAATCTTTTGAGACTACCTGTATTTATGTGCTGGAGTATGCAACAATGCATTTTAGACCCAGATACCTCTGAAAGCGCACTGCAGTCCTTTCTGGAGGAACACACATTTGAGAAGAGATACACTTGTGAGGATGTTTCTCTCTGAGAAAATCAGGTTGTACCTCCAGAGTGTATTCCAGGAAAATCTGCAGGCTGTGTGAGGTAGACACAGACTCAGAGGCCCCTTCTATGCCAAGATTGTAAACACATTTTTTTGAGTGATCTGCTTCAGTTTGTTTTTTTTTTTTTTTTGGGGGGGGGGGCACACACCAAAAAAACCCCAAACTGTAGTTGTTCTGTTACGTAACAAAGTCATAAAGTCATATTACCTATACCTCGTTGCTTTTACTTACACTAGCACATCTTCATTTCCCTGAAATCTGTGCTTTCTATAGGTTTCTTTATATAGCACTTCTAATTATCCTACTAGCTCTATATATATTGTTAGTGTCTGGTGGAGTGTAAGAAAACCACTGCATATTATTAATGCAACACAAAGAAAGATGAGCTTATATCAGGATGGCTTATTTTGATACTAGATGGAAATATAATTTGTGTAGTAAGAGACAATCAACACCAGCTTGTTAAAATAAAAATTGAAGGTTTATTTGCTTAATTAATTTGGTAAAAGCAGCCTCCTCATAGGGAAATTGAGCTGGAGCGAGTTTTGCGTAGATCATCCTCAAGGAGAAAAAAGATGAATTACACTGTTGTACAGGCATGATTTTCTGATATTAGCTGAGCATTAACCAAACCAAATGCCCAGTAGCTGAAAGTGAGGAATTATGTGCCAAGGGAAAAATCCTATTGGACAGCTTACTACAGGTTTATTTTCCAAAGAACCTAACAACTACAATGAAATTAATAGCTATTTTAACAGCTGGACATTTTCCTTTGCTTTAGATGGCAAGTTTTGGATCTAAAGAAAAGGAGAAAGGAGTGTATTTCCTTAGCATGGTTGAATTAAATAGTGCTGCTAAACAACAGTAGCAGTTTGTGTTTGCTGTGGCAAAGCAGCTTGTTGCTGAGCCCTGGCCAGTCTGGTATTAATGTTACTGAATCAAGGAGATAAAGGAAACCATAGAGATTAAAGCTGATTATACGTTTTGGGGTTTTTTTTACCAGAAACACAGAAAGGCTTCCAATAGATACACTTCACTGTTAGACAATAGTTACCAAGGCAAGCATATCATAATTTGTTCTGTGCTTCTTCCATCCTGATGCTTCACCTATTACAGAGGAAAAATGCTGTTGCTGTCATGGCTGGGGACAACAAGTGGAGTGCATTTGGTAACCCTATGGAGTCAGAGAGTGCAATTGTATTGTTGCCTTGTCCATTATTTGTCAGGAAAATAAATTAAGCATCATTTCCCTGAATAAATTTCCAGCAAATGAAGGAAAGAATTAAGGGAATATGATGAAATCTGAAGATGTTGAAATCCTTTGGGAAATTGCAGTATTGCAAATTGTAATAGTTGAAAACCTTGATTGTGATTCCTCTCTTCATTTAAAGGAAAAAAGACAAACACGGGGCTGGATTTGTTTGGCAATTGATTCTTTTGACTTTTTGGGAGATATTTATTCTGAAATGTACGAGAGAGAATTATAAAACTTTTTTCAAGCTTTATCATGTTCAGAAGTTATGACAGTTTTTCTTAATATTTAAGTTATAATGACAGAATAAGGATGTAATTCTTTAAGAAGTATATATGAGTAGCTATTTCAGAGGAGCCTTTTTAAAGGCTAATATTTTAAAAGCAGTTCATTTATTAAGCCAACCAAAGAAAGATGTTGTCTTTGAACTGAATTTGTGAGTCCTCATATTTCCCTTACCTAGGATAACAGACATAGCTGAAGGACAAAAAGGCCGATAGTATTTATACACCACTCTTTATAAACAGATCACTAATAATACAAGCAGATAAATTAGAGTGTCTCTGACACTTTTTTCTTTCCCTTTTGAGGTTTAACAAACTGATTTGTTAATTTGTTTTTCTTTTGTCCTTAAGGATATTGCATATGTATTGGTAATCTCTTACTTACTAATCTTGTAGCAGAATGTAGAAGTAACTGAAAGCATTCATCATCTCAGTATTCAACTATTTTGCAAGTCAGATCGACTTCCTCTGATACTGTTAAGGATTGTAAAAGTAGTCTTTCTGCATCTCTTTCACCCTATTCTTCTTCAGAGATGTATCTTTCTTCTCTAAAGGGTGCCCATTGTAAATTCTGTTCTTAAAAGATTTTAGATTATTTGTTATTAAAGATTTTAGATTAAGATTTTAGTTTTGTAGTTATTAAAGATTTGATCATTTGCCACCTAGCACTGATACACTGTCAGTTCCAAAGCATCCCTTATTTATGCTATATTAGAAAGATTCGATAGTTTGACACATCGACTTATAAGCAAAATTAATTTTTTGCTATCTGATGCCATTTGGGGACTAGATTTCAGTGCAAAATCTATTTAATTGATAATCTGTGGCATCTTTGCCAGTGCTGAAGTAAGGTGGTTTTCATCCCCCCACTGGATTTGTGCCTCTCAGCATGCATGGCCTTCTTTTAACCTTCACTCAATGTCTTAGACTAAAATGAAATACTTAAGGATAATTATAAATGCCTGATTTGTAATTTGCCTTAAACTACTAATATGTACTCTCAGTAGCAACTCCATTTTAATTTACGTTTTGTCAGGGAATCATTATACCTACAGATAATTAACTAATAGGTTTCCCAGGCTGTGTAACAGATATAGTCATCACAGCATCTCAGCTTTGTTCAGTGTCAGGTGAATTCCTCTGCTGGGCAGTTACCGTTACAGACCTTGAAATGAAGCTTTCATTATTTGCTGACTGCTTTCACTATAAAAAAGAACCAAAACTCTAAACATTTTATTTGTTCTTTGTTTCCCACATGTTCATAAACATAAAATTAGTTAGATGTTAGGATATCTTGATATTTTGGAAGATGACATCTGTCAAATGACCTTGTTTGTGTATTCCTCCCTGTCCTCCAAGTCCAACTGTGCCACTGCTATCAGAAGGCTGAATATTTTACAAATATGACCCATAGCAAATCCAGCCCTTGCCTTCAACATGTCTGCAACTGTGGTGAGGTGGCCTCTCTTACTCAGAACTTCCGAGTTGGGGTACTCTTGGATGTTTGCACAGGCATGAAGATGCCTTCCACTATAAATCTGACCTTGCCTTTTATATCTGCCATACTACATAAACTGCATTTTGTAGCTGAATCACTTAGTGGCACGTGGAAGTTTTATTCACTAGTGAATGGGAAATAAGTTACATTAGTGTTCTTATCCTCAGTCCATGCTCACTTTCCTGTGGGCTAAAGATCATTCCATGCAGCTTACCAAGAATATTAAGAGATCTTTGTACTGTAAATCCTTTCACCTGCTTCACTAATATGACTTTACGTACGGACTTCATTGTTACAGCTGTCTCCTGGGCAACATCAGTTAAAATCCTACTTCTTCTAAGGGGGCCCCTGGGAACTGGTTTCCTGTCAGAGCCTGTTGACTTCTGAGCTCAGCCCTTTTCTTGTCAGCTAATGGGTACAAATTGAGGAAATAGGCAGCATGTTAGAGCAGTGTGAATAAAGGAAGCTTTGCTAAATGAGGTGGGTGGTGGAACCATCTGGACATTTGAAAACTTGCCTATTTCTCAGCTAGATAATTATCTAATTTCACTATTATTAGACATGTGAAGTCCAAATGGCAATAACTTTGCCTGAGACTTACAATACAACATCAAAATGCCTGGGTGTTTTTTTATTTGTTTGTTTTTTTGCTTTTTTTTTTACATGTTAATCTGATTGTTTTTTCTTCTGCATTGTTTTTAGTTGTATTTTTTATTGATTCTTTTTGTGCTTTTACTTGCTATTAGCTCTATGCAAGTTATGACCTTTTCCCTTAACTTTAATAGTGTTTTAAAAAGCCTTTTCCATCACTTAAAAAATAACAATAGTATTGAAGGCTTTCTAGTAAATATGCATTAATGCTTGTTCACTATTTTAAATTTTGAGTAGTATGAAAACAATTGTAGAATTCAGTCTCTAAACCCCACCACGTAATCAGGGGCAGCTGCAGGATGTAGTGGAACAGTGGTGAAACAGAACATCTTTTAGCCTCATTGGTCCAGCATACAGAACATTTTCCTGGAATCAGCATAAAAGATTCCTTGCTGCTATTTCTATGTGAATATATAGGGAGACAGATTTTCAAACTGAATAATAAGTTGTAGGGCTTTTACTGGCTTGACAGAAGTTGTTTTTCATCTGAAAAACTTCATAATAATCAGAGAGTAGGCTGAATACAAAAACAGGGTGTAGATTCACCTTGCATCTTTGAAGTTCTTGCATCATTTCTGGAAAACATGGTATTTCGATAGTGCCCATTCTTTATTTATTGACTGAACTTTACTAGAAAGTCTTTGCAGTGAAAACCAGATTTTGCTTCAAAATGCATGTATGTAAGATTTTCTTTTACAATTAGTAATGGAGAACATAAATTGGAATATTTTAGGTGTCTTTTCAAGGAGGGGGAAAGAAGAATAGAGCAAGAAGATTAACACCAAAGCACAAGAACAAAAAGTCAGTCTGACAGAAAATTTAAAAAAAAAAAAAATAAATCTTGTTTTTTATTTTTTTTAACACTTTTCACTTGCAGATTAAGAATTCCGTCTCATCATATCTGGCATCGTGTACTTTTCAGTAAAATAAAATTAAAATTAAAGTAATTGTTCCAAATTTGATTAATAATTATAATTATTGACTAGATGGATATTAAAAACAAGTATGCTCACTTTGGATAAGTTTTCAATCCCACTGTTAAAAACATGGTAATACTTCTATTCCACTGATTTATGGCACTTGATTAATCAGGCACTGAGAAAAGACATCCTCTTTTCTACTACAGAATGTCTTTCCTTCCACTGCATATAGAAGTATGCATGCAGGCTCCCAGAACACGTGACCAGTGTAGTAGGGTGTTCTCTGAAGATGCAAAGTTTTTGTGTTTAAGAAAAAAGAAGAAAAAAAAAGGTTTTAGAATCATATCCTTAGTAACAAATTTCTACCATGCTGGGAAATTGAATGCCCCTTTGAAAACTTTCCTCTTTTAGATCGCCTGATTTCTGATTTGTTACTTCCAAACTTGACATTCATTGCTTAATAAAAAATACTGAAATAATTAATTTAGACATTGGAAGATTATGTCAGTTGGGATTCTGTGGGGTCTTTGCTTTGTCCTGGTGTCCCCATGTATATGCCAGTCTAGTGCAAAGGGATAATAGCTACTGGACGCTTATTGCTGGCTACAAAGGCAGCAGAGTAGAGCTGTGTGGTTTATATTGAATTGCACTGGTTTCAGAGGGAAGTAAGACAGTAATTTTTTATGTAAGTAATGAAAGGGAGCTATACTCTTTTTCTTTTTAAGAACAAATACATATGAATTTCTGTCTCCTTTTCCCTCATTTATGGATCTAGAGAAGTCAGCATTTTTAGCGGTGCTTTCCTCAGAATTTTGCCAAGCTGCTTCCTTAGGGACTTCTATCCCACCTCAGGGCAGTCCATCAAAAGAGGTACTTTATGGGCAACTTGTAGATAATTAGTTTAATTAATACCTCACACTGTTGAGAGTAAGCCACCTGTGGCATAAAGTGACAAAGTCCAGGTCTTAAGAATCTAAAAATTAAAATATCCAAATACTTTGGTTTATATTTGTTATTGTTGTTATTAATGGTGTCATGGTTTAACCTCAGCCAGCAACTAAGCCCTACACTCACCCACTCTGATGGGATGAAGGAGAAAATCAGGTAGGTAAAAGTGAGAAAATTCCTGGGTGGGCATAAAGACAGTTTAACAGGTAAAACAAAAGCCATACACTAGTGCAAAGCAAACCAAGGAATTCATTCACCACTTCTCAGGGGCAGGCAAGTGTTCAGCCATCTCCAGGAGAGCCAAACTCTCATCATATGTAGTGGGGACTTGGGAAGACGAGCACCATCACTCCAAACGTTTCCCCCTTACTCCTTCTTTATATGCTACACGTGACTCCATATGGTATGTGCTATCCCTGTGGCCAGTTGGGGTCAGCTGTCCTGGCTGTGTGCCCTTCCAATGCCTTGTGTACCCCCAGTCTTTCCTCTGGTGAAGTGAAAGGCAGAAGAGGCCTTGACTCTGTGCAAGCACTGCTCAGCAACAGTGAAAACATCCCTGTGCTATCAATACTGTTTCAGCACAAATATAAAACATAGCCACACACTAGCTACTCTGAGGAACGTTGACTCTATCCTGGCCAAAACCAGCACAAATAGAAAAAATAAGGCAGTAAAAGACCTATTCCCAGCTGAGAGAGAAAAAGCCATGCACATTCTAAAGGAATTAAAAAACATTAAAGAAAATAACACACAATTATTCATATGCATTCTTTCTAATGAATACCAGAAGAAAACAAGAGGGACTTGTGTCCCTTCATCAGAAGAATTCCCAGAGGTAATAAATCATACAGGATTAGGCAGGAATTTCTATCTTTTTATATCCTCTGCAGTTCAACTTAATCAACAGAGTTATTTGTGAATGGTTTGTCCCAGGAAGAGAACAAGGCAGGTTTTTAGCTATCTGTGCTGATACAGTCTGTAATATCACCAAGCTGAACTTGTGCAGCCGCCAGCTGCCCAGAGCAGCTTGAACACTTGCCAAGAAGGGGAGAGCCCAGTTCACCCAGCCCCCACCTTTGCTACGTGCTCAAGTCTCTCTTATGTCCATACTGTGTTTCCTAGTGCATTGATATGTTTTCACTGCAAAATGCTCTTCCTATGCACACTCCATAGGGAACTGCAGCAACAAATTCAAGTCAGTCTTTTAGAGGACTGTCTGCACTGGCATATGATCAGCCCATGTTTTACTAGTGGATCCATGTCTTTCAGGTGCTATAGCCCTTCCAGTCTTGACTGCACCTTTGGTCTTCTGTCCTACAGCCTTTGTACATAACTGGACACAAATGTCAACATGGAGATGTACAATATTTCCATGTTTTTGAGACTGATTAATGAACCTTAATTTCAGTGTGTTCTGGAAAAAAAAAAAAAAAAGGAATACACTGCTGCAGTAAAAAAACCCTGTTAATATGCAAACCCAGCACAAAGCACCAGCCACATGTATTGTCCTAACTGTGTCACTTAACAGAACTGCAAGACATTAGAGGTATTCAATGGAGTGTTATCAAGTCAATAATAATCTGAATGCTTATATAGGTAGTGCTAGGAGATTTGGGGAATGATTTTTTATGACTAAGTGGACCTCTCCTTCTATGTGTGTGTGTGTTCTGGTAAATCCAAGTTTTGCTCAAACCATCACTATTTCCATTATCATCACTGGGCTTATTATATAATATAGAATTGGCAACATAGCCAAAGTTACTTATTTTCTTTAGAGTATCTTGTGCTTGACTGTCTTATTTTATAGTAAGAGGGAAAACCTGATACTGTTTTCCATTTTTGATTTAGCTTCATACACCTTGGTGGTTCTCATGCTAAATGACTTTGGGAATTCTGTTTTATACTGCGCTGGTTCAGAATCACACTATTAAAGATGCAGTTGTATAAAAGATTATTTTTGCAATGAAGTTTCCAATGAACCTGAGTGAATCTAGTAGAGGAGGGAGGAGAGGTCAAGAACAATAGGAGGTAAATAGCAATCTGTAAAAGAAGTAATGGTGTCAGGGATATTGATAGCCCAGTGGACTGTGGCAGGTGTAGTTATGCTCAGTCTCTGTGGGAGATCTATGGATACAGCTGGATTCTCTGGAAGAAAAGCTGGAGGAACTAACTGTACAGTGAGATTTGCAGAATCTCCAGATGAAGCTTGTCGATTTTCCTCACACTGCAACTGCTGGGCAAGTCAGGACAGGTTAAACAGGGAAGATAGGTTACAATGAAACAGATATAAATACATTTCTTGTTTGTATGAGCTCTGAAATTGGCTTTACAGTTTTGGGCTGAGCTTTTGGGAATTTTAGACCGAAGGCTCCCTTAAGCTGGGTCTGTGAAATATGTCTGAATATATGTAAACTGTTATGTACCTGTGTACAACAGTGATGCATATCTATGAATATTCTAATTCTCTAATCTCAGTTTTGAACTGACTTTAGTTCAGTATAAGTACTACCAGAAAAAGTTATGACAAATTATCAGATTCTGAATCCCACATCTTTCTTGATCCACTTCCTTGATCCCCACCCCTATCTGCCAATGTCCCCAAGCTGTCATGGTTCTCATTTTTAAAGAGAGCTATACGACTTGTCCAGTAAAACAAGATATGCCTGTAGAGTCACAAAGATGCCTAAGGTTTTTGGGTGCTATCTCTTTCCTTCTGCTTCCAGACAAATTTTCTTCAACTAGAATTTCCCAGATTTTTTTTATGCTGAAAGGTAGATGTGTGTATGGAGTCAGTCAGTGCTGGAAAGTTGCCACACATTATTTGCTATGTGCAGTGACCATAGATCATGACAGCAGGAGAAACTTAGATTTTAAATAACCAATTTTGAAGGTTGAAAGCTTTATTAATTTATTATTAACATATACAGACTTCATGTAGTATTTGTGAATTAGCATTTGGGAACATTTAAGGTTAGTTTTATTAAAACTCTTTGTTGCCTCTAGGCAAAAGTTTGTTTAATCTAGAAAAATTTATGTGAGGACAGGATTACAAAGAGACACTTTTAGGGATACATGCTAATAAGGTCTAAAATTTATTTGTTGAAGTTAGTGCAATTGAGTAATTATATTCAAAAGGAAACATTTTAAAAAGACTTGCCTACCTAAGCTTAACTAACAGGAGAACAAATTCCACTACTCACTCCTATGAAAACAATTCCATGGCCTAAACATTAATGTTTCATATCTAGCGCTGTTTGAATTTCTCCAGAGTGCCTGAAGTACCTGCACGTAGCTTGCAGGTATTGTCCAGGATTTGCAGGGGAGCTGCTCCTCTGTGTAGCAGCAATTGGAGACATGCCAGGGTGTTCAAACAGCATCAACCCCTTCAACTTGACAGCTACATCCTAGTTTTCTTCTCCTTTCTTCCTGAACTCAGGCAGAGATCAGTCTTTGAAGAAGTAGAAATACTGCTGGTGTCTTCCCTTTCTTGTCAAGGTTTTTGTGATTAAGGTACTCACTGATGGTTTTGGAGACACAAGTTCTCTGATTAAGATACTCAGACACATCTTCAAGAGTCTCTTAATCACCCGGCAGTCCTGGAGAGAAGAGGCAGGATTTGGCATATCAAGCTATTTCTTTTTTTCCCCAGAAAATAATTCAGAATTCTCCAAGAAAGAAGGAAAAGGAAATACGTTTCTGTGTACAACTGGGTAGAACACTCTGCTGGGGTTACAGAGACTTGGCTGCTGGTTTCCACATTTCTTTTTTTGACCCATGACTGTTTACAGAGTGAGGGAAGAACAAATAAAAAGGAAGTGTTATACTAAGTGCTATTAAAATGCAAAAGCAGTGTGAAATGCATTCAAGGACTACTTCTGTAGACAAATGATATCACTTGAGTTTTATCTCATTAAAAGACAGAAGTTTGTTAAAAGGATAATTCTTAATTTGGGCTATGCAATTACTAATGAAAACTAATTTGGCTAAAAAACTAAATTTGGCTAAAATAGTTGAAGCTTAATTGAAAATTCAGGCATAGTTTTTCAGCTAGGATTAAGACTGAACAAGAAGTGTTTGCAATTAAACAGAAAGAGGAGGAACTCTCCCAGTGTCCCTTAAAGCCTGTATGTAAATATAGTAGGAAACTACATGCCTGCTGTAATTCAACCATTTCTTTGAAGTTCTGTGAAGAAACAAGTTGTGTGAATTGCTGATAATAAACAGCCTTAATTTACATTAATGGTAAAACCAAATGCTAGTAAAAATACTATCTATTTTACTGATAAATACTTTGAATTCTTAGTGCTGAGTCCAGTATGATTTCAGTGTAATTCCAGCTTACAGTGAATTTTGGTTTGCATATAATAATATTTTCCCTAGAATTTTCATTAACAGATATAATCAAAATATTGATTAGTTGACAGAATTTGAATGAAAGCTAAGTACAGTCAACTCATTTTAAAAGCTTTGAAGGCGCAGCATTTTTCAGAGCTGATACCCGACTGTTAACTCAGATCTAGACACTTACCTGGGCAAAGCCAGCTGCAGGAAACAAAATGCTAAGATTCCTTTCATAGATAGCACAGAAACTGGTTTAGAGGGGATATGGGGAGAGATCGTAAGTGAGGTACCTGAGGAACCTTAGCTACTACTGCATCAGCTGGTAATGTGTTTGTCTTGGTAGTAATGTGTCCGTTGAGTATAGTGGTGCTATCCAAGTACTCTGCTGAAGAACTGGGGAAAGAAATGCCATGAGTAAAATTTTGACTCCTCTTGTTTTGGAAAAGAGTATCTGCACTTACGTACAGCAAGAGATATTAATCAAGTAGTTTGCATCCTTAATGCATCCAGAAAGAAAATTTGAGAAAGCTCAAGCACGGAAATAAAGAGGAGGTAGTTCCTCCAGTCATGACAGCATCAGTAAATTCAGCAGAGCCAGAAAAGAACTCTGACTTGGGCACTGTCACGTATTCATCTTTAACAATCCTCCTCAGAGTGTCATAACACATTTACTAATAGAACTCTTGACTGTACCAACACATTTCTAGATAGTGCCCATGCTCCCTTCAAAGATACTGTGTTTAGGACATTTTCCTAACATTTGGCATAGACAAGGCCACTCACTTTGGGCTGTGAAAAGTTTAGGTATAGGGACACAAGTTCTGCTTGCCACTTACTTCCAGTATTAGAGACCTTGCCCTTTTGATTTAGTAGAAAAGTTGTAGTTTCTTGGCCCAGGAACAGATGAACCCCCTTACTGTGATTTCACGTTCCTGTGTTTTAGCAGTGGCAGGAATAACTAACGCTGTAGGTTTTTCATGGCGTATAGAGCTTTTATCTTATTTTGTTACCTCCAGTTTCATAAATTTTGGATATTGTTTAGAGACATGTTTTGGTGCATATAGCAGTGCATATCAAAAGAATCCGCCACTCTGCCTTCATCACAAAACTAGTGGTAATAATACTTTGATGGCTCTTTCTGATAACTATGTCATTGTTTGTAGAATCATTCATCTAATTTCAAGGAACATTACTTCCAAAAGTGCACTCAATCATTTAAAAAATGGTCCAAACTGTTTAAAGATTTTAAAATGTGGAATACGGGTACAAGATTCAGATGGATATTATTAAGTTTGCCATTAAATTAAGAAATATTATATTGTGAGGTTTAAAAGCACATATGTTCAACTTTTTCCTCTTTGTAGGCATTCTGATATAGTATGACACTCAGCTACTTAATAATTTTTTACTTTATTTTTCCATTTACTGTAACCTGCATATTTATGCCTCTGGAAATGGGAAAGCCAAGTTTCTCTTTTGGTAGCTTTCAGCAGTCAGTTTTGCAGGTGGTATTCCTCTTTCTGCTGCCCCTTTTCTCACCCTGGTCTTCACTCTCTTTGCCCTGTGTGGCTTCTGGCTGATTCTTCTCTCTTTGCTGGGTGATGTGCCTCTTAAAGGTAGATTTAAGCAGTTTGTATCAGTGAGTGACACTGATAAACCTGCTACTGTTCTGCTTCCTATAATTTAATACATGTCACAGACCTACAGGGACTGCTGCAATAGGATCACTGAATAGCTGAAAATAATGCCTTTCAAATAGGAACTGTGGTACCACTTCTTATGCCCGGAAAAAAAAAAAAAAAAAAAAAAAAGAGAATAGAAAAAGATCACTTTCTTATTTATTTGGGAAATCTGTTGTGAGGATGTATATGATATTTTTTCTGTAGCATAGGCCACAGCATTGGTAGTAAAACAGAAATCACAGATATAGGTCCTGTGTAGTTCTGTCTGAGGAACTGGAAACATGACCTACTTGACAACATTCATGGTAGTTATTAGCATTTCCAACATGTATCATATGGGCAGAAGAATAAGTGGGCAGTTAGTTTTCCAGGCAAGTAAGTGAAAAAGAAACCCAGAAAGACAGTAATTTAAATAGGAATAATACATCAGGTATCCAAGAGTGACAAGGGTCACTGGAAGGACAGGTAGAATAACAAAGGACTAAAAAAATAGGTACTATAATTTGAGGAAATTAAATTGGAGCAGAAACTATAAGCATAAATTAATGTTAGCAGGCTGACAGAAGGAAGGGGTTTGTAAGGACAGAGCTGATGGATGAGAATTTTAGTGGGCTGTGTGATACACAGAGGATCAGTAACCAAACAGTAGCTTTGCAACATCAAATCATGTGTGGGAGAAAGAGACAAATCTCACTGTACAGCTAGGAGTTTAGGTCATAATATTGCAGAAGAGCAGATGTAAGCACTGAAAGAGCTTAAAAAATGGTAAGAACATAAGAAGAGATGAAAATGTAGCAGCAACTGTGATGGTCTGTGTTACCTAATACGCTAACTTTTACTGGCCAATAGAAAAATTTGAGGAAAGAGAATAATAAACAGGAGAGTGCAGAAAAATCCTTCCTGTGGAAAGTCTAGAAATCAGTGGTTTAGGCACCTCCAGATTTCAGACTGAACTGAATCAGCAATGCCAGGCTAGATGTCTCATGACTTATCCATGAAGCAAATTTTTCTGAAATTCTGGAAATAAATACTGTTTGATGAATGAATACTTCTTGATACTGATTACATATAAAATTCAATCACATCCTGTGGCAGTGAGTTTCATAATTGGATTACTTGTCAAAAGAAATTGCACCCTTTAATGTTTGCTTTTTACTCTTATGTTTAGTAATTTTTTGGGTTTCCAGTAGGCTTTGCATGAGGAAAAAAAAAACCAAACCAAACCAAACCAAACAACAAAACACACACACACACACACAAAAAAGAAAAAGAACAAAAAAAACCCCAGACAAACAAAAAAACACACCTTCCCTCACTCTCTTTCCCACATATTTTTTAACTTTATAATAGATTCCTACCTCTTCTGATTTCAAAGCAAACATATCCTGGTGCATTTCTGCATTTCTCTCTTAACTTTTGTTATCATCTGTTTGTCTCTGTGATCACTAATAAGAACCACTATATCTTCAGAGGGCCATTAACAACATTCACAGAATCTTTTTTCTTGTATGGCAATAGATAATTTAGTTCATCATGTAAATATGGTTTAGAATTGAGTTACTTCACATGCTCTTTCATTAGTCACTAAAATGAAAGGTTAAATTCAGTCCCTTAATAACAAGGTTTCCTTCATTAATTTCTGAGTGTTAGCCTTGTTCTTGATTACTGTGAATAATTTTGAAATTGTGAATACCAATCATATTTTTTGGCCTCTGAAATTTCTTTTGACTTTAGTTAAAAGGGGGTTCCAAGAGCTCTTTGAAGTTCCTCTTCTCTGTTTCATCTGTTTCACTCATATCCCTTGCTCACTGAGTTTATCAAAATGTCCATAATAATTTTGTGAATTCTGATTTTTTTAAAAAAATACTGTTAATGCTTCATCATAGTTACTATATGTCTACTAACTTTTTTCTGTGTTACACTATCAATTTGTTCTCTAGAAATCAGGTATTCTGGAGTGCTTCAGAAATAGGTGTTATTATTATTAGCTGTTGTCCTCTAATGTTGAAGCTGGTTTGAATGATAGCTCAGTGCTTCCTAATTTAATTCCATAAGAAACGCAGTGATGTCTCCAGTTCGTGATGGATTTTTTACTGTTCTTTTCCTGGGTTCTTCCCAGATCTCTTTAATGAATATTTGAATTGATCAAGATATTTCAGTTGAGCAACTTCTTCTCAGGGATTCCACTTTAATTTAAAATTCAAGATTTAGAGGCGTCTTAAGCTGTTTTGCAGTTAACACTGACGCAAGAAAAGCATTTAAGTTTTTTCCTTTGGCCCTATTATCAGTGAGTGCACTTTTTGCATCTTGCTTGTCTGTCAGCCATAGTATGTATTTGCCAGGTTTCCTGCTGGTGTTGAGGCCACGATGAACATTTGGTACTTGATATGGGAAAAGACCAGAAGCTGGATTAAGATTGTAGACAAACAAGAGACACAGTTGTAATAAAAATAAAGGAGAAAAAATATTTTGGGATTTCTTTGATAAGTGCTATGTAGAAATTGCTGAAGCAAGAAAAAATAAGGTTTTGGTAAACAAAAGAGAGCAGAAAGGTCCTAGAAACAAATGAGGCAAGATTTAGAGACTTACACAGTGGAAGCGATTATTGGAGGCGATGGAAGCGATTATTCTGAAAACATATATATTTTATCATTCTGAAAAAAGGATCACTCTTTCCAAAGTGTTCACTTTTCTAACTCTGCACACTGGACCAAGCCAATTGGAGAGATGACTTTTGCTATTGTACCAGTGCGTCCAGTTGTCAGGTTCATGACACATGGAATGAACAAGGGATATCTCCTGAGGGCCATTTCAGTTGACAGTGATGTCAGACCCATGCACAGATGTTTGACCCTGTTGGTTGGTGTGAAACCAAAGTGGTGTGTTGGAGTTTCACATCCTTGATAATCAAACTATGTGTCTAGGATCTAAGATTTTAAGAGAGAAAAGATCTAGGTGTTCCAGTTTAAATGTTCTTAGTCTTCTGAGTATCTATTTCTTTATTTGCAGATTATGGGTGACAATATTGAGTTTGGAAGTGCCCAGGCTTATACGGGGCTGCTGTTCAGAACAGCTTTCAAAATACACTTTTGCACTTTCAAAATACAATTGCCTGACTTTTCCTATCCTTTGCATTTCACTTCAAATATGAATATCAGCAAAGGTTGTAAAGAGCTTGTGAAACTACAAAACAGTGAATCTCAATGTCAAACAGTGAAAGGTGAGTACTTGCTGAACATGGAAAAGGAATGATGGAGGGGGAAACATTAAAATCTAGTTGGCAGTTTCATCTAGTAATCCAGAGAAGTATATAGACAGCTGAGCTTCTGGAAGCATGATGTAAATGCACTCCTCATACCTCAGCTTTCTGCTGGATTTCTTCTGTTTCTGAGCTGTTCTCAATGTAGCCTGCCTTTTTTTGCCCTCCAGCCTTGCTGCATAACATAAATATTGTTACTCAGGGAAGATTTTGTGTTGGGGAATTATGTTGGCAAAAAGACATGATATTTTTTTCCTTTAACACTGAGTGTAAAGCTGTTCTACATGCCTGCTGAAGGAGATGGCCTTATTTTGGCAGGGTAAATAGCATTCTAGACTTGAATCTCCAAGATGTTTTGGGACAAAAGACAAATGCATATTGTACTTGTAAATTATTAAATATTCTGATGCCTGTGACCTTTGTTTTGATTATCCTTTTCATCTCCCTGTTAGCTCCACTGTTTTCCTTAAGCAGGATTATGGAACAAGTACCAACTCTTGGAACTAATAACTTGTACCCAGCCAAACTTATACTCTGGTTGTTAAATTCATAGACAAGATAAACTATAAAAGATCTATAGAGATTAAATATACTTTTCCCCACCTAAATATAAAAATAAATCAAAATGTATAAATAATTTATTCTGCCTTTACTGTTGTTTTTTTGTTTTGTTTTGTTTTGTTTTATTTTTAATTGCTGGACATAATTCACATATGGATTTAATTATTTTGTAGTCTAGTCTGACATTTTAGGCCAGGTTAAACTTCATAAGAGCAACATTTCTTTTTTCTGTATTACAATTTCATCATTAGATATTAAGGGGCATAGAAATCTGATCCCAAACCAAAACGAATATAAATTTTATATGTTCAAGCTATGAATCAGACAGTGGGATAAACACATTATGAGGAGGGTGAGCAATTGGCTCAGGGGTCAAGCAG
The DNA here is from genome assembly GCA_035221455.1 of Xenops minutus. Taxonomy (NCBI): domain Eukaryota; kingdom Metazoa; phylum Chordata; class Aves; order Passeriformes; family Furnariidae; genus Xenops; species Xenops minutus. Next base: position 83,354,702 of record JAWWEE010000001.1, on the reverse strand, counting down.
AGAGGGTAATAGTGAATAGGGGAACATCAGACTGTTCTGGTGACCTGTCACTGGTGGGATTGCACAGGGCTCAATCTTGGGCCCTGTCCTCTTCAACAGCTTCATAAATGACTTGGACATATGACTGGAAGGGATACTAAGCAAGTTTGCAAATGACACAAAACTCAAGTAGCTGTTGACTCCTTTGAAAGCAGGGAGACCCTGCAGAGAGACCTGGGCAAATTAGAGCACTGGGAAATCACCAGCCATATGGAGTTCAACAAGGGGAAGGGCCACATTCTGCACCTGGAATGGGGCGACCCAGAGCATACATAGGGACTGGGAAATGAGATGCTGGAAAGCAGTGCCACAGAAAGGGATCTGGGGGTCCTGGTCAATGGCAAGTTGGATATGAGTCAGCAGTGCCCTGGCAGCCAGGAGGGCCAACTCTTTCCTGGGGGGCATCAGGCAAAACATCGCCAGCCAGTCGAGAGAGGGGATTGTCCCACTCTTCTCTGCACTGGGGCAACCTCACCTTGGATATTGGGTGCAGTTTGGGCCACTACAATTTAAGAAAGATATTAAGATATTAAAAAGCATTCAAAGAGGGCCAAAAGGATGGTGAAGGGTCATCATCAGTTCCAATCATTAAACTAACTCTTCCAAATTCACCACTAAACCATATCTGTAAATTATTTCTTTCAACTTAGCATGTAGTCTGGTGTCAGTGAAAGATCTGAAGATGGTTAATATCTCTGAGGAACACGTGTTACCATTTATCAACTGATTCAGCTTTTGCATTTAAATCTGGGCTTTTTCTTTTCAGTAGTTTTCATCTGATTATAAAAATATCTTATTTAATTTCAAGGAAGTCTATGCAGTTGTGTCAAATTGAAGGAAATAAAAGACTCCCTAGTTTGAGGTGGCCATGGAGAGAGCTCAGATCACCAACAGGAGTGATGGAGGCCTCATGATTTATCCTCAAGAAACTTACGAACTGATTTTTGTCCCAGAGAAGTCTGTGCAAATGGCTCCTATACATTAAAATAGCCTTGTTTTTCACCCTGCAAAGTCAGCTGACTCTTGGCTACAATCATATTGTGTAAATTTTTTGTAGTTATCAAAATACTTATCATAATTTGCAGAATTATCCTGCACTATGTGAAATTTAGAAATTCTTTTGATTTGGCTTTTTTTCCTTTCTCTTTTTGTTCACTCAGCCCAGCAGTATGGTGTGGCTTCTAGAACAAAGTAAAGTTTTTGGAAATATTACAGAAATTTTACTTTTACTTTCCCTTAACTTTCTTGTTTTTCAATCACCTACAGAATTAACCTTTTTTAATTGAAATTTTGATGGGGGGTTCTGAAAATCAAAGACCTATTTGATCTTTTCAAATTTATGTTAACCAGTGTGATAGAAAAGCAGATGTGATTTCCAAGCTGATTGTTCCTAGGCAAATAAATTGCATTTACAAAAGCCTTTTTAAAAGCTAGTGTGATTTCAAAGCTTGTTCTGGAAATGTTTCCTTTTTATTTAGTGTAGAGGCTTTTTTTAATTTTATTTTTAAAGTTGTTAATCTGTTAGTTATTAATCTGTTACATTATTAATGGGCAGTAGAGAAAAGAAAACACTCCAAAAGGACAATGCACTTATTAAATTTAGTAAAGTTTAATTCTTTCATGGTATACAACACAGTATTACAGTCTCCAGAACTGCCACTGATAGTTCTGATGATGTTTGTTTTGCAGATTTAATATTTATGGTGCTTCTCAGTCAAATTCATATTCAGTGTTTGTCTTCATTGCATGTTTGTGTTGCCTGGCAGAATCAGGACCTGATATTGTTTAAAGACTTCTTAGTAATACTGCATTGTCAAAAAATGAAAGGAGAAGTCTGTAATCCTAGTTAAATATTTCATTTAGCCATAATTATGTTGCAATTATTTTGCATCTCACCTATTTAAAATATTGTTCAATGGTAAAATGTTTTGGTAAGCTTTTTAAATGCAATAATATTTAAATTTTTGAATGCAATAAACTGGGAATAAATAATGGACTTCATGGTATTTTGACAAGACGTTTCTCCCAGGTTTCAGTTAAATAACTGAACTTGACTCTTAGAGATTAACCAAACACATCTCTTTTACTACCTGTTCAATGTTATAGGTCATAAACAGAGATTGTGCCTACAGATACAATGCTGTAATGGTGATTTTGCATGCCTCGTTGGTATCATTGATTAGTGTGCATTATTCTGTTTTCTACTACTTCAGAAGTTATATCTTATGATAATTTTCCTCTTGCTGCATTTTAATATAAATGTAGTTCTCTGCTTGGTTTGTGTGGGGTTTGTTTTGTTGTTTTTTCCTTCTGAGAAGTAATTATTTGAAATATGTTTAGGCTCAGATTTGCCATGATAAAATGCTTTTTAAAATTGTGTTAAGGCAAGTAAAAGGGTAATAATTTACTGGTATGAAACCTGAGGCAACGTATAAAAAGTAGCTGCTATAAAGGACAGTGAAGCTGAGCAAGGCTGAAAATGTACAGGTAACTTAAATAGTGTGAAGCACACAAGCAGTTTTTTTGCAAGACTGGAAGGCTGCCACAGCCACATATAGATGCACCCCCGTTTTTAGCTGGAGAAGGTCAGAGACAAAGAAACCTTGAGCCTTGGATTTATGCATACGCAGATGACAGATGTCTCCTGAAGGAGATATTACAAAAGAGGGGACAAAGTCAAACTGATAAGAACTTGACAGTGCAATCCAGGCCCAGCCGGTCACTTTTGTTTTTGTAAACTTGTCTGAGTGTCACAGAATACAGGCAAAATGTCATAGTGTCTGGTGAAATAAGAGGGTGGGCTAAGCAGTACAGTGAAAATTATGCACACGCAGCTGTGGGTTGCACTTGTGTGATGTGAGAAGTTAAGAGCATCATTCCCTTGCTCCCCTCATCTGCCCTCCAGCTAGTGGCATATCCAAGGATGGAATAAGATTGTGCAGTATTTTTGTTTCAGCTCTTTAAAAATTAGGCACCTAGTCTGAGCTTGATGCATAGTTCTCTCTCTAATCAGTGAAAAATTTTGCAATTCATCTCTTATACTTGCCCTTAGAAAAAGAAACAAAATTGTTGGAAAGAATATAACAAAAAAACAGCCCTCACAACCTGCAGAAGCTGGAAAACAAAAGCTTACAAGAGTACTTTATGTACCTGCAGCATGAAACCCATGAGGAAAAAAAGAGAATGCAAATAGTTTGGGGAACAGCTACATTTTTTTTCTACTGATTTTTGAGCCAACCTAAATTAAGAGTGCATTTGCCCCCTATTTTCCAGCTCTACATTGGGCAAAATGTGGTGTGGTCAGGAGTATTTTCTTTAACACATATAAAAGAAACATCTAAAGTAATTACTGATATTAACTTTACAGTTTTTTGAGAAAGGATTCTGGAGGCTGAAAAATGAATACCTCTGGCTTAGATGAAAAAGAAACCTATTGCCACTTGTATTATAATTTTAGCTTGTCTCAATTCTTTGTAAAATAGGAGCCTTTTAGTGTGCCCATAAATAGTAAAAATATGTTTGACTTGTTCTAGCATCTCATTGGACTGTGTATAAAAAACATTATGACAGTTTTCTTAAGGTTGCTTTTCCTTGTTGGCAGAAGTAGACTTAACATAACACTTTGGAACTCAATACAGAATCTAATGCTCTGCAGTGAAGAAGTAACTAATACTGGTCAACATGATACTAACTTGACCTATTAATTATTTACAGCAGTAAAAGTACTGCTTTTAGGAGAATCACCTTATTTATCTGGATATCATCAAAACTGATACCAAAGTTGCGCTTGAAAAAATTCTTGACTGAAAAGCCATCATGCATTAGTTGTCTTCGATTTAACACTCTAGGGTGCTTTTGTGTACACAGACTAAACACAGACCCTCCAACAATGTGTGTTTGCTTCTCTGCATCAGTTGCATTAATTCAGTCTGTTCTCAAGATGCTATTTGGTAACTCTGTACAACACCTGGGAAGGATCTTCAGGTCTGGCCACAGCAGGTCATAAGCAAACATGCCAATGTGGGGATATCCAGCAGTTACCCTGACATCTCCTAATTGACTCCTGCTGATCCGTTAGGACTTGCTATGAATTTTACAAGGATGGCTGGGACATGCAGAGGGATCATTTGGAAAGCATTTCTAGACAATATGTTATCTGGAAATCTGCTAGATTAACTCCCAAATTGCCCTATAAAAGGGAAAACTTTAGTGATTGATAAAAAGCAATTCCTTAGAATCAGATCTTTCAGTATGAGTGACATTTTCCCTTTCCAAGTCAGATGAAACCTCAAAGTATTTGTCATCCTATTTCTAATACGTTTAATGTTTTAAATTACTTTTTACTCTGTTATATACTTTTTGTATAATTACAAGGTTTTGTAGTCATTCCATAATGGAGCATGATTTCTGTCATAATCATTGGAGTTACATATATATATATATATATATATATATATGTAACTTTATATAAAGATGGACCATAATGGTTATATTTCTAGAACTGACTGTGGTTTAATATCAATTTTCTTTATTTTGTTTTTCAGTCAAATAGACCAAATGTGAGAGGCAGTGTTAGAATATGCTATCTGTAGGGAATTTAAATTCCCCATGTGGTCAATGGAGTCTAGAAAGTAATTCAGCCTATCTATCTGAAGAAGACACCCAGTGGTTAGGTACTGAATTGTTTTCTACGTTTCATTAACTGCAATAGGTCAGCCTCCACACTCTATTATAGATATCTATGGTAGGTGTTTAAACCCTGAAGTAAGTTCCACCCACAGTCTTTCTACTTGCAACAATAACTTTAGTGCGAGGAGGAAAATTGCAGTTTGGTACTCTAGCATTTCGTATTACAATAAATGTAAGCAAATAAGAAGCAGTAGAAGCAATAATTTGAGCCATTACTTTTATAGCTCTTTGGTTTCATGCATCTTCTGGGGATTTTCAAATGTTTGGGTTTAAACAGCTTCTCTACAGATGTATTCTGTCATTTGAGATGTAATTTCAAAGGATGGGGAAAAAAAATTAAAACACCAGTAAACGCATTAAAAGTTATGGGCTATCCCCTGACCTACTAGATAGTATTCTCAAAGTTTCTGAAGATTCATGAAGTTCAAGGATTGTTCTTAAAATGTAAGAAGAAATTGGTGTTGTAACAGAAATTTCAACAGTTCTTATTACAGAGTTAAACATAATTAACTAAATATGAACTGGTCTGTGGCATCTCTGGTTTTTTCCCAATGATTAGAAATGACAGGTTGTTATCTCCAACTGTGAGATGGAAGGTAATTCAGTTTTCACAGAACTTTTATGTAATACTGATTGAATTATTATTTAAGATATGTGCCATGTCTTCTGTAGGGCTTTATATGTTCCCTGATTTTATTTGTGACTGAGATGTTTTACTATCTTCTAGATCTTCACAGGTGTGATGGGTCAAGAAAGATACTGTCAATGAATAGTGGAAAGTAGATTGCAGTTTTGGAGTTTTAGTATTATGTTCTGCATTTTTTTGGTGTTTTGTGGAGAAAACTGCCTCTAAACAATGGACACAAATGGTAAAAATGTTTTGCCATCACAAAAAACAGCAGTTCAGTAGGTCCATTTGGAAATACGGACTTTATGAGATAATATTTATAAATAAAAGGGAATGAAGATTCAGCATTTTGCTGAGAGATGCAGTAGGTAAATTACTGCTTTATTGCTGCATGAAATTATTGAGAGTTCTGAAATATGTGATAGCATGTATAGGGAGGGAATAACTGTTAACATAATAGTTTCATTTCAGAAAATTAAAGCCTCACTTTAACTCTGCTCTCTGCTAAATTTGTTCCTCAGCAGTTCATTAAGAACAATGAAGGAGAATAAATGTGTCTGTCTTTGTTTCATGCCCAGGGTGATTTCATTGAAGCAAAGGTTTGTGAAAATAGCATTTCTCTTTAATTCAAAAAGCAGCATGTATAGACAGAATCTGTTTACTATTTCTGCATTCTAAACTTTAATTTTGTGCCATTTTGTATGTTTTAGATGTTTATTTATTAAACTATTAGGCATTATTTATTTATTGGTAGTGTAACCTACAGACATTAAGATTCCTATTAACAGTCCTTTTTTCAGTGTCTGACATATCAAAGCATTTACACACCGCTAACATGACTGCATCAACCCTGTAAAACGGGAGGTATTTTAGTATGTACCCCAGGAGAGTTCTACTGGAAACTTAGCAGACCATAGAGAAATATTCCTTGCAGCTGTCTTAGACTTGGAAGCATTTTAAATCTTTCAAGACACTTCAAAGCAGGCTTGCCTTTCTCTTGTTATGAAATCCCCATCAGTTTCCTAAATAGAGTAAGTCTAAATATAACTGCCTTTATTCTGTGGTGAGAAATGGAGTTAAACCACACTCTTTACAGAAAAAAACCTAAATGTATGTGTCTGAAAGCACGTGGGGGATTTGTCTGTTGTAAATCAGGGCACATGTGCACCTTTGGCTGTCCCATTTTTGAGACCCCCCATGAACTCTGTGACAAAAGCAAATAAGGGCTCAGCAAGGCTGTTGTAGTTGGTTTTCACTGATAGTTCAAGAAGCTGAACTGTATTGATGAAATTTCAAGAGGGTCACCACAAAGAATGAAAATCATGCTGTAAGTCAGTGCACAGGGGGACTTTGGTCCACTGGTGAGTCTGGCAGAGATCAAAACAAGTTTCTTACTTCTTTCATAATATTAATCAATAGGAAGATGTACTAGGAGGGTGAACTGCTTGTTTTTGTTTGTTTGTTTGCTTGTTTTTTAAACTTAAAACAACAGGTGCAAGTCCAGGCAGACAGAGCCTGGGGCAATTGGATGACAAATAGTGCGTCTTCAAATATAAAACATGTGCTAATAGGCCAGTGGACTTTGAAGAAGGAGATATAGTCAGTCTATGGAAATATGAGGATCCAAACTAGCATTTTTGTGGTTTGGATAAATATGGAAGATACCTTAACAACAGCAAGTCTGTTTCTGGACCTGTGTTCCAGCACCCAACTACTTAGTCTAGCATCTAACTACTGACTGAACACAGCACAGTTGAGAAGTTTGAGAAGGTTTTCTTCATCTTTATGCAAGCAGAGCACATTACTTTATATCTGGTTGTATTTCCCAGACTTTTGAAGTGTTCCTGCCCTCTTGGTAGAGAAACAGAGACCACCATTTTAAGGTGCCTCAAGCTGCTCGTGCAAAAAAAAAAAAAAAATGACTCACTTGATACCAAATTTTTAAAAGTGAGTCATGGTTTTATTTATAAGGAGTAGGTGGGAGGATATGAGAACTCCTCAAGTCCCCTTAGGCTTTAGGAAACCCACAGTGAAAATAGCTTTTTGTTGTCTGATCTGGGCAAACACGGTCTCTGTCCATTTTATCCCAGTACCTGAAAAAAACTTCCATTTTTATTTCATGGTATGTTAATTTGGAGGAAAAGGAGGGAAAGATGGGAAACTATCATGTAGTAAAAGTGGGAAAAGAAAAATTTTGCAATCACTCAGCACCTCTTTTTCAGACTGTCTTGGAGCCAGATTCAGCACTGATGGGGAGCTGAATTCCAAGCCATCTGTGAATCCTCAAACTTGCACACCCACAGTGGAAAATGGGCATAATATGTTTCTATAGCTGCTTATGGGATTTGTCAAACTTTTTTTCCCTCCTTGGTTGCTTCTCCTCTCCATCTACATCCGTCTTCATCCTTATTTTCTCTGAATTTCTGACCAGCAAGAAGAGGAAAGAAACACCATCTGTTCTTGAAAAGCTCTAAGTTTGGCTTCTTCTGCTGTTAATCAGCAGCAAATCAGGCTAAAGCACAGCAATTGGTATTCCTCAGCTATAATGTATTCTACAGCAAATGTGAGTGAACCCTAATTGATCAATGTTTAGTTACTAAACTCAGTATGACATGGCTACTGTGAGACTGTGGTTTAATTACTTCACAAATACATTGACCAATCCAGGTTCTCCTCTCCCCGCCCCCCCCGGGGCCTTATTAATTGTAACCCAACTGTATCTGAATATCTTTCATTCTTCATTCATCCATTTGCAGCATTTACCTACGTATGATTTATATAACTATCGATAATCCAAATAACTTCTTCTTCCAGCAATAGCAGTAAATGTTGTTTTGAAGGAAGTAGAAATCACTGTAAAGACTGTGAAGATTCTTTTCTTTCTGTTTGTTTGGATGGACTGGTCTAAGGTAATATGTAACAGAATTCATACTGTCTAATTGTAAAAATTATGCTTCACTGTAAGACAACGTTGTTAAAACTGCACCTGGCAATTATAGCAATAAACATGTTAGTGAGGTTTTCCTTCTAAGCACTGGATGTTCATAAGTCATTAGTGACTGTAGGTTCTTAGATGCAAATAAGTCAAAATAATTCAGTAGTGTGCCTGGCTTCATAAGGAAAAATGATAAAAATTACTGTTTGAATCTGACTGTGTGCTGACTTTTGTGCTATGACATTTGAAGACTGAGAATGCATGTATATGGCATACACATTCCTCCCCTTGTGAAAATGGAGGAGTAAATCTTAGCAGTGTTTTGTCATGACTCAATCTTAATTTCAATCCTCTGCTTTTATAGCTACAGCATATCCAGGCTTTTTTTTCAAACCGATACAAATAAAAGCAGCATAGTCAATTTCTGTTTCCTGATGTTATGACAAACCACAGAGAAGGCCCATTATTCTGTCTCCTTTCAGTGAGCAGTAGACGAAGGAGGAATTTCACCCTAAGTGTTTTTTTCGCTGGAATCTCCAGATGGTCTGCTGTTACAGTGCTGCATCCAACACACTGACAAATAGGCTGTCAGGGAAGAATTTTCCTGTAATGTATACTGTGAAACGAAACCATCTATTTGTTGATATACATTGTTTGAAGTGTGTGCAGTTTGCCATGAGACATCATGAGAAGGTGACATGTCTTTGCCTCTATATAAATGCAGTACTTGATTGAAGTAAAACTGATTTGGTTGTTCCGTATACTGAGTTGTCAAACGAAGCAATGTGCCAGTGAAGTATTTGTGCAGAACTAAATAAAAAATGCTTCTCTTCCTTACAGGGTGTTATTTGCTCTGTGTAGGCCCTCTATATTATCGTATATGAGAAGTCTGACTAGATGGAATTAGCTGAACCCACCAAATTTTGATCACCTACCATTAACTAAAAGAATAGGCATAGTGATCCCCATAAATGTTTAATAATAAAAGAGGAAGAAACTGGACAATAATTTCTTAGGTGGCTTCTAGAAATTATACTAATTTTCTCATTGAATTGAAGGCTGCTGCAACACTTGTGCTTTGGAAGCCTAAGTGCAGGAATCAGAGTCCTAACCTGTTACCCATTTCCACCACTTGGCTGTATTTCTTGGTAGAACTTCATTTGAATTAGTTTAATTTCTCTCACATTACTACTCCTGTGGATTTTGACCGCAGAAGTTTTCATGTTGCTGACTAAACTAATTAGTTTCAACAAATCACATGTATTTTTCTTGGCTTTGCTCTTTAAAATGAGTCCTAGTTCTGTGTGATCATTATGGGGCTGCCTTTAATCTCACAGAGTTTATTTCTACTTGTTGGTAGATAATTTGGCTCTAAACTACTTAATTCATAATCAGTGAATCTTATACCATCAGTCGTTTGTTCACTGCAGAAGAATATAATTTACCAGGAATAGGTGTACATTGGTCTATGTACAGTCCTCCACAACACCCTTTTCTCTAAGTTGGAAAGAGAAGAATTTGATGAGTGGACTGTTAGATGAATAAGAAAATGGTTGAACAGTCACATCCAGATAATAGTGGTCAACAACTCAGAGTCCTGATGGACATCAGTGACAAGTGGTGTCCCTCAGGAGTCTATATGGGGACCAGTGTTATTTAATACCTTCATTAATGGCATATGTGAAGGGATTGAGTGCACCCTCAACAAATTTGCAGATGATCCCAAGCTCAGTGGTGCTGCTGGCACACCTGAAAGATGGGATGCCATTCAGAGGGACCTGGACAAGCTCAAGGTAGTGGGCCCCTGGGACTCTCTTGCAGTTTAACAAGACAAAGTACAAGGTGCTGCACCTAGGTCATGGCAACCTCTCATATCAATAAAGGCTGAGGAATGAACAGATCAAGAGCAGCCCTGCTGAGAAGGACTTGTGAGTGCTGCTGGGTGAGAGGCTGGATAGAAGCTGGCAATGTCTGCCTGCAGCCCAGCAAACCAATTGTATTACCTGGGCTGCATCAAAAGCAGTGTGGCCAGCAGGTTGAGGGAAGTGAATCTGCCTTGCTACTCTACTCCCATGAAACTCCACCTGCGTCCAGCAATGGGGTCCCCAGTACAGGAAGGAAGTACAGGAAGGACACTGAGCTGTTGAAGCCAGTCTAGAGGAAGGCCACCAGCATTACTGGAGTGCTGGAGCACATCTCCCATGAGGAAAAGCTGAGAGAATTGGGTTTGTCCAGCCTGGAAAAGAGGACTCTTTTGGTTGACCATTTAATTGCAGCCTTCCAGTAGCTGCAGTGAGTCTACAAGACAGAGAGGGACTTTTTACAGGAGTATCTATTGACAGCACAAAGGAGGAATGGTTTCAAACTGAAACAGTAGGTTTCAGTTATAAGGATATAAGGAAGAAATTCTTTGCTGTGAGGATGATGAGACACTGGAACATGTTACCCAGAGAAGTTATAGACTCAGCATCCCTGGAAGTGTTCAAGATGAGCTTGGAGGGAGTTCTGAGCAACCTGCTCTAGTGGAAGGTGTCCCTGCTCATGGGAGGGAATTGGAACCAGGTGATCTTTAATGTCCCTTCCAACTCAAACCCTTCCATGGTTCTATGATTCAATGATTTAACTTATGTGTGTGGTATTCTTCCAAAAAGATAGGTTGCTTGAAAAGGCAACATAAAAGATACCACTCAAAGCAGTCTTTCACTAGATGCAGCCAAAACCAAGCTAAATACTGCCACTACCTACCAAAAGCTTTCCATCAAGCGATTCTATTGTTTCATTTCACTCATTATACAAGTGAAAGAAATGCATGCTATAATTCCTTGATGTATTTTTAATTATGCTTGAAGCGATTAAGTAGTTCCAGAAATTGAGGGAACTTCTGTAGTTTCTCAGTTCAGTTTATAAATATGAGAACTATGTATTTATCTTTTTAGATTCATTTCCAGATCCTTCATTGTAGTTGGAAATGAAGATCTATAAATGTTATAGGGCTTTGTATGCATAAACTGAACTGTTGCATGTTCATTGCAGCTTTTAATAAGACTTCAGAGTATCAGTGCTTTTGACATCACTCTTTACCTTCATTTTTTCCCCTCAACCCAGTCTGGTTAATTAATAATTAATTACTGCGGACAGATTCTGCTACAATTTGGTATTCAGTGGTTTCTACGCCAGCCACTGTGAATGCAGCATTTAGGCTAACATTGAATAACTAAGCGAGGTTTATTGTGCTCTACCTTGTAGAAACAACTAAGTCAGCAGTAGCTTGAGTACTTAAATCAGACAGTTTCACTTCTAAAAAATAGACAAGGACATGAGTGGGAAAGAGGTGGGAAAATCTTATTTGCTTTTCAGTAGTGCTACTTTTCTTGTGTTGGTATAGAATTACGTTAGAAAAATAGAAAGTTACCAGCAGGGTTGGCAGGAGGTGACTTTCAGAGCCACATGTCAGTTGTCAGCTGAGCAATCTGAAACCTTGCAAATTGGTAATCTGTTCAGATTGACTGAATTTATACTGGTTCCTTAAATTTAATTTCAAAAAAAAAGGTTAGGATCATAAATATTTTTAAAACCTCACAAACATGAAACAGAAGAATAGACATTGTGGTATGTTGAGAGGTGTCTGTGCTAGAGAGGAATGTTTTTCTGCCTTTGTAAAATTCCATCCAGATTTGGCCAAATGGCAAAAATCCTAGTTTGCATATGCTCATTGGCAATTTCTGGACTGCAGCTAGCTGATATCTCCCAGAGGACCGACCTAATAATCTAAAATACGCATGCTTAGTCTGTCCCGTGGTCGCAGTAATACTTTGCTCAGAAAAAGCATCATTGAACACGTCTCTAAAGGATAGAGTACTTTGAAGAATTAGATGTTAGGTAATTTGAGTTGGTTACTCAGTGTTGAAAGAAGTCTTTTGCTTCAATACGTATTTTTTGCCTAAGTGCATATTCACTAAATTCTAGCCTCATTGAATATGTGCAGAGGAAAAGCAACTAGTCTTTTCAAACACTGTGCTGTACGGATAATCATTCTAAAATCCTGCAAGGAAAGAGTAACTGTGCCTTTAAAGTAGGTGTGAAATATTTGCAATTAATAAGTCCATGTATTAAGCAACTTCAGAAAAATAGACTACTGGATAGACACTTAATGAGCATATATGCACTGAATATAGCAGAGTGTGTATGGGAGAAAAAAAATACACAGCCATGTACAGGAGAAAATATTTTCTGTTACCTTTTCCTGACTCTATGGGGCATCACTTTTTAACCTTAGTAAAACTTAACATATTTTCAGGTCAGCAATATATTGTAAAATGTAGCTTTTAAGATCATATTGTATCTCCTCAAATTTTAATACAATGCATGGTATTACGTTAAAAATTTATTGCAACTTGTATAGACAGAAGTGTGTGAACACACACAATAACAGTTTTAAAATATATTTGGAAATATTTTGATACTGTAAGTTATTTTGCTATATATTTTAAAAGCATTGTCAAATTTCTGCTTCACTTCTCCTTTGATTAGGTATCTAAGAGAAGTTAATGTAGAAGAATAAATTATACCATACTTACTTATGCTGTATTTTTAAATGACTCATATCTGATTTTGGCCAAGACTGAAAGACAGGATCAAAAATACTAACTCATTATGGTAATTTCTATATTACAAGAAAATGTATGTCGAGGACAGCTGAAAATCACCTTTCCTTGGAAATGATCTGTTTGTGTATTATTTTCCTTCAGACTTAAAGAAGAAAAATCTTGTGAAAAGTACAACTTTTTCCAAGGAAAAAAAAATTCTCAAGGATTTCTACACTTTTCCTTTAAATGTTTTGTTCAGGTACTTCTGAAAAGATCAAATATCATTACAAAGAGTAAAAATGCACCTAAGAGCATCGACCCGGTTTTTGCTAACATTTTATGATCTGATTATGCAATATGTACTGCATCTTTACTGTTTGCCTTTTAATCCACTTATAGCTATCTATACAGGAAATGGAACATTGAGGAAAACACATGATACTGGAGGAGCTTAGAAAACAATAAAAATGAATTCTGTCAAAAAAGTAATAATCATATTGTAAAAATAGGTCATTTCTTTTCATCTGTCATTACTATAAGAAAGAGATTAATTCAGTATTCAGCACTTCAGCCAAAGCGTTCATATCTACAGAGGACCTGAAAGGAAAATACAGTTATGATTACCTGTATCATGTGTAGGAGTATTATGAATAATGAGTCATGTAAAATGTGTATGGACTGGATATGTACATATATATCCAGATAAATTTCAACTCATAATCTATTGTGCAGTAAGAACTTCTCTGTCTGGATTACCATAGTTGAAAAATTATATAAAATATTCTCTCTGACAAATTAATATCAGAAGGAGTTAATTGTACTGCCATGTTACCTTCTAAAAACAAAATGATGCCTTAATTTGGCAAAAAAAACATCTAACAATTGCTTCAATGAATTGAAGATAGGGTAGATGGCTCCAATCCACTAAGGGTGCATTTTAAACAGTTATTTATATGTATTTTTTCATAGCAAAATGGAGAGCTATGATGTGCAGTCATCCATAAATTCAGACTGTTTTGAAACTTCCTGAAATAAAAAATCAGCTTTGCTTATTGAGTTTGCACTTTGTTTCTTGCTGAATTCTTTGAACAAAGTTTTGTGCGGAGAACACTTCAGGCAGTGCTGGTCACTGAAAAGAGGTGACTCTCTTCAGGACAGGGACTCAGAGCATCACACTTGTGCTACAATTATACTCCTGCTTTGAAGGCATCTGCTGCCTTCGGTCTGCTGTATAGGGAGCTTGCTACTCACCTAAGGCTCCGTAATTACATGCTTACATTTATGTGGGGTGGGATGTATCCAGGTCTGGCTCTTATAAAATTCTCCCTATTTTCTACACCTTTTTTCCTTTTACAGTTGTCTCCATTTTTTTTTTTTTTTTTTGGTCTTATGCTATTGTTTTGTTCTCTTTCTCCCTCATAGCACCAGCATTTTCTTTTCTGTCAACACTTAGAAATAGAAGATAAGGTTACAAACCGGGTTAAGTAATCCAGTTGATTCTGCAACTTTTTCTTTGCCTGTAACCAAGCTTTTAAATAGCAATAGCTGACTGTACTAGGATCTTACTCTCTTAAGTTTATTTTTCCACCATTTATGTTTGGCTGCTCTCTCTTCCTACGCAGTAGTATCAGTCTTCTGAGTGTTCCCATGATTTTGAGCTAAACAACCATGGAAAGAAAAAGTAAAGGGGGTTTGAATCTTTCCTGTCTGTTTAGAGATTTTAATCTTAGTAGATGGGAAGAAACTGTAGGGAAATCTTACTTCTTGCTTTATCTTCATTAATAATCAAACTAAAGCTTTTTTTAATTGCAGTTTCTTGGAATATACTAAACAAGTATAAAGGTGGTTTTTTTAACTTGAATTTTTTCACAGCGTGCTTTCTGGGGAGACCAGGTCTTCGAATTCAGTAGAGGAAGTTCTTCAAAGTGTTTCTTTGGTAGCTGCTGGATGTATTTCCCTTCAGTCTCTGGGGGACCATTCTTACTTCCACTGTATTGGCACTTCTACGCCCATGCCTTTTTTCTGCACAGATCACTGGCAGTCAGCAGAAATCCATTCAGACCAAATGAAATCTCATTCTCTGAATTTATAGTGCATATTTCAGATAAGAAGATCAACATCCATATAATTAATGCCCACTGCTCCGTTCTTGAGATGTACCACTTTAGTGTATTTTAGGTCCATCCAGTGATGTTTCATGAATTGGCAGGTAACAGAATTCATATTAAATTGAGCAGGAATGAATGGATTTAGGGTTTAGGGTGGAAAGGCTGATGGACTTGGCAAGGAATTTACTTAGGTAAAGTCAGGTGGGTTGGCAATAAGCAGAAACATATTTTATTTTTTGGCAGGAAAGCTGTTATGCTCAGGGAATATCATATGTCTTGTTGACTGAGGTGGAAAATTTTGGAGAGATCCTCTTGTAAAATTTCTGGAATTATATCACAGCCTTTGTCAAGATGTAAATAATTCAGGATTGCAATGTCATCTGGAGAACAGTCAGGGAAAGAAAGAAGGGATTTTTTTGACATTGATGCTTCTCTTATAGTCAGAATAAAATAGTTCCTTGATCCATTTTATATAAGCACTGGGTTTGCGCCAGCCAATGAAATGGAGATTTCAAACCATAAACCAAAATGCTATGCAAAAAAGAAGCCTGAATCAGTAATCAAAAAAAAAAAAAAAAAAACCAAAAAGCATTTGACTTACTGAAATGGCCTCTGTTTTCTCATAGTCTTCACATTTCATTTATGTCTTTAATAATCAATAGTGTCACTAAATCACATCTCACTTATTTTTGTTTAGAAACAAGGTTTCAATGACTTTTTCATAATTTAAAAGTAGAACACAACTGTGAAACCTTACTATGATTCAATTTTAGACTTTTTTTGGTTCTAACTTTATAGTCAGTGCACGATTAGGCATCAAGTCTAACTTTTGTGAGCGGATTATTGCACAATAAAGGTATGTTTTAATTAAATTTGATCTGAGGTTTACAGCTCTAAGAGAGATAGAAAAAATACTACTAGCTCTAGTGATTTTAACTTACCTTTTTTTTAAAAAAAAGTTGTTATTATGGAGGAACTGATTTTTCTGTAATGTTTACTATTTATTTGGCATTTGATTAACCTTTGCCAGTTTGATTAACCTACTGTTTGGACATTTGTTGTTCAACACAATTGTATTTAATTTCAACACACAATTTGTGTAGATAGGGAAAGGGGGAAATTAAAAAGTGCCTTCTTTTGACTGCAGACTTGATTGCCTCTTTCTGAGCCTCCTGGATTGCAATGAGTGGACCTGATAGGTCTTATATGCCAGCAGTGGACTGCGTAGTCTGTACTCACCAAGTGATCATAGAATCAGAACCGTTTGGATTAGATGGGACCTTTAAAGATCATTTAGTTCCAGTTCCCCCCTCCCAAATGAGCAGGGGCATCTTCAACTACATCAGGTTGCCCAGAACCCTGTGCAACCTGACCTCGAATGTTTCCAGGGGTGGGGCACCACCTCTGTGGGAAATATGTTCCAGTGTTCACCCCTTTCATCATAAAAATGTCTTCTTTATATCTAGTCTTAATCTACCTTCTTTTAGTTTAAAACCATTACCCCTTGGTGAGAAAAATATTTGTACTTGGTCACTGAAGACAGAATTAGATATTTAACTGTGGCAATGTGGCTCGTCAATACCCAGAGATCTTTTTGTATAACTGTTTGCATCTGTGTACATGCATGCGCTTTTATACAGACAAGATTAGGTATACATGTGAAGTAACATATTTCTGGGTCATGCATATTTCCTAGCCTGAGCAGGTATTTAATTTTCTCTATGCTCAAAACCAGCTGAGGTCCTCTGGTAAGAATAGCCTAAATATCCTCTCACCAAGAATATGCAGTTATATGTGTATATATATACATCTTTATTTATAAGTAGTTGTAGACCTGTTCACTAGTGATCTGTGTGTATGTTTCTATCTGTACTAAAGTTGGTCAGAAATGCCCAGTTAGACTACTTTTTATATAGCAGCATGTATTTCTATGCAAAGCTGAAACCTTTGGAATCTTTTGACATAACCGTCTCTCCCCTGTTTTCTGGTTGTGTTTTTTTGTTTTATTTTATTTGTTGTTTTTTTGTTGTTGTTGGATTTTTTTTAAAGAATACTAGGTTTTCATTTTCTATTCATATCTGACACAGTAAAAAAAAAAAAAAAAAATAAATATTTGTCTGTGAGTGCTGTGCCACAGTTGTGTTTCTTCCTCATTACAACTATTTCAGTCTTGTGATGCACCAAAATGCTGTCTAGTCAATTTTATTTTCTTTAGAGAGAATACAATGTTGTGAAATCATTAGGCACATAAACTTCAGAAGATTAGTTGTGAATTCAGATTTGTTCAGAGACTGTTAAGCAGAGAAAAGATTGTGCATGGTGATATTGTTTAAACTCTATTATATAAAAAAAAAGTTTCCTAAAGAGGTCAAATTTAAATTGCAAGCAAGCAAACAATTTGTTATTATGTGAAATGCACAAACATAAGTCTTCTAAATGATAAATGCTGAACTATATTTTCTCCTTAATAGGCCAACATCAGTAGATTTTCTTTAAAAAAAAAACTGCTTCAGTTGCAAAAACCAAATATATTTATTTTAGTACAAACTAAATAGCTTTTATGAACATTTCCTGTCTTTCATAATTGCCTGGAAATTCTGTGAAATATTCTTGCAAATGAAAACAAAAGATAAATTGAATGAAATAGTCAGCAAGTCAAAATGAAAGACCATGACTTGGGGATTTCATCTGATTTTTTTTCCTCTTTATTTCAGTCCCTATTCAGGGAAATAGAACTTTTATGGATTTCACAGATTTCAGAATCTCAAGTCTACAATGTTTATTTAAATTTGGGCTTAAATTTTGTTTCTCTTGAAATAAAAAGCCCCAAAGATATAAGCATTTTGTTAGCTCTGTTACCTCTCTCATACCAAAGGCTTTACCTAAAAATACTTTTCTATGATTCAGTAAAATAAATAAACATCAATATTTATAGAATGCTGCAATATTTAAACAGGTGTAGTTTTGCTGGATGAAAACTGACATATGTAGCACTAATTTTTCAAAATAAAATATTTTAAAACTATGACTGAATGTCTTATAGTTTTACTGCTATTCTTTATAAGTATTACACTAACACATGGCTCACTGAGGAGATGCTGAGCTGGACTGACAGCTGCTATCCAACACACCATTATATCCATCTGTTTTCAGATAAATTATTATTTTCATTTTTAAATTTTAGAAAGTGAATAAAAGTGAGTTGGAATAAAAGGAAAAGTAGTTCATTCTTTTATAAACAAGAACTGTCATAACACAGGTTTAGAGCTGCACCTTTTTCTATATTCAAGTGTTGAGTGGAAAGCTGGGGAAAACACATCAGGTGCAGCTAAGAGAGAGATAAATATTGGTTTAACTTGTATAACGAAGAAAGTGAAAATATGACTTCAGTCAATATTGGCCCTGCTAGGATGTGCTACTTCATGACACATTTCTTCTATATCACCTTTTACTGCCTGGATCTGTTTCTGCAAGACCTTGCACACATGAGTGCTCTCACTAAACATGACAGGATGGCTGGAAGACTTGGCAGACCCGGAGCCAATACATGTCACAAATCCAGAGCACTGCAGTGAAACCAGCTGGGTGTCAAGGGACATCGGTAGTTCAGACCTCAGCCTCCTTCCACGTGGCTTTCACACTGTTTTGTATGTTTTGAATTATTTCCTGTCACCCTCAAAAATCATGAACATTGCTGGTCTCTCTACCCACTTCAACTTTCTTGCTCTGCCTCCTTTCTTTGTTTAGGGGAATAAAAAATAGAGAAAAACTACCTTGAGTAGTCATACCTCTGACCGTATATGTACAGCAAATACAGCAGGAAAGGAAACTGTAATTTCTGTGTGTTTAATTGGCTACACTGTGCTATGAAGTCTGAAGGCTTTATCTCAAGCTGTTCCAAGCATGGCTATAATGTAATTATTTATCAGTGCATGCTCAGTGAACATGCTCACTGTAATACACAATGCCAGGCCTTGTTTGGTCATAGGTAGTAAAGATTAAAGATAATACCACAGTGCAATTGTCACAGAACTTAAAAACTATCATAAGTAGAAGTCAATATTAATATTGTTTCACCCATTATTAATATGGACAGGAATAGCCCCTACCCAGAAAGTGGATGTGGGAGATTAGGGCTCTAGGCTCAAGACTCACAATGAAAGACTCCAAGAATTTTAACATCAAATGAATGGAAAGAAAAAAAGATCAAAAAAAAAACCCAAAACCCAAACATTAAGAAAGCAGGTGATTCTTTGGGGGATAAGATGAATTCAGAAGACTTGAGTTATGCCAGAGAGAAAATATTGGATTGTTGTCTGATTTTGGTATCAGGTTGGTATTTGATTAATCTCATGCTCGATAACATCTTACATTAGAATGCCAAGGGGAGAAAGCTATTATGTGTAATAATACATGACAATATATGGGGAGAAGAGATACTTAATTTTTCAAATTGCCCAGTGCAATAGAATGAGGAAAAAAACCCATTCCTAATAAGAAATTGGAAATTGCTTCTTTTTCATTTCATCCTTTCTGTTTTTCAAAAGCTTTAGAAGAGATAGTCCAGTGTCATGTTAACTCTAGTATTTGTTTCTTCTCTATGAATCAGAACATCTGTTTTCTGTCTTTCTGTACTCTATAGGTGATAGCAATTTTGCACTACCAACAATGCAGGAGGAAATGAACTTGCCTATTCATATGGCCAGACTGTGATTTTCTTTTATTCTTTTATTTTTCACATGTCACACTGCTGCAACATCAGCAATTTTACAGCAATTAGCTGAGAATTTGTCTAACATTTCATTTACCCAGTCATGAACTGTACCTTGCTGTATTGGGATCAAGCTTTTAGCTAACAACACATTTAAGAGCTGGGATAAGTAAGTAGGGTCAGAAAGAATTTTTGTTTAAATAGTTCAGTAGTTTGAGAACACCCTGTTGCTATGTGAAAAAGCTTGTTCTGCGTGGTAGTAACTTTCAGAGACATGTCCCTTTCTTCCCTCCCCTGTATGAGGAGTAGTCTTCAATTTTATTTATTTATTGGGGTTTTTTCTGCATGAGTTGCTCTACAAATGTCTCCAGAGTAGGTTTCTTAATGAACTTACTTTGGGAGATATTGACAGAAAAGCATATGTACAAATATAAAAGTATTAGAGACAGAGTGTGAAATCAATTCAAACCCTTTTTGAGAGCAAATTAATTATTAAATTTGTACACAGCACAGAACTTTCTGCAGCTACACTTACTGAGAAGCACTTTATATTGTGATTTTGTATGATTATGCATAATACTAGCATTTGCACACCTTTCTGAAAAATATATTGGTAGGCTCTTTGGAGTCTAAGAATCTCCTGTTTTCAAATAAGAGCCATGTCTGGATGAGTTGTGGGTTTTTTTAGAGCTTTTACAGGTCTTTTAAAAAATGGAGACATTAATTTCATTAATGCCTTTGCATTGTTCCTCACACATTTTTTCTTCCTGTTCATGGTCAGCAACCCAAAAGACATATCTTTTAAAAAAATAATGGTCTTATACAAACTAATGCAAAAGTAAAATCTCGATAATATTAAAAAATTTATTGTGTTCATATTCATTCAGTGATAAAAAAGGAAGGTTATGGGAAGGTTTAAACTACTGTCATGTTTTTACCTCAATTCCACTCCCTAAGATATTGCTTTAGATCATGCTTTCTTTGTTATTGCTGTTCCTTTGGTGTAGTCTGAACACTGGTGACTGGAAATTATGAATCTAGGGCAGCAGCCCAGGAAAAAATAATGAAACAAATCAAAAGTAAGAAAAAAAAAATATGTCTGTATGAATAATTCATGTGTTCACTGTTCATTGTATGCAGATTCTAACTTTTAATAGTGAGGGAGTGATATGGTAGTTGACTTGGTTGAGTCAGTTTAAAGTAGAACTGTCACACTTTTACTCACTTCACTGGCTTCCATCCATACTGCTATTGGAAACGCCACCTGTATTGTAGGCTGTCAGTTTTTATGGAGGACAGAGGAACTATTTTGTCAGTGGTTGAAATTCTCATAAGTCTTAACTTTTCTTCACAAGTGTCTTGAAACACATGTCTTGCAGTGTCACCATTTTTTTTTTTATTATTATTATTATTATTTTGGTAGGAATCTCTTTTTGGACATACTTTTTTCTTTTCTGATTGCTGCCATCATTTCAGTCACTTAATTCTACTCTTTTCTCTCTGCTTGAACAGAAAATTAGGTTTCTCAAAATTTCTTGTGATTGGGTATGATCCATTAATATATTTTATTCTTCTTTCAGTTCCCTTCTCCAGAAAATTTATGTATCCATTTCCTGTGCACCTTAATCGTCACAGCAGTTATGGTGAGAAAAGGATATAAATGAAACTTACAAGCCAATGGGAAAAATAAATCTAAGCAAAGCATGAATGTTATCCTTCATTTCCTGCATTGCTATTCATGAGATTGTAGAGTAATTTAAGAGCATCACACCAGTGGTAGTGTTGTAAATTTTGTAGTATTTGTAGTATTTTGTTTTGTCCATAGTGAATTCTGATGTTACAGAAACTTTTTTACTATGCAATTGTGCATGAACACAGAGAGTCAGAAGTGAAGAATTGGGTCATCTTGCTGCTTGACACGGTCCCTTTGAAATAATTTGGAGTTTTCCATGAACAAGATGGGAGCAGCGTACAGAATTACTTTCATTTTCTTTACACATTGGCCATAAACTTTAAAGCAGTGGAGCAAAAATAACACACTGATATAAGCATGGTAATCTTTGCTCCATTTATATATGCACTGCATAAACAGCTTTTAAATATGCTATTATAATATACAAGAGTCTATTTCCGTCTCTGTTATTCCTGTGAGAATATTACAGATATTCCTGTGAGAGGGAAAGACTATCAGCTAAAAGGTGCAGTTGAGTGGAAGAAATAGTCTTGTAAATTACTTGTGGGTAATGGGGAGGTGACAACCATGTTCTTGTTGGTTAAGAATAACCTCTCTCACACACTCTAGAGCATTTTGGCAGCAGTAGAAGCAATTGCCTCAGCTTTCCAGAGGGCCAGCAGGACCAGCAGTAGAATTATGGATGTTTATGCCTATAGTCCGCTCCTCTCAGTCTGTTTTCCACATTGTTATGCTTAGGTTAGAACCGAGTGAGCATTCATTAGCACATTGTGTGGAATTGCACAGTGTTAATATACAAGCCGGTCTGGTTTTCCTTACCATGTGACTACTTTTCTGACTGACACCTCTTGTTGAAATTTTACTTGTGTCCCAACTGAAATTAACTTTGGATAACTTCTTGTTGAAGTGCTGCCCTCCTAATGAGGTGATACACAGTCCACAACTGTTCATTACATAGCCTGTGTTTTCAATATGGAAGGCTGGTTCTCCAACTTTAGTTGTTATGACTTGCTATGACCATAACTCAAAAAGAATATCAGGGGTTTCTCCAAACTCTCACTTTGGGCCACAGTATTTTTTATGAAGGGCCACTTAGTCCAGGCTTCATAATATTCCAGGGCAAGGAGGCTACCTAGTAGGAAGTCTGTGTCATTTCCCATTTTATCATTCTTTCAGCGGTTTCTGGCAGAAATAAATAAACAAACAAGCAAATAATAAGTCTGTTCCTTGCAGCCAGTGTCTATATACATGTAAATGGCTGAATAGAGATTATATGTAATGAGTACGTTTCTAGACAATGTTCCATCTGAGATGCTGTGTCAGAATTTAGTCAATCAGTGCAGATTTAAGTTATGATGCCAAAAATGCAGACCAGCATCAAACTTGCATAAGCACTGGCACTGGTTTTAACCCTATATACATCCTAGTTACACAGCATTGTTTTGAGATAATTATAAGAATGACATTTACAATATATGATGTAAGAATAGCCATATTGCAATATTGCTCATTTTTTTCTGTTTCTCTATCAGCTTTGACTCATAAACCCTTTCCAATGCTGCAGTCTTGCCATATTGTATCTTATTATATCAAGTGCCAAGAGTAATAACATAGAACCTTTGTTTTTCCTACATGCTCCATTTAATCTCTGAGAGCAG
Source organism: Xenops minutus (assembly GCA_035221455.1). Classification (NCBI taxonomy): domain Eukaryota; kingdom Metazoa; phylum Chordata; class Aves; order Passeriformes; family Furnariidae; genus Xenops; species Xenops minutus. The sequence continues at coordinate 83,331,655 of JAWWEE010000001.1, read as the reverse complement.
GACTCAGCTCAGTGGAGTATGTACATATACCAGCATTACACCAGTCCTGCTCTGGAACCACAGCAGCCTTTGGTCATAAATTTCTAGACCATAGCAATGCACAAGTTAAGCATATAGGTGAAAACTATGAGAAGTTTAATATATAGTAAATTTGACAGTCACTTTCCGTAGCATTTGCAGTAAACCTTTTCTAGATGATTGTATATTAAAGCTACATGGTCTAAAGACATTTATCCTAGTCTTGACATCAGCTGAAAGAATGGGATATAAAGTGTGCAGAAGTTTATATTGCATTTCAGTAAGCTGATTCATTTCTTATTAATTCTGGGCAAGTGTATGTGGGGGAGAAGGAAAAAGGGAGGATGCTCTTAGTTCTAAGAATATAAATTTAAAAAAAGTCAAACTGTAAACATGGCATTTGAGTATAAATATAGACTGTCATATTTTCAACTACAGTCTTACAGCAATTAGCACTTTTTGAAAGTATATTATTTGCCTCCAGAAGGGGAAAATATGGCTTTACTGGAGCTGCATGTAAACAACTTCAAGTGTAAGTTGACATGATTTTTCCAAATAACAAAATCTAGAATAGTCCAAGACCCAACAGTGCTTGACACAGAAAAGTTACTGTAGATGCATACATAATGCATTTTCTGGAAAGCTAAGAAAACCAGTGAAGAGCAAGCTAAGACAAGACCTATGTTGCCTAACTTTGGAAAATTACAGTGTAGTAGGCTAGGCTCTCCTGAAATTGTCATTTCAGAGGAGCAGACACTAAGAAGGGGTAATACATCCCTTCCCAATCTACAGACCTACTTTGCAGGCAACTCAGGTTCAGTGAAATGTACATCACTCCAAAGGACCATCCTATCTATTTTCTACCCACTGCTAACATCTTCTGGTAACCCAAATATAATTTTCTCCTTATAGGAAATCAAATTTTCACCACTTTGTATACAAAACTTATAAAATTAATCTCTTTCAACCGTCCTTCCTCCCACATCCCAAATTCAGGTTACCAGTGGAAGTTTAATACAGTGATCTGTATCTGCTAAATTGCAAAGGAAGGAGCGTGCAAAATGGGATACTGGACAACTGACACAAATGGAGTAGAATTAAAGGTAATTGTATGGCTTCATGGTACCTGTGGCTGGAATAATGTGGCTGTCCAGTAGAAGAACTGAATGTAAATTATTTATTTTTAAATTTTCTTAACTCTGTGTGACAGATTCTGTAGTTTTAAATTATTGTACTTGTTTATTTTCTTTCACTTTTACAATGGTAAGTACTAGTTGCAATGGCATATAAAATTCTGGATGCTTTTTTTTTTTGTGGTTTATCAAGTTGGATAAACTCGCTGGTCCAATCAAAGCAGTATTCTGTCTTCACTGGGCACTTACATGTTATTCAGGCTTCTTCTGAGTGAGCTTAGTAAGTCATCTACCAATTTTGCTTGAGAAAGAAAATTCACTTTTAGTATCCATCTCCAGAGTTACCCACTTTTGGTTGACACTGAAAGAATGAGGAGGGCTGGAAGAATCAGAAATAGAAGCAGTAAAAATACTGGAGTAATATGCTTTATTTTTTTTTTTTTCAAATATCATTACATTTGAGATAAAAATTAAAATCAGGCACATTCTAATTGGTGCCTGTCATTTAGGTTTTTCAACCTTATAGAGTCAGTTTCTAATTTCCCAGCTGCATGGGCTCACTGTAATACAAGCATTATTCAATATTTACATCCAGTAATAAATGTGATCCTAGCAACCTCATAAAGAAAAGCTCCCTGCCCTTTCCTAAACCCTGTATTATAAGAATCAATATTTCTTTAGTTCTTCAGAATGCTGTAAAGGAGGCAAGCTATATGACTTACTTTTTAAGACAAACAACCAACCAAACAAAAACAAACAAAAAAACCCCCACACCCTTAGAAATTTACAGAAATTTGCCTCCTAAAAAACTTCTGGGGTGTGTTTTCTCTGAATCCATTATCTCCCCTGTAGCCTTACTAGTTAAAAAAAACGAGCTGACATTGATGATATTGCAAAGAATAAAGCAATTGAGCGCTAAAATCAGAAAATAGTTTTTATGTGGGTGACAATTGATCACTTTAAACTGTACAAGAAACAAAGATGTGAGGAGGGGAAAATGTACTCAATAATCCCATTGAAATGAAAGTGCAAGGGAAAGATAAAATTTCCTCAGAGGAAGGAAAAAACCCTTTCTCCAGGAAAGTAGGCCATGTGAAGCCTGCTTCTTTCAGAAGGTTTTCACATATACTTTTCTAAGTTATGAAACTTTTTTCCACTGGAGGACTGTGTTTACATTTATCAATATTACTCATGGAAGGGCAGTATTGCATACATAATATAACATATTACTTTTTTTCCCATTTAGTTAATATCTCACCAAAGTTTTCTATAAATGTAAAAATGTGGGCATTTTCAAGATAGCTAAAAAGAATAAAACTTTAGCGTGTCATTCACTGAAAAATAAAATATGCAAGCTTAAAGTAACTTCAGTATTTTTTATATTGCATGGTGTGCATCAGGTTACATATATTTTTTCATCTCTAACAAATGTAAAAGATCTTACCTATCAAGACTCAACAATTCATTGCATCAATTGATGCTGACCACAACGCTCAAGAATTCAGTGTTTATTGTTAAACTAGGCACTTGGTGTGTGAGAAAGATAGCAGGGGAGTTGCAGGAAAGAAGTCAGAAAGCGAGCACAAGCAGGAATCTGTTAAAAATAGTTGAGACGAAGCCTCCCTGTTCTTGAAGATGATGTACTGTACTTTCTGTTACATAATACAAAGGAAAGTGATTATAGCAAATTGGCTGTAAAAACACAGACCAGTCACATTTTGTTCTTGTTTTGTTGTGGGATAAAATGTATTGTGGGCTCTGAGGACTTGAAAGGAAGTACTTTGGGGGAGGTCTGCAGGAAGATGTGGTTGAGAGATGAGTTTCCAACCGGCTAAAGAAAATATATAATAAGCAAACCTAAAAAAAGAAATGTGAAGAAAAGAGCAAGATGTACAACAGGAGACCAAAGATGATGTACAACCAGTTAAGCTTCTTTTAGACTAAAAGAACAAAAACCAGTGTCAGATTGGGATGATTATTCAAATCCACCTCTTTTCTCACATTTTGATTCTTCACATTGATAAGTGTGTTTCTTATTATTATTCTCTTTTTGTAGAAATTGTAGGAAATAAAGTGTATACTGCATTTTAGGGTCTCTATATCTCAGGAAATATGAAGTGTCAATAACTCCTATGTTTTGCTGAAGTTAATAAAAAATATATATTTTGAGACTAACTGATGAAATGGAAAACTATTATCATTTGCTCTTTAACTGATAGGAAAAAAAATTAGATGGATATTGGCTCTCATTTTAGAGGAGAGAGCAACCTTAACTGAAAAATTATATTAGAGCTTTAAAGAATAATAGTGCTGTTAAAGCTACCAAGTGCACAATTTCACATAGAGTCACACACAAACCCCTAAAATCCTGATCTGTCTGCATGAAGGTACATGACAATCTTGATATCAAGTCCTTCACAATTTGTTGGGGGGGGAAAAAAAAAAACAAAAACCAAAAAACAGGGAAAGAGCAACTAAACTTTATATTGTCCTTTCACTTAAAGTCTTCAATTTTTCAGAAGGGACATAGGGGTCCTCTGGGACACCATGAGATGGCAAAATGCCCTTTCTGCAAAGAAGGCTAATGGTGTCCTAGTCTGCTTTAGACAAAGTATTGCTCCAGGTCAAGGGAGGTGATCTTTCCCCTCTGCTCAGCTGTGGTGAGGCCATATCTGCAGTGTTCTGTCCAGTTCTGGGCACCCACCACAAGGAAGAGATAGATGTAATGGAGAGGCTCCAGTAAAGAATCACTAAGGTGATTAAGGACTGGAGCATCTCTCCCATGAGACAAGGCTGAAAGAGATGATACTGTTCAGCCTGGGAAGAGAAGGCTCAGAGAGATGTTGATATATATAAATACTTGAAAGTAGGGTGCAAAGAGGATGGAACCAGGCTCTTTTCAGTGGTACTCAGTGGCAGGACCAGAGGCAATGGGCACAAACTGAAACACAGAAGGTTCTCTCTGAACATCAGAAAACATTTTTTCACTGGAGGTGTGACTGAGCACTTGAATAGTCTGCCCAGGGAGGTTGTACAGTCTCTGTTCTTGGAGGTACTCAAAAGCCTGAACGTGATTCTGGGCAACCCTCTCTAGGTGGCTGGTCTTGAGCAGGGGGGTTGGACCAGATGACCTCCAAAGCTCCCTTTTGACCTCAACCATTTTGTGGTTCTGTGATTCTTCAGATGACTGAAAAGATATGGGTCTTTTTAATGTTTTCGTTCAGCTGCAAATATCTTTTCAAGGTGCTTGATAAAATAACTTTTATCCCTTCTTATCCTTTTCAAGGAATTTCTTTTTCCTTGAGTGCCAGAATAATACCCTCGTCCTTTTAATTGTCACAGCTCCATTTGTATGCTCCCTGGCACTCTTCATATTGTACAGACAACAAACTGCTACACTTACAAATTCAAAATCAATTTCTAAATTTAAAAAAAAAAAAAGTTTAATTGCTACAATGGCAAAAATGCAAAACTTCTTGATTAATAAAGAAGACAAAATGTTTCATAGTCACCAACATGTTGCACATCAATAATTTGTAGCTCAAATTAATGTACCACAATTAGTCAATAAGTTTACTCTCTTACAACCCTTTAACTGAAAAGAGAATGAAGTGAAATATTGCACAAACTCAAAACTACAGAAACATGTGTCAATTAAACATACATGACTGGAATAATATGTATGTTGTGTCAAAGTTGCAAGAACATTTTTCTTCAATTACTTTTCTTCTCACTTTTTGCAGAAACGCAGTCTTTTGATCTGCTGAAAAATACAGGCTGAAGTCCATAGCTATTTTTTCTTGAAAAGCCGAGAGCTGACTTTTCAGACTATGAAATTAAAGTTTATCATTCAAATTAATAATTCAAGACATATAGCTAAGGCCCTATTAATTTAAGCAGACAAAGAGGAAACAGAAGCAAAATTGTTGCAATATGGAAGTAAAGGAAAGATATATATTGTATTAATATCTTTTTCAAACATCTGCCTATTTCAAGAGGAAGTTTATCCAGCAAGGGACATAGGCTTTTCCTCTTAATAGCTCCTAGCTATTTAACAAGGAGAAACTGTCAACAATACAATTATTGTCTTAGAAATTAAGTTAAATAATAGATAATAAAAAGTCTTCTCAAGGTTGATAAAATATCATATTGAAATCAGATTATTTAAATCAATTTGTATTTCAAATATATATGAGTTCTTTGGCTGGCTAGTATTAAAAAAGAATAGTTAATACAGATTTAAACAGTTGACACTTTAATAATTTATATGGAGTTAGGAGAAAATGTCCATATTCCTATTGCTTCTGGTTTGTGGATCTGTAAGGGTTTTCACACTTTCCCTTGGCCCTAATAGTTTGTTCTATTGTCTGAATCTGAATATTAAAAAAGAAAACAAACACAAAAGCCAGATATTTATTTCCCGTTTTTTACAGGTTTAGTCATATGCAATGGAGGTCCAAAAATAAACAAATTTAATGAATTTACCTCATACAACTATACAAATGCTGGTTGGGGGACACCCCTGAGAGTCCTTTAGTCTCCCTGCAATGTCAAAACAGCACTTTCAAACACTGCACTACCTCTTTGTGTTTTTTTCTCCACCTGAGTCATGGAAAGATTGAGCTTTCACCATGTCTCTTCCTCGCTTGTTCCAGTCATACACTCCAGTCCGAGTGAAAAAGGTCTTCCTAAAGTGTGATTTGAAAGTGTGGATGACTGCTGCGCTTTCCAATACTGCTTGCTGTTACTTGGGGTGTCTCATTTATGTAACTGCTGCTCAAGTAGGCTGTTGTGACTATCTCCTGAACTCTTTGTCAGAATAAATGAGCTCTCAGTTTCTAATCTTAGGTCTTCTTACTATTTTGCTAACCCTTCCCTGAACTCTGATCTTTAGACATCCTTCTTGAACTTGGATGGCCCAGAACTCAACATAGTATGTATGGCTCAACTAAGTTGCAATCTTGACTTTTAATATTTAGGCTGACTTGAAGGAGAATATTTTATTTACAGACAGCTCAAGCAGTTTTAACAAAGTATAACAGATGTGAAAGTCTTCGGTGAAATTAACATTTTCCAATTGCTTTGTACTATAATACTTAAAAGAAACCAGATACTTTTCATGTGAATGATTCAGGTAGACAAATTCAAAAATTATGAGGCCTGTGATGTGCTGTCCCTACGTACTGATAAGTGACTCAATTTAGATGTGCATTTTCATACACATTTTAGCTAAAGTACCTCTGAATTTTCATACCGGATAATTAAACATTGCAGAATCTTAAAAGAAAAGTGTTATTATTAGTCTTTTTAGAACTATTTCACAGGATTTCTTAACAAGGTACTTTTATATTCTAGGTAAATGTTAGCCTTCTTTTCATCCTTATTTTTAGCTTGTGTGATTGGGAGAGAAAGTGCTTGCTTTGATTTCTTATGACGCTGATTTCAAACCATGTTACTATAATTCATTGCTCTAAATTCACTCATAGAGTGAAGAAGCTGAGATAATATTGCTTTATCGTGAATGTATGCCATCAACATTATATTTAAAAATAAGATGGAGGGAGAAAGAGAACAGAACACACTGTTGTGATTTTTGTTTTCAAGATCCATGAATGAAATCACTGCTACTCTTCTTACTTCAACATTTTTCTATTGAGCTTAAAGTAAGAATCCAACATGTGCTAAAGAGGATCAAATGATGTTTTTACTGAACTTAACTCCTTAATTCAGAACATGAAGCTGCCGGGTAAGGACTTTGCATGAGGGAACATGTCAGCATTCCTACTTGCCCCAGCTACATTTCACTGATGCAAGTGATACCATGCATTGATGATAAGGTTATATATTTGATATCATGCCTACTTTTATTCATGTTAGCCAACCAGAATCTGTGTGCTGAGTCTTAAGCAGTGAGTCACTGCTGCCTTGAACTTAGCTGCCCTTGTAGGTCCTGAAGGCTACATTGAAGGCTACATCAGGCAATCTAAATTTGCCTACACAAATCAAACATAACCTCTCTTGATTTGAAGTACTTGAATAGGGTTGTTAAGTGATTGTAAGTTCAATTGGTATCAGTAACTTGTCTAGTGCAAAAGGACCTGGGGAACGTAAACATTTTTAAGAAACTTTGTATCTAAAGAAATGTAGCACACTTTCATCAGAACAAGCATTATATAATTTTGTTCCTGGAAGACTGGAGGGCCTTTTGAACAAGAAAATAGTTGTTATATCTTGAAAACTGAGACTAGGCAGTCCTGATGCAAAGGAAACAAGTAGTACTTTTCTGACAATCCATCTAGCGGTGTGATTTTGCTGTTGGCACTGTCACCTCTTTCTAATGAGTGATGCTACTTTTTTTATCTTAAAAATACTACTGGAATTACTATTCAGGTATTAGGCCAAGGCTTCTCATTCACTCTCCCTAGAAGGCACAAAGGGAGAGATGAATGTTGCATTTTATGCAAGAAAGCATCAAGAAGAAATTGTTTCAGTGACTATCTGCTATATGCATTAGAAATGGTAAATACAAATAAAATATATAAATTCAGAGTATATGCTAAAAGTCTATCCCATGTGGTAGGCTTTAAGGCAATCATTTTGGGTTTATATCTTCTGGAAGAATAGGGTAATAAGCCTTTACCACATATCTCTGGTGCTGCTTGAAAGCTCATTAAATGGTAGTTGTTAGACACCAGCTTTAAGTCCATCTTCAGCATCTGCCTTGGAGATGCTCTTTGCCCTTCTGTGTTCTCTGAAGTAGGCAGGCAGAGCACATGATCCTGCTCCTTTCTGGTGAAGACTTCTCCTGGCTTCAGAAGTAAGTTCTGTCTGTATCCAGCAAGCAGCATCTTTTATATAAATTTGTAAATATTAAATAGAAAGAAAAAAAATAAGTGAAGCTACAGGATTTTTTTGTCTAAAAAAATTGTTATTTGTTTTAATTTACAGGACTCTTCATCTGCCGATTCTGTATCTGTCAGCAAACATTCTCCTGTAAGCCACAGTCGCGTGCTGTCACTAGAGTCGCTGGACATTAAGGCTGCTTGAGCATTTCAAAAGAAAAAACATGAGGCAACAACCTTCCTTGTAAAGTTCAGTAAAACAGAGACAGCCTTGAAGCAGAAGCTTCTCTTTCTCAAGTTATTATCCCTCGTCAGCATCCACCCAGTTTATCTCAAGCAGAGGTGTGCTTCAATTTTTTGAGACAAGCAGGTGTTTATTATACATAGATACTTAGAGGATGTACACAAAGGAGAACATGCCCTGCCTGCCATAATGGACTTGAAATGATGAGAAAAAGACATAAAAATTCAACATGCAGAGAAGAAGAAAAGCCAGTTCTGGACCCTCGAGCAAGTATGTGACATTCTTCCAATTTATAATCACATCTTACCAAAATTTATCTCTGCAAGGAAATACAGAAAGAATATCTGTGAGAGTGAAGCTTTCAGAGGAATATCTCAGGTCAGTGAAGAAAGAGTGAATCCAATGAATTATCTTTCAAGTTAACTTCATGTTTTTTACCTATGAATTTTGGGGGTCAATGGTTTTAGCTAGTTTGGAAAAAGTTGAAAACTAAGGCAATATCAGATCATCTTGCATGTTCCAAGGGGAGTTACATTTGTTGGCCAATCCTATAAGGACTGCTGCAAGTATGTCTTGTATCTGACTCCTTTTTTTAAAAAAAGGAACTAACATGGAACTCATGATCATGATACATGTAATTTTTCACGTTTTATTCTGATAATGTAATGTTATTTCAAAAAGCACAATAAAAGTTTTCTTTTAATTACGACTTCTATGAGTTGTTTTTTTTTTTTTTCTATTGAACCCAGAATAATTAGAAAAAATATAATTTCCCATTCTTTCAGTAACTCAAAGTTCTCACTTATCTGCTCTTTTTTTGTACTCCTCTTTCCACCTCTGTTAAGGTATCCCAACAAGAAAATATCTGTCTTAAGCACAGTACATATCAAATAGTAGAAAGAAACTAGCAATCACAGGCTGAACCATAAAGAATCTATTGGGAAGACATATGTATTGTGGAGGTAATTAATTGTATAAGGAATATATGTGTAGATATATATATATATATATATATATATACAGAAAGAGAGAGAGAGAAATTTTGCATGTTAATCTATTGAAAGGAAGAGGTAAGAAAGAAGTCAGATTCAGGAGGATCTTTTGGTAACAAAGTTATACTCTTATGTTAAAAACTCCAGCCTAGTGATTAGGCTTCATATGCAAAAATATTACATGGCAGAAATTTACTTTGAAGCTGATTAATGGAATCCGAACAACCATAATGGTGCTATTGGACATATTCAATCTCATTTGCGTCGTATAACAGGATGGTTCATAGAGAAAACAGATAACATTTTCCTGTGTTGAGGTGGGATTTTCATGTATGTTCTGTCTGTACTTGTCTTAGAGAATGTAGGAAATACACTTTTCATGGCAATAAAAAGAAGAGGTAAGCAATATAGCCTGACTCCTTTTACAAGTAACAAATACCCCTCTTTTGCCATTCTTCTCATGTAGTAATGTAAAGTAGCAATGGTGAGAAAAACTCCTTACAATACACTGGTATCCATAAAATTCAAGGTATTTGATGGAATGTGGTCCCTCTAATAGCAAATTTGTCATGAACTACTTTTTCTACAAAGCCCCTTCATTATCTGTTTTCTTTGGCTGAAATTTGTGAAAGTTAAAAATCAGTAGGGTACTAACTTACTCTGAGGGAATTTAAATCTGGGAAAACACTTTATGTTGAAATCTCAGGATAAAAACCAAACTAATCTTTTAGATGTAAAAATGCTAGGAGAATATTTAAAATGCTTAGTAGGTGAGGAACATCCTCTTAATGAAGCTTACTTTAGAGATAAATACTTACTTACCAAGAGTCACACTTAAAATTATTGCAACTGGGAAGACTGCAAATGTACTTCAAAATTCATGAATTCCCATGGAATTCCCAAGCTGACAAGTTTCAGTTCTGTAAAGAGGTGGAGCATCAGTTCTGTGCTGCTAAGGCTCCCAGCATGAAGGACCCAGCAGTGTAAAATGGTAGTTTGTATTTCCACTGATGACAAATGAAGAAAGAAAAGACAGGATAGGGTAGCATATTACACTGGTACTGTGGAAGAAATAAAACAGAGATGAAAAAAGGGGAAGAGTGTGTAGCAAAACAGCCAGAGCAAATATGTGAGCTTTCGAAAGACTTAGTGAAAACTAATCAATAGCAACAGATAGGCTCAGATATGTCAGAAAAATGAAATTGCAGGTAAGTCTAGGATCAGTGTTCTTTCATACCTATTGCTAAATCAAAAATCGTATCTCTATTTACTCAAACAATGTTTAGAATTGCAGAAGAAAATGCTAAACTTTTTGACTGAGCTTATGAATGATTGATAGATAAAAGTTTGGGTATCATTTTTAACCAAGTTGCTCTTTTTCTGTTCTTCCCACATGCGGGACCTGACTGAAGTGTCTGAAGGGTAGAAAATCTGTTGTGAATTAACGAGCTACAGTGTTCTAGAAAACTGTTTCCACATTTCCTTATGCCCAACTTACAGCCAGCGCTTCCTTTTTTTCAACTCTGTGGTCTAGTAAACATCCTTTGTCTCTTCATGATCCATTTGGGAATTAAAGCTGACTGAGCATGCTCCCAGCCAAAGAGAGAGCGAGCGCCTTCATTGAGAACAAACATTTGCTTCATGTTTTATTTGTCATCCTTAACTCGTTACTGCATTATTCAGTGGAATGAAAGCACTGACATGACATATGTGGAAAATGGTCTTATTTCCTCAGTTTTAAGGAAACAGTTGGGTGGTTTTTGGTTGGTTTGGGGTTTTTTTGTTTTTGTTTTTTTTTTGGTTGGTGGTGTTTTTGGTTTTGGTTTTTTTGTTTTTTTTTTTTTTTTTTTTTGTTTTGTTTTTTTTTTTTTTTTTGTTTGGGTTTTTTTTGGTTTAGTGGCAGAAATTTTATTCTTGGCTGCAAGTTCAAGTCAGATGTACCGTGACTTGTATGAGGCAATTGGCATGGCCCACCACAACATCCTTATCACTGAATGGGAGAGATATTGATGGCTGGACTATTACATTGCTAAGGTATTTTCTGGATAGCCAGATCCAACAAATTGCAGTCAATGGCTCAAAGTCCAAATGGAGATCAGCAACAAGCAGAGTCCCTTAGGGGTTCATGTTGGGATCAGAACTGTTCAGTACCTTTATTAATGACACGGACAGTGGGACTGAGTGCAGGCTCAGCAAGTCTGTGCATAATACCTAGTTGAGTGGTGCAGTTGATATGCTTGAGAGAAGGGATGCAACCAGAGGACCTTGACAGGCTTCTGGTGTTGGGGCCATGTGAACCTCATGCAGTTCAACAAGGCCAAGCGCAAGGTCTGACACCTGGGTCAGGGTAATATCCCCAGTATCAGTACAGACAGCATGAATAAATGGATTGAGGCAGCCCTGCAGAAGACCTGGTGGATGAAAAATGGATTATGAACTGCCAATGTGCACTGGCAGCCCAGGAAGTCAATTGTATCGTGGTCTACATCAAAAATAATGTGGCCAGCAGGTCGAGGGAGGTGATTCTGCCCTTTCCTCTGTTCCTGTGAGGCCCCACCTGGAGTACTCATTTGAAGTCAGTGCATTTACATAAAAGCTGGGAGTTGGTGCTGCAGATCTGTTTTCCTATATTTCATGGAAAGGGGAAAAAAAAGATCCAAAAGATTACCCAGTGGAATACACAGTGGTGTAATGGAGAGGTAGAGTTCTTCAGCCTCTTTCAAAGTAGCAGGTCAGTTAAATAAGTCTTACTGAATTCCCTTGTGATTTTTTTATAGTCCAATATGGGTTCATTTTTGTTTGCACAATAGTCTTACTGCTGTCAATGTTATCCCAGAAGGTAGTGTGTTACACTAGAAAGAAAACGAATATTGCAAGGAAACATTGCAGTGAATGTTATATTCAGGGAAGTTGTGATATTTTTGTTTGTTTATTTGGGAAAATAGATTCACCTGACCTAACATATGCATGAAATCTCCATATTTTCAACATTTTTATTCGCTTTCTAAATGTGTCAAGAATGTTGCATTGTTCTATAAATAGAATTGTAGTTGATAATAAAAAATAGTAAATATAAATATAGAAAAATTCTGAAGTGGAATAGGATACTAAAGAGGAAATGTGCAATAATGTTTGAAGCACAGGAAAATAAACATTTATTCACTGTACCTCTGTTTTCTCCTATGTTCTATAGGCTAGCAATTATTTACATTTCAGAGCAGAAAGAAATTGTGAATTTATTGCTAAACGCACACAATTTTTGTAAAATGAGTAATCCGTTTTAAGTTAATGGAACTGTTCTTTAAGAGGTGATGATAAACTGTCCTCCAAAAAAGTGTGTGTTTGTGAAAGATCATATGAAGACATCAATACTTACTACATACCAATGGTTGTTATAGGATCATCAGTCTTGAAGGAAGTGCTAAAGGCAAAACAAATGCTTGCTTCAAAGCTCTTTTTTTTTTCCTGTCAATAATATTCTATTATTTTCTGTTAAAATATTCTGCTGGGCTAAATGAGGCTTTTGGCTTTATTGAACCCTAAAGGTTAAAGTGTAAGATATGTTTGCTTATTTGTGATGATAACTTGGAAATGGGAAAAGTGAAACAACCTTTGCCTGATATGGCCTACGTACTTGTGAAATAAAATTATCTTAAGTAGTTTAATTCATGTTAATCAGTTTAATTTTTTTTCATAATTTTTGAAGAATGTTAGGGGTTTTTACTGGGGTTTTCTTTACCTTGATTACCTTGTAGAATTGGAAATTCCATCTTAGTTAGGGTAAGTTTAAATAGAAACTTGTGTGTTAAACACAACTAACACTCATAGCATTGAATAGGTATAGATTTTAATGCCTGGATGTATTTCTTTCATCAATGGTATCACTGTCTTTATGAATGGTGACCTGAATTAAAATCATTAAAAGAATAATAGTATGAGTTCATGCAGAAACATAGGGTGATCTTGAAAAATAACAGTCACATCATAGTTTTACAAAATTGTTGAGTCTGAACTTAAAGTGTATTTCTAGTGTCAGAAATAATAATAAAATATATTCTTAAGGTGTACTTGGACAGAGTTCTTTATTGACATGACTTTTTTCTTCTCTCTCTGTTCACAGTTATACCCCTGCTGAATGTTTGTTGAGTCTTCCAAATATGTGCATGCATGGGTTTATATAATAAATGGCTATGATAAAATTCTCAAGTAAAATATGTGTGCATTGTACCATTCTAAATATTTTTCTTTAACAATGAGAAAATTAACACTCTTGCATAAAACAGCACCAAAACTAATGACTTAACTAGAAATAATTTTACTGTGATTTAAAAAAAAATACAAACAACATAACTTTGATCTTTCTTTATATACTTTCACAATGTTTATGACTTAATTTCAAGCAAACTTGATTATGCTTCTTTCTACTACTCATTACCTTTTTAAGACCCCCCTTTCCACTCTTCCTGCAATGTGATTATACACAGACTCAGTGTTTGATTTTTAAAATAATTTAAAAAGCATATCAAGTGTCACACAGCTTTTTTTTTATTTTTTTTCATTTTTTTTTCTGGAAAATTTCAATTAAAAACTCCCCGAGAAATTAAAGGTGAGACTTTCAGAACAAAAAATTTTTAGCTTTGGAAAAATGGAGAAATTGAAAAAGTCCAATTATAACAATCACAGAATTTCAATATAGCATAGAAAATAAGAAAATGTGACAGTGCTTAAAAGTATATGATTAAATGCTCTGATAAAATCTAATAAAAAGAACTAATTTGGTTGCAATGTCACTGCAGAAAATTGACTTTTTGTACATAGTCTATGAATGGAAAATCAGTTTACTAATTGTACAACTCCAGTTAACTTTCCTGTAAGTATCTTTTCATATATAGCTATCTAAATAGTAATTGAAGGTGGGGTTTATTTTTTTAACAGCTTTTCATTGTTTTCTTGATGGCTTCTGAGGAGCAGTTAGGCAAAAACCATAATTCAGGAATTCAGAAAAAAACTGTTCCAGGACTTGAGCCAGCAAGTGTATATATTTGCATTTAGTTTTCTGTGTGTGGGGAGCTCTGTTACGCTACAAATACTGTCTAAGTGTAGAAAGATCATCACAGTCCTGTACGTGTGAAAGAATTAGACTTTGTTTCCCAATGAGGTTAAATTTCACTTTTTTTTTTTTTCTCTGCTAACCCAGGTTTTATTAGCTTTGAAATATTTTTGATTATGCTTTGCCTCAGGCATGTGGTAAGCAAGGTGATTTACCTTCCTTTATTTGTCATTGAAGCAGTGAAGGGAAATACTGTATGATCTAGAAGCTATCTTGCTGCTTAATAACTTGGCAAGATTATGCAATATGTAAACTAGGCAAAAGTAGACAAGTTTTTCCAATCAGCTGAAATACATATATCTATTTACTTTTTCTTGGCTCCATTCAAGAAATCAAACCTCTAAAATGTCTTTATACTGTGCCTGTTTCCAAGGTCTACAGTGATGAGTTTCAAGTAAAATTATTTCCTTTGGTCAAGAGCAGCATCTCTGTTCCCAGTGCCAGTGCTCGGCTCTTCTCAGAACTTCTGTGATCTTAAGAAACCTATTGACTACCTTCCTTTTTGAGTCCTTCATCCAAGGTTTGCCTTTTAAAACAGAAATTAAATACCCTATATCCAGTGATAATTTTTCAGTCTCTTACAGATTTCCCTTAGAGATAAATTCTGCATATTAGAAAAAGAATTTCTGTTTCCTGACATCTTATAAAAAGATATTTGATTGTGTTTGCTTCTATGCTGTCTGAGTTTTAATGTGATGATAAGAAAGAGTGTCTTGATGGGGTTTTTTGGATCCAGACAAGCTAGACTTTTAGGTGAAATTCGTTCTCATGCAGTTTCACCTTGACACATTGGGAAGGTTTCATAGTCTTCCAGTATTTTCCAAGTCAATAAAGAAACTTAGGGCACCTCCATCCTATGAGACTGAGTGTAGAAAGTCTGTCTGTACAACTACAGGTTTGATGGGAGCTGTTGGATTGTTTCCATGACTTTCCCACACAACAGCCTCTGTTCTTATTTCCTTCTGTCATCTCAAAGTATACTTAAAGTGACAGCAAAATTGATTCTCTAGCAATTTGAAAATAAATTCTATTCATATTGGAGAATCTTCCTTTGACTTAGTCTATCATGAAAAGCTTTACCTCTTTTGTTGAAAAAAGCTGACTGTAACTCAGGCTTGTTTAAGGCAACTGCTCTGGTGAAGGCAGGTTGGCTTGTATAGGTCTTACAGAAGCCTCTAGATACAATTGTGTGCTGAAACATTTTCAGGGACAGTGCCATACCTCTGTGCTACAGTTTACCAACTGGTGGGGAAATGTTCCATCAAATCAAGACATTTTCTCAGTGGTCATTTAAGTCCCATAACCTGGAATTCATTAAATGCTCCATTAATTCCAGCAGCGAAAAATGAAGGAAAATGGAGCAAGATTAGCAACTCCAGGCAAAGTAACAATGTGACAAAGACGTGAATGCTAGTTTTCTTCAGCAGTGGCTGAAACAGTGCTAACTGGATGTATGGCAAAGAGGGAAACAGATTTTGCAGGATGTGTGTTTGATGCAAAGAGAGCAAATGATCTTCAAGAGGAACAGTGCAACTTCTGAACATTCTGAACAATGTGTGGAGAAACTGAACTGGAAGGTGAATAGTTGCCTCCAAGCCATCCTACAGTCCCTAATAATTGTTTTGTTTTTAACCTCATATTTCCCATAAATCTTTCCACTCTCTTACCTATATAAGTACCAAACCAATTACTCACATTACATAAAATTAGCCTCATCAAGGAATCAACCTTATTAATCTTAGTTTCTTATGCTTATGATTTCGATTCATAAATAATATTAAGTTATCAAATTATAATTTACTGAATATTTCATATGTCAGCATATCCTCTGAGTCTGTCCTGGTGATATTTTAATAAAGAAATTATCATAACTCATTAGCAGAATAACCAAGATGTTTCTAGAAGTCCTTTAGAATCTTAAAAGTTCCCTGTCAGTTTGTGGGAGTCAGATGTTGAATAAGCTTTCTTTTACAAAAACCTGAAAGGTTAATTACTACATCTGATCAGAACACTTTTTCTGAAAAGCTATATTTTACTGAAATATCACAATTTTTACGATCGTTCAGGCTGGAAGGTGTGTCAGGAGGTCCCTCATGCACACCTGTTCCACGAAGGGCCAAATGAGAGGTCAGACCAGATTTCTTGGGACTTTGTCCAACTGGAGCTTGAAACACCTTTGGCTTCAGGATTGGAGCCTGTTCAGCATGGGCAACCTTTCCCTCTGCTCTGCTTGTCCTCATGGGGAAAGGTTTCAGTACCCAGCCTGAACCCTCTCATTTCAGACCGTACCTACTCTACCTTGTCCTGCCACACACAGCTTTGAGCCCATCTGCCCCTCTTCCTTCCCTCCCAGTAGGCACTGGCGGGGCTGTGAGGTCCCCTCAAAGTCATCTCTGCCTCAGGCTTTACAAGCCCTACAGTCCCAGACTCTGCTCACAGGACACCGTTGAGCTGCATGGGTGAATGCACTTCAGGTTATTATGTCTTTCCTGTGCTGGAGGGCACTAAACCATCCGTGGCATCCAGATGTGGTTTAACAATGAATGCTTAGCAGAGGCAGCAACTGCTGCCCTGAACTACTGGCAGTGCTCCTGCTGACACAGCCATGGATGCCACTGGTTGCCTCTGCTGCCAGCGTTCACTACTGGCTCCTGCCCAGCTCCCATGGTGCCAGTATCAAAAGTCTGACTGAAGTATAGGTAAAGATATCCATGACCCTCTCTTTGTTCACAGATGTAGTCATTTTAGTGGATAAGGCAATGAGGTAAGTTGTGCATGATTTATCCTTGGCAAATCCATCTGGACTGTTCCAAATCATGTCCTTCTTGTGTCTAATCAGTGGCTCTGTCAAACCTGAAGAGGTATGAGAAGGTAAAACAATAAAGTCTTGTCAAATATGTTTTCAAGAGAGTAGTCATCAGAGTGATTTCAATTTAAAAAATAAAGACCCCTCACCAAAACCCTCAAACTAGATCCCTGCATAATAGATCTAGGGAAATTATGAAGTGACTTTGTCTCCCTGAGCTAAATAGTGAGATTTGGAAAAGAATACAGTGGTGGTTAACTCGGGAAAAAAGGCAGTGCTTGTCAACAAAAATTACCATCATGAAAGGAATACAAGTTTTATTGTCATTTAAAGTGTGTGGATTAAGCTCTCTGAAGACATATTGCATATTTCCTGGAAAAGGGTAGATGCTTTTCATTTGTCGTTTTTTAAAATGAAAGATACTAAGGAATTAAGATTTTTAGATGAAAAAATTATATGTACGCCTACGTAGATGCGCACAAAAGCTTTGGGTGCTTTAGTCACTGCTTGGACTGCATGCCTTAGAAAATCTTACAAACTGACAATAAAATTTTGGGTAATTCCTTAAATACATTACCTTGATGGGATAATGATCATATTAATATATTAATATTTTTAAAAGCCATTTAAAAGTAATTTTGGGGATGTCCTTCTATGAAGGATTTAAAACACTGCATAAAAATCTCACATTTGAAAAGAGCAAACAAAGTTACCTGAACTGCACAGTCCTATTAGTTTTTTGATATGTAAAATACTTCTGCAAATTTATTTTAGCTCATTATCTCTTCTATTTGTCATATTCAGGCAAGTACATTTTTATTAGTACATATTTAATATTGTGAAACATTTTATGGAATGTTGCAAGGTTTTCACAGTCTTTTTGAACACAAAATAAGTAGATAAAGGACCATTCTACCTAAAATAAAATTGCTTGACAAATCTTTAGTGGCCTAAATTTCAAAATTACCTGCTACAGATCAGTTACTGTGTCTGCTTGATACGGTGCTGGTGGAAAAGGGCTAAATCATTCAGACCAAGCAGTCTGCTCTGCCCTACACACACACACATTCACGCCTTAGTGAGACACATGAGGAGATGCTCTGTTAAATACCGCTTAGTCTTCAGATTGCCTGCAAATCGGGCTATAGAAGTGCAAATTAAGTGATTTAAAACATCAAATGATTTATTAAGAAATTGACCTGTACATGAAGCCCTGTCTTTTATCTTTTCTACTTTTTTTTTGAAATGAGACCTTGTGCTAGATAAAAGCATCACGATTCTATTAGACTCTTAACAGGCTTCCATCCATATGATCTGAAGTAAAGCCAGTCTGTGCTAGCAAAGCACATGACACAGGCAATTTCCCCTATTTCCCTAAAAAAATAATCTATGCAAAACAAACAAACAAACAAAACCCCTAAACCTCTTTTGCATGTTTCTGGAACACAGTTTTTTCCTATAGAACTGTTTTTAAAGTGTGTAAGAAATCTATATGGATTATCTGCCTAGATGTAGTCTCTTGGCTTTGAAGTCCAGCTTTTCCCACAAAGAAGTATGCTAACAGTGTGAATATCTCCAGGTATACAGGTGTTATATTACAGATTTGTATCTATAGATAAATGCACCTTATGCTCAGCTGCCTTGCAAGATGGGAGGCTTCATAATGCTTTCTTGGCATGGGCTAGAGCTGAGAACTTGAACATTGCTATTCGTGAAGAAGAGGTGAGCCATGCTTAGTTATATATGTGCACAGCCAGTTATCTCTTTTTCTTTTCCTGTTTTTTCATACTTCTGTCAGCTTTGGAAAATTACTCAGTGTAGACTCATGAAGTACTACTCTGCAGGAGACCATGAGGGAAATATTTTGCTGTTGTTCTGCTTGTTATTACCTGAGCATATTGGAGGTATAATTAATCTTTTCATGAAGGAAGAGAAGAAGCATCTTGATTACTTTCATCTGTCCTCAGAACACACTACTGCTTCAGTTTTCTTTTTAATGTATGTGTGTGCACGTATACAATTTACTACAGCATAAACAAGGACTCTAAAATATTTTAACTAGCTTGCTGGTAGGAAATAATTGGTGGGAGAAAGATGGACAAGAAAGAAAGGGAAATGTGAAGAAGTTTTGGCTTGCCTACAGAGTCAGTGGAAATATTGGGAATGATCAGGAACCACAGTTCTCAGGAAACAGTATAGTTAGAATCATAGAATCATTAAAGTTGAAAAAGATCTCCAAGATCATTGAGTCCAACCTTTGACCAAACAACAGCATGCCAAATAAACCATAGCGCTAAGTGTCATGTCCAGTTTTTTCTTGAACACTTCCAGGCATGGTGACTCCACCACCTCCCTGGGCTGCTGATACTAGGTAGATGAGCACCACTGAATAATTAAAAATTACCATGTACTCCTATACACTTTCTAGAAATAAACATGTATACCTGATACTTCTTTTCTTTGCTTACATTTTCTGAACAAGTTTTTTCTTTTACTTTAAAGTTTCATGATCTCTCACATAAAGTTATAAGAAAAAGCTTTGCTTTTTGCACAAAATTGCTTCCAACTTCCTGCAACAAAAAAAATACAGTTTCTACTGGCTAACCAAGTTTGACTGGACTTAAGCTAAACTCTTAAAAAAAAAAAAAAGTAAATAACTTGAAAATTACTAAGTCATTCCGCAAAGACTTGACCTTCATTATAAGATCTTCTAATAAGTTTCATAGTAAGTATTACAAAAAAAAAAAAAAAAAAGCCTGAATATTCTCTGTCATTTTAATCAGATAGCAGCTGACAGATTATTGTAATGGAATCAAGTTGGTATCATACTTGATCTCTCAAGGTCTTCATTTCCTTTCATATCTTCTCAAACTCACTCCTTAAATCCCATATACCAGAGGAAATATTCATATATTCACTATGTAATTAGAAAATTTCAGACCTCATTTGGTTGTATAAAACATAGTAATTAGCTTAGTAAAGGATATTTCTTTTCTGCTGTTTTGGTTGTTTTCTTTATGTGCTGCCTGAGTTTTACTGAAAAGCCCCAATATGCTTTGAAAAATTACAGACCCTTTGATTTCAGAAAGTGTTTAGAAATGGAAAAAAGAGATCTGCACACATGTACAAAAGAAAGAACTACTATGAAACTTTGAAGGATTACTAGGAGATTTTACTAATATTTTTGAACTTATTCTGTCTTGTCTTATTCTTGTTATTTTCTTTAAAGATCACCTATCTTTTTGAAAACAATGTAATTAAAAAATGCTGAAAGGTGAAAATATGTGGAGTGTTCAGCTCTCTATGTCTATCAACTTACTAAATCTAAAAAAAAAAATAACTTTTTGCAAGTGATTTCATAATCATTTCTTTGAAAGTTAGGAGGTCAAATGCTGAAGTTGAGAGAAGTTTCTGTAGCCAACCTTCATCATATTGCAGACGAGTGGGATAAGTCCCATTCAGTAGTGACTCCTCCACAAAAAGGCAGATCACCATAATAAGAGTTTGTGCAACTTAATATCCAGGGGATGGTGGGCATTGCAAAGATCAGGGACTTTAGATTTGGGATGTCACATTTCAGATTTATAACATATACACATGTTCACAGTGCTGAGGAGTCTTAAGAGTTCTTTATACAAATATATGCAAATACACTTCTCAGTTGTATTTGCATTTATAGTGCAGAACAAAAATAGGAACTTTCTGAGTCAAGACGTGGGGGTTTTTTGAGTTATATTGCTGTTAAGCCTACAAGATGAATCACTAGAAATCTAGAAATCATTGACTTGAAAGGAAACTGGAAGAAGTAACTACTAATGTATGTCTAGTGTGTGATTCATAATCCAATGTTTTCAGTATCTGTCTTAACCAGCTCCTTCATTTCTAGATAAATGATTCTATTAGTGTCAGGTGCTAAACAGAGCATTTAGTATTTAAATATTGAAACCAAGTTTTTGGGGTTTTTTTCTGGCTAACTGAACATAATGTACATAATGGAGAAAAGAATCCAGCAGGTGTTTCTATAAATGACAAATATAATACTACCTGCTAAGAGCTATGGGAAGGGAATTAAATAGTTAGTATTTATGTAGGACATCAGTAGTGACAATTGTAGCTTAAAGCCAGCTACATTTCCTTTCTTTCGCAGTTCAAGCTAGCTAACTTTCCTGCACAGATAGCTTATGTACTCAAGCTTACAATCAGTAGTTTAAAATAAAATTTAAAAAAACAAAAAAAGGAAAAAGGGAAAAAAGAAAATATTTATTTTATATATTGAAGATACATGTATTTATAGTCAATAATTCTTACCAGTGACCCAGGAAAAGTTGAACTCCATTAAAGTATAAATTGTATCTCACTGTTGTTGCTGTGGCTTGGCAGACCTAGATTTTTTCAAAACTGATGATGTGTTTTTTCTTTGCTGGGGCAAAAGATCATCAGTAAGTTAGAACAATATCCCAAACATAAAGATGTAACTAAATATTTTCATTCTTCCCACCATTTCAATTCCTCACATAAACTATTTTCATATCTATTTAAGATGTGAGCAGCATTCTTTTTACAAGGTTTGGTATCTCTTGATAAACATCTACCCAACCACTTTTCTACAGAGGGTAAGCTCCTTATGGTCAAAAGTCGTTTCCCTTTAGTCTGATAAGTGCAGCCTCAGACTTAATACATCTGTATTGCTGCTTCTGCTAGTAGCTGTATTATTGTTTTATAATTTAAAGGCACTCCATCACAGGCTTTCAATTTTCATTGTTTTGGCAATATTTAAGGTGTCTGGATATTTTTGATTCAGAAAAAGGTGGTTGCATTGCCATGTTTTGTTTAAGAACTTAATTCCTTATCCAGTCTAAAAGATGCTTAGATGTCTTGGTGGTAAGGTTGGAATAACTCTCTACTGACTACAAGTCAGCTTCTATTCCATGAAAAAGCCTCTGGAATGGTAAACCTTGACAGGTCATCTTGATTAATTTCTTTAGTTTTGTAGGCAAGATGTTTCAATTCTGTGCTATGTTCTCGATGTTTATAAAACTGTGACTGAACAATTATTTAAATTTCTCTAAATTCCTTTTTGTTTGCTAACATTTTTATAGGGAGAGTGACATCTCTTCTTTCTTAGCACGTACTTAATTGAATATAAATAAACCATGAATGGCCTCACTTCATATCTGAAGACCAAATGCAAGAGATACATTTTGCTAATGCAGGAAGCATAAATGCTGTGGAATTAATTTTAGCAGCTAAGTGTTCATTTTCAATAACCTCTGTTTCATAAGTCTATAATAATTATCTAAATAACATCCCTGGTTATTAGATGATTAACACATTTTAAATGAAAAGATTCATTCAATAAAAAGAAATGTGTGTTTTTCCTTATGGCATGGTTCTTTTTCTGTCCTTGGTTAGAATGGATAAAAAGAGTAAAAAAAAAAATTAGACAAGTATAACACTTCAGTAGAACAGACAAATGTTCATGGTCTGTCATTAACTCTCCCTTCACATCTCTTTTAAAATTGAAAAAAACCTCTGCTTCAGTTCTGTCTCAACATGCTAAAATACTGTGTGGCCTTAGCTGTGCTCTCAGTCTGCATCTCTGTGTTTGAAGCAAATGCAGAGCCTTCCTATCTCAATGGGTTTGGGGGAAGTTTCACATCAAGTAGAGAGTGGAGTATGGGGTCTATGCCACTCACTCCATCACAGGCCACTGTGTTACAGAGAGAGCTTAAACAGCAGATTGCTGCTTAATGAATCAACTCATAGGTACCAATAAAATATTTTTGTCCACCACAGTAATGTGCCTAAAGGATCCCAAACTAACTTGGGCTAGTTCTGAAAAGAGAAGGTTCAAGTCGATCTGAATGTGTCTCCCTGTTAGTGTGAATTTTGAAAAGCTGAGAGTTTTTCAGTTTCTATCCTGATTCTTATTTTTGCAATACTGAATCATAATCATTTGTTTGTTCCAGAAACATGCTCTAACAAGCTTCTGCTAAATGCCATCTTTTAATTCAGTTGCTAATGCTAATTGGACCTCGTGCCCTGGAGCTTCAGTATGATGGTACAGTAGAGAAGGGTCTTACCTTTAAAGAGTTAAACACAAGTTTATTTGTATTCTTAATTACAGGGTTTTGGAAGGCAAGTAGATGGCATGACTAAATGTAAAACTAAAAAACTAAACCCTTTTGATTTGAAATTAGAGTTTTGTAGGCAACTGCCCACCAAAATAAATTGAACTATTGAAGTTATATTTATTAACAAATACCAATATTCATCATAATACTGATCTTAAATCACTACTTCAATACCATTATAACTTCCAAATGTGTTAATACATTATTGATGTTAACATACTATTTTTTGCCTGGTCTTCAGCTTCTAAATAATCTCCTCATTCTTCTTTTACATATCAAAAATAAAGATGAGGTCACATTTTCCTTAAGCTGCAGCAAAGATTCCCTGATTTGTAATAACAAAAGTTCTCTGTCTCATTAATTAAAAGATGTCTTAATATTTTTATTCACTCCGTATTATCAAATTCAGAATTTATTTTTTTTTTAAAAGGAGTCTTGTTAAAGAATGTATGTGTGTTTCTACCTGAATTTTTAAATAACTTCAGGGTTAATGCTAAGTAGATAACAAATTTTTAATTTAGTAACTGCAATAAAATGAAGGAAAATAGGAAATTTCTTGAACTGGAATTTTTTTCCTAAGGTTTAGTTATAAAAAAGCTACTATGTTTTTTAAAAATTTGCATTGGTTAAATGCAGAGAAAATACTTTATTTCTTTTTATTGCCTCTTGAAATATTTATGCAAGACAAAAGAATTTGGTTCAAAATTTAAAAAAAGCTTTGCTTTTGCTAATTTTGAAAAGAAAAAATTTGTGGAAATTAAATTAAATGTTTAATTTTTAAAAAGCTAACATGAAATGGTTTTAACATTTTTAGAAATTCTTCTAATTCCTCCTTTTTATGGCTGAATTTTCTTCGGTTGTTATTGTGAAATAATGTGAAAAATATTTTAAATCATCTGACATTAAATAACTTGTCTCTAAAACATAGAGTTTATGCTTAAGACACCTGTTCTATTCTTTTGTACTTTTCTTATCCAAAAGTTAGTCTTTCTTCACAGCCACTTCAGGTCCAGAGAAGTCTTTGTATGCCTCAATTTTTTGTTGTGTTTCTGCTCTACAACAAACACCCTACTTTCATTGACTTATTTTCCTAAAATCTTACAAAAAAAATATTATAGAAACAAGAAAGTCATTGAGTTCGCCTGTGCTGTTAGATGAGTCACAGCATAGATAATTCTTCTACAAGGAAATCAGATTTAACCTGACACTTAATAGTGCCATGTAGTTTTCACAAAAATCCAGCAGCTCCTCAATATGTATGTGAAAGTGTTATTTCAGACTTAAATGTTTCTGAAAATACATTTGAAAGGTAGAATTATTTATTTATTATACTTAAGACACAGTGACTACTGCTTTGTCATCTACTAACAGACACATCTTCATTTTTTCCACTGTGAGAAATGACAGCAGCCTAAGATGTATCCACGTCAGCTGACTACATTTGCTAGAAATAATTTTGACAATGTATGAAGTGGAAAAAATGTGGAAGGAAAGAGGTCAGCATAGCTCATATAAATACAACTTGGTGAATTAAAAACTTATTTTCTTGTCTTTCTCATTGCTTTTTGAAATCTACCTACCTTTCTGCATATTTCTGATGCCTCTGACTGGACTTAGAACTGAGTTATGTGTTTATTTCATGAAGAGAAGATAGAGGAACTGTTGGTGCAGTTGCTGGTGCAACTACCTCTGTTTGTCTGTCTCCTTTCTCTAAAGGGCATGAGCTGTCTGGTGTAGGCAAAAGCTGCTTGTTATCTGAGTTCAGCAGCAGGTCAGTTCTTTCCTCAATAGGTTTCATTACAGTCAGAAACAGCAACCACAGGTTTTTTTCATTTGTTTTCCCAAGAGGAGGAAGCAAAGAAGCCTAAAAGCACAATTAAGGTTTAACAAGGGGAGCGGTTCTGCAAAATGGCATGTTGGTCAATGTTTGTGCCATACTGTGGAAATATTCTTCAAGGAAGTTTAGCTTTTTGGCAACAGCACTAATGTATACATATTCTGAAGGATTACATGGCTATTTCAAACGTTTCTTGACATACTCCAAAACAAGTTAAAACCCAGTGACAATATCTTTGAGACTTACACCATCCTGTCTACCACAACAAGCTCTAATTTACCCATGTTTACTGTTCTAAGCTACTTAGTCATGAAAGCAGGGCATACTTACTAATTTTAGATATAGATATATAATATCTGATGTGTATAATATAAAATTTAAGGTAATAACAGTAGTCTGTATTATATATACCTATATATAAAAAGATATATATTTATTCATGTCCATATTTTAAGAGGGAAAGTACCTGCCCCTGTCATTTTTTGTGAGCTTGCATCCTGGAATGCTCTCTTCCCATCCTCTTATTCATATACGTTCACCATTGTGTTTTCTCCCTACAGACATAGAAAAGATCATACAATACTTCTCCCATGTCTTCCGACACACAATCAAACATAACATTTATTTCATCTTAATCAAATATAAGACACTAGTGACTAAAAGAATTCACTTGTTCTCTTCCTATAATCCCTTCTGCTGACCTTTCGAAGGTTACCTTGTTTCTCCTTTGCTAACATTTATCCTTCCTTCACATTTTTGGTGGGCTTTTTTTGACATTGTTTTTGTCTTTAATAGCTACCTATCTTTAAAATCTAGGGTGGGAATGACCTCAGTGCAGTTAATAGGACCCCTATACTAATTCTATTAATGTTACCTTACTGACTGGGGTCAGTATTTTATCTTCTTAAAACTTTGCCTTTTTTTATTTTGTGTTCAGAAGCACATGAGAATGACCTCTAGCTTTCCACTGTTCTTCTAGAGGTTGATAATGTAATTGCTTTCACTGAGAAGGAAAATGGGAGCAAAACCCAAGATTTACGTACTAACTACCAACAGAAGGTTCTATAACCAGTGCAAGTTGTAAGCTTGAAAGTAGCAACGTCAGCTCATCCCAGTGTCAGTCTTGGGAAAACTGAAATTTTTGGCTATTATAAGCAAGTAAATAGCATAATGTGGGCTTTTAAAATTGAATTTTAATAATTGCTAATAAGGAAGTTTTCTACATTTCTTATATATCTCTAATATGACTGTATTTTAATTATTCAAGATGACTTTGTGGAGGGTTTTTTTGTTCGTTTGTTTTTTGTTTATTTTCTTAATAGCAAGCCCAGAAAACAGCATAGCATAAAAGATAAATATTAGCTTGTATAAATGTGGGATATGTATATGTGCTGGTTAATTTTCTTCACAGTAGCTTCCATGGTGCCATGTTTTGAATTTGTGCTGAAAGTGTTGATAATAAAGGATGTTGTAGATATTGCTTAGCAGTGCTTGCATAGAATCAAGCACCTTTCTGTTTCTCATTCCACCACACCAGCACGTAGACTGGGAGTGCACAGGAGGTTGGGAGAGTACAATGAATCATTTGAATAAATAAATGATAACTCACTAATGTGACACGTGATAAGGCTAATTTTTTTTTTATTTATTTTTTATTTCTGGTATTGAAATAGAACTGGACTTATTTAGAAATACTTCCTAAAGTTTATCTGCCCCTAGTTTATAAATTTATGGCTTGGATACATTTTTCTGGCCATTAATTACAGTAAGATCTAATAACCTTTATTCCTATTGATGGGATCTTTGCCTGAATGGTGACTACTCAACTGAAAGGTAATTAAAAACATATAGTATAATTTAAAATGTTCAAAACACTTTTAAAATCCAGGAGAACAAAACCAAAATCTATTTAAAGGAAATGAGGTTGCTTAGCATGGGCTGTTAGCTCAGCTAAAGTCAGCAGGAGTGTTGTCATTCATATCAAAGGAACCTTTCCAGATGCCAGACTAGTTATTCAGGCTTTAGGTCTGCATGGATGCAAAATAGAAGTGCAGTGGTTGTTTTGTTCTTTTGGTTTGCCATAACAACTATGGTGCATTGGTATGCACTATAATTATATTGCACAAATACATAACGCTTGTTTAGGAATGTGTACCAATGCATAAATTTGGAGGTTGGCAGCAATATAATCAGTTCTATGACATACAAGAAAAATTAGTTTTATGGATATTCCTTATGCCAATAGAAAAACAAATAAAAAACAATCCTTCAAATGTGTTTTCATGTGTCCTGTTTCTTTCCCTTAATATAACTGCACTGGTTTAAAAGTAAACCAGTGGGAGAAATGAACCCAACTCAAGAGAGACTACAAGTCAGAGTTACAATTTACTAAAAAGATTGCAATAAATACAGTGATACAGAGAAAAAATTGTTTTAATCCAGAAAAAAACAGATGTATAACCCAGCACCCTGGGACATGAACAGAATGGAGTTCACTAGCCTCTGTGCTGAGCACCATGCGGTTCCCCTGAGTGCAAAGTAAAAGGGAAAAAAAAAAACATTAGTGAGGATGATGGTCACAGTTCTGTAAAAGTAATGAGAGTGGCAGTCACAGTCCTGGTGAGGTTCTGGTCCTCCTCTGGATCCCACAAGTGGTACCAGAAGTCCTAAAACTCGAAGATTATATATGTTCAGGTTCAGGCGGGAATGCCCAGTACCTCATCCAGAGTGGGGAGCTTCACAATGGGTGATTTAACTCAGTGAGTCATGGGATATTTTTGGAATCTTTGATGGTCTAGGTCATTGCAAGTGCCAATTATTTCAGTCCATTATGGCCCATTAGCAGACATGACCCCTCAGGCTGGGTGTGAAGGCGCTAAAGCCTCCTCAAAGGGAGTTATCATAGCTGAGTCACTGATGAGAAGACAGAAACACTTCCCTGTCTCCCAGGGTTCTTTAACACCTAGCTTGTAGCCTGAAGTGTCAGGTGTGCTGTGGACAGCTGCTGCAAACAATCCATTATTAACAGTCCATCAGAAATGACACAAAGGGCATAGAATATACAGTTTTGGTTACACCCTCATAGTGATAAACTGGTCCTGGCCCCTGTAACTAGGACAGTAAGACCTTTTATTTGTGTAATTCTTCAACAGAAGAAAGCACCTTTCTATTGCTCTATCATTACTTTTTTAAAAGTTTCATTTTAAGACTTTTTATGAAATAATTCTTATGTTAGTCTGGCTGGTCAGGTTTTGATCATGACACTTAAGAGTGTGAAGAGTGTTGAAAAAGCGATTCCCTTGGCCCTCTGTGCTCATTAAAAAGAGAGAACCACTCAAGGGCAACAGAAAATTGGGCTGTAAAGACTGTTACATGCTGGAATATGTGGCTTACACAGTGTAACAGAATAGTGGCAGTTCATCAGTTCATTAATACCAACCTATATTCATAGACCAATATGTTCCCTAGAATGACTGTCTTTGTTCCTTAAGAAGCAGAGAGAAGGGAAGATAAAAAGTTGTCATCACTAGAACTTTTACATAGCAACGATCATTTAAAATATAAGAGAAAAGAAGGGACACTGAGGTTCATATCAGATGTTTTTGCCTTTTCTTTCATTTAATGGTCAGAGGTAGTCATTTAATGCTCATGTTGCCATCATGAAAACTTAATGACTTCCTCAAAAATAAGAAAAAATTTCTGGCCATTCACATAGATCTGCTGATCTAGTGCACATGTAAAAGCAACATAAGTCTTAGTATCTGTTCAGATGAATTAAACTTCCAGTGTAGCTTCTAGGAAGCTACATTTAACACAACAGAAACATTTCCTGCAACAAATCCAAAACTTAAAACAAGTTCAGCTTTCTGACAAGATGAATAATGCTGTTGCCTTCAGGCTGAGAGCTACTGCACAACCTTAACTTGAACAAACACATTTTCTTAGTAAAAAAAAAAACAAAACCCCACCTAAAACTCTCCTTATTTTGCCAGATCATCGAACTCTATGAGCACAGACTTCAGACCGTGTTCTAGGGATAGCATTGCCATAACAATGGTAGTTAGTTACACAGGAAAGAAAATATTATCATGTCCTGAACATGAGATAAACTGTTATATAATAATGAAACCATTTAAAAATAAATAAGTATTTAATATAAAAAAGGCTCACTGTCTTTATGAATGAGTATTCAGATGTAACATAATGTTTGTTGTTTAAAGGGAATTTATATGTTTTATTAAGGCATGCAAGTGCAAGTAAACTTTCATTGCTGTTAGTGACCATCAACAGGATTTACAAAGTAACAACATCTAGGCTGGGAGGAATATAAGGTTAGAGTTACCCTTTTCTCTAATTTGTAATAGCAGCCATGGAGATGACACCATACGGAATAAAGAAGGCACAACAAAGAAGGCAGACTACAGCTTGAGCTTTTATTTCTTGCTAACCAATAGCAAAATGACAAATTCTTCTGGCATATAGAGCATATATAATTATAAGGTAGTTAAAAGTAGGAAAATTGTCAGTAACTGCAGAGCATTTGGACAAAACCCCTGCAATTTGAGTTAATTATCTATCCAGAGTTCTTGTTCTGAGCAAAACACATGTGTTTATGTAGTACTATTGTATTAGGGCTTTATTTATACTTGCTTTTTACATAGCCTTATTAAAAATAAAAATAGAGATCCGGAAACAGTATTTGAAAAGTTTGTTAAAATAGATCAACTGTCATTAAATAGACATTGGAATGCAAATAATTTTTAACAGTCTGTTTTCAAGTAGCAAGGGCAAAATGCAGAATCAAGGCGGGGAGTAATGGGGTGTGTTGTAAAATCCTGACTGCATTCTAAAGCAGTGCAAGGGAATGTAGCTCTGCTGAACCCAGTGGAACTTTACCTGCTCTCTGCAGCTAAGTTGCTGGATAATTATGATTTAAACCAGTGCTGTTGTTTCACTTTGTTTTGTTTTGGGGGTTTCCCCCCCACTCTTTTAAGAACTGTCTTCTTTCTAAAACTGTGGAAAGCTTGGGAACTTTGTACCCTTCAGTTATGTACTTTTTGAACATAATCAAATTTGAATAATCACTTGTTTTAATGCTAATATAAGTAAGCAGATCTAAATATTGCATGCAATAGTGATAAAATTCAGAATTGCTTATTTCCTGTCTGAGCTAAGGTGAACAAAATTTTTAAAGCACACAGCAAACTTTAAAAATAAAGTTCAGTGAAAAGTATGTAAAGTGAGTGTTTGTGAATTTAGTAGCTATCCATGATTGAAAATATGTTGTCTTCTATTATGTATGGGAACACTGCTATTTTGATGAACTGTAAACTGTAATTATAATCAATATGCACCAAGTGTAACTATAAAGTATAAAATTAAACCGTAAAAACCACCATTTTTCTAAAAGATTTGTAGCTTTTTTTTTTTTTTAAATGATCATAAATTATGGAATCCTAATCTAGAAGTATGCAGAAAATAGCATAGTCCTGATTGACATAACCAGGCAAGTAAAAAGCCCTAGGTATAAGAGCAACGGAATTTTTCTTTTTTTTTCTCAGATCTTAACCTCAAAAGCAGTACAAATTACAGAAAAAAATGGGCTGAAAGATGTTTTGGGTTTTTCCCCTATTGCTCTTTAATGCTATCTCCATATCTTTCAATAACTGAGGGCTTCACTCAAAAGGAACAACAGACTGTATCTGGACAAAGCTATCTATTCTTCTGCTAGAGATGCTGGTGGCTAATGGATGGTGTATTTGAGGATAGTAGTTGCTGATTTATATTTTTTTTTTTTTTTTTTTTTTGGTAGAGTGCAGCAATTAGGGCTCTGTTTTACAATCTATAGACCTGGTTATTCATTTATGTTTCAACATCACTGATAGAGCAACCTGATCTGCTGAAAACTGTCCCTGCCCATGGAAGAGGGGTTGGAACTAGATGATCTTTAAGGTACCTTCCAACTCAGGCCATTCTGTGCTACTGTCTCTGCTCCTTCCTCAACTGAACAAGAAAATGTTGTTCATTTCCTGCTCTTCTGAGAGGGCCTTTCACCTTTGGTTTTTGTCCTCTCAACCTGTGCGCTCCTAGTGTTCATAGCCTGGTCTTGTGATACTCTGAGGTCTGCTGACATTGGTATTTTCATTCAGGTCAGACCTGCACTTTTGAAGGAGTCTCTCACTACTTGCTGGCTGGTTTTGTGGTCTCATAGTAGACTCCTTTCAAGCAAGATACACTCCAGCAGCTCTCTTACTGCTCTCTGTCTGCTAATGAGTATTCCATTTATAAGACCCCATCAGAGGTATTTAAAAGGAACCTTCCCCTGACTCATGTGGTGTGGTGATCAGGTGCTCTGCTCCAACAGTTGCACACTATGGATTCATTGATATTGCACCACATTCATTGCTAATGGAGATACAGTCTGCAAATTCAACATCCAGCAAGACGGGTCAGAATGACTTGAGGATAAGCGTGGGTTTTTTTATTTGTCTGAGGCTGTGGCAGAATCTGAACTTTAGGCCAGAGACCTGACGAAAACTTTCTACTCTTCAGGGTATTATAAAGGCATAGGCAAAATACACTCTGCCCCAAACTGACAGAAAAATCCTTACATGTACGTCAACAGTGAGTCATTTCCATGTTTTAAGCTTAGGTTATTTATGCTAGAAAACACTGCTTTTAGGAAAAAAATATTCTTCCATTATGGAAGTCTTTTGGAATAGAGAATGGTTTTCCCTGTTTTGCAGGGGAAACTGTCTATCCATGCCACATAGCAGGGAGGCCAAACAAATTAGTCATTCAGCAGGGCAGACAGTGTAGCAGCATGGATAAGCACCTGGGTCCCAAACTGATAAATTCCTTTGTGTATTGATGTAACATGCCAAGGGAAGTATTTAGAATGGAGCCAATTCTAGTTCTGTGTTACCTTGATCCCTGAAATGCCTATACATATATATCTTGTTTGAATGTTGCTTGACTTTTGCCATCATGAATATGTCTTCCACCTGTAGCATCTTGGTTTTTCCATTTTGCCCTTTTATGGCCATACTTTCTTTCTTTCCTTACCATCTGTTCAGATCTGCTCAGGCTATTCTGGCATAACTTTCAATGGTCTAGTATTTCATTATCATAGTATTTCTCAAGCACTTTCTAGTTTTTATTTGTTTTCCTAAACTAATGTAGTCATACTGGTGGGACTCTGCAGTTCTGAATGGGCAACTTGTTAGTGGCAGTATTTGCTACAAGGCAAATTGAACTCATGCTTGTGTTGTTCAGATTAGTTTTCTTCCTACGACTGAGAAAGTGTTGTGCAGAGATTTCCTTACATAGAGTATGAGTGGTCTGGCTTGCCATTATACCTGATTGTATACACAAGCTTGGACTACTTCTTCTCATCACCCTCTAATATTACACCGTCATCAGGCCTGCTGTAACATTGCTTAGACATGGCAAGCAATGACTTTTTGTGTGTCTATCTGGTTCAACCCAGACATTTCCGGGGATTGAACCCTTTGAATAAAATTAAACAACAGCAGAAATTAAGCCAACACCCTCTCAAAAAGAAAGTAAGGTAGGAAAAGTTTAAGATCTTTTTGGCTTAGAACAGTTCCATCTCAAGTAATCAATTCTATTTGCACAGTTTCTTTGGGACAGGGAAAAGTATTTGTGATGTCCAGAAAAGAGAGCAATGGAACTGGCCTGACCTTTACTGTACTAAGTATAACTGAAGAGAGCTGAAACCACATTTGAGCTCAAATGGGGATATCCATACTGATGTGGACTTCCTCCTCGATAGTCCTGCTAGGACTATTAGAACCCACCAGTCTATCTTAGGCTATAAAGCTGGGTAAATCAGTGTTCTTGAAAGCTGAACAAAACAAGGCTTTTGACCTAGAAGGGATGTGCAGAAGAAATAAAGTGCATCAAACAATATATTTTGCTTGGATAGCTCTTTTTTTGTGTGTGTTCCATTTATAGATCTTGATACCACTCTCTTTTATGACAAACAAATAACCTACAAAAGCAAGTAAAAACCTGTTGCTATAGCTGAATAATTATAAGAAAATTGAGAATTGTCTCAGTATAAGTTTTGCCAATTCATACAGGTTTTAATATATTATAGTAAAGTTCAAATACAGCACAAATATCAGTTACCAGTGGGCATAGATGCAGTTAATCTGGAAATAATTTTAGGAACTAGTCATCTTAAGGTAAGATTTTAAGTGTCTCAGAGAATGTGAATAATCAGCACTGAATGCTGATTAGCACTGTGGAGGAACAAGGCTTAAATGCTCAGATGTTGTTTCACAAAGATGTAGCTCTTAATATTTTTAAACCCCCAATTTTTCCTGCATGGAGTACACATGGTGTTTCAGTTGGAGAAAAGGAGAATTTCTGCAAAGTCTTTCCATGCATAGAGTAGAAAGGTTTTCCCTGGGAGATGAAAGTGGCAGTCTCTCCCCAGCAGAAAAAGTGTTACGGTTAGATATTTACAATTATCAGAACCATGAAGGTTTGGGTATTAGCAAACTCTTGGCTCTTTGTATCTGTTTGTTTGTTTGTTTTTCTTTTTCCTTTCACTTTGGAAGGATTTTTTTATTTTTTTTACAACATTTTGAGACAACACCAAGATCATACTTCTAGAATTTTTGAGTCTTAGGAGGCAAATTAAAAAATATGTTTTTCACATTATCCTATTCTTTATGTTGCTTCTTAGCACTCACAACAAAACCTTTCATTCTGTTAATGGATAGCACTATATGCTCTCTGAAATGTGCATAGTCAAATATATGTAATATGTAAGTATTGTTTAGGTGTAAATCACTTTTTCTTCAGCTTTGAATAAATACAATTTTTTAGATTAATTTCAAGTATTTGATTTTCAAAAAAAGTCTATCTATCAATACCTTCCATCACACTCCTATTAAAAAAAAAAAAAAAAGGAAAAAAAAAGAAAAAAGAAGAAAAATAATTGTTTATTTAGGAAAATTTTCCCAATTTATTTGAAAGGCTTTGCTTTTTAGTTTTCTTTGATAAGTTATCTGGTGTTTTGCAAAGCATTTTAAAATGAATTCTTTCTTTATATTCACATGGCATAGTTAATTCATTTTCTTCACACATTTGTTTTTTATTTTTAGTCATTTAAGCAAAATATGGGAAAAAATAATTTTGGCTACCTTTCTGAGGAAAGTTTCCATATAAAAATTTGTCTTGATAGTGAGGAGAGGAAGGAAGAATAAGTTAAAATCCTTGGGGGCAGGGGGGAGAGGGGCCATGGGTGTGTATGTGTGGTTTTCACAGAATCACAGAATATGCTGATTTGGAAGGGACCCACAAGGATCATGGAGTCCAACTCTTAACTCTGCACAGGTCCATCCCCAAGAGTCACACCATGTGCCTGATAGTGTCATCCAAACCCTTCTTGAATTCTGTCAGGCTTGGTGCTGTGACCACTTCCCTGGGGAACCTCTTTCAGTGCCCAAACACCCTCGGGGGGAAGAACTCTTTTCTAATATCCAACCTAAACCTCCCCTGACACAACTTCAGGCCATTCCCTCCTGTCCTGTCACTGGTCACCACAGACAAGAGATCGGTGTCTTCCCCTCCTCTTCCCCTCACAAGGAAGTTGTAGACTGCCATGAGGTCTCCCCTCAGTTTTGGATATATGTTTGCTATATGTTATGCATTGTAGTGTTTGACTAGGTGGTAGCATTCGAGTTTGGATCCAGCAGCAAATTCCTTTGACTACTCTTTCAGTTTTCTTAGAAATACCCATTATCTGGTTTTTCCTTTTAATGTGTTCTGGCATGGCAGCACATTCTTGCATGCTTTAAATATTTTGCAAAAACCATTGCAAGCCTTTATGGGACAGAGTATCATATGACTGATGTCTGTGGATCTTTCCCTTGGCCACAGGTACAGTTTGCCACCTCTTGGGTGTATTTGACATTCTATGTGCTGTCCTTTCAGACACTCATTTTCCTTTAGATTTGACACAATCTAAACTTTTGCATACAAATCAAGTGCTCATATATTCACCTATTTTTCCAAAATCTTTATTTAGCATGCTTTAAATTTTGAAGTCTAGCTTAAGTCACATTTATACAGATCTTATTTTCTTAACTAAAGAGCAATTATGGCATAGAAATATGTGCCTTACTAATTTGTGCCTTTCTAATTTGCATCAGCTTGTATAGCATTGTATTCTTGCTGCCAGGATTCAGTTCTTGTAAACCTGTTCTGTCTGTTTTTGATGAGGTTGTCATTTCTTATTCCATCTGCTTTTGAGTTTCATGGCTCTTGTTAGTTCTTTTGGGTTGTTTTGGGGTTTTTTTAATTCACATCCCAAATACTGCTTTTAATTATTAATTATAGGTCGCTGTTAGTTTGGCTACTGATAACCTGGAATCTAATTTGTAATAAAAAAAAAATATATTAAATTTATAGATATTTTTCTAGAAATTCCTGGTGCCACCTATTGATTCGATTGTAGAAATGCAGTTGCAATTCTAGCAAGCTGCCCAGCAAAGCTGGCTGTGGAAATAGTCATTGAAACCTTATATTAATTAGTTAATTACTCAAATTTTTATGTGTCAATGAGTCTATGTCTGACACATTATTTAGAGACATATGCTAATTTGAAATATGTTTCAATAATATGTATATTACTAAAGCGAACATATTACTAAGTTCTAGTAACTTTATAAAGTTTTGAAGCATTTTTCTCTATTTGAAAGATTCAAATTGTTGCCGTAAGGAGAGGGGGAAAAAAACTTTCCAAGACAACTTTATGTGGGTAAAGTAGAGAAGAGTTCTTTTACTTATAGGGT
>JAWWEE010000001.1:83279983-83295610 GCA_035221455.1 Xenops minutus | reverse complement strand
GGCATGGTGTTCCAGCTATTATCTGACCCTTAAGACAGCTAGCACAGGGTTAGAGGTTGCTAGCTGCTCTGAATGCAGGAAACTACCTAGAAGTATAAAAATCTACAAATTCATGAAAACCCTACGGCAACAAAATAAATATCAACACTCCTCTCAGCTTAAAACTTCACCAATCAAACATTTTGAAAGTGGGATATGGCAGCTACTGATTCTTTCTGTTAATTTCTTTTCTGTTTATCTTGCATTTCTGTTAAGGAGTATGTATGAATTTTAAACACATTTCCCATAAGAGCAATTGTGTAAACTCATTAGGGTGTTACTTCATGTATTTTACCAACCAAGTCAAGGTAGACAGCAACAAGGAAGTCCAGTGCAGTGAATTTCTGGGCACAGAGGGTTTTACTTTACAGATAGTGCAGGAATAGTGAATTTATAGACCTGCAAATACAGAGTCAGTAATGGAGTTGACGCATTCACTCTGACACAAGACCCCAGTCTGCTACAAAAAGACAATGAGTCAGTCTGAAGTGACTATGGAGCAGATCCTGTTGGTGTTTCTGGAACCATAAAGATGCCTGAAAAATTCATCTATCCCAAAGAAACATTAGTCCCTTAAGCAGCTACCCGAGGCAAGAAGGACTTAGGGATGACACAATGTTGCTTCCATTCTATCAGATGATTCCCTGCCCAAAATTTTCGTGTTCTCAGAGTTATTCAAGGCTCACTTATTGAAGCTGGATATAAAGCACCAAATCTTTCAACACAGATACTGAAGACATCATGGGAATGAACAGTTGAAGGTTTGGTTGGGGGGTTTTCTCGTCCATTGGTTTTATATTACTGGAGAATATTTTTGTTTCTTTGTTTACTTCTGAGACACTTCTATTGGATTATGCTGTCTGGTGGCCCTGCCATGCTTACAAGTTAAGTTAGATTTCTATGATTGAATCTGTGTTAATGAGAGGAATTTATGCATAGTTGTGGTCGACTACTGGAGTCCTGGCAAAGATGGTAGATGATTAATTCCTATTAAGTACTTCTCTTGATATACCTACACTACAAAATCAATTTTGTTTCACAAATATGTAATACTTAATTAGGTGAATTGCCTAATTGTTTCATTCTCATCTAGAGTGAAATCTGACTTGATTTCTGAACTTGTTTTACCTTGTAGAAAGATCTGCATGTACATATTGTAACTGTCAGACAGTGTGCCTCTCTCTAAGAGATAGCATTTAAAAGTTTAGCTGAACAAGAAGTGTTATTGCAAGTCTGAGATAAAGCACAACAGAGGTTGTTGCTTCTTCAGAAAAATCCATAAACAAAGTTCAGAAAAGCCTTACTTTTTATCCCTTGTGATTACTTTTTTTATTCTCATTGTTTTCTAAGAATAGAAAATTGCCGTGCACTCAATTATCAAATTTATTTGAACAGCTATAACAACAAAGTGTCTAACCATTGGACCTTCTTTGCCTTACAGATAAGAATAATATAGCCACTGCAGGTGTGTTTGTAGTTTCAAAGCCATATCAGGATAGGTTTAGAAAACAGGGATCCTTTTCTGCATTTTTGAACTTGTATATTTTTGAAGGCAGTATCCAGCCTGATACAGTCTGTCCTTCAAAATGGGTACAGTCTGTCCTTCAAAATGCATAACCTGTACATGAGGAGTACTCCATAATTATAACAGACTGGATTATGAAGTAATAGTAGTGAAAGGAAAGGTCTAGTAGAAACTGTATGTAGTCCTGCCTTCTCTAGACTTTTATATATTTTAACTTGAGAGTATTTCTTGTAACTGTCAACCTGTTCTATCAACACCTGCACTGCTTGATTTGCATTTCATACTTTACCTCTGCATGATATGTTCACAGAATTAGTCTGGGAGATAATAGGGTGTTACATAAATTCTGGAGCTTATTTTACACACACAAAAGAGGGCAGATTTTAGTCCTGAAGTCACTGCTCTCACAGTAACTGGAGTCACAGTAACTGCTCTCACTGAAACAGGGTTTTTTTTACCCAAATGGATCACAGGAATATGTCCTCTTCTCATCACAAGTGTGATGGTCCAGGCTGGTCCAGTCAAACTGTACCCTCCCTTCTGCCAGAGTAACAGCCAGGCTCACAGACTTGGGTCTTGAAGAGCAATCTCACTGAAAAATAGCAAACATAAAATACCACAGTACCAACCCAGGGTTTATATTTTCGAATAGGAATGCTTTAACCACACTCTGTGGGTTAAATGGGGCTCAGGATAATTACTTCCTTTCCACACATAGGTGTTTTGAGAATTAATTAGTTAACATTTGTATGGCACTTCCAAGATACAAAGTGCTATACATGTGCTAATTAATTCAATTATTATTACCTGCGTGTCATTTACACTGTCAGGAAATCCATACTTGACTAATCCAGCCCAACAGTTCAGTTTTATATACTGCCTCCTGGTCCACGGGTTAGAAATGCCTTTCATAAAAACAAACAAACAACAACACAAACAAACATAACCCCAAAACAAAACAAACAAAACCACAAACAAAAACAAAACAAAGAAACAAACAAACAAACAAACAAAACAAAAACAGTAGAAGAAATAAAGATCTGTATTGTGTAGCAAAAGATTTGCCACCCAAGAGTACCATTTTCATCTTGTAAACATTAACAAAATACTGCTATAGTGGGTTTTAATTCTCAAAGCAACTGTGAAAACCATTTTGCCACATAATGTGTTCTGGACTCTGGATCTTCAGTTATAGGGAAAATTTAAAGGTACATAAAAAGATGGCCTTTAGATAGGAGGCAGTGTTCCACCAGCTATGTATGCCCCTATAATCAGGCTCCTGGATTTGTCTATAATTAAGCATTTGACAGAGAATGCCTCTATTCATACATTCTTCCAGTAGTATCATTCATAAGGCTTGAGGCTAAAGCCACTTTATATAATGACCTTCCATTCCTAAGAGCAAGAGTTCTCTGAATGTATGTCCCAGGCTAGCAGTTCTGTGCTGCAGGAAAAATAATGTATCAAAAGGAAAAGAATGAGCTTTTATGTGAACTGTGACACATGAACACTTACTTCCTACAGATGTGTGGTTTTATCTCAAAGTCAGTCATGGTATCTTTTTAACAAGCAAAGACCAAAGCGATATTATGGATATACTAAGTGGGGAAAAAGGAGAAATACCTAATATAAAGCAGTCCTAAAAGCAAGTCTGCCAAATGAAATTCTCGTAATAGGTTATGGTCCTTATACTATTCTCTTGCATGAAATTTTCATAATCAGTAGTAAATGCAACTTATTCTTTTCTACACTCTCTCTGGATTTCCCAGCATCTTATTTATTCCCCTTGCCTAATCTCATCATCTCTATGCAACCCTTCAATTTTTCTATTTTATCCTCATCCTGTCTTGATTCATCCTGTTTCTTGGTGTTACTATGCTTTTTTTTTTTTTTTTTTTTTTACTATTCCCTTCCCCTCCCCTCCCTTCCCCTCCCTCCCCTCCTCTTTTCTCATAAATAACATGACTCTCCTGTTAGAATACCGTTTTTCATGGAATACTAATATCATTTTGAGTTATGCTTTTATGCGTTGAAGGCACTTAGAGTTGTGAGAGGAGAACATTTTTATAGTCATAAACTCCATGGAGCTGGGAATATAATTTCTATCCCAGCTTTGTGCCTAAGATGTCTCTGACTCAAGTCATGGTAACCACATGACTAAAAGGTGATGCTACATGCTGCACTGTTCTTTTGATAAGCCCACCTCTGTCCAACATTTTAAATCCTTGGTATGTTTGAATGATTTGTGTACAATGAAAGATAACTACAGTAGTAAGAAAGCTGTTTTGGTTGGGATGATTTTTTCCCAAATAGTGCAGATGAACCCGTTATTATACAAACTGCTCACTCTCAAAGATACGATCTTCATTTCATAAATTGTGCTAGCAGCCACACTATTACTCAACCCTAGTTCATGAATTGCCCTTTGAAAAGGAGGAGGAAAGACTGAAATGGAACTGGTGACTTCTGTGGGCACTGTTAATAAAGCTGATTTACTACCAGTCATTCAATGCTAAGATGCTTCATCGTCTGGAATGTGATACAGTGCGATGATCATGGTGGAAATCCATCACCTAGAGCTGGCTGCTGGCATCTGTACTGTAGGGAGCAAATAGCCGTGGAAGCTGGGAACTGTCTGTGTTGACTCTTCTAGCTCTGCAAGAGGTGTGTGGCTGCAATCTGACTTTTCAGGTTTTTCTTGCAAATGTGTTAAATATTTTCTGACATACTAATCAAACCTCCTTTCTTCCTTCCCTGCCTTTTTTGTGTTCTTGCACTTCCACAGAGCTGGAAAGAGAAATAAAAGTAATATGGAGTGCTTCCTTGTTCCTCTGATCATGAAGATGTGTGTGTATGGGTGCATAATATTTATATTAATGTATAATATTTCTGTGTATATGCATAATATTTAAATATATATTATATATATTTAAACATGCATATATATCTATATACATAAGATTAAATTCAGCTGTCAGATTGCAAAATGGGGATCTACCTTAATATTCAGTTATTATTCACACAGTACAATGGAATAACTTTTTATTGTGGTTACTATTAGAAATACCCAGTCAGTATTCTCTCTCACCTTTCTGGCTGAGGACTTTGCAATAAATCCTTTTGACTTTTGTCAAAATAGCAGAAGAATATGATGAAGTAGATTCTTTAAAAATATGGGGAAAAAAGTGACCTCAGACTAGCTCCAAGTCAGTGAAAATGAAACAAATTATTTTTCCAGTGGCTGACTCCCCTGGAAGGTTTCTAATGAAATCTTTGTTCATGTAAGAATCATTTTCAGGAAACATTTTTTACAATGCCACACCCTCAGTCACTGAGATTTCTGCAACTGATCTTTTAGTTTTTCAGCTGGTGAGTCACAGTCTTTGGAGTATTTATTTTTCCAAGTCCAGGACGCTTTTTAGTAAAAGACAGAATTTTGTTTGTATGAATTCATAGTTCTTGCTCATGCATAGAATCATCTTTGCTGCATACATCAGCAATGTAAGTAATTTAAACACCTATGAATGTTGAATACCCACTCTTTGTATTCAGATATCTTTTTGGGTATGGTTCTGTGTCTAATTAGAAAAATATCCATCATGTTTCCCATCTCATGAAGTAAATTTGGCATATCCTTATCATCAAATGGAGCCTTCAGGGGGAAAATATATATATATATATATATATATTTTAATGCTTTGTTAAAAACAGTAGTGATACAAGAGTTGATTAACAACAGTCATCTCCCTAAAAGTCCTGCTCTCTACAAAGCATCTTCAATACATGTGGAAAGAAATTCTACATTTAGCAAGCAAAGGGCTGCCTGAGTAAAGATATAACTGTGCAAGACTCACACATTTCATAGAATCATGGAATGTTTTTGGCTTAGAAGTGACCTTAAAGATCCTGGGCACTAGATCAGGTTGCTTAGGGCCCCATTCAACGTGGCCTTTAATATTTCCAGGATTGGGAATCCACATTTCCAAGCAACCTGTTCCAAAAGAACAGGGCAACCTTTGTGGGCAATCTGTTTTCAAAGGCAACTTCTTTTGCT
Source organism: Xenops minutus (assembly GCA_035221455.1). NCBI lineage: Eukaryota > Metazoa > Chordata > Aves > Passeriformes > Furnariidae > Xenops > Xenops minutus. The sequence goes on along the minus strand of JAWWEE010000001.1, from coordinate 83,289,992 downwards.
GCAAAAACTTACTGGGTTCCTACTGAGAGGCGAATAATTTATATATACATTTCTAGTGCTCATATTTGCTAATTTTGCCACTTTTTTCGGTCTCCTTTTTTGACTGGTAGTTAATTTCCTATGGGTTTATGGCAATTTCATGCATTTTTACATTCTTCATAATTTTTTGCTTTTGAGAAGTATATATTAATGTCCTGCAATTTATATGGTAGGAGCCACATTGACTACAGGCTACAGGAATTAGTTATGCTTTTGTCCTCAGCAGTGGGCAGACCAAATATAATTTCTATACCAAAAAGACTGAAGTCTTGTTCTGTAGATTTCTTTGTAGCTTTACAGCAGTGCTGCTGATGGAGTTGACCCTTCCTCATTAGCTAATAAAAATGCAAATGCTTTCTAAACCAACCGTAAAAAAAAGTTTTAAGGTAAAATTTCACCCTCATATCTGTACTTTACATGTTCTAGCAGATTTTGCATAAATAGCTAAGATTAGCTACTTTTGAACCTTTGTACTGATTTGTATTATATTAAGTGACAACTAGTAAGAAACGTTTCCAGAGCACAGATTTATCTGGAGACCAAGGATGGCCTGATATTATGGATTCTCAAAATAAGAGAAAGCACAGAAGAATAAAGAGAAAATGGTAGTTTTTCAGTGCTTAATCTTTAAATGATTACGCTAGTAAAAAGATAAATACTGTGATGTTACTGGACTTACGGGAATAAATGCAGTGAAAAAAATAATTTTGTATGTATTTTTTTTATTTATTTTCTTCAAGGGTCTGAGAATTTTGACTCATTCTTCTGGACCTGTGGATTGCATATGGGTTTATCACATGATGCTTGCCTAGCCTAGGAGATTTTTGTTTGTTTCAGAGATAAAATGCAATTCTAGTTCTTGATTTCCTACTGAAGTAATATGATATTCAGAAAGAAGACAGCTTCTAAATCAAGGAAGTCAGTCTTTCTTTTGTGACAAGCATACATACACAAAATCTTTACAACAATAGATAGATTTGGATTGTTTTTCAAAGAACAGCTTTGCTCAATACCACCTTCAGAGGGAAACTCAAAGAAAAAGAGACAAATAAAAACAAAGGAAAAAGGGCAAATCTAAAGAAAATGCTTAAAAATGTTAAAGCCCGGCCTTTCATACAAACCATAACCATACACTGTTCTTCAACTGTTCTTCACTGAAATGCGTTTATACTTATTTATACAACAAATGATGCACAAACAATGAAGACATATGATGGAAAGTCTTATAGAACTGAAGCGTATTATCTGCCTTCTCATAACAACCTTTGCAAAAATCTAACTCCATCTATGACTCTTTACATCAGGTAAGAAAAAAGTTCATGCTGTTTTACAGAATAATAATCATAAAACAGGGTAGGAACAGAATAGGAATTTTAGTAAAATATAGAATAAAAAATTACTAAGTAATCTTGATTAATGTAGCATTTATCCTGACTTTGGTATTTTGTAGGAGTTTTGCCTGAATTAAAAGGTGGGTAAGGAAGTCAGGATTTACTGTAGAATGAATGTATATAAAAGGTTGATTCTTTTCAAGTGAATGCAGGCAATTAGAATCTGTGGATATTCTAATCTCCATTGTGGGAAAAGCAGTAATGGTAATTTTGAGGTATTATGCATCACACTTCTTTTATGAGTGATCAAGTATATTTTCTTGATCATTGCCTTTAAAACCTTTCCTTGAACAAAGCTTGCTAGAATGGTGAGGAAAAATGCATTGTTTCTTTCTCACTGTACAATTTCAAAGTGAATATGATGTTAAAAAACATAAAAGCACACATTTCAACCTGTGAAGTTTTCTTACTTTTTACATTTTGTGGCAGAATTATATTTCACTATTTTTTTAGTGGAAATTATGAAATATTTAGGAAATTTATTCCAAATGTTCTCTAGTTCTGAAAAATAGTTAGGTAATTTGGAAAAATAGTGCAATTATTTCATAGACACATTTTTTCTTGTTTTGAGAAGTCAATTCTTCAGACTATGTGTCAATGAGTTATTATGTATTCCTCTAAGAACACATTTAGATTTTATTTGCGTTGTTTCAGGGACCCTGCTGCTCTTATTTTTTTCAATAAACATAAATCTGGAATTTCTTCAGACTTAAAGAAAACTTAAAAATAACATTTAAATGCTTGCAAGCTAGAGTTGTCTTCTTTATTGTAGCTGTTGTTTGTTTCAGGAAGGACTTTTCTACATATTAAATCAATTATGACTGTCCAATATGTCATGTAAAGGTACCACATGGAAGTCAAGACAGCTGAAGGTGTTTACACATGCCAATCAATACACAGGCTTAGAGAACCTCAAGTCAAAGGCAAATATGTTCAACTGAGCAAATATATGTTGAATCTTGGACTCATGGATACTGGTAGCAATTTTTTTTTTATTAACTTCTGTAGAAATGAGTGCTCCAGCTTCATTATTTTGGCTGTGGTAGTTTACTGATACATTATTACAGACACATAGCTCTACGATGAGCTAAGCCCAGCAGGATGATGCTGTTCCCTATTGCGACACATTTGTGCCACTTTTTCTGTTTAATGCTCAGACGTGTTGTAAGCTGGACTGAGCATTAAGATTTACAAAATACAATTAATATTTTTTAGTTGTATCAGGCATTCTCCGGGAGAGACACGATCCTCCCCAGGCATATAGGAGCATGTCTTTGGGGACTGTTTTGGCACCATCATGGCTGAGAGTGACTTTAAGTGCCTCACAAAACTCAAAAGAGCTACAGTGGATGTGTCGGATGCTTTTACATGTATAACTGTTAGTTGAGTTGCTGTGCTTCCTTAAACTTGGTGTTTGAATATTCAAATTCCACAGCACCTCACAAGATATTATTCAAACACACTGTGCAAGGATAGACATTGGCATGTGCTGCAGTGAAAACAAGTCACAGTTTTCATTTCACCTCCTTTAAAAATCAGCAAAAAGTTGACCTATCATGTTCCTTCTCTTCCATACTAAACTGAGGGATTCTGAGGAGTATTTAGGTTTGCACTTAAAAAGGAATGACATTTCAGCTTGACAGCAGAGCATGTCTCTAGCCATTCACACACCCTCCAAGCTCAATTATTCTTTCAGTTAAGGGACATATTTTGGATGGAATATGGTTCAAAAAAATCTATGTTGATGACATCGAATTTTAGCTTAACTATTACAGACCATATTGCATACATGTACAAAAGTTTGATCAAATAAATTTGTCTTTAATATTCTGCCTTTTCCTAAAAAAATAAAGTACTAAATTCATTAGGAAATTTATACAGAAAAATTCTATAGCATTTGGAATTGATGGGTTTTGTGATCGTTATTTGAAATCCAGTCACAATAGTTGATAAAAATTAAAACATATTTTTGTTTTGTTTTTAAAATTTTCCCAAAGAAAATTGTTCAAATTATGTTGCTTTTTCTTAATGTTTTATTTTATTAAGAATTGGTCAAAATAGTCCCAATTTCTTGCACCTTTTAAAAATCTTTCACAATTTTTGAAGCTTGAGGAAAGGATTCCTGTTCCAATGACTGAGTAGATGTTTCTCCTTAAGGAATTTTCTTTATTTGATTGTTTTCCTTATGTCACACTTCTGCAAATTAATATAGTGACTTTAATATGTATGCTGTGTACCTTCCTCACTGAAGTCACATTCTTAAATTTGATTACTTTTACTGCATACAAGATCATGGTCTGCTCTTTGGTCCAGTGTCAATTCTCTCACTTATCTTCCCTGAACCATCTGAATTAGCCTGACAAAAACTAGGGAAAAAATATGGAACCGTGTAGGAGGTTTAAGTTAATATAGTGTGCATGCAGTGTGATAGCAGCTATTTTGAAGGACATAATGTGTTTTCATGCTTTATTATCTCATATATTTACATTCTTTAGTCATCACGTCTGTGGGATTCAGTAACTCCAAATGAGAAGTACAGTAATGGAAAAAGTATAGAAAGTAACGAAATAGATAGTAATTGGAGATGCTGGATACAGAAGTAGTTCATGTGAAGTGATAGGGCAGCAAGGAGTGTACACAGCAAACTCACTGCCATGGTCTTCAGGAGAGCAAACTTGTGGGCTTTCAGTCCAGAAAGCCAACCATATCCTGGGCTGCATAAAAAGCAGCTTAACCAGGAGGCCAAGGGAGATGATTCTGCACTTCTCCACTGCTCTTGTGAGACCCCATCTGGAGCACTGCATCCAGCTCTGCGGTCCCCAGGAAAGGAGAAACCTGTTGAAGTGAATCCAGAGGAGGATATGACAATGAGGAAGGGGCTGGAGCACCTCTCCTGTGAAGACAGGCTGAGGAGCTGAGGATGTTCAGCATGGAGAAGAGAAGGCTCCAGGAAGACCTTTCAGTAGCCTTCCAGTACTTAAGGCAGGCTAAAGGAAGGCTAGAGAGGGACTCTTTACAAAGGTCTGTAGTGACCGAGGAATGGCTTTAAACTAAAAGAGGGTAGATTTAGACGAAATATAAGGAAGTTCTTTGCTTTGGGGATGGTGAGGCACTGGAACCATGAGGGTGGTGAGGCACTGGTTCAAGGCTAGGCAGGATGGATCTCTGAGCAACCTGTTTCAGTGAAAGGTGCCCCTGCCCATGGCAGAGGACTTGGAACTAGGTGGTCCTTAAGGTCTCTTCCAATCCAAGCCATTCTATGATTCTATGATCTTCTATTAAAATGAAAGACAATTTTATTTATTTTGTTCTCAGTAATAAGTGATAAATGGAAGGAACTTTGATATGCTGAACTTTGATATCCCATTCAAGATATATTTGCAAAGTTCTGTGATAACTCACAGTACCTCAGGCTTCATCCCAGTGACACAAGAATGCAAGAAATAAACCTCCGGCTGTATTTAGTTTCTTTGGCTCGTGGTGTTCCTCTGTAGCTGAGAGTTTGGCATAATTTCTTATTTGTGCCTCAGCAACCTTCACAGGTATTCAAAAGCTTCACAGGGAGACTAGTTACCATTCTTTCTCACAAAATAAAAGAGGATATGAGGAAATTTCAACAGTGTATTTCTGCAACTGGTACATCTTCATTTAAAAATTATTAATAATTTCCATAGTTTCACTAAGTTCTTCTACAAATTCTGCTAGAATTTATGTTGACTTCTATCTAATGTATCTGATGCCTTCATGTATGCAAATTTTATTTTATTATTCATGGACTGATGCCTCTAGTTCTGTCTGCTGTTCTCTCATATTACTGCAGGTTTCTGAGTTTTAATATTGATTGCAAACATAACATCACTATAAATGTCTAGCACTTTCCCTCTCAACTTTTAAATCCTTTAAAAAATTTAAAAATACATTATTTTAAAATAGGAAAAACATTGTCTTTTGAATAATTTAATCTTTATTGTCTCCAGGAGCTGCCTTAACCCACTATATTACCTTTCAGTGAAAGACTGCTTAGAATAATTCCTTTTATTTCTACTACTTTTAAAGAATATTACTAATTGGTGTAGTTAGTTAAAAAAAAAAAATAGTTAAAATAAAAAATAATGCCATGTGGGGGATAGTAAATAATATTTGGAGGTGTTTCCATAAAACACGAGCATCTGAATCATGCTTTGTTCTCTTTTGAACAGGCTCTGACCACAATCATGTTTTCTCATTCTCTATAAATTCTTGTATATCTGGACTGTCTTTCCCCAGGGACTGCAGGGGATGGTTCCTTTCGCAGTGCATGAAAGGAACCAGACAGTAACTGGCATAAAATGTCGTTTGCCATCTCCCACTGAAAACCACACAAGAACAAGGACACTAGATGGGTTCTTGCACTGCCTATGAGACAGGATGTCAGGATGAGTAGCTGTGTTTGCCACAGGACATCCTGCACAATGCTGGACAATTTCTACTGAAGATCCCAAACAGTGAATAAAACAAGGAGATATTTGGTCTACTACTCCTGCTTGCCATAAGCTTTTGCTATACTGGTAGGTTTGCTGCCCATACAACAAAATGAGCCATTGTTTTATCACATTTTTAATATTCATTTAATTCTTGTTATTTCCACAAAGTGTTGTCTTCAGACATTAAGTCCTCCCTGGAAGTCACATAGTTCTTTGCTCCTTATAGTCCAGAGAATTGTGCCTTAGGCTTTGCCAGCATTTGCAAATTTAGCATCTGTAATTTCAATTATGCCAGCAAGCAGGACTGACTTTTGCAGAGACAAGGTTCCTCATTCTCTTAGCACAACCAAGAAACCTGAGACACAGGGCCCTAGCTTTGCTATTTGCATATTGGCATATTGTTGCTATGATGTTGTTGCTGTTGCAAAATGGATTATGTTTCTTTTTAGCAAATTGGCATAAGTGACTTCCCCCCTATCTTCTCCTCTCCATTTCCAACAGATGGAACAACAGTCTTCCGGTACTAAGTAGAAGATGTGGGAATTAGTAGAAGTCATCGAGCTGTGCCATCAGGGAATGTGCTGCTGATATTTGAACTAGACCATCAGTATTTTTTGCTGTACTGAGTCTGCAACTAGCACTTCTTTTGCCGGCGGCTGTTTTTTTGTTCGTTGCTGAAATTCTAAATTCCTTTCATTGGCTCAGTTTCCTTGAGCAGTGGTAAAAACTTCCATGGATTACTGAGAAACCTGACCGACTCTTGCAGATCTGATAAACTTTTCATTATTGTCTTGGAGATTTCACCTTTATTGATGTATGGACATGTTCTAGAGGATGAAATACTGCACAATCTCATAAATAGAAATTTAAATTCTACCTGGTGTTTGCAGGTTATAATATCTAAACAGAATTTGGAAGAAAAAGACAGTACTTATACTTGGCACCTGCAGGTAATCTAATGCTCTGAACCTGCAAACATGTTAGAATGGGTGCTATCAATTGGGTTTCCTTGCTGGTTGAATTCATGCTACTTGTGACAAGCATGTTTTCATTTGTGCACAATACAGAGGCATTAAAAAAAAAAAAAAGGTAATTTTGATAGTTTGGTGAGGATTTTTTTCTACTTTTAAGTTTGTGACTTCCAGGCAATTCTGACCATGATTTATTGTCACATCCATGTCAGTGGAGTTAAAAGAATTTAATGCCCTCATTTGTTCTCACAGAAGTCAGATTTTATGTGATGTGAGATCTGTAATGGTGCTCTGCATTAAAATGAAAGTACAAGGATATTTCTTGGGATGCAATTCCTTTACAGCTCACTGCCTCTCATTGATTTCAAAGGCTGCTTCACACATTACAAATGGATTTTGACCATAACAACATTGTGTTCTCTAGTACTAAAAGCTGGATTGCCTGTGCAGTGGCAGATTTGTGGCTTGCCAGAATAACTGACCATGGGTGTGAATCCCTATGCCAGCTTACTCCAAGAGGATAACATGCACAGTGAAATAGCAGAAGCTGTTTCTTGTCAAGAAGTCCTTTGACTAATAGAGGACAAAGAGATGAACTCAGCTGCTCTTAATAAGCAGTCCCCAGAGGAATGGTAAAAGACAGAGGGGGGTGAAAATCAGAGACATTATTTTGGGTGGGTACCTCTGTAGCTATCATTCACTCATAGTGAATCCATGCAGTCCATTCATAAAGTCCCCAGTGGGACTCCTCTTATGAAATGCTGGGAAAACATACTTTCCACCAAATGTACTCATTCTGGACAGAGATCTCACTTGTCTGCATTGGTAATAGTATAAACATTCCATGGGGACAGGAAAAAAAACACAGAAACAAACAATTTCATATTGTAAAAAAGAGGTCCAAAATATCTTGGCAGTGACCAGCTTGTCATTTACTGCTTCTGTTTTCCTTGCCAGTATTTAAATTAAACTGGACTAGAATCAAATCAGTTCTATCAGTACCCTTTTCTAACCTTTGGTTAAGCTGGTAATTTTCAGCTTGTTAAAATGTTTAATCTATATCAAAAATGCAACACACTATCACTTCTTGGCAAATTTTTGTGACTGGTGAATAGGACTGTATTTTCTCGCATGGTTACAGAATATTAATTCAATGGCCTCTTTATGAGCCACTTGGTGCTGTCAGCTACCTAATATAGAGATGGAAAACATTTTTTCTCTTCTTGAGAAATGTGATTTATTAGCTACTTATCCAAACAGAATGCCTTTTCAATAGTGCCAAACATGCACCATTCAGGAGAAACAGAGCTTCCCAGAGAAAAGATCTTCACTACTACAGTCCAGCTCTATGATTATGTGCTCTGTGAAGTCATATTTAATTCAATTCCAGCACCTCCTTCTAGACAGTTCAAGAAATGTCTGAGTGTGTTTAGTGCTTTAGCACAGTGTTGTCACTGGTGACATATTTGTCAATACCTGATGGCCCTACTGATTCACAGAATAATGACCAAAGGCCAGAAAAAGAGTTTTATAAGACTTTTCCACAGCAGGATTTCCTAAAGGACATATGCTATATTTTCATCCATGTCTTTAGAAATTTTAATATGCATTAAAAAAAAAAAAATTAAAAAAAAGAATTATTCATTTTAAACTTCAGGGGAAAATCAAAAGAATTTTTCACTCAATTTGTTACAAAATAAAGTGAGATCAGACAGATCCTAAATCTATAAGATAAAGGATCTGGTGAGTTATTTTATTAGTGTCAGACAGCTCAGACAATCACAAAAGAGGTAATACAAAAAACCTCAAATATATATGGGAGACAATATTGCATCCTATGAATACACAACAAAATGTTAAATAAGACGCATTTTATTTTCTATTTGTTTCAATATTTTTATTTGTGAAATGCAGTTGTAGAGTAATATGCAACAGTTTTCTTTTTTGAAAAGAGTATTTCAGAGCTGTAAGCTCATTCCTAACAGAGAAATGGTAAGAGAGATCTCTTTTGGCTCTTGTGTGGTATTCAGTATTACCTGACCTCAAAACACCTATTGGACAGGAAAGGAAAAAAAAAAAAAAAAAAAAAGGAAAGCATGTTTGTTAACTCTCAAGAGTCTCAAAATGTGTATAATATAAGGGATAATCTCAGGGCAGGAGTGAAAAGGCTGAGAGAGGTATCATACTTCAGACTAAGCAGGCTTTGAAAGAAGGGTTAAATCACCTTTACTCAGCCAAAGCAAAGAGTGAAGAAATTGAAAAAATTATCAAAGAGTTGCAAAACCTAAAATGTCAAAAGTGTGTGTCTATTCCTGTTACTATAACTCCATGTCTTTCATTTGTTGCTGTTTCAGCTTCCCTACAGCTTGCTTCTCAGCAGATAGATTGGAAGTATATTCCAGTGTCAATTCCTCTTCTCACTTCTCAGCTCGGGTGTCCTTGTGTTGCTGCTTTCACAGTTGATGCTGGATTTGATGTATATTTGCTAGGGGCATCAAGGAACTCCTTAAAGCCATCTACTGAAATTTTGCTGGGAAAAATTACTTCATTAGACTGTGGGTATGCTTTGAGGATAAACTAGACACCCTCTCATAAGGTTCTGTCAGTGGACTTTATAAGAAAAAACCCTCCTAAGGCATTTAGCCATGATGAAAAAAGAAAGCAGTGAGGAAGATTCTACTTCTGATATGTAGATTGTACTTGGGCTGTGTGTTGTGACTCTACCCAGAAGAAATATGAAGATTTTATCAAACACCATGTGTTTTTTATTGCAGATGTTGCAATGGTTATTTATGGAAGGGACAATAAATCAAAGGAAAATATATCCAATTCATTATAGTACCATGCCTTCAATTTTACTGTTGGGAAGGCGGATCTGGGTTCTTTTTAAATAAGTCTCCAACTGCATAGCCAGCACTTTTTTTATGTATATGCCCCAATGGTCTCTAAAGTCCTTGCCACGCTGTTGTACAGAGCTGTTACTGAATTTCAGTTACTGGAGTAGGTAGGAGAGAAGAATAGTGAGGAGAGAGCCATGTATCGTCCCACATTTTTACTTATTATTTTAATGTCTTTCTTTCTTTCTTTCTTTCTTTCTTTCTTTCTTTCTTTCTTTCTTTCTTTCTTTCTTTCTTTCTTTCTTTCT
>JAWWEE010000001.1:83247245-83279883 GCA_035221455.1 Xenops minutus | reverse complement strand
GTGCTAACTGGGTACTGTTGAACCGTTGATGGCCCATTAGCAGCCACACCCCCTCCGGCCGGGTGTGGAGGTGCTAACTGCTTCCTGGGCAGCTGCTGCGAATGGTCCATTGTTCTTGGGGAACGAATAGAGGGGGTAGAATACATAGCTTTTATCACTCCCACCCAGTGATAACTGGTCCCTCATGCTGAACTAGGACACATGGGAAAAAACTTTCTTTTCTGAAAGCGCCTACCTTTCTGACTGGTGTGTGACACGTTGTTACATTTCTATCCATCTTTTAGTATAGTAGGGAGCATTCTGGAATTGTTCCAACATATACTCTTTTCAGGCTGAAAGTAAAGCTGTATCTACATAAATGAGTAGTACGCAGGTGTGGTGTTGGACAAATAATACCAGCTTGCTTTTTTAATATCCACAAGGAGATAAGCAGAAGAGAAAATATGTTCAAAGTTAAACAGAAGCTTGGTACAAAAGAATGAATTATCTCTTGAAGAGTTAACTATCCTGATTTAGAATTGGAATTGTTATGGATTGCTATGTTGTCTGTGGACACCAGTACACACCTTCAACCCTCTGAAGATTTGAATCACCTTCCAGACAAGATGATACATCTTTTCATTGACCATATAGCATGGGGACTGTGGCTATGTCTCTTACATAGCACCTCAGATAGATGTGTAATTAAATAATAGTAACAACAAAATATCAAATCCAAATTCCCTTTCCGTAGGAACTTTGCACACCTAGACAGCTCTGGAGTCTTTGAGACATTGTACCATTGGGGTTTTTCTTTAAGAAATCCTTCCTCAAGTTTTCACATGTGCCAAGAAACCTTTTCTTTATAATGTTTTACATTTCTTTAAAAATAAATTTAAGCTAAGAGCCAAGGCTGCAATTTTTTGTTTGTATGTGAATTCTAATATGTGTATTTTAGAATTCATAGATCATCTATGCAAGGGATATGTTTATAATGTGACCTGAAAGTAGATAATTTGAGTTGCTGGAATATAACACTGTCCTGTTCAGTATACTTTCTGGTAAAATAAATATACATTTTTGGCATTTCCTCAGCAAACTGCAAAAGTGAAAAACATTAAAAAAATTCTTTCAATATGTATTAAATAAAGAAGCAATATCTGTTATGTGCTATGTGTGTCTTGAACAGCATCTCATTTTACCATATCTCAATCCTAGTTATTTTCTAAATTTTTGTACTGTTTCTGCAAATTGTTACTGGCAGAAATGCAAAGTTCCAAAGCAGAATTTTAAGTTTTCCATCTTTCCCCCTCTCTCCATATATTTGTACAAATCACAAGGGAATTAAACACTAGTTTCTTGTATTTCTTTCCCATTTCATGTCTTTTTCACCCCATGCTAGTGTTCAGCATCTTACATTTGCTCCAGGGTGAGTAAATGATCTATGATACATTGGCTTGCAAACTTTATTATAACCAGAGCATGTGGAGCTATATAAAGAAAAACTGAAAATCACAACAAAAATGTGACATTATATGTGGGGTTTGTAATGTTTTCTTTGTAATTTGTAGACTAAGTTTTTTGTTTTATGAGCAGATCATCAATAAATCTGAAAATGCATATGTCAGTATAGGTTTCGGTCTTTGTATTTAATTATATGTCAAATATAAAGCTAAGAGAGGGGTATTGTCCTGGAACCAATCCCTTTTTGTTGTTTATGTTACTTTACCTTCTTCTTCTTGAATGCTTAGTCTGGTGTATAGTGATACTTTGATCAGAATTGTTAGAAAAATTCATTGAAGTCTGCATTAGCATAAAGAATTTGAACATAAAAATAGATGTAATTTAGGTCCTAATCCTGCAAGCATTTATCCTCAAGATGAACTAAGAAGTGTTCGTAAGACTGACTTGTATGACTGTTGACTTTACTGTAATCTGTCTGATTTTCCAAGCCATTTTCAACTCTCAGCCCCCAAAACCGAAAGCCAGGAATAGAATAGTGAGATGCATCAATGCATGAAAAGATACACCTCATTGTTTTGTGTGTGTGTGTGTATATACATGTATACATATATATATATATATATATATATATATACAAAAAGATCATAAAAGATTTATCTTAATGGAATCTGAGCACCATAGACTGTCACAGAATAATAATGAAGAAGCTAATTTCAAATAATATGGTTGTCTGGGTTTAGCAAATATCTCTTTGGTCTAATCACTGCCATTGATCGCTCATATGACTGAGTAGTCAGTAACGGATGAAGAGAGCTTTATTAGGCTCTGATCAAGTAAGAAGAAGAAACCCAAAGAAACCAACCTCAACTACTCAGGAAAAATACTTACTTCCCAATGAATGTAGTGAAAATAGTGCAAGCACTTTGCTGAGTCATATTCTCAACAAGAACCTGAGCTGATACTCTTGTTTTGAAGTCCTTCCAATTATCATTTCAAAATATTATAACTGATATATGTTACAATATGAGAAAACTTAGACTTTAAAATCCAGGTGTTTCTACACTGGACCTGTTTGGCGATACCCTATTTCCACATCTATGCTACTGTTTGACTAAAACTGAAGGAGTTTGGCAGAATAGGGACTTCTGAATACAGTTCTTGTATCCTCAAGTTTACTTTACCTCCTAATTGACTATGAGATTACCGTTAAAAATAAAATCAGTTTTCCAATACTGCTTGGCTTTACATAGACATGCTACATGCCTCATGTGTATTCAATCCACATAGTTTGAATATGGCTTGTAAAGTTAGAAAAAAATATGACATTTCATATTAGCAACAGTTTGGATTCTATCTAAAATGAACATGAAAGGATCTTACACTCTCTCTTTTTACACTTTCTCTTCTCAGTTTTATGTGCTTATATGTTTCACTGTCTTAGTCCATCATTAATCACTCAGTATTTGTCAAGCAGGAAGCCTGGTCTGCTGCTTTTGAGAGTAATTTCCAATGGGATTACCTTTCTTTACATGGAATTATGGATGTGATCCCTTGGAGACAAATGGGACTGGCAGACTGTAGGTGGTGAGCAGCAGGCAAGGGACCCTGCTGCTACTACACATCTACAGAGAGTTAAGAGCATGCCACATGTAGTTATGATTGATGCTGGTACAGTCTTGGTAAATATGCTCGATAGGTAGACAGCATCAACAAGTGTGCTTAAGAATCACAAACCCTGCTAGGCAGCGCATGGTCTCTTGAAAAAGGAAAAAAAAATTATACGAAAAGTACTCAGTACTGTAAATTGCAGGTTCTCATTAATCTTTTCAGTTTCACCATGACAGAAAAACGAAATGTCAATTTAGTTTACAATTAATCTGTTACTGAAACCTAATTTAAGAACTTTGGGTCTCACTTTATCAAAACCCCTTTATTTAAATGCATAGAACTATAGAACAGTTTGGGTTTGAAAGGACCTTAAAGATCATGTAGTTCCAACCGCCCCTGCCATGGGCAGGGATATCTTTCACTAGACCAGGTTGCTCAGAGCCCCATCCAGCCTGACCTTAAACACTTCCAGGGATGGTACATCCACAATTTCTCTAGACAATCTCTTCCAGAGCCTCACTACCCCCATGGTGGTGTGTTTAGATTATGTCTAATCTAGACATAAACTCTTTCAGTTTCTAAACTCTTTCAGTTTAAAGCCATTACCCCTTGTCCTATCACTATATGTTCTTGCCAAAAGTCCTTCTCCAGATTTCTTGTAGGGCCCCTTCAGGTACTGGACGACTGATATAGAGTCTCCCTGGAGCATTCTCTTCTTCAGACTGGACCACCCCAGCCCTCTCTGTCTTCATAGGAGAGATGCTCCAGCCCTCTCATGGTCTTCCTCTGAACTCACTCCAGCAGGTCCATGTTCTTATGTTGAAGACCTCAGGTACTCCAGGTGGGCTCTTGCAAGAGTGAGTAGAGGGGCAGAATCACTGTCATTGATATGCTGGACACACTTCTTTTGATGCAGTCCAGGATGCAGTTAGATTTCAGATCTCCTTGCATACACTGCCAGCTCATGTTGAGCTTTTCAACAAGATCAGGATCCCCAAGTCTTCTTCTCAGGGAGTCTTTCAAGCCATTCTCCTCCAAGTCTGTATTTGTGCTTGGGTTTGCCCCAACTCATGTGCCAGACCTTGAACATGGCCTTGTTGACTTCATGATGTTCACAAAGGCCCACCTCTCAAGTGTGTCAAGGTCCCACTGGGTGCCATCCTTTCCCTCCAGTGTATTGACAGCACCACATAGCTCAGTGTTGTCGATAGACTTGCCCTCGATACCATTGTCCATGTCACTGACAAAAATGCCAGTTCCGATACTGAACCTGAAGAAGCACCACTTGTCACTGGGCTCCACTTGAACATTGAGCATGAACAATGAACAATGGCAACTCACGAGTGTCATCATCCAGCCAATTCCTTATCCACCAAGTAGTCTATCTGTCAAATACATATCTCCTGTCTCCCATCCAGAAACAAGGACATCATGTGTTTGCACAGAGGCATTTAAGTTGGGCCTCTGATGAAGCTCCTTTAATGACTGGAGTGTCTGCAATTCCACCTCTGGGTTCCAGGCATCTCTCACTGCCACTGGCATCAAAGTGATAAAACTGGGATTAAATGAGGCTCCCTTCTACCATCAATTTAAAGCCCTCTTCACCAGCTTGGCAAACCTATTATTGAAGATGCTCTTCCCATTCTCTGACAGACACACCCCATCAGCCCCCAGTAGAGAAAGTTTCTCAAAATGAGTCCTGTGGTCTAAGTAGTCAAATCACTGGCTGTGGCACCAGTAACTATAACAATTTGTTGATTTGCCTGTACTTGTATACTCGGACTTTTGCTGCTACATTAGTATAATTTGAAAAGCAAGCTTAAAATTGAAATATGAAGGGCTGCTGGGAAGTGTGTTGTGGGAGAAAGAGGGAAAAGGAAGGACAAGCTAGTTTTTCCATTAAGTTCTGCACTAGTATGGGTTTATTACTTCAACCTAACTCTGGTTAATTATTCATCAAATAATGCAATACATATTTTAGTGTGTTTCAAGCAGAAATCTAGATTTCGAAATCACATTGAACCTGATATTCTGAATAATTATAAGTGCTTTCATCTGTGGCACTTGAAAATGCTGATTTATTTAGAAGTTTCTGTTCAGAATTAATGTAAAACTAAGAACATCTAATAATAACTTGGTGGTTGGTAAATGAGCACTACTGTCCCAGTGACAAAACCACTGGCTGAAGCTTGATAAAATAAAATATAAAAAAAATGAGTTGAGCAATTCCTCTGTTGTCATCATCTACTCCTGAATATGTTCGTACTGAGTTTGTTATTGCAAAGTCTGATAGATGCTGCTATACTGATTACAAACTACTTATTTATACCATATAAAATATGTCATTTCAGGTCAGTTACTTGAATTTCAACTGTGACAGATTTCTAAGCATATGCTTAACCTCAAACTGACTTAGAACAACAAAAATGAGACTGTCATAAACAGTAAAATAAAAGTGGTAAGCCACCTGTGTGAACTGAGGCTTTGGAAGGAGGCAGAATTCAGCACAAGTAGCATACTTTATTGAGGTTTCTTATGTAATCCTAACTGGGTGACACAACATCTCCTGTATAACTCTTCACAGGATTAGGGAAGTAAAGCAAATTTCACTATTTCACTGCCAATGTTTGAAATCTGTGGATGTAGAGCAGTCATTATGCCTGGTAACAAATAATCCAGTGATAACACACAGCTATGGGATGTTAGAAAAAATGTATTGTACTTTGTTATACATGTAGTTTCATCCTACATGACGTTAGTGTATTGTATTTTTCATCTGTGATACCTCCATGATAAACAACCACAGTTCTCTCTTCTGACAGGATATTTTATTTTTGCTGCTTTTGCTGGATTTTCTTTTTTTTAAGAGAACTTTTTTTTTTCCCTAAAATCGTTAGTAGTAGTTATCATGATGGGACCTTTTTAAAAAATCATCATTCAAAATGCCTAGAATGCGAACAGTGTCTCCCATCTAATTGTAGATTTCTAGCTCATTGTTAAATTTTTCAATTGGAGTTTTCCTTAGTGCTACATTAAAAATGAGGCTCTTTGCTAGGACTAAATATTAAGCATTTGACATTTCTTTTCATTTTGAACAAGGTTGCATAGTTGACTTACCAAGCAACAATTTTCATTCTATAAATATTTTTCATTCAAAGACATGAAAACCTTTGTCACAGTTTATTGCCCTTCTGACAATACAATGAAACATATTAAAAGAAAGTTTTTACATAAAATGTTCTGCAGTTTGGCGAATAACAAATTCTCCCGCTATGTTGAAATTTCTAATGCCTTAGTACAAGCATGACAAAGAAGCTGATCTTTGACCTCCTGAGTTGCCACTGTCATGCTAGGTGGTTACACAGAAATTGACAATATCTCCATAGCCTTCTAAAAATAACATAATGTCTAGCTGCAAGACCCACAATGAGCTTTCAGAATCAGCTTTTAGGTTTTTTTAAGGCATATGTACATGAATTTATATGCTAAGTGTAAGAAGAGTAAAGGATCTTTCTTATTCATATAAAGGATTCTTTGTGTATTTCTTTATATTTATTGCATACTACCATTGTTTAAGTCTACTTTCTCTGTATTTTTTATGCTTAAACACAGAGGACTTAATAAACAACTATTAATTACAAAAATAATAATAAATAGGGTACGATGGATAGGATAGGATAGGATAGGATAGGATAGGATAGGATAGGTTAGGATAGGATAGGATAGGATAGGATAGGATAGGATAGGGTACGATGGATAGGATAGGATAGGATAGGATAGGATAGGATAGGATAGGATAGGATGGGATTAATAGAATTTCAAATAAGCTTGTAAAACATCCATGTTTCTCATGTTGAACATATATATTCAACATTTAACATAAAAATATTAATTTTAAATGTTAATTTTAAAAGGTACAGGAAATCTTCTGCCATAAATATTATAGGCAAGTTAGTATATGGAGCCAAATATCCAAATTTCATGGAAAAAACTTTTGTCAGGTAACTCCTTCAAGTTCTCATGATCTTCTTCTGTTTCTTTTCCCAGCTATAATAGGTTTAGCTTCCATCATTTATCCAGGGTAAATGCATTATTAGAAGATTGTCTGAGGTTAATGTTTGTCTTATTTAAAGCCTTTTGTTTGGTTTCATTCCCTATACTCCCTTCACAGCTCCACAAGTACGTGATAGTACCAGCCAGTCGTTCAAAATGCCAAAAGTTAATACTTTAAAATTTTATTAATTATAATATTTCATTTAAGATAATAAAATATTAATTTTACATGTGCCATTAAACCTTTTAACACTGTTGCATTCACAAGCCTTATAGACTATATGTATTCAACTGAAACCAACAAGCCTGGAATTATTCTCTCGTCCTAAAACCAAGTGGCATATACTAGCATCATCCACAGTACACAAAACTCAGTACTGAGTCTGCACTGAACCCTATATATTGTCCTTCTATCCCTAAAAAAATTGTTATCTTGTGTGTCCTATTCAAAGTGCATAAAATAAGACAGTGGCTGTGTTGCATGTCTTCAGAATAGTGTTCTCATAGCACTGAACAGAGGGGGTGAGTTATATGCACTGAAGCGTAATATCAGTGTCTGAGTGAGTAAAGTTTGCTTGGTAATGTTGGAAGAACTTGGAGGGAGTGAAGTCATACTGTCCTTTCAAAATCATGTATTCATAGTGATTGCTGCTGCATCCTACCCCCCTGAAAAGCCTCTGGACATTGTCTCGTACAGCACAAACTAGGGTAGGCCAATATGCACAAGTCACCCCTTTGAGCATACTGTTAGGCAGATTGCCACCTACAGGATTAAAAATCTTGCCTATATGTATCTCCAGTGAAAACTGCAATCTTTCAGGATCTCTGCATCTCAAGAAATAAGGATAGTATTCAGAATATGTATAAGTTATTCATAGTGTTTTATCACTCAGAGATCCCCAGATAGAGCTCTGTTCAGTTATCAGAACTGACTGTCTCTATAAGGGAAAGCATTAGTTTCAATGAATGCAGGAGAGAGAGCCTATACACTATATCAAAACCTTACCAAACAATCTTTTTAAACTGAATCAGTAGAAAAGAGGAAATATTAATGTGAAAAACATTTTATAAATTATTAAAAAAATATAAGACTTTTTTATTATTATTCTTTTAAAGAACACTCACATTGTGGGTGCATTTCAGTTCATGTTTTGTAGTTTTAGAATTTTGCTTACAAAAATACAATCAAATAGAAGCTAAAATTCCTATTCCACTTCTTTTTATTCTGAAATCTTGGGTTTGAGAACAGACTTTTAATATCAAAACTTTAAAAACAAAAACACAAAACTCAGCATTTTCAAATACTTGCAAAATCCTGTGGAGATTGATTTCCAGAACTCCAATGAGACCTAGAACACTTGGAATAATGTTTAATACATTATGAAAATTTCAAAGTCTATCAGATTCACACTGTTTTATTCCATTGTCATTCTGGCATGGAACACTGGCTTTTCTCATTGGTTTTGTGGAATGAAATCCTTGCACACAGCAGATTCAAGCCCAATTATCTCAGAGACTGCAGGTCATACTCCCACGGAAGTTCACATACAGCTCCAGAGCAACTAACAGAGATATGATGAAAAAGCTTGGAAGACACATAGTGTTTTATAAGCCCATTCCATTCTTTACCCATGACCTTCCACTACAACATTTTTCCTCTTTTTTATTTTCTCTTCCAAGTGCCTTCTGTATCTTATTCTCTGGTGCATCCTTGGAAAAGAGCACTGGAATTAGGCACCACTCTGAGACCATCACTCTGGACATCTACAAAGAATTTAAAGGAATGTTATC
This sequence comes from Xenops minutus, assembly GCA_035221455.1. Taxonomy (NCBI): domain Eukaryota; kingdom Metazoa; phylum Chordata; class Aves; order Passeriformes; family Furnariidae; genus Xenops; species Xenops minutus. The sequence goes on along the minus strand of JAWWEE010000001.1, from coordinate 83,270,988 downwards.
CAAAGAACTGTGAAAAAGCTTGGCTCCAGATGGGATCAAATTCAAAATAAAGTTAATCAAAGCCATATTTGCTACATTTTTTTAAGTGTGCCTTCTCCAGTAGAAAACAAATTTCTTGAGAATGACAAGGTTGGCAAGGCTAATTTCCCATCAATAGAAATGTTAGACATTGTAGGAAGTCTAATACAGTATACACTTAAATGTATGGAGCCCAGATAGTAAATGTCTCTTTCTTTCTCTTGAATATTTTAGTGCAGTTTAGTTCTAGACATAACTCCAAATAAAGACTGACAAAGAAACATTAGTATCTGTATCTTGTGTTTTAATATGCAGTGGAGACTTTACAGCGTGCATTCATTACACCTTTTTCAAGGTCTCTTTTTCTCTTTTATTTATGGAGTTTATTTGTAATAATTTAAATCACAATGACCATAACATAAAACACAGGAACTTAACACAAGAAAATAGCTGAATAGATGAAGTCTGGTACTTTTTTTGACTTCTTTGCCATTAAAATAAATTTTTAGTGAGAATTGTATCTATGAGTATGATGCTTACATTTGCATTCTAAAAAATGGAGAATTTCAGAACTAATTAATTCCCTTTTCTTTTTTTTTTTTTAATTTTAGATTCTGATGAATAACTAAGTCAAATGAGCTACATGTATCTAAAGTAAGGGCAGACAGTTCAAATACTCTATTAAAATGGCATAGGGTTTTGGTTTTGGTTTGGGGTATTTTTTTACTTTTTTTACTCATGTAGGAGTTTGTGCAGCTCTTTAGACTGCATTTGATTATCTTCACTCACAAATAGGTGGACAATTCCTATAAAATAGGAATTTTATTTTGTCTTCACACATACACATACTAAACTAGGATCTTTGAGCTGTTCCTTACATATTTTAAAGTATTATGTACTTAAATAATATAATGAAAAACCCATTAAAACTAATATTATTGTTCCTACTTGCTTATACATAAAGAAAAAAATGTAAGCTCCACTGAAAGAGTGGGTTTTTTGATCATGGTAAAGAAGTATAGATGAATAGTTGCAAAGTATTTAAGGCCAGACATAGTATTATTTTTCTTTGTGGACATGAATTCTCCATCAAATGATATCGAATTCACTGGCATAGCATTTGCAAACCCAAAATAGCTGTGGCATTGTACATGTGGGAATTTGGCTGTGTAGTAAGGCACTGCAACTCAAATCCAAATCTAGAATTTTTTCAGGGTTTTTTTTTTGTTTGTTTGTTTTGTTTTAGCTCCTAAACAGGTGAATTCTTCTTATCCAAAAATGAGGAAAAAAAATCATACCTTCATGACATCATTGTGTTTTGATGGTGCCAATGTTTCTAAATCAATTTCCATAATTTCAGGTATTTGTGAGGAAGATCAGACATTGAACTAATATTGTGGGAATATCTGAAACTGCATGTCAACAAAAAAGGTGTTAACAGGACTGGCTGGTCGGCCCTGGAGCTGTGAAGGGAGGCAAGAAACTCTCCTCCCCAAGCATTGAGAATTCACAGAAGACGAGATAATTCAAGACTTGTCTAGTAAATCACTAGCTTAGTTTAAAAGCCCTAATTGTTTTAGGTTTGTAACTAGGTTGTAGTTATCTGTAAGAATTCCTTTGCTTTTCCTCCTGTCTGAACACTATGATGTGTAACCATGCAGAGCACCCCCTCCTTACCCAGCACAAATATTATCTTCTTACACCTACTACCCCTATATATTGTGAAGCATGCTTTCAATAAAGGTTTTCAATTATTGCCCCCTAACTGGGAACGTGCAGATTATTAGCCATCACATAATATCACTAGAGCTTCCTTAACTGAAACTAAAGAAGCAATGCAAAACAGGTGAGTTTTCATAAAAAAAAAAACAAACAAACAAAAAAAAAAACACCACAAACCCAAGCATCACCATTACCTTCCTTCCCCTCCAAAAAATTATATTCCAGAAAAGAAGAAGAAAATCTTGAAAGACATGCATCAGATTCCCAAATTCTATCCAAAATCCCAATATACATCAATATTTCTATCAACTGAACCAATTAGACAATTTATGAAAAGAAATTTGAATAGGAAACTAATAAATTCTGCTCTGGAGTCAGCTAGGCTAAACAGAAGCTCATCCACAGCAAATACACAGTACATAACAGATGATAGATGTACATGTCAGAAATAAAAGTCACATCAAAGAGTCCTTATGCAGTCTCCAGAGTTTATGGACAGTTGTAATAAAATCCATTATCCACATATTTCATTCTTCACCTTTCTCTGTTCCCTACACATCGTTTCCAGATTTCCAGCACTAGTGTCTCTCTTTCTTCTCAAAGACAAATCTGTAACATTATTAACTGTCAGATTTTCCTCTTTTGTTAGACTTATATCTAGCCTTGAAAGTAGCAGTCTTTTCATACTCATACATGTGCATTTATTAATGAGTAGGACCATTTAATAACATGTAGATAGTTTTCTTCTTCTATTATAGTAATTAATGGTTTTAATAAGTAATTAGTTAATAATGATTTTTCTTCTAATTCCAACCTAGGATTTCTGTGAGAGCATTTTTAGTTCGTTTTTATTCTATTTCTACCACTTTATCTTTCAATTCAAAAGGATATTATTAAAGTGTAATTTATGTGTCTATGTTTGTACTGCTTTTGGAGGAGCAGGTAGTTCTATACAGCTACAAATTGTAATTAAGTTGAACTGAAGTATAAATATTAGTGTTTAAAATCATTTGCTGGAACTGTCCTCTCTTCCTAAATGTTTCAACAGCCAGAATTTTCACAGTATATATAGGTTGTTGATAATTTAGTCTTCTTAATCCTAATCAATAAAATAATTGAGCAATGGTCTTAGAAAATTATTTTTCTAAGGTTTATTTCATATTTTTCTAATGTTTATTTCATATTCAGACTAATAATTGCCTGTTCATACAATTTTCAATTTTTATCTGTAACATTACCCTTGTAAAAACTGATCTTATAGTCAGCTTCTATTGAAAGTGATTGTTCCACATTAACTTTTACTCAGTTTAGAACTTTTCCAGATTTTGATAAATCTGGTCATTAGATTTATTTGCTGATAATTTTAATCCATTATGTCATGGCTTTCCTATGTAATTCATCAGTCATCTTCAAATTAATTAAACATAGTTCTGGGATTCTTATTTTTATTTAAATATATTTTTTGCATATTTATTCACTTCCTATTTTAAAGAACATTTTAGGAAATTCTTGGACAATATTGGTCCTCATTTTAAAAACAAATAATTTGAAAGAAGTCTATTCCATTTTGCCATCATTTGTAGTCACAAACAAAAGACTTGAAAAGAGAACAACATGAAGCAGCACTTTTAGAGATAAAATAATTTCTGTATTTATTATGTTGATGATAGTTGTGATGTTGTGATAGTGAGTTTTTGTGTGAGATCTCTTACCCACAGTGCCTTGTTACACAGTGCCTTACGTGTTCCAAATGTCATCCCATATAAATGAAATTGATGCACCTAATCTGGCACTGCAGGACATGGAGAAAAACAACAACCACAAACTAAATCATATAATGATTAAGGCAATAGTTTCACTTATGACATTTCTTGCTTTTCCATTGCTTGTATTTGGGGCTCTCAGGTTTTCCCACAGGTAAAAGAAGTCTTTCCATTACCTTGACATCTGAAATGACACTGCACTGGAAATTACTTTAAGGAGATTCAGTCGAGAGTTTTCCTTTAATAAACAACTGTTTTAAAAAGACTTGGAAGCTTATGAAATTGAGAAAATAAACAAGCGAAAATAAGATGTTTTTTTTTTTTTTTTTTTAATAGAACAAATTTAAAGCAATTAAAGAAGACAGACCTCATTGTCATAACTGTCAGACCCATCCCTTGGCTATTTGTACAGTCTATTGACCCTTCCTTTCCCAAATATGCTCACTGACTCTCCAGGTAATCCATCTCACCTGTCAACCACAAAATAACATAACATATTCTTGAAAAATACAATGCTGGATTTTGCTGCATTAAAATTATAGTAAAATAAGCCTAAATTAAAAGTGGAAAGAATTTGGCTGAGTCTTGCAAATAACTTCCTACAATAAAATCCTTTAAGCTTGGTGAGGGTTGCTAGGGAAAGCAGTAATGTGACACAATAAACAGCAAAACAAAACACTAATAAGTACACAATGAACTACAAAGCTGTGTTTGCAGAAAAATAGACAAAAATTGCATTTTTTTCAAAATGCATAATGAATGAGGAGGAACATTCCCATTTTCAGATATAACATCAGAATCCTGACCTTAATCTCCTGGCAAATTATTGAGGTTGCAACAACCAAATCAAGTCAGCAATCCTGAAGATAAGCTAAAATGACAAATTAGCCTTTTTTTCCCTTTCAGCATCTGTGATAGCATTAATCATGTAACTTTGGCTTATTTATGATCCTTCCTTTGATGTTCACAATGCATATCTACTGGGAGAGTTGAAAGCAATAAAGATAATTTTGATGTATTTTTGGAAGATGTACTATTTTTATGTGAAAATGTAAAAAAAAAAAAAAAAAAAAAAAAAAGAGCAGTGATATAATATGACCAATACTGAAAAATACAGTCTTTGTTTCTTTCCTAGGTAGAGGATTAGTTTAGAATTATCATTCAGAAACTCCTTAAGACAAGAAAGAAGTAATTCAGCAACATCATAAAAAGAGAGAATAGCAATGTTACTAGAAATTGCCATACCATGAAGGGGGTGGGGAGGGAACAAGAAAAAGTAAAGTAAGAGTAAGAACATTGCATCATACCTTTATTTAAAAGCACTGAAATATAAAACCAAAGTTCATAAAGCATTGCATATTCTACAAAAAAAACAACAACAAAAAACACAAACAAACAAAAAAAACCCAACTAGCTAAAATGATCCAATAGTTGAGTCTCAGTGATTCTGTAAAATGGCATAAGGGCATTGTTTAGTACAGCCAAACTGAAAATTTGAGCATATTTCTTTTTCCCAAGTCATGGTATACAGACTGCTATATTGAGTAGAAGGTGTTGCTTAGTATCTATAATACAAAAAGGGAACTTAAGTCCCTTTGTTCTGCTTCAGTGTCCCAAGCTGACTACAGAAAGGAAATGTATACAGTTACAATACAGTCAATGATCCTCATTCTCTGTCTCTGTGGAAAATATTGTGAATTATTCATAAAGAAAGCTTCATCAGAAGGGTAAAAGAAGGAAGATGGGTTATTTTTTATAACATTTCACTTATGTATTTTCGAAGGGGAAATGTAATGTTAGGTTTGGATTTTTCAATATTTATGTAGCCAAGCTCATAGCTATGATTATGTGTGCATATTCTCAGAGACTCAGTTTACAAAGGTATGTACACTGTGATCTAACATAATTTAGTATATCTCAAAAGAATATGCAACTTACTAGCCCTAATGAATGCAGTACTTCAAGTCTTTTTCCATCTGGACTTTTGTTATTCTGCAGTACATTTGAGAACAATTTGGGATTGCACGTTGATAACATGATATTTCATATAATTTCTAAAGAGCTTTTTCATTTTGAAGAACCCTTGATTAATGTCTTTGTTTGCCCAGTTCCTTCTGCTGAGTCTTAATTGTTTCCTGTATTAACACTTTTAATGAATTTAGAGCCAAAGTCTATTAAAAATAAATCTTTAATTCCACAGTAAAAGTTATTTGACTCAGGGTTTTTCTAATCCCTTTAGCTGCTCTATTCCCAGAATTCCTGGTTGACAGCAATTTTTTAGTCCAATTTCCTATGAGAAAATCCAAATTTCCCTCATTACGCCTAGCTAGGACCCTGAGTAAAGTGATAATAAAATATTTCTTTGCTTATAGAACATTTCACACATTCAAAGCTTTAGGGAAATAGTAACTAATTAAATGAGTTGGACCTTTTTATTGTTAATGCTATTCACAGAGCATGCTCATTTCTGTCAGAATTGCTCCTCCAGTGTTAATACAAAAAGGCATTTACTGTATCTTGACAAGAGTATTTCTCAATGTAGAAATAGCTGAGAAAACCTTGAAGCCAACAAACTAAGGGGAAATACAAGAAATCAACTGTAAATATCAAGGACTTTTACCTAGTGACGTTACATTAGTGTAGTCACATTCATGATTACAGACCATACATGAGTCTTGTATGGACATCTGAAAAAATCATAGTAACTAAGCGTCCTAGTTTCAGCTAAGGTAGAGTTAATTTCTTCACAGTAGCTGTTATAGTGTTGTATTTTGGATTCAGAATGAGAATGGTGTTAATACAATGAGGTTTCTGTTTTTTACCAAATCAAGGATTATTTTTCTTGTCTCATGCTCTGCCAGTGAAGAGGTACACAAAAAAAAAAAAACAAACCGTGGGAGGGAGCATAGCTGGGACAGGTGATCCAAACTGACCAAAGGGATATTCCTCACCATAGAACATTATGCCAAGTATGTAAGTTAGGGGGAGTTACCCAGAAGGGCAGCTAATCTGGGCTCAGGAAGGATGTCTGGCATCAGTCAGCAGGTGGTGAGCAATAGTATTGTGCATCACTGTTTTTTTCCCCTTCCTATTATCATTATTATTGTAATTTACCATTATTACTATATTTTTACTTTATTTTTGACTATTAAATTGTTCTTATCTCAACCTACAAGTTACTTCAATTCTGCTCCCCATTCCACCAGTGTGGAGGGGAGAGGGCAGTTGAGTGAGTGAGTGAGTGAGTGAGGGAGGGAGTGAGTGAGTGAGTGCATGGTGCTTAACTTTGAGCTGGGGTTAAACCATGATGCAAAGATAATGTCCAGAAAATAATGTCCCATGCATTTACTTAAAATTTTGAATGTAATTTTCTTTTCCTCACCAAACATCTGCCTTGGAACTATCCTTAGCCAGACAAACAACGTGTTTTACAGGCCTGTTGGTGATTTACAACACAGTTGAGAATAGCTGACATGAGTTTAACTTTTTTTTGTAGAAATTACTATTTCTGTCACATCTTTTGTGTGTGTGTGTGTGTGTTGGTACAGTTTTTCCTTTGACTTTATTTTTTTCTATCCCAGAGCTTTGGTAAGACTATGTCTTAGGAGTCTATTTATTTTACTGTTTTTCTTGGGATGCTGTGACTGCACCTTCTCCAGCCTGATTCTGGGCTTATCAAGCATAACTCAGCTACAAAGATACTGAGCTGATGTAATGACAGAGAAAATAAAGTGGCTGAGTAGCCACATTTAGCACTGTTTCATATGGAAAAGAAAATTAAAAAATTGCCTATCATCTGTCTTTGGACTTTTCAGAAACCATAGAGAGCTGCATGAAATTCAGGCAAACCTGCCATATATTGTAGTTTTAAAATAGAGAGAGAAATCAGCAGTAAGAGCATTGAATTATAGGATGAGACCAAAAAAAAAAAAAAAAAAAAAAAAAAAAAAAAAAAAAAAAATTTAGCTATCATAAAGTTACTGTAGAATGTAGAAAATACATTAATTTTGGCATTTTTTGCTTGAAGACATTGTAATATCAGAACAGCTCTCTGATGATATACAGCCTTTGCTTACTTTTCAGACCCAAGAGTCCAAACTTAACTGACGGCAAAAAATAGTTGTAAAGCAGGTATTAAGTTAATGGGATTTGTTACACTAATGACTCAATGTTTATTGCCTGTTAGGCTTTTATCTATTGTACCTAAGTGTAATTAATCCCAATTCACGTAAAAGGAACACTAATGACTTGAAATGCTAAAAAACAGGTTGTCCGATTTGGATCTAAAATGAATCACTCAATTTTAGAGGTAGAGCACTTCTGGTTGTTAGAGTTCTGCCCAAACATATAACCCGAGAATGAAGGCAGTATTGTGGAACGCAGAAGACATAAAGAATTATATTTAAAAAATAATGAAATATTCCAGTGATAACATTCTGAGATACGTTAAGGAGGCTTGCTTTCATTTGGGCTTCAAGTATCAAAAATTATTGTGATTCCAGAACTCTTTGCAGAACCAAGGGATTTATGTGTAAACCTTGAACGTGGGTTTCAGGGTTTCACATTGGCATGTGATACCATTATTACCATTAAACATTTGTATCAATATATATGAAACTTGGGTGAAAGAAACACAGTTGAAAAACATAAAAGCTACAATGTTTCTTATGCTTTCTTGTTAGGAAAGGAAAAGGAAAAAGACCAGTAATATATGAAAGTATATAAAAGGATAGGATGTTAAAATAGCAAAGTGAAACTTACAAAATGCTTGCAAATTATTTTGTATGCTTTTGTTGCTGTGCACAAAAAAACATAAATTGTTACATTAAATCACTGTGTTTTAAAATGATGCTCAGTGTGGAAAATTTCAACCTTACTACCAGAGATGACAAATTTTTAAGTGATTCTAAAAATATTGCTGAGGAAAGCTTTGGACGGCACAACTAGAGACATGATTATCCTAAATACAACAAATCCAAATGTTAGTACAAGGATTGGACATCTACATAAAAATAGTACTATTTTTTTCCATCAAATTTTACATCTACACTAACAAATGTGTCTTTTAAATTAACTAGCCAAATTAACTTTTAGGTGACTTTTCTAAAAATAAATTAAAAAAAAAAAAGGTAAAAAAGTGAATGAAATTAAAGAAGAATAATTGTAGCTAAACTGACTTTTTAATTGAATGAATAACTCCTTGCTGAAATACAAATCCTAAATATCATTTTAAGACATCTGAAAATAGATGAACTTCTGTTTTAAAAGAATGTGTCTTCCAAGGTTTTAAAACACATCCCTTTTTTGATTTTATCAAAAAGTATTTTTACTGTGTTTTAGAACAACTTTTCTTTGTAAATCAATATTTTGGTTATTAACCAGGGAGATGAGCCTGAAAATGAAAATGCAATTATAGAGACCCAGGAAAAAATTATTTTCTTTCACACAGGGTAGATGTGTTCTGATTCTCTTGCTGGTATAGTCACATTATTCTCAGACTACTGAACTATACTTAAAAATAGGAAAACTACAGTGAAATTGAATTGAAATCACATAACAGGTTCAGCAGGTATTGAAATGTTAGCACAAAATTTCTATAGAAATAAAACTGTAGTTAAGAAAACCAGTGGAGGACTTGTGCAAGAAATACTCTTTTTTATTTGTAGAATTGATGCTTAATATTAGAAAAATATACTAAGTGGTATTTTCAGGTGATTCAGAACTAAGGTCAGACATGCCAGTACTCCAACTTAGTTCAAGAGCCTAAATATCTATTTCAGGTCAATAGTTAGCAGAACTTATTAACAATTAGATGATTTTAACAAGATACTATATAGTGTATAAACATTTATCAAGAAGCAGCATTACTGGAGATGGATATCCTATCTCCTCATTCATATTTAAATTGCTGACAAATCTGAACCTTAGCATGAGCAGCATTTACCGGTTTTTCCTTCTTTATACTATTCACATGTTTCTCGTATTCAAGCAGGACAAATACTTAGAAATATGACCTTTCTTATAAGTAGGTGTCAGGTATCATTCATCCTTGCTTAAAGATCAGAGGGGTAGACTGTAAATCAGAGACACAGACCACCTTGCCCTTATTCAGACACAATAAACAGAATTTTAAGTTACATCTCTTAAGTTATAATGAAGGAATTCAGCAGCCACCAGCCAAATGAAAGCAGCCATCCAACCTCTAGTGGTCCATCTGCACACTTGTCACCACCTTTGTTAGTTCTTATACCAATCAGGCATTATGTATGTCTGACCTGCAATATTTCACCTCTTTCTGTTCTCTGTGCATCATACTTCCAAATATAAATGGCAAGTCCAGACACAGTGAGTGTAATCCAGTCCCAGAAAACTTCTTACTCTAACATATGAAGTAACTAACTGTGTGTTATAAGGTATTAGCCATCACAGGTTCTGATTTTGCAAGTGCAAGTCAAAAAAGGCAAACTGATCTACCTACTTTGCACACAGAGACTGAGCTTTGACCGTTCTTTACAAGTAGTCCTGTTGAAACATTCCTAATCCTGGCTTCAGCCCCATGTCCCCTGACTATCACAATGCTTCAGCATTTTCCTCCCTCCCTCTGACTAAAGGAGCGGTTGGAGCCAACTGTGAGACCAAGACATCTGAGACACGCTATGTGTCCAGATGGCTTGCCAGTCAGGCAGCCGATGTACTCAGCACATTCTTGTCTCCTTTCCCTTTAGGATTTATTGCAAAACAAAGCATGAGAAAATAGTAAGAAAATTAAAACAAAACAAAATGAAACAAACAAGCAAAAAACCCAACCAAACAAAAACCCAAAATGAACTAACAAACCACAGAAAAGACACCCCCAAAACTGAAACTTTGTCTCCTTTTTTTCCAACAGCCAACTCAGATTCAAGTCTGCTAATATGTAGAAAATTAAATAAAAAGTTAACTTAGTATTAATTTAGCTGTCACTTACAAATATTCCATCCTGAGACAGTTTCTGCTCAGCATCAAGATCACCAGAAATGCCGTCATACAAAAAAATTCAAAGGCAGCAAACTAATTTAGACACATTTGGATATACTGAGATGTGGAATTAAGGTGACAATAAAGAGAGCAACATGCTCTAGTAACAATGGCAGCATCTAATATACACATGTATTATTTTCCCAGAAGTAATGTCTCATTTAAAGAAATTCATCTTTCAGAGTCATACATATCTACTTAAAAATATATATGCATAAAGGATTGCACAGAATTATTCACAACTCTGGGTAGGAAATATATTTCCAAATTTTAAAAGAGTTTGCATATTATCATAGTTAATTTTTTTTAATTTTTCCTTAATAAGTAAACAGTACTAGATGATTTTAAAACACTGATGAAGAAGAGCAGTTTCACAGGATCAATCCTAGTTTTTACCTCAGTGTTGCAGAAATTGATAAAATATGAATAAAGAAAACATTAGAGACATTCTCATTTATGTTATGTGTACTCTAGGAATTTACCTACTGTGCCAAAGATGTTTCTGTTCACACTGTGAATATAAGTCTTGCCCCCAAACACTAACATTTGGTTGATTTATATTTTTCCATCTCATTTAAATGTATAGATTGAATCAGCTATTGAGACTTCACAAAAAACAAATTGATGCAGACCTGTTCAGGAAAATGGAAAGGACCACTCCACATGGAATGAGGGATTAGGTGAAATGGCTGTTTATTAAACAGGGTAAAAGGGTTTTATAGGGGCTAGCTAGAAGGGGCAAGAAACCAGGCGTGGTTCGGGGAGGAGATTAACAGGTCTGTGACAATAAAGGAAAAAAAGGGATGGGCTACAAAAAATAAGGAGAGGTGTAGGAGGGGGCTAGCCATATATAGCACAGATGCACTGTGCCAAGAGCTAGCCAGTAAGGAGAAGGGAAAAACGGCAACCAATCAAAGGGTAGTAACTGGGGGAAAACCAAACCGATAGGAACATTTGAACAAGTAAAAATAATTAATCCTATTCTAATACATTTAACATGAACTACTCTATTTCAACTTATAAAACCGGGAATAACTTGTTAGATAATGATGTATTTAATTGTTCCTGTCTTTGTTTTTGCTTTTCTTCTTATTCTTCCTTTTCCAGTCCAGGTAGTCCTCTGGCCGTACTCCCACACCGGGGGTGTACAAGAAGTTGGGAGGGGACACAACAGGAACAGCTGACCCCAACTGATCAAAGGGACATCCCATACCATAGGGTGTCATGCTCAGCATATTCGGCTGGGGAAAGAAGAAGGAGGGAGAGACGTTTGGAGTGATATCATTTGTCTTAACAAGTCACCATTACATGTGATGGAGTCCTACATTCCTGGGGATGACTGAACACCTGCCTGCCTATGGGAATTGGTGAATGAAGTCCTCGTTCTGATTTGCTTGTGTGCATGGCTTTTGCTTTACCTATTAAACTGTTTTTACCTCTGCCCGTGACTTTTCTTGTTCTGATTCTCTCCCTCAACAAACTGTGAGGTAGTGAGTGGGTGGCTGTGTGGGGCTGAGTTGCTGGCTGGGGCTAAAATTCACAAGTTTTCCAAAGTCCCCATCATTCAAGTTTCAGAAACTATTAATTCTGAAGGATTATGTGTCCATAGTTAACAAGATATTGAAGTTTACTTCACACTTTCCACCCATCCATATTTACCAAAAAGAGTATGTGCTCAGAGCTATCACTCCCTTGAGGCAAATATTACACTGCTTGCTATCAGACAAACAAAAAAGAATTGAGAAATTAATTTGATTTGATTTAGTCTGCATGATTTACAGATTTGAGGTACAGCTAACCCTGCCACCCCAAATGAATAAAACTGATTGTACAGCATGAAAAGAAAATTAACATAAGTTCAAACAGCAAGTCAGAAGGTGCAGTTTTCAACCAGATCACCAAATGCCAAACATTTCCTAGCACTAAATAAGGGAAAGCCAAATCCCCAGCTATAGACAGTGTTATAGACAAGGCACTTTACAAATGTAGGCATACATTTCCATAGCCAGGGTCCTGAACTGGCTGTGCCTCAGGGTATTTCCAAACAAAAGGTCTAGGCTCAGGGGAACTGAAGTCTCACTCACTGACAGAGAAACCCTATTCCCATGCCTCGCAGCATCTGGAGTACAGAAGGTATAAACATCACTAGGATCACAAAGTGGATCCTGTTCCTTTGCAATGCTTTTCCTCTGTGCTGAGCAATATTTTGGAGATGCTGCATGCTCACAGCCTGATTCTTGACAGTCATGAATTTAAAATGAAAAAAAGTAAAACCCTGAAGATATATCAGACCCAAATCAGTAACCTTGCAATATTTTTAAATTTTGATTCATTCTTTTATGTCCCAGTGCAAATAGACCAGAGCAGCACAGACATGAAAATAACATTCTCTCCCAGGAGGAAGTTCCTGTGAAGGAGAAAACCTCAGTCTCAAAGCAACCAAAACAACTCTTACACATAGACTTCCAGAACACAGGATGGCTTGTAGATCAAATTTGCTAAGGAATCCAGAGAAGCCACTACATGACAGCCTTCTGGTCACAAAGTAACACAACATGTTGTAAATTTGCCCCAGTTGATTACTAAAAGTAACAAAAAAAGTGGAGACACTAATTTCTATGTATAATTTATCATTATAAACTAAAGTGAAAGCCTACTTTGTTTTATCCCCAAAGAAGAAAGCAAGTAAAAGAGGACTCATCTGGAACATATTTGGAATTCAGCAATCTAGAGGCTGAGGTCAGTGCAAACAGTTTGTGCAGAGAAAGGACAAGAGCCAGTTCTAGAAAGAGAAAATAAGAGAATAAAACACCTTAGGGCCAATCTGTGCTTTTGTTGTTCCCCAAAGCTGCATCACTCAGCCTGGGATCTGTTCCACTTGTTCCACAGCTCGTGATCCAGAGATTCACAAAGGGATTTATGTGCTTCCACCACTAGCACATTCACCTTTAAAGTCATCCATTGATGCATCCAACCACATGTTGAGACTTGAGTACATCAGGCCATGGAATTTCACCATTATAACTCCATTTAAAAAGAAGGACCTCAAAACCCTCCAAGCCCTGAAGCTTTCTCAACTTTCTCCTCATTCCTTGCAAATGTCATTTCTATGTGTGCTATATCCTTATGGTAACTTGGAAAATTATGTCAAGTAATGCAGAGATGTCTTACTTGTCTGGTATGTCTTACTTTCACTCACACACTCTAGGAAAAACACAAAGCAATCATGCATCCTTTGCTTAGCCAAAATGGCAGAAAGTACTTATAACCTATCAGTGGATCTAGCCCACTGCATATGCAGATAATTCTGTAAGAGCCACCAGCTAATTCCTAATTTACTTTCTACAATGGAAAAACTCATTGACTAGTGTCCCTTCTTCAGATTTCCAAAAGAAAGAAAATCATCTCTAGAAAAGCTTCCAGCTCTGCTTCCCAGTTTTAACGTGGCAGAAAGTGCTCCAAACATTAGCATTATACAGCTTCAGGAAATGGAGAGATGCACAGCAGACAGTAGAAAATATTCTGTCTCCCATTTCAAAGATTCTCATCTTAGATTTTATCTTAACTTACTCTAATTACTTTGTTAGATTAATCCCCGCTTGTAAAATGACTATAAACTAATCTCTTCCTCTGGTATGGACAGCAACAAATAACACAAAGAATGGTCATATTTTATTTTCTCATCAGAGTTTGAAAGAAAGTATTATAATGTGTAAAGATAAATGGCAGAGTCTCTGCAGAATTAGCACAGATGCAATATGAATTCTCTTTTTAATCTTCCATTTCATCTGTAAATACAAGCACATAATCTAGGTGTGCATCTCATATTTTGCAGCTCAGTGCTAATAAAAATATGCCAGAGAGCAATGTAATGATAACAAATTCCTTTCTAAAGGTGCGAAATGACACAGAAGAATCATAATGAGTTTTCACACTGCAGAGTCTTTCTTCAATTACTCAGGAGATAAGGACGATTTGAGGACTTTGTCATTCAATTGCAAATTAAAGCATCACTTCACATGCAGCAGGATCAGGCACTGAAATCACTTGTCACGAGTCTGACACTTTTAAGAGCTTCAGTGTCTAGAACTCATCCTATCTTTTCCTGCCGACTGGTGTGCCTGGATGATGCTGCTTCCTACGTTCAGTCATTAGTGTCTCAGTGAAGCTGTTTGTCCAGCCCAAATTATTTTCAAAAAAATGGAGGGAGGAGGAAAAGGAAAAGAGGGATCATAGTTCCATCTCCGTTTCCTAGCTTGGGACCAATAAGGCTGCACTTAACCAAAAAAGAACTATATTTCCTTATGACTATCAGCTATGCTTATTATTGAAATATTTTATGTATGCAAAGAGTATTTTTGACATCAAAAAAAACAGTTAAGACAAGTGTCATCACTCAAGATATACAAAGCAGTTTGATTGCTGTGGGTTATTCTTTGGGATAATGCCCTAGTGGCTAAAGCAATTTCCACAGTTCTGATTTACTTTCAAATCTTTCTCTGTCATGATGGGTTATTTCTCCAACATTTAAGCCCAATCACACAGCTGTAGACTGTTCTGGAGATCTGAAGATTGAGATACATTCCTCGAACTCACCAGTTGTCTTCTCTATGTTTTCTATTAAAAGATTTAAAATTAACTGAAACAGAGATCAGAAACTAAGGTCTCCTTCATTATTGAATAACTATCCCATATACCCAAGTACCCATTCTATTTTCACTCTAAAAATAAATATGAAATTTTTTTTTCATGTGACCTGCAATGGTTTCAGTAACAGAGGCTGAGAGAATGCCAACCATTAAATACCCCATTAAATGTCCCATTAAGGGCACTACAGTGAAAAACTTAACCCAGTCCTCAAGTTCTCTCAAACAATGTGGGATTTCATGTTTTGTCTCCTGTATTCTAGGTGACCTCTCTAGCCATGAGATTCTTTGAAGAATGAACAAAGAACACACCTGTCCTCTCTTGTTTTAGGCCTGATAGGTAAAATAGGTGGGGAAATTCATAGCCATCTGTCATGGGTTTCTCTGATTAGGCTTTTTTTTTTTTTTTCATAAGAGGAAGATTGGCTTCTTTTGGAAGCCTCTGGAAGTTTCCCTCCATCCTATAGAGCAGAGCCAATGAGGGCCAGTTCCGAGGAAAACTTCTTGCTTTTGAACCATAAAGTTATGCCCCTGCAGGAAAACATATTTAAGAAGTTGTTGTGCAGTTAGAAATTGGCAGCCATGGATTAACAACATCACAATGCAGACATTAAGGTCAGTGCAGGAGGAGAAGAGGAGAAAGAGGGGGAGGGACCCCATGGATCAGGGAGAGGACTTAAAACTATTAGTCCCTGAATATGTTGGTGATGACCATGGTGATTACAAGCTGTCCCCTCGAAGCCCATGGGATCCATTGGGGTGCAAAGACCCCCCTGCGAGAGCAGAGGGAAGCATGAAAGAGGCTGTCGCTGAGCAGGAGGCCCCCCAAAGTGGAGCAGAGTCTTGCAAAGATTTGCAGCCGAGACCCACAGAGGGGGAAGCCCACGCTGAGCAGGTACAGCCAGCTTTTCATAAGAGACTGCACCCCATGGAATGACCCATGAGGGAGCAGAGGATCTCTCTCTTGTGGGGGGACCCCACGGAATGCAGGGGAAGGACTCAGAGTTGTGATTCCCCTGTGACCGTGGGGACAACTGTGGTGAAGCAAGCTGTCCCCTTTGCAGCCCACAGGAAAGCCCCTGAGACAGAACTGCTGCTTAAGTTTTTTGGACTTACATCTGCGAATGGCTGACCCAGCAACAACTGACTGTAAACTTTCCATTTCCCTGTCCCCAGCACCGTTGTGAGAAGGATGGGGCATAGACAGACCAAGGGGTGGTGATGGAAAGGTGTCTCTAACTTGTTTCTATTTCTTATTTTTAGTTTTTAGATTGTTAGTAATAAATTTTAAGCATTATTCTAAGTTCTGCTTTGCCCATGGTATTAATCAAAGCTCCTCTTTTACGGTTATCTCTAGCCGTAAACATCAAGCTGTTGTTTGTTTTTTTTTTCACTTCCCTTGGGAAGGCAAAAAGGGGCAGGGGGAAAAGGCCTTGAAGGAGTTTTGCTGGACACCAGGCACTTATTCAGGGTCAAACCTCCACATCATGTCACACAACGATATTTCTCTATCAAGTTTTCTCTTCGAGATAATTGTTTGTTATAACAGCTGGATATGTGCTAAGTATATAAAGTACTCAAATGTCAACAAATTCTTTCATTTTATTATAGCTGTTGTTAGACATAAGCAAAATATCCTTGGGTCAACTCTTTCTCTAGAAGGTAAAGACATGAATAATGACATAAAAAAAAAAAATAGCATGGAGGGAGGGAGTAATTCCTGTTGCCAAATAAAAGCCCTTGTTAATGGAATGCATCTTGGCAATTAAATAAAAGATTAAAGCACATCTAATGTCATAGAGAAAACTGAACTGTCCCTTGCTAAGAAGAATGTAGAACACTGTTTGGGAATCTCCTTTGTTTCCTGACTTATATCCGCTGTAGTCTGAATTTCTACTTACCATGAAGTCTGCAGAACATGAACACAAACATACATTTATCTATGTAGGTAATTCTGCTTTCTGGAGGAGCAAATACTCAGAATTCCTAGATATCTATTAGGATGATTTTCCTTGAACAATATCTGACTAGGAAAAAATATGTCACATATATTAAAAGAGAAAACATCAGAAATATGAATAAATGAATTATTGACTTGCCTGGGAATTATTCTCAAGGGTTTACTAATTATTAGTAGACATACTTTTTATCTACTCTGAGCACAAAAGTATACAGGTCTTTAGTTTAATAATAAGTTTAGGAAATCTTGCTTTTGTGTGGATATTCAAAACTTATTCTCCCATGAGAAAATATCAATTACATTCATACTATCCTAGTTTAAGGTCAATCCATTATGATTATTTAAAACCTTACAGGAGAAAATAAATAAACAAACACATATTAGATTTGAGACAGTAAAATGTTTTACTATAATCCAGGAAGACAAACCAAAAAACATGAAAAAACCACGAAAAAACTAATAATAAAATTACTCAGAAAAACATCTCAGGCTGTTTGTACAAAAAAAGTAGAAGTTGTCCAGAACTCAGGTCCATTTGAAGAGCTGAAACTGTCCAAGTAAATTAGAGGCTGGTTATTATGAGTCCACATGGATGGTATCCCCTATATTCATGAGAGACATTATAGTAACTTTTTCTAATTGAACTGTCCAAAGAACAGAAATTGAATATTTTGGATGTACGTGCATGCAATTCCATGTACAATCACTGCTTCTGGGCTTTGTAAGCCCACGCTGCTGCTTGTGACATAGACAAAATAATTCCATTGGTTTAATACCACATATATCAATGAAGAAAATGTGTCACCTACTTCTACATGTTAAGTTACCCAAACTGAGTAATGAACTGATAATGATACAATCATTCTAGGTAACTAAGCATTTAGAAAAAATATGACTTCTTAGTTTTTCCAAGCAAAGTAAATGGAGCCAGGCTAAGGTATATTTGTAAATAAACTTACATGAGATAAACAGAATCAGGCTAATGTAAATTGCAAACAAATCAGAACCATTAAGTTCAGCGAGTTTTCTTTTACATAGGGCCAGCACTGCCCTTAATCTCCACTTCATTTTGGTATGATAAGAATGAAAGTTAAGCAAGAAATAGAAAATAGAAAAAATAAATAGAAAGCTAGGAAAATATATTATTTTGTTATAACTCATTAGATCTAAAGAAGGAATACCAGTTTGTTTATCTAGAGATAGCACCACAAATTAAGATTTGAGATTCTCAGCTGCAGAAAAATACTTAAAATATATGTATTGGATCTGATTGTCTTTATTGGAAAAATCACCTTTATTGCCCTTCTAAATACCTAAACTTTAAGTTATAAAAAACCACCCAATCAACCAAATATTAAAAAAAACAACAAAACAACACAGAAAAAATACCCCCAACCAACCAATTAAGCAGCCAACCATGAAAACAAAAGCAAAACAAGGACAAGGATGTACTCTTCTCACTAGAATAAATGTTTTAGGTTTCGCACATGGTAGTTTTAAAGTAATTTTACAATTTGGGATTAGTTTTCAAAAATAATTGAAATTAATGCCTTAGAAAATCCCTGTTGTTTTTTAAAAATCTATGTTTGTCAGAAGACACAGTTAACAATGTTCTGAAATGTTCATACAATTTTTCACCTTTATTGTATGATCAGTGGGTAATTACATAATACCTCATGCATTCCATTCAGGAACTTTCTTGAGGCCTGAAAAGAGGGAGAGAGCATGATATGACATGACAAACTTGCACTATTTTATTTAAGTTTGAATCTTCAGTCTCCTGCAATTTTAACAGATAGTAACTATGTGTTATTCTGCACATCTAAATTGCAACTTTTTTTTTAAATATCTTTTAATAAATCCATTATATAATTAAAATTATTATTTTTTTATCATTTAAATTACTATTATTTTTCATTCTGAATAGGATCAGATCAAAGAATGCACTGCTAAAAAGCTGTGTGACACCCCTAACTTACTGAAATGAGAGGTAGTAATTTCCTAGTCTAATAATTAAAAATTTATCTGACGTTATCCTACCTATATTCATGGAGGCCAGTTCAGGGTCACAGATAGTAGTCACCCCACCACAAACTGTAGCTAAATGTAAAAGACTTTTTTAATATTTCTGAGTAATTATTATTTCTAAATAATTCATATTAAGAAACATTTATTAATGATTGATCACTCCCAGCAAAAACAAACTGATAAAAATTATTTCAAATTATCACCAAGGCAGAAAAGCACACTGAAAGTATCCAAATAAGAGAAACTCCCTTCCAGATTCATTGGCTTGAGGCAATCAACAGATCCTAAAGTGGGACCACTAGGGCATTACTTGTAGATTTATTATGCTTTCATTACAGGTAGAAGACTCTTTTTCATGGAAAAGTTTAAGTTAAAAAGAAAGCAGTATTACAGCAGGACCACTAGTAGCAGCAATAGTTAAGCTTGCTGACGTTTTGCTATTCTACTCCTGTGTTTTCATTCCTAAAATGATTGAATATTTGATATCTGGATTTTATTGTTCAAACAATGCCTTGCCCAAATGTAGTCATTCACATATATAGAAGTATATAAAAAATTCAAGCTTTGTACTAACTTATGTGATTTGGTTTTTTAAGCTGTTCTAACAGATATAAGACTGGAAGAGAAGACAAGGAACTTCTGTATAAAGAAGTATCTTTATACTTTACATATATAATATTGTAACAATACAAATGTTATTTTGCTAGCACTCTAGTGCTGGCCAAAAAAAGTAGTTTAACAAGATTATTTAGCAGGCTTGTTTGCTGAATTTAAACAACTAAAAGCAAGCAGTAAATGAGGAAATTTTATGGAACTTGACCAATTTATTACATTTTACAAGAGTCAGTTCTAGTTATTTGCTCAGAGAGTATAGTGGCCACCTATTTCTATTAATGTATTAGTCATATAGTTCATACTTTATTGTCATGGCAGAATTTTTTTGTATGAAGGTATTCATAGCCATTAAGAGCTACAATATATGTTGTATTACTATACTTCAGTCACTGCTCCAAACTGTATAATTACATCCAAAGACAGGGTGAAACCTAGTGACAGAAAACTCATACAAACAAGACCTCTCTCTGATTATGCAGAAATACATCTCTTGCTGATGACTTGTTCCAAGGGCAGATTTCATGCTGGGGCTGCCTGACCTGCACAGAGCAGCAAGCTGCTCTGAGGAAGGGATGGGTTTGTCCTGCCTTCACCTCCTGGACCAAGCAGGGACAACAAGTGTGATACAGAAACTGTGAGGAGAGATCTCAGGTTTTGTTAGCAACAGGGCAGCATAAATAAAAAGGCTACTCTATTTCCCTTCCTTCCAGCACAGGGTTACAACAGAGGCATCTGCTACATGCTCAGCAGAAGATTAGAAAGCTTTCATACCATCACAGGACATAAGTTTATTTCATAATAGTAAAATTTACTGAATAGCAACATTTGGCTCTTTACCCTCCCCCTGCAATAACTAGACATTACACAACATTAACCCTTGAGATTTGTACTTTCACCTCCTCCAATTTTCTTTGTCTATGCCAATAAACTGAAAGTGTTTCTCTGCTTTCTCTGTTCTCTTCTTTAGTGCTAAAAAAAAAAAAAAATAAAAAAGAAATCTGTATTTAATCTTAATGGGTTCATTTTATTGAAGGTCATGACCAGCTGTTGCTCACTGTCTACCACCAGAAGTGCCTCTTTTAGAGGGTGATGAGCAAAGACTGTGCTGTGGAACTTTTGTTTTATGCAAAGCAGCAAGTGCTGGGAAACCACTTTTACAGCTTAATTTAAAAGAAGATTTGCATCTGTGAGACAAGTTCCATATTTTTACTTTTTATTTTAAAGTTTCTGTCTTGGTGAGGGAAATACCTATGCATTCAGTGTCTCTATTAGCAGAGGACTCCAACTGTCATTATTCACTCTTTTGTTAAAACTGGGTAGGAGGCAGAGGCTGAAGTCCAGAGCTGCCTTTGGGATATGAGAAGTTATGGGGAGGGGATTTAAAACTCATCTTGCATGATACATACCTTTGGTCTGATAAGAGTTGCACGAGGCACATAAAAATTGCTTGAAGCAAAGTAGAAATGTTACGGGTTTAATATTCATGCTTGAAAAGGACCTTGTAATAGGATAGTTTAGACAAATGTTTTTACAAGAATGTTAATATAAAGCAAAGAATGAATGCTGCCAGAAACAGAAAACTATGTTAGTATTTCAGGTTTTGTAAATTATTTTGGTGTGCAGCATCAGTCACAGAATAACCAAATAATTTCTACTTGCAGTCATATGTCGCTATGTTAAGGGATGTGCTCCTTGGCTGGTTAAGTGATTCCTACAGTAGATGTGGGGCAGCTAAGTAATACAGGATAATTACTTTTTACAATGCTGGAAACCTAGCTGTTACACAGATATGGACCTACAGAATGAAGACACACTTCAAATATGTAGTACAAAGCAACCACGTCCTCTTTCCAGAAACATCTAAATGTGAAATAAAAAACATCCACTAAATAGTTCCTCTTCTCAGGCTGAGAGGGACAGATCTCCACAGATATTTTAAGGTTTTAGTCCTTAAAGGGATGAATATTTTACTACTTGTAGGGGAAAAAAGTTTCTATTTAAACAGAGTAACAATTATGCTTGCAATTAAATGGCTATCTTTACCTCTATTTGTTTCTTTATTTATTATTTCTTTAAACAATGTTATAATAACTGCATGAATAACTCTAATCAATCCAGGTAAAGTAACAGGATTGTGGTCACACTTGGATCAGATTTCTAAGGGTCTATTATTGTTATTACTAACGTTCTGTTTTACAAGAAACCCAACATTACATTAGTTTTTCTGCTGCCTTTTCCTGATGTGCTCAGGGAAATGTAGCTGTCCCCTGTGATGACAATAAGCCCTGTTCTTTCTAGTGTTACTGCCTTCCAGCTGACAATGAGCATGCTGGTTTGTTTTCCTTGGTTATATTATTTGTTTCTCTCCCCAGGATGGCTTTTATCTTGTCTTTGTCCGTGTCTGAATATCCTTTAGTTTCCTATTCCTTTTTTTTTTTACTATTGCTGACAATTCCACCCTAGTTTGATATGCAGTTTTCATAGATAAATGGTTTATTCTCTCTTCTAGATAATCTATAAAGGCATGAGATATTTCTAGAAAGGTACTGATGCAGTGAATTGCTGGTACTTTTATATTTCTTTCATATCTTCCCTTTTTTAGGTATTTGTGCAGAAAGTGGCCTATTTCAACATGATTGTGAATTTGGTAGACCTTTTTTCAGGTAACATGTAGAATAGTCTAATTTTCTTTATTCTGTGATATGAGCATGGGATATTTGCCTAACTCATCAAACTGCTTGAAAAATTCAAACTTAATTGACAGTCAATTCATCAGTTTTAAGACTTCCTTAAAGTTTTTCCCTTGATTTTTTGCTCGCTTACAAGACTAGAAGGGAAAACAAGGTTGCCCCACATAAAGTGAAGATCACCTGGAAATTACCTTCTTTTGTTGATCCCAGCTAGTGCATGGAAAGAGAATTGGTTCTTAGACAGGAAAGTGCACACAATTATGGATATTTATCTGCAAATTGGTATTCTGAACCAAACTACATTCTTAGATAATAATGTAATGTATCTGTATGAAATCAGCCAATAGCATTTGGGTTTATTAAGATTTTTTTATTTATCTTCAGCATAGTACCATTTAAAACTTACTACAACAATTGGTTATAATTAATTAAATAAATTGTCATGAGGTCTGCTTACAAAGAAAAAGTTCAACTTTCTAGCTCAATTGATAGAAAAGTGTGCAAGAGGAAAACAATTACATCCACCTGCCACTAGTACTCCTTGAAATCTGTTTTCATTTTACCGTTTTCCATTGAAAATACTGTCTTATGGGATAAAGTGGAAAACACTTTGTCTTGCTGCTTTGCCTTTTACTGAAAATTGATGTTCCATATTCAATAAATGTCAGAAATAGTTTTCAAAAATCTATGCTTTATTTATTTGTTTTGATCTCTTCTTTGTTTCTTTTATCTTCTTGGAACATATTTCAAAACTACTAGAATGACATTTTAAATTAGTATATTTTCCTTCTACAGCTATTAGTAATTCATCAGTTATTAATATGGCTTCTTGGTATGGTTGTTCACTTATTTTAAGTAAAGGGAAAAAAAATGTAATATGTAGACCAATTCCAAAAGTCAATACTGCAAAACTTTATGCAACTCTACAGAAACACATGGTAAACAGAAATAAATAGGATAAAGCACTATGCTTAAAAGGACTATGCAGTTTCAGTAAAAATGCTGGGGCTCTTTATTAGAATGAAGTTCACAGTGTGCAAGTCTTTTTACTTACGTCTGCATTGCCTCTGCTAACTGCACGGTTTCATGGCTATATGAAACAAAAAATACACTTGATAGGTATGCATGGAAGAGTTTATTTTAATACCATCAATTGCTTGACATAAGAAGGCACTTATGGTGATTCATATTCTGAAAGGAAAATAAAATGAAAGATCATATGGAAAATGTCAGAAAATTCTGTCTTTTTCTTTTCTTGGGGGGGGGGGGGGGGGGGGGGGGGGG
>JAWWEE010000001.1:83109985-83247235 GCA_035221455.1 Xenops minutus | reverse complement strand
ATATTGTAAATGTCAGCAAATTTTTTCTTTTTGTTTTATTCCCCCCCCCCCCCCCATTGTATTGTAACGGTTATAATGATAAAACTAAAAGAAAGCGTTTATTATGGTCAAAATATTTCCATGGAAGAGGATAAACAGGAAGGCTCAATTATTATTTTGGTTTTTAAATATGCAGGATATCATCAGATTCACCAGAATTAAGAAAAATTGTGGTAATGATTTTGCTGAGTAGAGACTGTTGAAAAAAAGTTTTACACCAACTAAATGTAACTAGGAGTTGCTTTTTGGTTTGGTTTGGTTTGGTTTGGTTTGGTTTGGTTTGGTTTGTTTTTTTATGAAAAACAGTTGTTTTAATTAGTGACATCATGATTCCAACTCTACTGCAATGAATACTATGCATAACTCCAATGGCACTGATCTCCTCTAAAATGACTGGGAACTCAGAATTCACACAAGGAGTGCTTAGTAAAGACTAAAGAAAAACTTGACAGAAAACAGCAATAACATCATGATTTGGCCAGTTTCACTTTTCATATACTTTTTAAGTGAGTTTAGTAGGTACTGATGAATTTTCAGCAAGCTTTATAAATAACGAACATAAAACCTGCTCAGCTCTTGTCCTGATGCATATAGAAAGTTCTTATTAATCAAAGTGTCAAGAGGTACTGAGAATGTGGATGACAAGAGTAGACTACCAGCAAACTATACATTTATTTGCAAGGATCTGTTGTAGAAAGCAGAAGCAGTTATGTAATTATCCTGTTCTTACTTGCTCTTCTAATGAACAATACAGACAAATGCTTACTAGTTACCATGGAATTGCATTGATACAATGATAATTCCACACTCTTTGTAGCACAAAGATCTATTAAAAAGTAGAGACATTGACAATACTTAAGCTATTCCTCTAGAGAATTGAAAGTATAAAGTAGTATAATATACTTTTAGCAATATACCACACATTTTCTTTATTTTTTTCCCTTATAAAAATTGTCTACAATATTGCCACTTTTCCCTCATATATTAAATAGTGTTTTGGTTGCTTAAAAGAAAGTCGCCCTGTCCTTCATATTAGGATTAAAAAGATTCAACTGCAGCAGGTATACCTTCTGGAATTGGTTACTTATTCAACAGAAAAGCAGGGGGTTTTTGTTCTGTTTTGGGGTGGGGTTTTTTTGTTTTGTTTTGATTTGTTTTTTTGGGGTTTTTTTGTTTGTTTTTTTTTTTTTTGAGAAAAGATATGTTATAATCTAGGAGAATAAATAATTCAAGATAGTTCTCTTCCTTTTTGTTTCACTACTCAGGTGTATATTTCTCATCCATAAGAAATTCCACATGCTTCTTCAATCAACTTTGTATTCACATTGTGGTATTTAACCCTTTCATCTTTATTCTGTGAGGTGAACCAGAGAGATTCTGCAGTCAAATAGAATAACCATTTCTAAGACTGCTAACCTATTTGAGAAAGAAGAAAGAGAGCATTCTCACCAAAGAGAAAAACTTGAAAGTTTAAGAATACTAAAAAAACAAGCAGGAACCAAAAGCTTTGTGTTGATGTTACTAGAAAGCACATTTTTAATATATATCTTATGCATTTTATTCAAATATCATAAAGATTATTTTCTGTGACATGGTTTGAAAACTTAGAAATGTGTGGGGTTTTTCCTCTATTAAATTATGCAGAAAGAGAAGGAAAGCTTTTCAGCATTTTTAACCTAACAGGACGGTCTTTTTCAATTGCAGGGATTCTACAACAAGTACAAATCAATGCACAAAAACTTAATCTTCGATCTTGAGGTTATGGTGCATACACTGAGGAATAGATAATAATAAGTATTAAGGAAAACCCATTGGAAGGTTTCAATTGTAATATATCTGTACATTGCAACACCTCCCTGAGAAGCACAGTGTCACATGTAATTATACAGTGCCCAGAGATAACACAAAAGACCATCTGTAAGCTTTGAACAGATGTAGCCTTTGAATACTTGAGCTTGTCATGGTTTTAACATTTTTAAACCTCAAAACAAGTGCAGCTTCAAAAAAACAATAGTGGAGTAAGACCAAAATCAAAACTGGAATATTCACAGTCTTCTGAAGTTGGTATTTTGCTCACTGTTATTTAAGGGCATGTATGTGCACAATACCTTTTCTTTTAAGGGTAAAGGGGTATGTATGCATAATTAATTACCTGACTTTTTTTTTTTTTTCAATGAATCTGCCTAAAAATACACAGACTAAGACAGAATAGAATAGACTAGAATAGACTATTTCAGTTGGAAGAGACCTAAAACAATCATCTAGTCCAACTGCCTGATGACTTCAAGGCTCTTAAGTCCAAATACTGACCAAGTTGTTAAGTCCAAATACTTCTTAAACTGACAGTCATGGGGCATCAAACACCTCTCCAGGAAATCTGTTCCAGGGTTTAACCACGCTCTCAGTAAAGAAATGCTTCCTAATGTCTAATCTAAACTGGTTCGTGAGCCTGTATGAAATATTACCATGCCATCCTGTCACTGAATACCAGGGAGAAGGGATCAGAACCTTCCTTTCACTTCCCCTCATCAGGAAGCTGTAGGAAACAATGAAGTTGCCCCTCCACCTTCTTCTCCCCAAACTAGACAAACCTAAAGTATTCAGCTGCTTCTCACAAGACATTCCTTTGGCCCGTTTCACCAGATTTGTTACCCTACTCTGGACACACTGAAGGATTTTCACACCCTACTTAGACTGTGAGGCCCAGAACTACACCCAGTATTCAGGGTGAGGATGCACTAATGCTGAGTACAGAGGGATAATCACTTCCTTTGACCAGCTAGTGATGCCCTGTCTGATGTACCCATCCCATTAATCATAGCCCAAAGGTCCAATCTATCTAGATCTCACTGCAAGGCTTCCTGTCCCCAAGGAGAGGCAACTGCACTTCCCAATTTGGGATCATCAGCAAACTTGTTAGTGGTGCATTCAACTCATACATCCAGAACATTCATAAATAGATTGAACAGGACTGGCCCTGGGACTGAACCTTGAGAAATCCCACTGGCGACCAGTCACCAGCCAGATGTAGCCCCATTCACTGCAGCCTTTGAGCTCTGCACTTCAGCCAGTTCTTCACACGTTACCTTGAACTCAAACATTCCACAGCTGGACAACTTGTTCAAACAGATGGTGTGAGGGACAGTATCAAAAGTCTTATTAAAATCCAAAAAAACTGCATCCACTACTTTTTCTTCACCCACTAGAGGAGTGATCTTATCCTAGAAGGATATCAAACTAACTAGGATTTTCCTGTTTTGTGAACTCATGTTGACTGTGTATGATGACTGTATTATTCTTTAAATACCTTTCATTAGTACCCAGTGTGATATTCTCCATAACTTTTCAAGGAACTGAGGTTAGACTAATAGGTCTGTAGTTCCTGAGACCCACCGCACACCATTTTTGTAGATGGAATAACATTTGCTAGAAGATTAATTTTGTCCCATTAAGGCAGCAGGAAATGGTTCCAACTGCAGTTTGGGATGGAGTTTGTTTCAGGGCTCAAAGGAAAGGAAAAAGGGATGTGCAGAAGAAGGGAAGAACTGAGAAGAGATGTAGTGAGAAGTCTTTCAGGAAGACTGAAAGAGAAGGGCAGAAAGAAGATAAAATCCTGTAAAACATACTAACCATACACTATAGAACTAGATCTTCGCACACCCTGAACTAGCTTTAAGGGTGATAATATACTATTTGTCCCAAAGGTATCATATACCTAAGTGGAGTTGGAGTTTTACCAAATAGAGATAATCAAAAGCATGGATTTAATGATCCTGTACTTACAACCAGATAAACAACAGATATAATTTTTGAGTGCTGTCAGCTTAGGGTGCTTTGTGAGCAATGAAATTATAACCAAGCTATTAATAAAAACTGATTTCTTCAGTTCAATAATAATTTGCTATGAACAGCAAAGACCTAAATGGAAAGTAAAATGCCTATTTCTTGCTTTCTCACATGCCCATAAATCCCCCAAACCATAAGTCTATGAAAGAGAAAAGCCAAGGTTAGAAGTTACTTTGTAAAAAGTAGATAGCAGACTTATATGTGAACAAAGTTATCTCTACAGACTAATGGAAACTATAGACAAACACTATTTCAAAGACAAAACTTACGAAGTTTCTACCCATTTGAAGATTTCTTATCTCAGAATAGAGAATGAAAAAAAGAAAAGGGAAATTCTACTGAAATACCATTTTCATAGACATAAGAGCAAAGTAAATTTTCCCAAGTAAGAGAGAAGTTCATTCATGTAGATTGACTTGTAAAGCTGTAAGCTAAAAACAAAAACATTTTGACAAGGAGGGAATAATTACAAGTTTCACAGTGTACCTGAAGTTTCTGAAGACAATGAGCCAACCTCTTTCACTTTCAAATATATCCCATTTTCCTAACTGCAGGCATAATTCTAAGGTGCTGTTTGCTTGGTAAGCCTTCCATTTATCTCTAGGTGGCCAAATATTCACCCATGGTTTATCTGTTCCTATACAAAAAAAGAAGGGTCATGATATCCTTCATCTGCTATTCCTCTTTTTTTGTGAACTGTGAGGTAGTTTACAAAAGGCCTGCTTGGGAATTGAGTGGCCTTGTATATACCCAACAAAATGCAAATAGAACAACAGAATTCTTTATGCAAACTTTTAGGGGTTTGATGGTGGGCTTATTTATTAATTTATTTTAGATCACCTACATACAATAGCTCTAGTCCATGTTCAACAAGTATATATATCATCTGAAAGTGGTTGATATGCATGTCAGAAGTTTAACACTACAGTGTTTTAAGACTTTAAACAAATGTGGGGAAAAATAAAATCTTAATTTCTAAGAATGAGTGTATGTATGTATGGAGGGGTTACATATGTGAATTTTTAAAAACTAATCAATATTTTATGGAACAAAATGTTTATTATTGATTTTCTGAGTGTCATTTAACCGTTATTATTTGTACATGCACTGTTGAAGTTGTCTGTAGTCAAGATAATACCAGAAACATTTTATGTATTAATATGGGAAATTCCTTACAGATTATCTTAATTCCTAGATAGTGGGAAATATCAACAACAGTAAATGGATTTAAACTAAAATATTTGTGTTAGAACACCAATACAGGTTAAAGCAGACTAGTAATATTTCTGTAATCTATAAATAAAGTTGATACATTACTGTGAGTGTTCTTTATTTTCTTTCAAGTGATTTCATTGTTTGGATGATTTACATTTGAAATAGAAATAGTGAAAAAAAGATAATATAAGGACATATTAAAATACTGCATTTTGTTTAATACACAAATGCATACACAAATAGCCCAATCATTATTCTATTAAAAAATTAGAAGAGTAGTAATTAAGAAAAGCTTAAAAACATTACCAGTATGTGCTAGGCACCTAATAATTTGTGTCTTTCATAGTTTTCTTGTGGTTTTAGATGTATGTTTGGTTTCTTTCATGAACACAGAGCATTTATATGTTTGATTTCTGGTTTCGTTTTACTAGACTTATAGGTCATTATAATTTCAGAAATACATTGTGCTTCTATTAAGAGCCAGGAAAAATATTGTTGAGAAACCTAAATTTAGCTAGCCATGTTTGAAAAACTGATTCAGGATAAAGTATGCCTGAGAGAGAAGTACTATTTTCCTTTTTAACTAAAGTTGTTATTTTCACTTTATATTGATGATATTTGGGGGGAAGAAAAAAGGAAATGAGTGAATCTCTGGTACATTTCTTAATACTGGAAAGATTTATTATAATGTTAATCTGACAGCATTTTCTTAGATTCCAGCATATTGTATTACCTAACCAAAATTTGCAGATACTACTGTAATTTGAGTGAATGTTTACATGGCAGTCTGTGCCATGCTGATCTGATTCTTGAGTTCCTATTTTTTTGAAAATTACTTTTTAAAGATACGACTCTAAGACAAGCTGAGTTAGGATAAAAGCATTGAATTCCATTATGCATATGCTCACCACTGAGTTCTTATTAATATTTACTAATTATTACTATTCTCTAATTTCTAACTACCTTATTAGCCCAACTATAGTGAAACAACAGGATTTTAGCAGAAATTGTCACCTTCCCTGCAGTCAGAATGAGTACATTGTGGTATGGACTGATTAAAATCAGACTGTTAATTCTTGCCTTTTACATTTAAATCCTTGTCATTTTACATTTTTTTTAAAAAGGAGTACCTGAAATGATGTTACATAGACATGTCCATAAACTTCCACTCCACTAATAAAAGTGTGCTCTACTAATTCAGACAAAGAAAAATAAAAGGTCAGAAAGATTTAAAAGCCATAAAAATGTATTAATTGCCAGAGGATTAGGCCATCTGTCGTGAAGCAGGAATCTTTGTCCTCCATGGTGGACTCAGCTATATCAATAGTGTAACTGCTGTTCAATAGCTATGTGTTAGTTTAGCTCCTCCTGGAGCAGACATTTAATTGAAACTCAGACTGGCAGATTACATGGCTCCCTGTTGTTAATTGGTCTTTAGAGACTGTTAAGAAGTATGCCAATTATCTCTAGCCCCAGTCACAAAACAACAACAACAACAACAACAACAACAACAACAACAACAAAAGAGAACCACTAAGGCAGGTGGCCCAGAGACTGTCTTATCAAAACCAAAAGTCATTTTTTCCCCTTTTCAGTGAAAAATATTCTTTCTAAGGCCAGGTTAAGAGCCTCAATTTAAGGTATGTAAAAACAATTCACTGCAAAATGTCAAGATGTCCGAAGAAGATGGATAGGAGAAATAATGCAACAAGTGATCTGTGAGTCCTAACACCCTTCAGAGAAGACGACTTTAAGAGCTAATTAGAAACATTTTTCAATAGAAGCAGTCAGCTATATTTTCTACCACAAATTATTTAAACTTGGAAAAAGGAAAGAATATTCAGCAATCACTTCAAAGTACAAGACAAAAAAAAAAAAAAATAGAACACCTCTGTAATATGAAGTAATAAATTTTACCTTTTAAAACACCACTTGTGAGCTAAAAACTTTTCATTAAACACTAAATCTTTCCTTAGAACATAGAAAAATACTTTAAATAAAACATTCACATTTTTAAAAAGTAGTAAAAATTGTCCTATATATATAGAGGACAATATTTATATCGTACAATAATATAAGTCATAATAATATAAACTTTTAGGAAAAAGGTAAAGAAAAAAAGGAAAAAGTCCATTGTCAATGTATATACTCAATAGGAATTCTTACAAAATTAAGTGTAATCACATATAAGATTTCATTTTCCATCTCTCCACAATGAAAATGATGTTAAGAATACTGTCTCATGTATGGCTCTACTTGTATTTACAATCAGAATACTTAATATCCATATTTAGGAATTTCAGGCTACAATTGTCTTTGTCTTGAAATTCAAGCTGCTTTTACAAACTGTCCTTGTTATTTTTATTAAAAAATCATAGTCATTTTTACCAGGAAGAATATTCAGGGAATACTTTCTTCTAACCAACCTTCTCTATTCATTGATACAAGAGTGTGGTGAACAGTAAGAGTGCTACTGTGCACAGTCTTAAGCATGCAAGGCATGTAAACACAGCAGGATGCTGCTAGGGACAGCAGAAACACCTCAGATTTATCTGGTCATTGAAATAATTTTACGTGTTTGATGAAATGGATGAGGATGTCAGAAAAAGACTACTAATGTAAGAGAGCTGCTTAGGGTAGTTTTCACAGAATCACAGAATATCCTGACTTGGAAGGGATCCACAAGGATCATCGAGTCCAACTCCTGGCCCTGCAAGGGACCATCCCCAAGAGTCACACCATGTGCCTGAGAGTATTGTCCAGAACCCTTCTTGAACTCTGTCAGGCTTGGTGCTGTGGCCACTTCCCTGGGGTGCCTGTTCCAATGCCCAACCACCCTCTGGGTAAAGAACCTTTTTCTAATATGAAAACTAAACCTCCCCTTACACAACTTCAAGCCATCCCCTCAAGTCCTGTCACTGGTCACCATAGAGAAGAGATCAGTGCCTGCCCCTCCCCTTCCCCTCACCAGAAAGTTGTAACTGCAATGAGGTATCCCCTCAGTCTCCTCTTCTCCAGGCTGAACAGAACAAGTGCCAGCAGTCTCTTATTGTACAGCTTCCCCTCAAGGCCCTACCATCTTCGTTGCCTTCCTTTCTTTCCCCGTCAAATGATTAAACAGCATAATGCATGTCTATTTTATGCAGTGAAGCAATCTGCAGAGCCCTGTGAAGGGCTAAATGCAGATCAATGGGCAGAATAAGCATGTTAACTGCTGTGAGAGTTGTAGCTAATACATGTTGGGGCAGCACCACATCAGTGAAGCGGTAACACTCGGAACTTCATGTAATGTCATTGAAGAATACTGCATTCATCAGCTAGTCAAGGACTTCAGCAGTTCCATGTTTAACCCCTAGTGTGAATGACCAATGCTCTAAATGAGTATTTTAGATGTCCTTCAAGCAGGAGGCTCTTGGATGCTCATGGTAAATCACGTGGAATAATGATAAACAAGGACTAAGTAGTCCTCACCTTATTTCTGCAGGCCTTGTTTCCCAAAGGACTATTTGATTGTGAGACTTTGAATCTGCTTCATGGCATGAACTAGCAGACCTGGTCATGTAACTCAGGCAAGAGCCTGTAAATGAGGTCCTGAGTTTCCACCAGATGATTATTTACATAATTATGCTTTTAGATATTCAGCATCAGGAATTAATTGAAACTCCTTGAATCTAGAAATATAAGTATCTACCCTACTACTCAATATTATCAACACACAAGAAATCTGAGAAACGGGTTTTATTAGCACAGGTCTGGTATCAAAGACTGAAGCAGGACAATTTGGTGTAGCTTAGTGTAATAAACTTTAATAAAGAGGGAAGAAAAAGATATTATGTGTTGTAAAATCGACTTTGTATGAGACATTTGTATGAGACACACTTCTTTCCTCAGCCGTGATGCTGGAAGAACATAATTCACATGCTCATGTCTTTGGTTGCTCATTAGACTAAATAAAGAGTACTGGCTAATTAAATAAAACTGCTTTAAGGAAAATCTTAGTCCTCCTTCAATAAATACAGGTATGAAAAGCTTCCAGGTAAATACCCCCTGTTAGGTTGTAAACTTGCACATATCACCTTGAGGTCCATTGCATAGACTTGGAAGTTCGGCTTTTAGAATTCTATACTGCTTTAATGGTTCATATATTTTTATTTGTTGTTATAAAAGTGTATCTAAAAGTTAAGATAGTTTTTGTGAGTTTTCTTTTTCTCTTTTTTTTTTTCCCTTTTTGCACAGAACTGTAATTCTGAGTTGTGCTTCAGATCATTACCTTTTACAAGTTTGAGTATTATCTGTCTAAAAGAAAAAAAGCTATAAAAGTATATTCTCAGATATGAGAAAGACCATTATAGGAAAAGATAATCATACACTTTTCAAATCTCTGGAAAAATATTTGTATTGTATATTTCTTGCAGACCTCCTTCTAAGTGACTCAGATTGGTCACTTTTAATGATCTTTTTATCCTTAATGATTCTCTCAATATTTTCACTAGTTGAAAGCTTTGTTAACACAGCAACATCAGCATTAATAAGGGATAATTTAAAATTTGATAGGATTACTTATAACTCAAGAATCGCTAACCTTCTACTTTGGCACATTTTGTGTGTGAGGGAACACAAGCTGCCATGACTAGGGAGAGGATGTAAGTAAAAGCATTGTGGAGGACTAAGCTTGAATTTTTCCTGTAACAAATTTGAAAGTCATTGTATTTACCATTGTATTTTCTTAAGTCCCAGGCTGTTACGATTATATATTCATGAAGAGGTGGTAAAAACTCAAACTTGGTTAGCTAAAAGCAATAATGAGTTACATTCTGGAATGTAGGAAGCCTAACACTAATTTTTCTTTTTTGTTGTTATTGATGTTGTTGTTAAAGATAGCTCTTTAAAGTGAATTGTTGGATTTTTGAATTAGTTTTCACTGGATGTATCTAAGGTAAATTAGCTATATTGGAAGGTGACACAGAGGACTAAATACGATCCACTATTCCCTTTAATACTGAAATAGAACTCTTCTGGTAATTTTTAAGTATTATTAGCTATTTCAGAGAATCACACAACAACAGAATTGTGTAGCTTGAAAAGAACCTCTGTAGGTCATCTTGTCCAGAAGATGAACTATAAATGTAAGTGTAATACCTTAATTTAGTTGATGACATAAGAAATAATATAATCCATATTTGGATTATATCCAAATCCTAGGTATGACCCAGACACAATTCTAACCCCAGTTAAAAGCTATTCATATGTTAACGTAATTAAGGGATACCAGTATGGAACAATTACTCTGCTTCTTTGTGCCTTGGTTTTTCCTTGTTTCTCCATTTAAAAAAAATCTATTATTTAAATAAATCATTGCTATTTGTTTTCTACTTTGATGCCATTCGTGCAGACCAAGAAAATCTGTAAGTGATTAAAACTGAAAGGAGAAATATACCGGAAATATCATTAGAAATTATAACCATTAGAACTATATTTGTCCTTTCAAGTTTTCAAATATTTTTCAAATATTCTTTCCTATGTTTAGGTAATCATGGAACACTCGAAAATTGCCCGTGACCTCTTTCTTTTTGAAAAAAGATGAAATAATGAGGGTTGGGGTGTTTCTTTTTTTTTTTTTTTTTTTTTTTTGGTTTTGTTGTGTTTTGTTTTGTTTTCCTATCTGATGTGTTTCCCAGAACACAAGTCATTCCTGCAGTTCTTTACTTACTATCTTTTTGAATTGCTTAGACATCTTCTAAAGAAATCCACCAGAGAAAAGCTGGGTATCATTCCTATTGTTGTTGTTGTTGATGCTGATGATAATAATATTACTACTAATAATATGGAAACAGATACAAGAACTAAAGCATATTGTCATGCATTCTGTGAACTGGTAGCAAATCTGAATCTGGAATAAGAGTGGCATTTCAGAAGTAGTCTCAGAAGGTGATGTTAAAAAAAAAAGTCACACAATTTATATGACACTAAGAGCAAGAAATGATATGAAGATTATCTTGAGAGGAGCTATAAGCACTTTCTTCTTATCAGGATTTGTAAGTGAACTTTTTTTTTTTTTTGGCAATCAGAATTATTTTGTCAAGAAAAGCAGCAACTTAAGAGAGAGAAAAAGAAAAAAAATGGACATATCTAAATTACTAGATTAATTATAAGAGAGCAGAGTTTTGCTTTTAACTACTATTGTCCATTGCCTTCCCCTTCTGCACATATGCCAAAGACAGAGATCAAAACCAGGACAACTCTACTAGGTTCCAAAAATTCAGGTCTTTGTTGGCTAAACCCACAAATATCTCAGGATAAGCTTTGTAATACATCTCCCATAGCAAATAATCCATACTTATCAAACACTTTCTCCTTTCAGAGTTAGTTTCCAACTTCAGAGACCAGAAAGTGAGTTTGAGTGAATCATCAAACAATATGTAATGGGTTTACAGCACATTATCATTTCAGTGTTCTTAAAAAATATATGTGGCAGAACACTATTAGTCAGGTTTAACTCTCCTGTCCCATCCTAATTTTATTAGTGCCAAACACTGACTGCAAGGATTCAATGCACGATAGAGTTTTTCCACTGAGAGCTTCTGTAATGAATGTATTAACTTACTTCTATGGCAGAATGACTAGGAAGACCTTTCAAGTATACTTGGAAAATAAAAATAAAATCATACATTAGCACAATTACACTTTATATATTCATAAAATTTATTACCTTTTTCTTTACTTTTTAAGAAGAGATATTGTTTTAACGAACATTTACTTTTTAATAGATGCAAGATACTTTTACTGCTTTGCATCTTGTATAAAAATTCATACTTGAAACATAAAAATGGATATAAAGTAATCCCCTTGTAATTTGTCTTGTGCCTTCAGAAATTCTTATAGTCCTCTGAGTGGATGAAAATTAGAGAAGAATCAGGCCCAATATGCTTCATATATTACTTCCTTTCCCGTATTTTAGCCTAACAAACGTTATTCCCACTGAAACAGGCTATTCAAGAGAAGAATTTGCTTCATGTTACACTTTTAGAAATTTTGCTGAGAAAAATGGCAAGAAGGACAAATCTGTTATTGTAATGAAAAAAACAACGTAGACACAATTGCAAATAAAGTGGAAAGAAGCTAGATAGCAAGTTAACTATGCAAATATGTCCAATATGTCTCTGACAAGGTATTTTGCCTGACATATTTTTTTAATTACCTAGTATTTCAGCTGTTGCTGAGTCAGTTTTCAACCGTTGTGGGCACCCTAAATACATTTTCCAACTTTTGATGCAGTAAAGAGTTGCGTGAAAGCAATTTTTTGCTTAAAATCCTCATCCAAATTCTCACAGTAAATACAAGTTAAGTCAAGATATCTTTTCCGAATATCAATCTTAGAACCAGGAAGCCAGGAAAAGCTTTTTGCAGTTAAAAAAATCCTGGAAAAGGTTAAAAATATATCTACTAAATGTATTTAGTCTTGTGCAATAAGGCCCTTATTAACAAATAAACTTTAATTCTTATTTTGAATACCCAGTCTTTCAGGTTTTTTTTTTTTGTTTGGTTTATTTGTTTGTTACATAAAATTAGAAAAAGGAATTTAATAAAATGAGAAATTTGTTTTTATAAAAAAAGAAAGTTCCTGGAAATCCAACTTGGATTGACTTGATTTAAATACTTAAAAATAATGAATTCTGCCCCCATATGCCCATTATTTCCCAGTATGATGGGCGAATTTCTCTAAAAGAAACTGCTGTTTTTGTCAAGGTTATTTATAATGTTCAACTTTTATGAATATGAGAAGAGTTCTATATAGAAGGATAAAGGAGTTCAGGAATTCTTGAGCAGTATTCCTCGCTAATGAAGCTTATACACAGGAAATAAATTTACTGTTCACTTTGGGATTTCTCTGTATAACATTGGAGAATTTTCATTCTTGCACTAGTCGTACTTTACCGTTTTCTATCCTATCTGCAACAAAAGTTTAAAACCCTGTATCTTAGGACATCCTAAGTAAAAGTATGACCTCAGTTGCAAAAATTGTGACCTTGGAAATTTTCTTTCTTATGAACCCAGAAAGTTGGAAGAAAAAGGTATTCCCTCTGGGTGGTACTCAAATTAAATATTTTTTGATGTCTTCTAATCCTGTGAACTACCTTTCACAGCAGACAAATCCCATTCATTCACCATTATTAGTACTCCAAGGTGAGTACCTATTTCATGTACTCCTACAGCAGGAATTCAAGAGAGGAGGGGAAAGAAAATTCTCCCAACAGAGCTCAACATGACAGACTGCACAAATCAATTTTAATTAATTCTGCCTCTTTAAATTTGCTTGCTCTTTTGGAAAGATTGCTATCTGCGTCAGGCACTATGGCAAGATAATTAACAAAACTACTGCAGGGCACTGATAGTGCTAGAAGCCAATTTACTTGGCAACATCTTGGGTTTTATGAGAGTGCCAGGTTAGAAGGTCCATTGTATTAAGAGTGGGATTTGTGTTCTATATTCATGTAAAAAATACTCATCTTTTACCAAGGAACACCTTCTGAGGTTTTAATTATATGTCTTCAAGCAAGAATTAATGAGAGAGAACTTCTGAAAAATAACTTCAGTGTTAAGAGACAGAGACTGTTACAATGTAAGATTACTGACAATGAAAACCCAGGGTTTTAGAGCTATAAAGTTCATATTGGGAAGCATAAGTTTATAAAGTGTTGTTTTGTTCTGTTTTGTTTTTCTATGTTATTTGGCACTCATTTCAAGCCACCTACTGTAAAGAACTGGCTTTTCTGAAACAATGTCACTGTTACATTGCATTGCTTCACTTACTTGTAAGGCTCTTGGTGGAGTGATAAAGTGTACCACACCAATAATAAAATGTTGATCGACTTTAACAACATTAAACTGATCTACCTTTGAGTATTTTTAGTGCACACATCTCAAATCAGTGTCCCTCTTTCAGAAATGGTAAAGCAATCAAATGCAACATAATGAATAAGAAATTCAAAATATTGTCTAAATGTGTCATTACAAATCAGATTACTGGCCTGGTGTGTTTGTGTATATATGTGTGTGTCTGTGCACATATATATCTATATTTAGATATAGGCAGATATCTACACACACATATCTATATGTATACACACAGAAAGTTTGCATTTTGCAGAAGCATTTCATGATAGTTGAGGGATAAATTAGTATATAGTTTCTGGAAGGATCAGGATAGTAGTTCTATATGATTACATTTAGTTTAAAACAAAAACTTTGGATCATATGATAGAAAGCATATATTTGGCAGAGGTTCAATCTGCTATTTAAATAATTTTGAAAAAAATAGTGTCAAATGAAGTATTGTCTGTCTTCTACATCTGATATAAAAGGTTAAATTAAAATAAATAAAAATTGGAATTTGTATTCTGCTTAGGTTGACAGAAAAGTGACTGCACGTTCATGAATAATACAGGTCAAATCTCTGCTGATCTGTGTGCAGACAGTGGTCATACAAACATGGTATTTGAACATAAACTCTTTGCAACAATGATAACATTTTTATTTCCACTTATAGAACAATAAAATATTACATTTAATTTCAAGTGGCTTCATTCACATCTCTTGCACAACACCAGAAGTGCTTTGATATACAAATAGTGCCATTTAGGATGAAATTGAGAACACATTTTATTTTGCTAAATCAGTATCTCTTTATGTAGTATGATGTGCAGAAAAACCCCACAACCAGGTAGTTGTAGAGAAGGTACATTTATTCAGCACTGGGTGCATGGGGGATGCACATGTACACCCGTCTATGCTCACAGGTCTGTTTAAATATAGTTAAAACATGCATATTCATTATTTCTTTATACATATGCATTATTTTCTTAGAAAAGACAGGGTTATTCTAATCAGTTCTGAGAAGTAATTTCCATTTTCTCCACCTTGCACTCCTCCTATCTGAGTTTGTGCATTGGTTTCCATTTTTCCTGGGCTGGGGTCCTCGGGGGTCTTGGGGATGAAGATCGTGGGTCTTCCTCTCTGTGACCTTTTCAACTTGGCTCAAAAAGTAACTTAAACCAGTTTTGTTGGCAACTTGAACTGGTCTAATTAGCAAACTTCTACAATTATCTTATTTTCTTGACACATTTCCTGATTTATTTTAGTTTTAGAAGCTTCAAGGCCAGGTACTGATAGCAACTATAACATACTCCCTGTAGCTAATAATTGTGACTTCAACCATGCAGTCTATCTTTGCTACTTCAGCAAAGGCCTCTACAATTATTTCTATTAACCTTTTCAGTGTTAGTTCCCTATTGATATCTTATATCAGTTCCCTCTCAGTGTTAGTTCCTTATTGATATCTTATATTAGTTCCCTCTCAGTGTTAGTTCCTTATTGATATATCAGTTATTGATTCCTTAAATCATACTAAATCAAGGACAAGGAAGTAATTAGATATTTATGTATTTTATTTTATTTTAATAACTTTTCCAGTAAGAATTAAAGGAAAGTGTGTTTCACAGTTACTGTTTTTTTCGTGTATTCAACATTTCCATACTGTTGACTCTGAAATGTTGATTCTGTATGCAGTGTTGACTTAGTTTAGTTTAGTTCATTAAATTGGAGCTCTTTTCCTTTTTAAGTGGCGGAACTAGAACACAGGTATGAACTATATTGTCTAATTTATTAAATGAAATTTATTTAATACTGAGGTCCAGAAATATAGGTCACACTTGAGGACTTCTAGAGAAGGCATACCTAGAAAAACAAACTTTAACATGTGTAAGCTTATTGAGCAAAGTCAGGATGACCAGAAACAAACTGGAGAAGTTTAAGTAATAAATCTCCACAAACAGAAGTATGTTGATTTTTTTTTTTTTTCCCAGATCTAGATGACAATAGCTACATAGGAAATTAAATAAAGTCTCAATTGTTCTAATTAGACATAATTGAGTATCAAGGTAAGAAAATAAAATATTTGATGAAATAAAAAACAATTCAGGACTATCACTACTAAAATTAAATGTAATTGGAATTTGTTATTTGTTGGGGGGTTTTTATACTTTGACTAGTAGTATTTTTTTCACTATACAGCTTTGCCTTTTCTTTTCCACCTGTTCATTCCACTAGTTGTTTCCAAAAGTTCAGAATTGTATCTGTCAGTATATATGACGACTTGCTTTCAAAAGCTTAAATTTAAGGTTTGTCCTTATTAGCCAGCAAATACTCCATTGCACAAAAGATAAAACTTGTTTCTGAAAAGACAAATGTTACCACTGTAACAAGAAAATTCAGGAAACTTTGGTTATTCAGATTTACGTCACTACTACAGTGACACCATTACTCTGTTGCACCTTGTAGGACTTGTTTTTTGTTATTTCACCTCTGAAGAAATGCAGCTATTCTAAATGTTGCAATTGGTACCTAGTTTATAAAGCTGATTTCTAAGTGTCATAGATAGCAGCATCTGTAACTACTTGTCAGAGCAAGTTTTCATATTTACAAGGCGATA
This sequence comes from Xenops minutus, assembly GCA_035221455.1. Taxonomy (NCBI): domain Eukaryota; kingdom Metazoa; phylum Chordata; class Aves; order Passeriformes; family Furnariidae; genus Xenops; species Xenops minutus. Next base: position 83,230,647 of record JAWWEE010000001.1, on the reverse strand, counting down.
TTTTTTTACCCTGTAGTGTATGTTTTCTGTCACACAATGCTAAAGGGTTACCTTAACCTATTCAAGGGTGGTCAACAGTACTGGAGAACAGCTTTACAAAAGGACCCTGTTGCGTAGGTAGTTGGGTAGGAGTTATGAGAAGATATTTGATGTGCCATTTCTCTTCTTTCTGCAGTGCAGGGAAAGAAAAATGCTACTGTATATATATCATATTTAAGCAATAAGGCTAGCATAAGACTTTTATCATTTAGATAAGGACGGACAGGTTAGTCAAGGTTCTCTGGTACTTTAGGCAGTTTTATTCTTACCATATATTGGGGGGGGGGGGGGGGAGGGGGGCGGGGAGGGCAGAAAAAAACCCCTGCCATAGAACTCTTCCTACTAATTCAAGATAGCATTTTAAAGAGAAAATGGCTGAGAGCTTTCTGTTTCAATTTTTCTGTATTTTTTTTTTTTTAATTTACTTTGCACTTACAACAAGCTAGCAAGCTAGCAGTCACCACACACAGAGTAACTTAGAACTGAGGCAATTAGCATTGTAATTATCTGTTCCTAGAACAAGTGGAGTGCAGGCTGGGGCTGTCATCCCTACACAAAAATATGTGAAGAAATGAGGAATGAAATGAATGAGCAGAATAACTGATTTTATTTGTTTTAGTTTTATCAAGGAAGCATGAACCTGAATAATGACATTCCAGTCACTTCTGCTCCCTTGTTTATACAGAGTTATGCATCAAGCTTCTCCTGAAATAAATGAGGCTTTAATTTTTCTTGCTAGCTACATTAATTATGCTGCTTTTATGTTTTTAGCTAATGTGACTGTTCCTGTGTCAGATAAACATATCTGTGTTAGAAACCAGCATTCACAAATGCCTTCATTAGGTGGGGACTTGACAACCATTAATAATGAGAACCACCATGATCACTTATTAGAAAGGATCCTGCCACAAAGTTCAGTGGTTTACCTTGTACAATCAGTAATTTTGAAAGCAGAAGTACTTGTTTCCTAGCAAGCAAAAGGAAATTTTGGTGCACTCAGTAGAAGATGTAGTATGTAGACATAGGTTTTTGCTCATGTAGGCAATTACTAAATCTCTCCGGAAGTCTCTGGGAATATGTTGCAGATGTGTTCACCCATCTTTTACGTTCTAAAGAGCAATCGGAACATGAAAGATTTTGGTTGAAATACTGTTTGGATTTTTCAAAAATGAGTTTTGCCAACATAACTTCACATAATTTCTGACTACACCTAGTCTATAATGGCTTTTTCTTCTGGAAACCATTTCAGTTTAACACTTGACTGTAGCCATTTGTGCTCACAGATAGATGGTTGCACCATAAACCTGATTGTGGATGCAACATTACTATGAATAGATCTAGCTGTTCATGTGTACTGTTAAACAATATTACATAAGACAGGAAAAAAAAAATCTCTTTTCCAATCAACAGAGTTATTATTTAACTCAAATTCTATATTTAAATATAAATGCTGATTAAAGGAAACATAATCTTATTGGGTTTGCTTTTAAAAATCCTGATGACACAGTCCCACCCTAAAAGCTATGTGGCTTTAGAAAAGATTTCTCAACAGGTTAAAGAGGTAGTTGTGAAAATGTGTAGATATGGCTCTGGATGTTATTTATTTGTGGATGTCAAAGAAGATCATCATCAGTATAGTGGAATGGTCCCTCAGGTGATTTGTGCCATATCCATGAGAACATTGAATAACTTGCTTTTTTCTTATGTATTCAGTAAAGTATACCTGTTATAACTTTTAAGTTGGGTTATGCCTGTTTATGTGTATTTTTAAGGAAAAACGGTGGCAGTGTGCAGCTTTTGCAGCTCAATTTCAACACTGCTCTCAGCATAAGTTCTAATATACAGATGTCTTGTTTATCTGCTGCCACTGATCTCATCACGTAGGTATAAGAGAAATTTACCTTCTGAAGAGCATGAGTAGTCTAGGGAAAGAAGAGTCCTTGCTAAATCCCTTCTCTAAGGACTTTTCTTAAATGTGACCAGACGTCTAGAATTATGGGTAAAATGTTATAATCCTGTCAATCTGATTCTTTCAAGTAATGGACCTAGGACATAAAGCATAATTTTAAACCATCATATTTTCAGTTTCTTCATTACTATGTTATTCCTGGGGTTTTTTTGTTTTTTGTTTTTTTTTCTAATTACTTATGTGAGACTAGTTGTCAACCACATTGGAAACCTCCCTATACTACATGGTTGCTTTATTGGGAAGATTTTGATCCATGGTGTTTCCTGAAGGACTATTTCCTAAATTAATAGGATTAATGCTACCAAATTTTTTTGCCATAAATGTGTATCCATCCCAAAGGTTCTTCCTCTCTCCCTTTTACCTTTCTTCTCTCAGATCAACATTTTTTCAGCAAAAAATTGGGTACTTCTGTCCATTTAGTTGATGTGTTCTCTGACTGCATAATTAATACAGGGATTCTTATAGTGAAAATGTTCTTTGATGACAGAACAACATGTCCTGGGGAAAGAAATCTTCTGTCTGATTTGGTGGTCAGGTTCTGTCACTGTTTTATCCCAGTATTTCCTTTGATCTCATCATGAATGCTAAAGGATAATAATCTAGACATATGTATTTGAATGCAAAATGTGATTTTACAAGCCAAAGCCAACGTTTAAACAATATTCCAGAAACCAATTCATAGGAATTGCCAATGAGGCTTTCCCCCCCCCCCCACCCCGCCCCAGCTGGGAAGTAGACTACAAATATCCATGCTTTAATTTTTGAAAGGTCTGTTCTAATAGTTATCACTGGAGTGTTGTTTTAATAATTCAACAGTAAAGGATTTCAAAACCATTTGTGATTCCCTCCCTCTTCTCAACTCTTGACCTGGGCTTATTGGTCTTTATATCACGGTTAATTGTTTGAATCTAAATATCAATTTAATATGTACAATATACATAAGCAATAAATCCCACTCCTGGAAAGAAATTGGCTTACTCTACCAGCTATTACATCAAATCCCAAACTCTCAATGTTCAGAATTAAGGATAAATATGGTTGTTCAGCTTCTTCATAAAAGGAGCTTTATTCTGGATTTCTAAGTTGTTGGTTAGTGCTATTTCCTCCCATATTTACAAGCCAACCTAATATAATTACCAGATATTTCATGTAAGGAAATAGGAAACAATTTTCCTCTGGACAGATGGAAGGACATCATTAAGGAAGTGATTGCATTCACTTCTGGATAACAAATTCTCTGCACTTCAGCAATTCAGTGCACTACTGGCAACCTTCTTATCTCCTGCTCTTTTGCTGATGTTTGACGCATGTGGTCCTTTGTATAGTAGTCTTAAATGTGTTATATTTTACAGGTGTCTCACATATTTATTGTACAGAAGATAATAGGGCAGATGTTCTGGAGAATGTTTCCGAGTTCAGCCTGTATTGTATTGTTTCCCACAGTTGTCGGAGACTCATTTGGTGGCTGGTGCAGTCTCTTCAAGCCCTGAGTTTAATGTCTGGAGGCACTGAGGAATTTGGGCATAGAAAATAAGAATACCTGGGTACAGGTTCTGTCTGTGCAACATGCAAGATTACTAAAATGTGATTTTAATGGACCTTTATGCCTTACTGAATGTGAACTTTGAGAATATTTAAACCTGCAAGGTTTTGATCTTGCATCCCTTGAATGCAGCTTTGCTGTCTTTTCATGTTGAGATTTCAAAATATTTTTCAAAGGAAAACAACTTAATTTTGTAGATGTTGGTTCTCCTGCTACCATTTTTAACCTGGTGGAACACAATAGTGAGCATTTTTAGCCTCTAGAAATCTAAGCATTTTAAACATAGATGACAAGATATGAAGTATGCCTGTGATTATTCTGGACATTTTTTATATACAACAAAATCAGTAAGAGCTAATATAAAAAGAGAGCCTTAGGGCACTGAATACTAATGTTTAGAGAGCAAGAGATATTAGAAAGCAGAAAATATTAGAATTCTGTACCTGTGCTTCCTGGCCTGACATTCCAGGGAAGACACTGTGCAGTAATGCTTAAGGAATTGTCTGAGTGTTGAAGAATGTATAAACACACTGACAAGATATAACTATGAATGTGAATATTTAACAATTGGGTGAAACATTTGAAATGCCTTTCAAAGAAAAAATATTGCATCTGAATGAGTTTTTCCTCTATTCCTTTAACAATGAGATTCACAAGAATTGAAACAAAACAAACAAACAAAAAAAAAATTGGACAGCTTTGAAGAAATTGCTTGTGGGCCTAAAAGTTATTGAGATTTGCTGGGAGAAAAGGAGGGAGAAAAATCTAATCAACTGCCTGTTTTGGCAAATGTTAAGATCCTATTAGTGAGAGATGCCTCTGCCTGAATTAGGGTGGAAATGAGACCACATGCAGAAGTCAACAATATGGATTTTATTAAACATGGTATGTGAGGTAGAGAGAGAAAAAGAAATAGAAAAGAGGGGAAGGAGATGGAGAGAGGGAGGGACAGAGAGAGAGAGATCAAGTAGAAAAAAGTCACCACCCGCGGATCGTTCTTCACTGTTGGTGGTGGGGGTCTGGAGTTTGTGCAAAACCTTTCAGTATTTATACATCCTATCAAAAAAAAGGAATTAATGCTCATTGGCTACACAGTTCTAATGCTAATTAGTCCAAGTGTTCAGTCTTTCTCTTCTTTTGAATTGGTGGGTTTCTTGCGTTGGCAGGCCATGAGTTGGTGGTTGCAAATCTCCCCCTGCCGGAATTACTTTTTACCCAGCTGGAGCTGATTTTGGCACAGTTGTTCAGCTGGCTTTCCTTGTGGCAAAGAAATCCTACATTCTTTGTGTCCATTATCATTGACACATTCATCTCCCCAAACTTTGTTAACCTCGCCCTGGCTCTGAGACAACACCCAGACAACAGTACCACCTTTATCTTACCTCAGGTTCCCACTGTGGTGGCTAATGTCCAAGTTCCAGGTATCCTTGGAGGTATATTCAGGGGGTGGTCATTGGTGGTCGCAGATGCCATCAGTCCCATAAGTCAAGGTGATCTTTGTTTGAATGGTGATATGAATATGAGCAGTTGTTTCTTTACCCAGTTTGCCACAGGGGGAATTTTTGTCTGCATCCATTAACCAGGATATGCTAACCAGATCTCACCTCCACCAGGCCTGGAGTTAGTGCCATCCTGTCATTCTGTTCTGTGCTTATCTCATGGCAAAGTCCTTCTGCAGCCTTAGCAGTATTTGAGACAGGCAAATGTGCTCTTTAAGCCCTTATAGCAAATGAAAACTGAGCTGTTTCACTTAAGCGTATAGTTTCTCAAATTTTCTTAAATACAGTAAAGGATTTTTTTTTTTTTATTTAAAATTATAAGCTTTTCTAAACCAAGTCTGAAATGGCATAATTCAGAATTCTGCTCAATGAGACTTTTTTTTATTTTTGGTTCATAAATGGTGTAGACAAACATGAAACTTCTAATAGTATTAGAAGAATCAGAGAGTCTCCCTATAAAAACCTGGATTTTCCTAAAGTGTCAGGTATGACTTAAAATGTTAATTTAAAATGTTCTACTATTATTATCTGCCTCCCTTTCAGCTATACTGATGAAAATCTGCAGGTGCTGTAAGCTGGATGCAGTCTTGGTTGATCTTATCCTAGCTAGGGCAATACTGGCCTACAAGAGGCATGCCTGAGTTTGTGCCTCTGTGCTGGAGACCTTCATAATTCCAGTGATGTTGGAATACATACAGTGGGAAGAAATCTTGGAAAGCAATGAAGTTTACACTTTTAGTTTCTTCATTTTGTGGAAATGAACAAATTCAGTCTGATTTCATCTATGACTGATTGGTGTTTCTTACATGACCTGCTGAGATATCTTTAAACAGGGTGTGAAGATACTTTTATTGATGGAAAGGTCCTCTCAAATTTTAAAGTATATAAAGAAATCATCAACTAATAATTTACCATTGCAGCTTCTATCAGTGAAAATCCACATGAAAATCAAACCTGAATGGGAAATTTTGTGTATTTAAAGGGTTTCTCATTTCTAGCTAATTTAAATAGCTTAATAATGAACACCAAAAATCTATACTGTATATATGTATGTATATACATGCTGTATTGAGTTACTCTGAACCATATTTCAAATCTATAGCAAACATCAGTGAAAAATGCAAAATATAAAATATCTTTATTATAATAAAATAATGCCACTTATTGACTTGAAACTAAAAGGAAACATCTGCTGTATAATGGGAAATACTTAGCATGAATGTTCTACTTTTAGAAGCTTGTTTAAGATTGCAGATGGAATTTCATATCTAGTGACTTGCAGAATACAGCTCAAGATTAGAGTTCTGAAAAAGAGTGTAGAATATAATGAATGGCAATGAAGAGAAAGTACGACATATTGTAAAAGGCTATTTGCAGTGTAAGATATATTGCGTTCTACTCCTTTGCACTCTGTTTCTTTGGTTGTATCTCTAGAGATTTCCTTTCATTCTTTCAGTTTTCTTCTTGTCCTATTCCACCTACCCTCCTTTCATCTAGTTACTGATGCACAGAAAAAAGTATTCAAAAATCATTTTCTCACCAATTCCTTTCCTTTGATTTTCTTTTTTATTATCCTTACGTTTTCTAAGCCTTTTTATTATTATTCCACAGTGCATTTTTTCTCATTTAATTTATGTAGATAATATTTTCTGCCACTACCTTTCCCTCATTACCTTTCTCTGAAATTCCCTTTCCTTTTTTTTTCCTATTTTTCTCTTGTCTTTTCCTACGTCTCATCCTCCCTCAATCTCTTATCGTTCGCTGTACTTTTCCTCTCTTCCTACCATAGATTATTCATCTGCTACCAACAAATCAGAATCTAAATGACAGATTTTAGAAGTGTTCTAAATCTAGATCACCAGCAAAAAAGCAAAAGTTGTAACAGCATCGCTTTTATGGTATTCGTACTGTTTGTAGGTTACAATGAAACACTCCAGATCATCCTTAAGAGTGAATAAAATAAATATTCAGAGAGATGGATGAAATATATTCAGATGCAGCCACAGATTAAAGTGTGATTCAAGTGAAACAATTTTCTATTGTTTTCACTCAAGATAGTACTTACTGTGAACAATGCGTTGAGATCAAAATGAAGCTCTGTAGTCAACATCAGGGATAAGAGCTCTTTGAATCTTAATTTGTGTACAATTGTGTCTGAGCAGCAGCTTTTTTCCCCTATTTATTACTCTGATTTATTAATACTACAGATAAACAAATGAAGAATGTGAATATGTGAATCTAGCGCTGTGTGGAAAGCAAAAGAAGGACCTGGAAATCACCAGAGAATTGAAGACAGTTTTCATTCACTACTTTTCTTTGCAGAGTCAAAGTTTATTAACCTCTATTAAAAATTAATTGAATACATAAAATGAGCCCCATTCCACAGGTCACATAAGATTTTGGGAACTCTTTAGAAGAACATATAAATCCATCACTTTAAAAAGGAAAAAGTTTTTCTACATGGAAATTACAGATAGATAATAAGCAAATATTTGAGCATGGATGAAGGTCTGGCTAGTCCTTCCTTCCAGTTGTTGCCCAGATAAACAGAGCAGGGAGGAATTACCTATTAGGCAATGCTGTCCTACCTTTGCAAGCAGATGGAGAGCAAACCTGCCCTAGTTCTGTAATTCTCATGGCAGCTGAACCTGGGGACGAGCAGGACCTGTGGAGCTCCTCCTTTCCCAGGTCCAGCCCACTGCAAGGCTGAGCACGTACTCCTTCCAGAGACACAGGCACAGTATTAACATGGATGGGTTCACAGACTTACAGAACTGTGTCTTTCTCAGCACAGCTCTCATCCCAGCATGAGCAGCACTGACTGTTCCTCTGCTTGAGTTTATCAGGATAAAGTTCATTAGTGGAGTACATACACACACAATACACGAGCCTCTTGCTTAGCTGAACTGTACATGCTCAATCAAGCAGGTCCCTAAGCCACAGCTTCTCTGAGCTGTTCTCACTGGGCACTCAGGACTCTCCACCCTGTGGTGTCTCATTCTTGTTTCTCTTGGGCAGCCAGTGTTGTCACGTTTCCCATCCCACTTGTTCTCTCAAATCTACCTTGTTTCCTTCCTTTCCCTACATTTGATTCTTAACATCACCTAGTAAGTTTCTCACATCCTGCAATTCCCTGAAAACATCTTTTGATAAGTTATGCACTCCCCCAATCCTCTGCTGTCAGTAAGTCCCATGCTCTTTGAGACATCAAGGCACTTCAGTTGCATGCTGTTAGGGAGAGAAAGCTCCTTTCTGTCACTCCTTCTGACCAGGTACAGTGGCCTCACTGTGTGGTCTTAGAGATTAATCATTTGATAATTAAACAAAAATTACTCCCACATTTTATGTAGAATTCATCATTACTTAAAAAGAGATATAGATAAGATGCATACATAGTTTAAACTACTCATACCCAAGGATAAAAATAATTATAAGGGCACACCTGTCTTGAGATATCTCTTAGAGGATTTGATTTTTTACCTTTACAGACTCTATCTCTTCATTCACCACAGGGATAATTTGAATGGTTTAATGCATTTATCAAACTTTCACATGTCTAATAAGGTACTATGGCCCATATGTGTATTCACATATATAGGTATTAAAAAGGTGAATAAATAATAAGGGAACAATTTACTGATTGATAAAAATTCTGATATTTAAAATTAGTATAGCTTTGGTTGTTTGAGATATGATTCTATCACCTGTTATTTTGTAATAATGTCAAATATCAGTAAAAACATTTAATTAACTTTTTTTCCAAAGAGGCTATCTCCATGAAATATTCAATTTGTTTTTATTTTTATTATTTTTAGTCCAGGATAAATAAAATGAATTACAATTATACAAATAAACATTATTTTAAGGCTCTAGCAGCAGGAAATAGCTTCATAACAAAATTATTTAACAGCTGTCTATCACTATTGATCAGCATGATAATGCTTTCTCTTTTTCATTTATCAATTAGAGTTATTTCATGGCATTGTCTTCAACAGGTTGTGTAGTGAGGGTTTAAAAAAATAAGCAGATTCAGGGAACACATTTAAATATGGAAGTGGCAAAACAGCCTATCTTCTTTCATTTTGACCTGGAAATGTCTTCTGTCTTCTTTGTACAGTAAGTAAGTTGTCTTTTTTTGTTTGTTTTATTTTTGATCACTAGAATGGCAAGTGATTGTTCAGGCTCTAATAAAATAAGCACTTCATTTATATTACATCAATGCTTGTGATAGGCTGAAAATTCTGCCTGCTAACTGGAACTAAGATGATTTTGTCGAGACTTGTATTTTTTGTATGGATTGTATGGTAGCTGTGTAGTTAAACCAGCATAGTTATTTAGTTAGAACTGCTGGAAAGTGAAGGTGATTGTTTGGGTTTTTTTGAGTCAGTTAAATTATTACCAAAACTGAAAATAAGTATTAGATGAGAAAAAAAAAAAAAAAGGACTATATTTTCCAAAGAAACAAAGGACATTGTGAGCATTAAGCAGCACTGCAAATAAAATGTGATACAGTGAGGAGGATGCTAATGCATATATTTAGAGATCTATCTGCTAGCAAACATTGATGGAATAGAGAAGGAAAGAAAAAGATTTTGCCCACAAATATCTCTATACAGTAAATTCTATAAATAAAGTGGCTAAAGGAAGTAAAAAGAATTTATAAGCTCAAAATCAGTTGAACTATTCTTTGCCCAAGTAGTGGTTTCTCTGTCCATGGACAGCTCTGATTTTTGTTGGAGAGAGTCTTTATGTTATTGTCCCTGTATTCCTGCTTTATACATGTTGTTGTCAATAACATGCATATGGATTTTGTTGATTTTCAAGCAAGTCAAGCAACAGGTAACTTCTGAAAGGCTTAGCTCAGTTATCTTGAATCCATCCTAGCTGTGGCTATCAGAGGAATTTTCTGTTTCTAAACAATTCCCCTTACAGCTGGGAGAAATGTGCAGGAGCATTTTGGAAAAAAACAATTATGTTCACATGCTTTTCCTTTAAAAATAAATTAAAAATCAATTAATTCTACATGTCAACTTCCAGTGAAAATCAAAAATCTATTTTCATTATTTTGTTTGGTGCTAACTTAGTGTTTCCCCCTAAATTCCTGAGTAGCATGTTACTTTACTTTCAAGTAATAATATTTGTGCACATTTGCAGTCTGATTTCTCCGTGGAGATGGAAGCAGATATAGAGTCTGTATATAATCTAAGAGCAAGCAACTTGTTTCCCTTCATGTATATTTTCAGTCTAGAATAATCACAATTAAATGGAAAGGAAAGAATTTATATTTTATCCACAGTAGCAAGACCTAGATTACCTTTCTTAAGAGTTTAAGGGCTGACTTAAGCTAGAGATCAAGACAGACAAACAAACAAAACAAACAAACAAACAAAAAACCACAAAAAAACCCCACCCTAATAACATTGCAGCACACCCAGTAAGACAGAAAATTCCATGTTTGTTACAAAAAAAGAACTTTTAATTATTTACAATTCAGCCATATTTCAATAATTGTTATCACATGTATTTATTTATTTAGGGACCTTTTCTCTCACCTTCCTCTCTCTTTCCTCTTTTTTTTTTTTTTTTTTCTATTTTAGATTGAGTGACTATTGAAATAAAGAGTAAGAGATGGCAGCTGTCAGGAGAAAGCATATAGCAAAAAGTCTATGTAAATTATAAGCCCAAAGAGTCCAACAGTCCCCTAAGGAACTGAAGAGGTCAAAGACATAGCTTCTGACTCACTCAATTAAAAAATAGTCTAAAAAAAGAAATCCAGGTTGAGAAAGCAGCCTGAAATGCTGTAGAGAGTTCTAGTTAAAAAGAGACAGTACAGAAAATAATGCATTTGGAAATCAAATTAAATATACAAGCATATTAAGAACTTGTTCACCTTCAAAAATAGCAATCTTATTCCTTGTGTCAAGAAAACATCCTTCAAAATATAAATTCCAGTCCTGATATGCAGTCCTGGCTAAAAGTTCAAGCAGCCCAACCCTGAAACATGGTAGGGTATCACAGAATCGCAAGATAATTCAGGTTGTCAGAAACCTCTGGTGTTCATCGAGCCCAGTCACCTGCTCAAAGCAGAGCTAACTTCAAAGTAGATCAGGTTGCTCAAGACTTCTAGTTAAGTTTTGAAAATCTCCAGGAGCCTCTCTGGATAGTACATCCTGGTGTTTAAACACTTGTATTATATTTTTTCCTTTTTTCTGTGGGCAGAACTTTCAATTCTACATTCAGTATCTTCTGTTTTAGCCTGATTCTGTCTTTTCCCCCACTTTCTGTAATGGATAAATATAAAACACTTTATAAAGCCAAAGCTTGAGCATGCATGTAAGCAAGTTTTATAGTCCATAACCTGAGGGGCTGTGTGAAAGTTACACTTCTTTGCCAGCCATACCACAATCAGAATAGGATTTGTGCTGGAAATTTTACAATCATCTTAATACTAATTTTCCAAGAAGAGAATCTTATACTTCCTTCCCAATATGCCCTGGCATCTTCCAGTTACCCTTTCCCAATGACACCATTTCACTCACCACTGAAGAAGTTATTATTTTCTCTGTCCTTCCCTTCTACTACACAGCCATAGCATATAAAAATCCATCTTTTTTTTTTTCTTTCTTAAGAATTACAAAACTGATATTTTCTGAGTCTCATGTGACCATGATTATTTGTAACTGAAGTAATTTCAGTACTGCCCTGGAGCAAAAATGCAGGTGCCATAAGTTTTTCTCAGCACACTGAAAGATTGATTTGGCTCTGGTGTTTCTGCTTTCCCAGCCTGCTTGTCTGACTAATTAGATGTTGGGCTCTGTAGATGGTTTTGAAGTTGTTTATTCCCTGTCTAATGACATTACATGTGTCACAGGAACTAATAATGTGAGGTGCTTGGCTTGGGAAATACACAGGAAACAGCTGGGGTTAGCCACTGCCAGCCTGCAGAGAGTCTTGTTTTCTCTTTACCCACAAAAAACCAAACTAACAATAAAAAACAAAAACAAACACAAACAAACAAACAAAACCACCAAAAACACCAAAAAAACCAAACAAGACAAAACAAAAAACCCAAACAAACAAAAAGCCCCAACATCTGAGAAAGGGAGGGAAAGAAAGAAAGAAATAGAAATTTATTAACACTCAACTGTATATTAGATATATTACTAATACATGTTCCATATTTCAGAGATGAAACAAAGGCACTACTTCTGTACATCTCTTCACCTGTTCTTCAGTTTTGACTTGCAGCAACTTTGGGCACTACTCACTTTTAAGTTTCTGGCAAATATCCTAGTAGACTGTAGCTGAAAAGTAAATGCATATTTGTAATAAAGAAACTATAGCATTGGGCTTTCCAGTGGATTCTAGATTTATTTCATACTTTTCCCCTAAAGCACTTTTGTATTCCAAATGATCACATCTGGCAGCTGCCCAGGTAAAAGAGCCCTGCCAGTTCAAACACACACTGCCAGGATATTAATATTCGTGCTGCGTTTTGCTCTTCTCATTTGAGTACTTAACTCTCTGAGAGACAGGGAGATCCATGGGGAACACTGATGTGGGAGCTCCGTCTAGTTGTGCATCGAGACTTCATTAAAAAATGAGAGAAGAATACAAATTTTGGAAGCATAAGCCCACTCCTGCCCTTGGAGAGGTTTATAAAATAATAGCTGTCAAACATCAGCTAGGGCTATAACCTGACAGTTGCTGAAGCTGTTGGCTTTTCTAGCTTTAACCAGAAGAAAGCAACAGGTTTATGCTACAGTTTCTGGAAGATACTTAAGAAAATGTAATCCATTGACTACAGACATCTATAATGAGGAAAGTGAAATATGTTGCACTTTACAATTAAAAGAAATCCATTGGCAAATCTCTTTTTTTTTTTTTTAGCCATTAAGGGTTGTATTAGATGAACTTAGGGTGTATTAGTTTATAAAAAGAGATTCCAATATACATATTCTAAATGAAATGTATTAGAATTTTTTTATTGATTTTATCAGAATTTCTTTTAAAATACACTCATTATAATAATTACGAGAAAGAAAAATTTATGTGTGATGCTATTAGCATACCCAAAATTGATTCCTGCCTCCTCCATATCTTCAGAAATCTTTGTTATGCTGTCTGTAAAAAGTAAGCCACTATACAATAGCTAGAAGGTGTATAGAGGAAGTTTTTAGGTCTATTTTATGAGGAACAGTGGTGCAAACCTTCAAAGTGTTCCTAGAACTCCTGTTAAAACTAAAGGCAGTTGCAAATGATCAGGAACACAGAAACTCCTCTAGTAAAATAGCATTATAGGTATGGAGAAAGATTTTGATTTTTCTCTCCTTCATTCTAAATGGATTGGTTTTCAGTACAGATGTAAATTTCTTTTCTAGGCAAAGTGGATCATACCAAGAAGAGCACAACCACACATGATGGGGAAAAGCAGGTACACTGAGGGCCTAGCTCATTGCTTACTGATCATATTCAGCACAGTTCTGTTCTTATGTTCAACCAAAAATTTTTTTCTCTCCATCAGCTAAAAGAACTCATCTTTCAAGTTAAGGAAAGATTCAGTACATTTTAGAATATAGTCACAAGATTGACTAAATAATCCCTGATTGTTACTCCTGTGGTCTATTACTTTAAGTCTTTATTGTTTGTCCCTTTATCTCCTTATTTTTTTCTCCTTCACATAGAGAAAAAAATATTTATCTAAGCTTTAATTTCTTTTTTTGCTGAAGTTATAAACAAAATAAAATAAAATTACAAAAATTAGCTTGTTGTGTAGAGGGAGGTCTGGAAACAGGCTTTGATTCCAACCAAGATTCACTTTAACTAAAATGTGCATGGTAAACAAAAATTCTGGCAATGGGATATGTCATGTCATCAAAAAGAAAAATTTTCAAAAATCTTAGATTTTTTCAAAATACAAACAGTGGGGTGTAAATGAAATGGCATTTTATGAGGTTAATGTTTTATGACAAAAACTATGGACAGATTTAGTTACCATTGACAAAGACAATTACAGAAAGCACTGGAGCTTTATTTTAGCAGAGGGCAGAAGGACAGGTCAGGGCTACGGGCAGCTGCTAGGAGAAGGTAACACAGTCCCTCTAAGCCTGAACACCTTTTCTGCTTAACAGTACAGTGCAGGGATTTTGATGACAGCTTAACCTCTTGTCAACCTTTCTGGAGAATGCACAGCAAGTAACCATGAACTTTTGGAGCTTATGCATCACAGAAAATCAACTGTTCTTTAGGCTGAATAAGCCTTATCTAATGTTTTATATTTTTTCAGCTAAAAATACAGTGGATGAACAGTTAATAAGACATATATGAGAGCATAACATTTGCACACTATTGCTGTTACAAATTCAGCTTGTGTTACAAAACTAAGACTTAAAGAATCCATTTCAGAACCCAGCTAGTTTGAAAAAGTGACTTGATAATTTCAGACTATTTGCAAGGAGTGTTTTTGTTCAATGCTGAACATGTAAGCACATTAGAACAAAGGTTAGTCTCATGCTCTTTTGCTATTGTGGCCAGTCACCAAAGAACACTTTTCCATTGCACTCTTGCAAAGAAGTCCTAGAACCAAATAAGAAATACGTATTTTTTTTTTAATCAAGGAATTGTATGGTGTAGTTTCATAATTGCATGGCAATAACTTTGACATCAACTTGTAGAACAGAGACAGAAAAATGTAACTAATGCTAATGCTAAACAGTCTTTTCTATATACACATATATCCATATGCTGTGGAAATGTCTACAGAAACACAGGGATAACTTGACTTATGTGAGACACATAAGCCTATGTGATTACATACGTACTTTCATGACATTCACTAGACAAAGTGAATTTGCTTGTCTAGACATTGAACTAGACATTTGCTTATCTTGAATTATTTTTCCAGAAAAAGATTCCAACTCTCATTTTCCTGTACTAGTTATGTTAATAGACATTATCTGTATGGTTACATAAAACTGAACACTAACTACAGAACTGGTATTCTTCTGCTGCTGTAGCACTGTATGGGGGTACTTAGAGAAGTGAATCATTAAATAATTATGCAATCAGCAAATTGATTGATTGATTGATTGATTGGTCTAGTTGGTGCCAAATGAGATAATTATAGCATAGCAACCCTATTTTAAAATAAAGTGATTTTTTTCAGTCCATTTCCAAGCTCTGTGTACCTGTATTATTAAACCAAATCCCTAATGAATATTCCTATTTATATATCATAATTTGATGTCTCCAGTGCTCAAAGGCTGAGAGTTACTATTTCTTTTTGCCTTAATACTATAGCTGCATTGCTGCTCAGGTTTTCCACAGGAAGCTGTATGGGTAAATTGAAATTCTGGCCTGTAGCTGCATGACTTTCAATTGGGAAGGAATAAGCACCTTTATTTCACCTACAAATGGCAATATTTTTCATTTTTCCTTAAAATGGCATACAATCAGAAGAAGAGGACTGCAGTGATGGACAACAACTATGGTGTAACTAACAAAGATGATGCTACATCACAACTCCATTTCAAAACTGGTAGAGGTATTAGATGTGCTAAAGCTGGAAGGAAATTATATTTACAAAAAACTTAATTAACCAAGGTATGCCATGAACATGACGGAGTTGTGATACAACATGATATACGAGGCTACCATCCACCCCATTGCCAAAATCTCTGAGTTTTTCAAAGCAGTGAAAATTTTGCAAAAGAAAATACATTCGACCATTTTTATTTTTTTTTTTAAGTTACTAACCTTTCCTGGAAGACACCTATTCATTCTCACAGCTCCATTTTGAACAGTAAAGAATGTAAGTTTTGGGCTCTGTAAATTACAGGCCATATAAGACATGCTGCACAAAGCAATGTGGTTCTATAGTAAAAAGAGATAAATACAATATGCAGCTGAACTAATGATAAAAAATCTCCTGTAAAATTAAAGCCTTTACGAAATTTAGGATGGTATAAATTTTTAGAGTATGACTTTTCTTAGGAGTACTCCAGAATTTTTATTAAACAAATGTTTTCCAACTAAAACAATTGTGTGTGTGTGTGTGTGGATTTGCCCACTTTCTTAATTCCTTCACCAGAGAAAACTAAACCTAAAACTTCAATGGTTAAAATGAACCTTGTCTTGTAAAATCAAACCTAAAATTTCTTCCTTTCAACAACTCCTGAAAGTATTTGCATGACAAATGGAAATGTGTCGTGTTTTTTGTTTGGTATTTTTTTTAAGGTCTTTTCAGGTTTCTTGGGAAATGGCAGTTTCAGCTAGGCTTGCTATTTCTCCAGCTCAAATGCTTACAATTTAAATATTTGTAAAGAGTGAGAAAAATAACTCCATTTTCTATAGCTGATTCTGAAACCTTTGTTCCCTTTCTTTGAATAGGCATAGGCAAACATGTAATTTGTCCTGGCTTTTGTCTAACTGCAAACAATAGATTAAGTTCAGCTGAACATGCAAGGGAAAAGACAAAAGCAAGCATTGTCAAGCACTTTCCATTAGCTGACTTTTTTTTTCAAATGAAAATGCCAGAGTGCAGTGAAGCTTTTCTTCTCTTTGTTTTAATAATCATACCCAGTGGTTATGGCTAGCCTGTTCACTCACTCTCAAGAAAATTGAAAGGTCAAGACACATACAGAGTTATGGTTGGGGTGATAGCATAGGCTTGTACATCTTCTTTTGGATCACAGCTGCAAAAAAAGATGTAAAATGTTTAATTATTTGAAGGGTAATCCAAGGGTTTGTTGAGATATTATTTTTTCCTCATATCTAATCTAAATCTACCTATCCTCCTTCAGTATAAAGCCATTCTCCCTTATCCTATCACTACATGTCCTTGTAAAAAGTCCCTCCCCAGCTCTGTTGCGTCTGGAGCTTTCTCTTCTCCAAGCTGACAGGTAAATCAAGCAGGGAACAGCTGCAGCCCACAATACTTCTGTGTTAGCGTGGATAAAACCCTTGCACTGTAATATTTAAGTGTGAAGGAAATTATAGAAGAATGTACTGGGGGGCAAATTTTATACAACAAAATCATACCCTGCATCATCCCTGGCTGTATAACTTCTACTTGGAAAGAATAAAAACTTTTCTTTACTCACCCACATAGATATACACTACACTAGATTTACTTAAAATATACTTATCTGACCCATTTCCTTATATCTTGACCACATTTTGCAAGAGAGATCAGATGTGGTCTGTAGCAGTCTGACCCTTTGATCACATCACAGGTTTACAGACCTGCTATTAAAAATTAATACAGGGAAAACAAGGAGCTTAATATAAAAATCCAACCCATTGAACACTGAAACTTCATAGTGATATGCTGCCTTATTTTACTGAAAATGATAAATACATATCCTAATTTGATACCCATATCCTAAGGTTAACTTCTTTGTTGTAATTTTGCTATGTGGAAAAGTTTCTGGTTCTTTTAAAACTGTGGGGAAATCCCAAATTGGCATTAAAAACAAGGTATATTAATTTCAATAAATTTTGCTGAACTTCTGTATAAAAATGTTCTCATGAATCGGGTAACTGACAATCACATAGTTCATCAACAACACAGGAAAGGACATTTTTCTCCTCTGTTCTTTGGGTACATGAATCCAGCACTCTATAGACTCAATGATCATTCTTGTTGGAATCACTCTTTTTTTTATAAAATAGGTTTGTAATAAAATAAGAACTTCACAAAGTATATGATTTCCTACCCTGCCACACAAGCTTTTAATTTTGCTAAATATTAGCAACAGACAAGTAGATTTCTGCTCATTCCATTGTATGAGGAAATAATATTTTAAAAAATCAAGCTTTGTACTAATTACATCATTTGAAAGAAAAGAACTGAGCTAAATCTAACTTTACTAGTTCTCATTTTAATTGTGGAACTCATTGATATGAAAAATAAGAATCAAAAATTTGCTCTTTGGAATATTTCTTAGAAGTTTTGCATTGGGACACTGTCAAGCAAGACAGCAAAAATGAAAATCACCTTCAGAGTGATGGTGAATGGCTCTAATCCCTGACATGCCAAGTGAAGGGGTCACTTTTCCTCTTCTCTGAACCTCTCTGTCTCTGCCAATTTGTTTTTCTCAAAATGAAATTCTATGATAATTTCAGTCAAATGCATACATCATTTTGTGATGTCCATGGCATGTTGTGGGAAAGGCATATTTTGATTAATCAGGTGTTTGTAAATATAACCTTCTTCCAACTTTAGCTCAACAGCACACCAGATAAACAGTCAAAAAATCTGCCCAACATCTGTAAAGGAATATTTTAGAACTTTATCAATGAGTTTAGTGCTATAGATGTGCAACAATTTAGTAATTTGGGAGAGAAATTTTAAATCTAACTCTATTTAGTAGGTTTTCATAGTGGAATATGTTGGTATGAAAGGATAAACATGTTAAAGTTTTGCTAAAACAGAACAGACAGTGTGAAAGTGATCATGAGATTAAACAGTGTATTAAAAGCAGATGAGTTTTGGCACACAAAGCAGTTTTCCTGTGTTCCTGGTATCACTTTGATTCCTATGCTCAGCATAGCATGAATGAAGTAAGGACCGAAATGCTGTATTTCTTCTTGCAATGAGCTAAATAACAGTTTAGATTTTCCTTAGATAAATCTACATCTGAATTAGAAACTACACCATGTACAGGAAAATATGGATTCTGCTAAGTAATGTACAGTTTGATATAATTGAATTAGCAATGCTTTTAGAAATAGGAGGGTGCTTGTCTGATAAGGTTGAAGAGCAAAAACAAGACAGTACACAGAGTTCAAATTTAGGTTTGGCTGGTGGATTTATGTCTGAAGCTTCTCACAGTCAGGTCTGCTCATTTGTGAACACTGGAATAAGGGAGATTTCCTGAAAATCTATGAGGAAGGATGCAGGTTTTTTTATATGCCACAAAATCCATTGTGAATCTCATTTTGGAAGACAGGAAGTTTGGAATCTGAAGCACTGAACAAATCCTATACTGCATGAATGAGACTTTTCAGGACTCTGCCTTAGCAACACCAAGCAACAATCAGATGCTCTGGTATCAAGGGTAGCTGGCAACATGGAACAGCTTGCTAGCACTGAGATCTGATGGCTTGTAATGTGTAGGATATGATTACTAATTCAAATTAAGAAGCATTGGCATGTGCTTGTTTAAGATAGGAAAGACACAATGCTAGCACCAGAAACCATTGCATTTCAGAGACTTGCATAGCAGCCTCACCAAATAGACTCATTGGGTCAACTGTTGCCACTACAAGAAAAGTGAATCCTACGGCAAATGACAGTGTGAGTTCTGTAAAGTCAGTAAGCATTTCTGTGTCTGAGCACATATGGTGTGAGCACTGTCATGGGTTTTTTGTTTTTTTTTCTGTTTCACTCAACTTTAAAGGCAGGAAGTTCCTAAACGGTTTTCCTGTAGAACTCTATTAGAGACTGTCAGATGCTTTTAGTGCCAGGCTTTGTCTCATATAAACTGTCACACATCCCCGACTGCTTTGACTGCTGCTACTCCTGAAAGATGAGTGCTGGAAAAGAAAATGACCCATGAAAATCCCTCCTCATGACTGCACCTGCCTGTACTGCTTCTGGTAAAGGAGACCATCAACACCTCACAGCTGTTTCCTGTGTGCTTACCTTCATGTTCTGTTTTTTATCCTAGCTTTCATCTTTTGTATTTGAGGTCTGTTGTATAAACGAGATTATCTGTTTTCAGTCTAGACCGTGTTGGAATTAGGGAAGGAAGAAGCAGGAAGGTAACTCTTAAGTGAATGGCCATAAAGGGATCAACTCCATGACCTTGGTATTATTAGCACCATGTTCTAATTAACTGAACTCATATCAATCTGGCAGGAAGGTATCACAAGCAGGGATGGAGTATGAAGCCCCATCAGAAGTTCTGCAGTTTGTGACTTTCTCTTCCATTCTTTCATGTCTCTCTTCCTTGGTGAAAATGTTTCTGTCTGTTGCAGCAAAGTTAACAGGCACAGACTGACGAGGGATGTGCAGGGATAGCGGGTTATAACAGTCTGGCATGTTCTCCTTGTATATAGTAGTAGCTGATTCACTGGCACATGAATTTCAGGAAAAGCTCAATCAATCTAAATTATGAGAATCACCTACCTAGAAATGCTAGAGCTAAGTTGGTATGAGCTTTTTAGCAGTGACGGGGCAGCCTCAGCTGCAGGCTACTATTCATCAGCTAACTTTCCAGTTTCTGCTGCTTACTTGAAATAATCCTGAAAAACATATATTCTTCTTTGGTTATAGAAAATAAATCTTTTACTTGTACAGGAATGTCAGGTTAAGCCGTTCTGAGTTTGGGTTACCAAATAACAAACAGAGTAGATCAATAGTTTACAGAATTGAACATCAAACATCCCTACTAATGCATGTCTGCATGTTCTGAAGTATGCTGTTTATTTTACTCACTTTAAAAATGATTAAAAATTCTCTCCATTTAAAATAAGTAATTTTCCCAATGGACATTATATTATATCAAATTTTCTCACTTTAATTCAGTAAATTAATTATATTGTATTGTCTGCAGTTGTTCTACTAAATATGAGAGAAACAATATTTGAAAGTGTATAAAACTATCTTAACATTGTTTTATTATTTTGTTTTAAAGACATTTTTACCATCAGTGTGATTTACTACTGAGGAGATGAATTGCTTGAACTTTCATACATTTTCTGTGGACCACTATTGACTGTGATTTCTATAACTGGAAGTATAAGGAGAGTATCAATAAGCAGACCAGCACTTTTAAAAATCCACTGTGCTTAAAATCAAGCCAACCCCGCCCAAAAAAAGCCACAACAGGCATGATGTAAAAAATGTTCAGCAGTATGGTATACACTATAGACTAGTATTCTGAATCTCTGACAGGTTTGTCTAAACTCGTCTTGACACACTCTTATAACATGTGTTTCTTAAACTAGAAAGATTAAATTTATTATAGTACTTCCATAAGTGCAGTAAATATTCCCTCAACTGCTGTCTATGCATATGGTCAGCAACAAGATGCTAAACTTTCTGAACCCTCTGTTCTGATCCAGTGAGACACTCATTTTTCTATTGGAATCTGCTTTGAGGAATGAGTGCTAGGTCTCTGTAGTGGGTTGGACACCAGGTATCTCCTGAGGCCACTCTCTATCTCCCCTCCACAACTGGACAGAGGAGAGAAAATACAACAAAGGATTCATGAATTGGGATAAGATCTGGGAGAGATCACTTTCACCATCATTGGCAAAACAGACCCAAAGTGGGGCTATTAATTAAATTTCTTACTGACAGAATCAGAGGAAATGAGTGAGAAGTAAAACAATCTTAAAAACACCTTCCCCCCACCCCTCCTTCCTTCTAAGTTCTACCTCCTCCCCACCAGCGGTGCAGGAAGATGGGAAATGGGAGTTATGGTCAGTTGTTGTTTCTGATACTGTCAGGGAGAGGAGTCCTTCCCCTGCCCCCCGTGGGGTCCCTCCCACAGGAGACAGTCCTGCATGAACCTCTCCAGTGTGAGTCCATCCCATGGGCAACAGTTCTTCACAAACTGCTGTCTCGTGGGTGCAGTCCTTCAGGCACAGCCTGCTCCACTGTGGGTCCCCCCCCAGGGCCACAAATTCTGCCAGGGAAAACCTGCTCCAGCATGGGCTCCTCTCTCCATGGGCTGCAGGTCCCTGCCAGGACCCTGCTTCATCACGGGTTTCCCATGGGGTCACAGCCTTCTTCGGGGATCCATCTGCTCCAGTGTGAGCTCCTCCACAGGCTGCAGGTGGATCTCCATATCCTGGTGGTCCTCCATGAGCTGCAGGGGCACAGCTGCTCCACCATGGGCTGCACCACAGGTGGCAGGGGAACCTCAGCTCCAGTGCCTGGAGCACCTCCTGCCCCTCCTGCATCTTGGTGTCTGCAGAGCTGTTCACATGTTCTCACTCTGCTCTTCCCTTGCTTCAATTTTCACCTGCACAATAACTTTCTTTCCCTTCTTAAATATGTTATCACAGAGGCATTGCCATCATTTGTAATTGGCTTGGCCTCAGACAGTGGCAGGAAGCCCATCCTGGAGCTGGCTGGCATTGGCTCCACCAGACATAGGGGAAGCTTCTGGCAGCTTCTAATGAAAGCCATTCCTGTGGCCCTGCTGCCTGCTACCAAAATCTGGCCACAGAAATACAGTCTCTCAGCAGGTTGGTCAGTATAAAATTACTGTTCTGAGTAATTTATACATTGCTGTAGTAAAGTTAATTTGGGTTGTTTGTTTGATTTAGTAAATTTTCCTCTGTTAAAATAAAGTTAAAACTCTCACAGAGTTTTGGGAACTACAAATTGACAATTACCTAGCTATTAGAAGCAGGAGTTTCAGCCAATGTCCCTTCACCTTGACTGATCTCCTTAGTGAAGTCCTCCCAGTTCATTACTGGAACAGTTGGATATCCCCTTGTCTCCTGTTATTAGATGCCCAAGACTGCTGTCCTTTGCCAGAAGATGCTTTGCTGAACTGAGGAATTACTGAGAGATTCACTTGGACCTCTTAACTCTTCCTATAGAAGGTTCCAAATGCAGCAGAAAGAGATGAATCAATGAAGAGCTGATATACCTGTGTAAGGAGGACGCAATAAGAGCACAAAATGCAGAGAAGGCTGAAGGGTAAGAACGGTGAGGGCACACTGAGGCTGTACATCTGATGCTGCAGAGCAGTACAGCAAATCTGGTGATGTTCTGCTGTACAGAGGCTTTGGCTACACAGCAGCAGCCGCAGATGCTTTTGGGTGCACAGGTCAAATACAGTATTCATTTATCTAAGGTTGCCTGTTTAGGTCCTAGTACATTTGCTATGTAAGGACAGAAATGTATAAATATAAGGCAGAAAATATGTGCTCAAAATAATATTTCTGAGTTTGATATTTAAAGACCAGACAATCTAATTTAAATCTATAATTAAAATATTTTGTGTCTATTCAATTTCAATTTCTCTGCTAACTTTTTTTTTTTTTAAATAAAACTGAGTCATTTTTAGTTGTGTAATTATAACATGAGCTTTTTAGCAATATTTTATTTTATGGAAAACATTTATATCCAGGGGTGGATGGATATTTTAATTGATTTTTCACACTTCAGTGCAGTCAGTTCTTACAAATACTTCTTGTTCGTTCTCAGTAGTGTCCCAAACCCAGATTTAATTTTGATGTGGTAAGGGAGTTACTGTGCCTAGAATTCCAATATATTATTTAAAACATTTTTCAAGTTTAATGTCAAATAAATCTGTCCATTTGTTTTGTGGATATTAAGCGTCATCTTATATGTTCCAAGTATCTCTGAGTTTTAAGCTGTCTACACAACATAAATGGTGGAATAGAATCTGCATTCTTGGCCTGAGTTGTAATTTACTTTTCAAATCATCTCAGTGAAACAGAAAGACTTCTTAAATAGGGTTTTGATCTTGAAACATCTAACTCCATTTGGATTTAAGCATGAAAATTCTCACCAAAAGGAAAGTCTGATACAGTGTCTGGCTGATGGTTAGTAGATAATTTAAAAGGTAGTTAATATTTTCAACTGTCATTATAACAGCTGCCTGTATACTGGACTAGAATTTCCTAGTTTTATCCATTAAACTTTATGAAAAATAGCATACATGAAAATAAAATTTTGTAATCTGTTAGTTTTTTCCAATTGATAGTGTAAATTAAGTGTAATTGCTGAACAATTAATACTTAAGTATAATTATACCTTCCCTTTCTATTGCATTATGGGTTTCCTTACAATAAATATTGCTCACTTGCTCACAGACAAAATTTGTGCATAATTACGAAATGAGCTCTGATATTATGCATTGGCCGAGTTAAAGGGTACAAATCAATGTGCATCACTAAGCAATATACAGAAGGGTTTGGCAAGGTAAGGGTTAAGGGAAGATATGTCTTTTTGCTCAGGCCAATACTGTCATTGAGGAGAAAAATTTGCTCTTTAGACTATGGCAAAGATGTTTTTCTTTACCCCTGCCCATACCATTCCAGCAGTAAATTCAAGTAGATCTAATCTTGATTGGCTTTATAGCTGCTGGGCACATTTTAGGAGCATGGCTTTAAAACTGAGGACAAACTCAGAGAAAATGTAAGCTGTGGCAGAGTGGCAGTGACTGGGAAAACAACATAAGTGTTATTCCTTTACAGGTTGCACACATGGGAGTCAGTAGCCTTTCGTACACACAGGATTCAGCAGTTTATCATCAGAACCAGAGAGGCCAGGGGGAGCCCAGCTTTTGCTGCCAGAGGACATCTTTCTGCAGAAGAAGTTTAATTAAATATGTCCTCCGCTGTATTTTTTCTTGTGAAAGGCTGGCCAATGTTTCAGTTAATACCCCTGTAAATTCCTTTGCCAAGTTTCTTTGACAACAGCTTTGTGAAGCAAAAGGTCCTAAGGTCAAATATATTTTGCCTCTTTGGGAATCTGAGTGCCCTCAACAGCAGCAGCTGGAAGGAAAGGAGAGCAAACGGGACTCATACAGATGATCTCTACCAACAAATATTGAATAACTGGTTTTTTTAATAGGATCATTTTCAAGTTATATTTTAATCTCTATAAAGACAATGCATTGTGTGCTGTAAAAGGTCTTTTATGTCACCAAGTTTCTGTTTGGGAAACAAAATTCTGTTTTTATCTGATATATACATATTTACAACAAAGTCGAACTTTATGTTAAAACAAATTAAATGCCCACAGAGTTTTATGTTCTATTTATTGAAGTTAAAACAAAACATATGTCAAATTTGAATGACTGTGTTAGCATTCCAAAGCTAAGGAACTTCTTGTGCTCTTGCATTCAGTGTCAGATCAGCTTATATTCATTGAAGTGAATGAAACTTTGGAATTATGTAACAGATGAGAAGCTGAGGTTATATATTT
Organism: Xenops minutus; assembly: GCA_035221455.1. Classification (NCBI taxonomy): domain Eukaryota; kingdom Metazoa; phylum Chordata; class Aves; order Passeriformes; family Furnariidae; genus Xenops; species Xenops minutus. Next base: position 83,205,676 of record JAWWEE010000001.1, on the reverse strand, counting down.
TCCTTTTGCACATGGACAGCTCTCCTTTAGATTACAAAAGCAGGGAGACACTGATGAAAATTATGAAAAATAGTTGAGTAATGTCCTGAACATGAAGCTCCTGTAATTGGGAATAAAATAACTGAAGCTAATTAGCTCTATCACTAAAAACAAACAAACAAACAAACCCACAAAATGACAACAAAAACCCGAAACAAAAACACCAAACAAACAAAAACAAACAACAACAGCAAACAACAAAACACCCAGATTGTCTAATGAGGAAAGTAGCCCTTAGAAGGCAAAATACCTCAGATCTACTACATAGATCTGAGCCATTCCTGGGGAAAGAAAGCTTAGTTTAGCACAGGCATGATTTATCTTCTCTGGGTTTCTGCCCCATATTGGTCCTTCCTCTTCTTCACAACATTCTTCATTCCTTAGGAAATCTGAAGAAGGCAACAGAGGCTTAATTACAGATTGCCATTACTCTAAGACTTAGTGAGCATGATGCACTTTAATTACTGCAAAATTATTTATTTCACTGCCTTTTACTGTTTCACTTAATTTCCAAAATTTCATTTTGCCTAGAAGACTGTCAGAGTAGTTAATTTTATTTAAGTAACTGATGAAGTAACCTTAAAATAATCTAGTTTCAGAGTTTAATTTTATAGGAAAAAAATAATTCTCTTTTAATCTTTTCTATCTGTTACATTTGAAGAGTTTTCTCAAATTTAAAATGCAAAATTCAAGATGAGAATAAGGAGCCAAAATTTTCATCTGGAAATAATAATTTTTCAGAAATAAATAAGGAAATAAAATCAGTATGGAATTCCTAGTGGGGAGTGAGAAATTTCTGAAAGGTGACACTGCAAAAAAAGATTTCATAATTAGGGCTAGGTAGTGGCAACCATAAAGTCAAACTTGCTAATATCTAACTTAATGATTTGATAAGTAAAAAGTACACAATTTAACACATGCATTAATAAAAAGCACAGTAATACTTGGATACTTAAATTATTTAAATTGAATATAGTTGGCATGGATTTATTTCAATATATCAATTGTACTGCAATCCTAAGATGATTAATTGCCTTCCAACTCTTCCCTCCTTGGGAGAAGTTCCATTGTTCAGCAAGAACCACAGCAAAGCCAGCTGGCAGCCAGAAATAATTGTCCCCAAATGGACCAATGGATCCTTCAGATGATCCCTTTTCAGCAAACCACTTAGATATATGCTTTCAATACCTGCTAAATACGTACCCCTTAAATAAACAAAAAAATATTCTGTAATAAAATGTTTCTCTTTACTTGAATATAAAGATGTAGTGAAATTTCTTCCTCAGAACATACTGACTGAAATGTGTATCCTAAGTCATTAGTGAAGGCCGTTTTACCAGTTAACATGAATTCTCATAAAAGTTTCATGTTATTCTTAAAATCAGAAACCTGAAGAGTATGGGGTACATAAACAGAGAAAGAATATTTCAAAGGAAAATAAAAATGTGTGTGTGTCTGTGTGTCTGTGTGTGTGTGTGTGTGACTGGATAAGAGCAAACTAACTAAACTAAGTTACTTACTACAAGTATATATCCATATGCAAATAGGACTGTAAGGAATTTCACCCACATTGTCCAACTAGACATTGTGTTGTGGTCATATTGTTGTACTAGTTCTATTGTAATTTCTAAAAAAGACTATTTTGAAAACACCAGCACATTAAACAGTTGGCAACACTGTGCCATTGTCATTGCAAGGACGCAGGGAAGAAGATGAGTAGCACAATGAAATGTATTTCCTTTTAAAGACAATTACTTATGCCATGTGTGAATAAATGTATCACTGCTCTCTGTGATTGTATGTGGTCAAATTAATGTAAAGGTATTAATGTAGTTTTTGACTATATATATATTTTGACTTTTTCATGAAGCGCAGGAGAAGACCATGTGAATATTCTCACCAGTTGCTGATCTCAATGCTTTAGCTAATTCATTATCCTGCTTCTGTCTCTTTGGCACTCAAATTGAGATATAATGGCTATGATTCTAAAAAGACTAAGACAGGGGATATAAGAACCGGCTTTCTCAACACAATTGTTATACTGTCCTAGCTGGACTTAAAACAATTATTTTTCTAGCAAATTGAGACACTCCAACTCATTTTTCTTTGGGCATGATGTGCAGAATGATGGACAGTTTCTCACAGAAAATGGAATTATTATTAGACAATAAAATTCAGATTGCTTGTTTCAAAATATTTATATCACAGGACAAAGGTACTACAAAGTTGATAGGGATTCCCCCTCTAGTAATTTCACCTGTCATCCAAATATTAGGTTCAGAGAATCATAGAACAGTTTGGTTTGGAAAGTACCTTAAAGACCTTCTAGTTCCAACCTACCCTACCATGGGCAGGAACACCTTTCACTAGATCAGAGCCCCATCCAGCCTGGGCTTGAACACTTCCAGAGACAGGACATCCACAGCTTCTGGGGTCAACCTGTTCCAGTGCCTCACCACACTCACAATAAAGAATTTTTTCCTTATATCTAATCTAAATATACCCTCTTTCAGTTTGAAGCTGTTCCCTTTGTCCTCTGATCATCTTTGTGGCTATCCTCTGGTCTCACTCCAAGAGGTCCATGTCCTTCTTATGTGGACACACAGTGAACATAGTACTCCAGGTGGGGTCCATCCATCAAATCCATGTCTCTCCAATTTAGAGAAAAGAATGTTGTGTGGGATGCTGGCAAAAATTTTGCACAAGTCCAGGGAGATGATGTCAGTTCTCTTATCCACCAATGCTGTAATCCTGTCACAGAAGACCACCAAATTTTTCAGGCATAATTTACTGTTAGTGAGGTTATATTGTCTACCACAAACCACCTCTTTATTTTTTGTGTGCCTTAACATAGTTTCCAGGAGGATCTGGTCCACGACCTTGCCAGACACAGAGCTGAGAATGACTGTAGTTCCCCCACGAATGAGTTTCCCATTTTTCATCAGTGTGAGCCACACTTGACTGCCATGACTTTTTTAATATGATGCTGTGGTGGTTTAGTTTTCTTGGGTTTGGTCTAGGTCTTCCCTGGTAACAGGGTTATAACTAAGGAAGTATTCCTTTACGTAATCAGGTGACTATAAGACAAGGAGGGGAGGTTCTTCTTTCTCTTCCTTTCAGGTGCTTAGAAGACAGTAGGTCTCAGCATGTTGACCTCTCTCTTACTGATGTCCACTGAGGCCTATCTGAGAAACTGTTGTCCGAAACTGCACAGAGGTGAAGGAACTGTTTTCTTGAGGGAAGATGGTGAGAATTGATTGTGTTAGTTACTTTATTGAGCTATTCCCTGAGTTTTCGAGTGTGTATATCTGTTTTGCTTTGGTTTTACCTATTTTTTCCTTTTTCCCTTTCCCTTTTACCCCTTTTCCCTTTTGGGGTTGTTTGGGATTCTTGATCTATATATACATAGTGTTTAGTTGTATATAACTGTAATATATGTGAGTATATATATATATATATATATTTGCTACAATTTTCTTTTGGTGCTTTTTTTCCCTTCTCTTTTGGGAGCGGGGAATCTGTGTGGCCAACAGCTGGGTTTGGCAGGGAGCTAACCCAAACCTCCACAGATGCCTGGTGGCTTAGCCCCTTCATCTGGTCCACTCAGGTCCTGAGGATGCATATCAGCAGGTCCCATGAACTTTTCCACCTTCAGGTTCCTTTGATGGTCTCGAACCTGATCTTATCCTACACTGAGCAGTACTTCATTCTCCCAGTCCTTGCTTTTGCCTTCTACCACTTGTGTGGTGTGGCTGAAGCACTTGCTGCTGGAGACTGAGGCAAAAAATTCATTGTGTACCTCAAACTTCTCCATGTTCTAGGTAACCAGGTGTCTGGTTCAAAGAGAAAAGTATGATAAAAACATAAGGCTTTTGAAAATGGGTTTCATACACATCAGGATGTTGAAAAGAGGATGATAGTTTCAGGGTTCATTTTGTTATTGTATTCAAAGCTGTACAGTTGTGGGTCAGCAAGTGGAGTATTTCTTAGTGTGAAGTTTCACAAGTGCTTAATGATGTCATTTTTATTAAATGTAAATAAGTAGCATATTTAAAGCATGCTAATACAGATTCAGATTAATATATTAGACCCGTGCTTCACCCTTAAAAAAATTACTGTCAGTCATTCTAATTGTGAGTGAGTAGCTGGACAGGAAATCAAATTCCTTTCCTGAATACCCTCAGCTATAGAGAATAATCTTTCCAGTTTTAGGTTTAGTTCAGGATTGAGGCTGGATTGGAGTTTTAAAGGCAGGATGAACAGTGAATTTCTGAGAGGATAAATATTTCTTATGATTTTGTCTCAGGTCGTGTGGACAATCAGAAAAGAGCGGTGCTGGAAGATAACTTACAGAGACATATCAACTATGTCAGCACCATGCCTTCTTCAGTTTGACATAAAAAGTGTAGAGATGCTAAGGGATTTCTGAGATATGTCAGGACAAAACCAATTAGCTCTTGCAGAATGCTGAAAAGGGGCTTCTTATCAAAAAACACTGCCTTGTGGCAGGCAGAATCCTGGTTCCTCTGTGAAAAGTTGTACTTAACAAGCTTTGTTCATGTGAAATCACTGATAGACAAAAGGTTCACTTCTAGGTTGTCACCTACAACCGTCACTGCTCCAAGTACTGAGCATACACCACTGTTCTACTGAACCTTTTTTCCTGAGAGTATGCTTCGTGTTCTCCAAGAAGTAAAGCTTTTGTGCAGCCCTGGGAATAATCACTATGAATGACCTATACATTTTCACTGAAGCCTGTCTTCAAGACTGCTCTTGATCTAGAAGCAGTCTTAATCAATACCTTATGTCTCAGGGAGTAGGTCAAATACATGTCCAAATGCTGTACAGGAGCAGGTTGCAAAGCTGGGCTCTTTATAAAATTTGCTTCACAGAGCAGAATCACAAATGCAAGAGGGAGCATATGAGTATCCCTGTAAAATCCTACAAAGACACCAAAATATACTACAATCAAAAATGTACTACAGCCAAATAGTGGTTGTGTGAGTCTTTCTTTTGTTGTATGAAAACACAGTTAATGACAGAATCTAAAGTCAGAAGAAAATTTTGTACTTTTGTTTCAATTTCATTCTTTTGCTCCATTTTTTTTAATATTGGCTTTCAACATCTGCTAAAGAAATTTTTACAAAGAAGTTAGGCATCTAACAATCAGTGGAATGGCCCTGTTTGGACAAAGGGCCTAATTTAATGCCACATTGCCATTGTTTTATTCTTTCTATGAATCATTTCCAATAGATTGCAAAACAAATTGACCTCTAAAAACCAGGGATTCGCTTTTATTATATTCTATTATCTGTGCTTTGAATATTCGTCTTTCAAATAATAATAAAAAAAAATAGACACAGGAAGAAGGAAGTACTTATTACTGTGAAATTATGTTCTAAAATACTGTTTAAGTAACATTCTAGCAATGATTCCAACTGCTGAATGCCAGAATGATGAGCTTTTATCATATGGAAAAGCTTCTTAATTATGTATTCCATAATGCTCTAAAATTAGTTTGATGGCCTCTTTTCTGATTATGCATCATTTTTTTGAAACGTTCTCTAGTAAAATTCTCGGTGTCCTAATGATTGTGACTACCTGTTTACACAGAATTAGTGGAATAACAGCAGTCGCTCTCAGAATATATAGCATTTTACCACAGCAGCAACTAAAATCTCAACTTTATTTTGCTTTTGCTACAGCAAAGAATAATTGTGGCTAGGAGGTACAGAGAAATGCTGATTGTTAATAGAAGTTGTGTGTGCAATGACTTTATGGTCTATAATGTGCAAAATTCTTTCTTTAGCATAGCTGGCATATGGAAAGGATACAGTTATAGACCTTCCCCGACTCCTGTTAAAAATCTTTCTTTAATCTATCTAGCCTATCTACTTCAACATAAGCATGTTGAGTTAAAAGAAGATTATTTTCAGAGGGAGGAAACTGTCTTTGTGTCCAGTGAGAATAGGATAAGGAGTGGTGTCTTAACACTGCATCTCATTTGAAATATCAGCAAAGCCCTGCTGGAGACTAGAAAAGTAGTGGCACCACCAGGACAGACAGTTTGAAGAAGGATATCTTAAGACATATCTGATCTGTTTCTTCTGAGGTTCTGTGTCTTTGAGTACAGATTTACATGCGAGTAATCTCAAACTCACCTTGTTGGAATCAAGTTCTGCTCTTTATGATCAAGATTCTGAATTGTCACTTGAATAGGGCAGAATCTTTTTTCCCATTTTTACTACATGCATAGCAGAATAGTTCTCTATTAATTGTCTATATTTCTCTCTCTCTCTTTTTTTTTTTTTTTTTTTTAATTTCTATGTGCATTTGATGTTTTTTCTGCCATGTCTAGAGTCCTCTGCCAGTGCCTGGTCACTCTGGGAATATTTATTGTGGTTTTGGTATGTCAGACATTGCCTTTTTACCCAGAGTTTGTCAAGTGTGTGTAGTTGTTTGTCTGCATATTGTGCTGTATAGTTTGCTTCTCCTACATATGTAAATTTTTTTTCCAAGAAAGTGAAGACCATGTAAATCAATAACAGATGCTATAATAACTACCCATAGACTCCATAGCAAGGGGTTTGCTTGCGCCTTTACCTTTGGAAGCACAAGGCAAGTGATTTACTTCCTTTCTGCAATCACCAGGGATTCCCTGGCTGCCTGATTACTCCAGAGCCTTTGATTTGATCAGAGCTGTGCCTTTCCTCCCTGAAAGCATCCTTAATGAAAAGAATATTTTGGGAGCTATGAAGGAACTCTTCAAGAAAAGAGACAACACAGGATGGGAGGAAAAAGTGAGGAACGCTCTTGCCAAGATACTAAGGGGAAGTGAAAGAGCCCCATTAGGAGAGGAGAGAAATGTGATTACATAGACTAGAACTGCAGTAACCTCTGCAGAACAAATAATAGAAGCAACACAAGACGGAATTTTCCCTTTGAAGTCACAGATGGGAGACTCCCTAAACAGGCATGCAGATCTTTGTTTTATCTCTCACAGGTGAATTATTAATTGCAGTGCATTTGGGAAAGGTTTTGAGAAAAGGGGAATGAATCCTACTTTTCATTTCATTTATGGAAAGGGAATGCCCAGTCAATTAATCAGTGTGATTTTCTAATTAAAAACAATTAAATAAATTGAATTTAAATTAAACAATTAAAAATCGTTAATAAATCTTTTACAAGTCTGTAATGCTAATTTAAGTGGATAAATCTTGGCATTGTTTAGGAAAACGGAATACTACGGATTCTCATGCGTTTCCTTGTGAGCCAGTTCCGCTGTCTACAATAGTTAATATTTTCACAGTAACTCTGTCTCTTAAGTATGAATTCCTTGCCTGATCTATATTCTGCTAAACCTGGAAAGCAATCAATTTTGTTAATTATCCAATCATCATTAAAATTAAGATCATGGTTTGTGATAGCCACTTTTAGAACAACACGAGGTCCCCCATATTTATTCAATCAGTACATTAATTCTGAAAGTAGAGAACTCGTATTAGGTGTTTTCCCAAAAATTCTTGGAAGAACAAGAAATTCAGTTATAATACTGAAATAAAGTATTAAAGAAAACAGTTATTATAGCACATTGCAATGAAAGCTTTGTTGTAGGCAGATGCATGTGCACAATTAATTAGTATTACAGGTTTGATATTTTGAGGGGTTTTTTTCTGAAAATTGTAAAAAGAAATATATTTAGACAGGATGTCTAAACCCATAGTTGGAAACAAATAACTGAATGGTGATCTAGTATCCTGGCTAACTGATATTACACATAAGCTCCAGGACAGATGGTGGTTTGTTATTTAAATCTGGCATAAGGACTAGGGCATGGACACTACTCTGGCAGCAGCCCAAGCATGGCATTTTGCACCATGGTGATGCAAAAAGTCTGTCCTTATACAGATGCACACCCTAGCACTCCCTCACTGGAGAAGCCCTCTTTCTTTTGCAATGTGGTCATACTTTTCACTCTGGAGACTTTTCCTCACCTCACCTTTTTCCTACCAGTTCTTAGATACAGTAATACTAACCTAATTCAGGAAATAATAATGTTAAATTTCTCTACCATTATTTGGGAGTTGAGAGAAAAGGATAAGAGAGGAGCAACAGGAATTTTGCACACGTCTGTACACAGGCAATTCTTTCTACCTCTCTCATTAAAGCTAGGATATATACTGCAGCTCTGAAAAGTGGATGGTTTTCACTGAGGTTTTATTCATAGTTTGCATACATACTAAATCACTTTTTATTTTGTATATGAAACAAGAAAATTCATGTGATGAGCTGCAGTATTATAAGCAAAATTGCTGCATTTATCTGTCTGAAGCCGGGATTGCAGCTTTCATTCAAAATGGTCAAAAAGTGAATCCAGATACAGAAGTGATACAACTATCTACAGATGACTGTCACTTTTACAGAATATTTTAGTAATTTTCTTTCCTGAACTGTCAGAACACATACAATTAAATTGTCTTCAAATTTAATAATAAACTGTCTTAATTTAGTATATGAGGATCAATGAATTTGCTTATTTTTTGTGCGTATTTGTGTGTTTACTTACATAGAATTAAAGGACAGTTTCTTCAATCTTCCCTTTACTATATACCTACATCAAAACATGATGTCTTCCTGTATTTTTTTGTTAGTCACACAGGTGTCTCTCACAAACCTACAAATTCACCTACTATAATTTCTCCTAAGAAGAAAAAAACGTTTATTCATGTATTTATTTATTTAAGTTATATTTGAGGAACTTCACAGTAAAGGTTGTTTGATACTTCTCAAAACCCAAGTTTTCTTCTCCTTTTTTAACTGTGGAAAATAACTTGAAATGCCTTTGTGGTGTAATTGAATGTTAGGTCAAGGCTGCATGATGAAAGTGTGCCCCTAAATGTGGAAGAAGCCCTACACAGGTTGCAGTGAAGATACAGGAGGAATGAATATTCTCATTAGCATCACAGATGTTCACCACTGGCACTCAGGAAGGCCACAGCCAAGAATGGCTGGAGCACATCCATTTTTGTTATCTATAGCTGGTAGCTCATCTGAACTTTACTCTTATCACTATATATTAAGAGTGAAATTTTCAATGCCTAGGAAGAGCCTTGGCTTTGCAACAAAACCCACTGTCAAAAGGTGGACTTAACTTGAACTTGGATACCTAAAACTTAAATACATAATTTAGGATGAGTGAAACCTCCCAGCATTTCTACTTCTTCATCCTTCATGATTCCAATGATCTAGATTAACACAGCACAAGAAAAATATAGGAGAAACAATAATTCAAATGAAAAATACTGAAACCTAGGTTAAAAGTCAAGTAGTCCAAATGATGTTTCAATCTACTGGTCTATTTCCCATACTACTCCGTGCTGTTACAGTAATACTGTATGATTGACTCTGTTTGCATTCCTCACAAATAGACTCACAAAACCATTTAGAGGGTGGAATTTTTTTTTTGAGATTTTTTTTTCCATATTCATTAGAATTTAAGCATGATGTAGGGCTAACAGAAAACAAAAGATATCTGACACTGCAGAAATTCGTTCCCAGGTTGAATCTTCAATATCAAGTCTAAGGAAGATTTTCACATCTGAGTCTTAATCCTTGAAAAATTGGATTTACAATGGAAATTATGACAGATCCTTTAGTATCACAGTATTAGTGGGTACCTATGATTATTTATAGAGCGTAAGAGTACTAGATTTATAGCTGTGAGCTATAGAGTTTCATCAAAATGCCTGAATCTTTACAATTTTTTCCCATTTCACTGCTTCAAAATTCTCAGTCTTCAACAACACTTATTTAAGGAAAAGTAAAATAATAATTCTAATAAAATTTAATCTTTATAATTACATTTTTATTATTATTGTTCTTATTGTTGAGAAGTAAAATTTGCTATGTAATATGAATTAACAGGAAAATGTCAGAGAAATAAACAGGTAAGTTTCTCTCCTATTTCTGGGATCTTGTCAATCTCTGAGGATCTGAGACTTGGGATCAGTTTTAGTCTTAAAGGTTAGCCAACACTCATTCTCATTTTATCCAGTAGCTACCTACCAAGCTGGTCTATGTATCTATCAGAAATTATTCCTTAAGAAGTATTTTCTGACATGTAGAAGCCTTTATTTATCAAATATTTTCTAAAGTTTTCTTAATGAAGTCCCATCATATTTATATCTCAAAAATACTTATTTTCTAATCTGGAAAACTAAAATTCTAGTGAAGAATTATGTAGCAAGGTAAGTATGAACTGCGAGGATCAGATTTTCTAAGGTAATTTGCTCAAGCTATCAGCAACAGAAAAGCAACTGGATCCTTCAGTTCAAATTAGATGAACTTGTAGATGCTGCATAAGTTAGTACAAAGCTGAAGATGAACACAGTTCGCATCAGTCATGCCATACCTAAGAGAGAATGTTCACAGTCAGTCTTGCTTTAGTCTGTTTTTTGCTTAATCAGGGAACTGGCATCTTTGGTTCACATGCAAGGAACGAAAAAGATACATTTTACTATTAATTTTGGCTTATTTTTTTTCAATTTTAGGATGCTTCAACCTAGGTTTGCCTTAGTTAGGCTCTATTTGCATTATGGTACTGTAATTATCTAATTGTCTCATTGTCCAAAGCTAACATTCTTTAGATTTTAAGGCAATACCATAAATGTACTGAGGAAAAGGTAGGAAGTAAAGATGAGAGAGGGAATGAGAAAGGGAGGACGGGAGTCCTCAAGGGATCTAATAAATCTTGTATAGTTCTACATTTGTCTTGAAAACCATTACTTACCTAATGCACACGTTTTATCCAAGAGCGCCCTTATTCTCATCTTGACCTACCTTTGGTCAAGTCACACCCTTCAACAGTGAATAATCTCCTGCCTTATTTTTTTGACCTTCAGTGATTTCAATCTTTCTAGGCATTTGCTACTTCTGTTGCATGCTGGCTGTGATTATTCCTTACACTGCCTTACCATTCACCTTTTAGCCAAGTGTTTTCTTGATAGCTGAATCCTCTCAGCTCAGTACAGGCATTACTTTGGCTCCTATTCTGAAATGTATTAATGTCAGAGTTGTGCTGTGATCTGTGTTAGTAACAGTCTTTTGTTGGAGTATACTGATTCTCGCCCTGGGCCTTCGGAGCAAGCTCCTGGTCACCTCTTTAGGAGCCTGAGATTCACTTTAGGTGGTAGGCAGCCAAAAAGTAATCATTACAGTACTTTATTCTAACCTTGCTGTCCTTTATGGCCTCCACATTTTTTCTTGACTTCATTGTAGCATAACAAGGACTTGTAAATATGTTGTATGCACTTTTGTTAAGATCCTTTTTCTACCATAAGTGCTGTTTTTAGATTCCCTGTGAGGTGTCAATATAAAGATGCAAACAGCATGCAGTTAGTTTAAGATTTTTACTGAGCATCTATTGGGACTCTTGTATTTGATCCACCTCTATTTTCCCAGCTGTAGGTGAAAATGCTCTGTTTCTTAGACTTTGATTCAAATACTGCAAGAATGATGACATTGTTGGTCCTTGACAAAAATACTTTTATAACCAGAGATGAGAAAATGGGGAAGTGGGAATAAACTCTATGTGTTTGTCTATGAGAGGTGGGGGGCACTCAAAATTGTCCGAAAGAATTTTTGCCTCACACTGATCACACTAAGTGGAAGACAACCATCAGCAAAATTAAACAGCAAGCAAAAGATTACAAAGATACTTCTGACACAGCAGAAGACATGTTGCTAGAGGGGTAACAAGACAGTCACCCGACTGGAACACAGTGCTTTCTCACCAGAACATGAGTCAGTGGGTGCAGGGTACAAGACAGGGCAACAAAACATCAGGGCACCTACTTGTCCCATATAATGGATGTGCACAAAGGAGAACCATTCCTGGGGTGAGGGTGACCTTCTGACCCCTACATCTGGGGAAAACCTCACTGTGGGGGGTGTGGCGTGGAACTTCTTGAGATGAGATATAAATGGTATTTAGAAATCTGAAGGTATGCATGCAGATTTTGCATGTGTCTAATACTGTGTGTTTTGTTGTGTTGATACTGATCCTGAGCATACTGTTTGATGATTAATTACATGTAATTAGTAGAATAATAAATTGCTTTGATTTAAATTATGTAAATTGATCGGTTTTCCCCAAGGTCAACATGTAACCCACTAAAAAACTAGTAGCACTGCTTCAGGCTGATGACCAAGCTAGGTTAGTGAGAGTGTTTACTGAATCATCTCTGAGAAAAGGAGAGAGAAAATAAATTGTTGTTCTGATGAGGAAACAGGTTATAGTTAAAATGTAAGTTAAAATTCTAATTCAATGACAGAAATGGAATATTTTCATAATTATATTCCGTGAAAGATAACTCATGCAACAGCAGTTTTTTTCTTTCAAGAAACCCTATATATTTCTTGTAAGCAAATTGCAGTTAAAACTCTAGACTTATAAAATTTTTATGCATAAATTCTAAGACAAACTGCTTTCCCAGCCTCTTTAGGTAGAGTTTCTTAGTCTCAGTTTTTAAAAATGCAACTTGGGTATGAATCTGCTATTTCATTCTCTATGGACCATTTCAATAATTAATCATTAGTAAAAAGACGACTGCCTTCACTTCAGAAAAAATATTCCCCATTTATAAGAGATCTGAAGTACCCTGGGGTTGACTTAATAAAATGTTATAGCTCAAATAGTGTAATCATATATCATGAAGATGAAGTACAGATAACTATCCCTAGTATTCTTCACAGTAGCATCTTTATTGTTTATGTTGTTATTCAGTTTTTAATAAAGCTTCTGAAGAGCCTTGCTTTGACATGTTATTTGATGTACCATCCTGAAAAAGCAAAAATAATAGAGATATCTCAGAATTTGTGGGAAAAAAATTGTATAGTTAAATAAAAACGAAGATATGTAAGGTGGGAGAGTTTGTGGAAAATGTAAAAACTTACGGTGGTCTTATCCTTTTTTGTGGAATCAGTCTTTAAGAAAATGTTTACCTGTGTCCTCTTGGTGTCTGTTACACACATTTCTCTTACAAGTGGATATTGCTTTTTGGATACCATACCTGCAGCAGAGCAACATTTATCTCAAGATACTTTTTTTTTTACTTCATATTTGGCTCAATAAAGTGTTAAAATTTGGTTCAGACAGTAGTAGTGTCATTTTTAATGGGAATTTACTAGATTGTAGCTTACCATTTCTGTCTACTGACTGTGTCATATAGCCTGTAATACATTATATTTGTACATCCTTAATAGTTAAAATGCACAGATACACAGACATCTTTAATAGTTAAAATGCACACACACACAGAAACAGAGATGCAACAAGAGAAAAACTTCATAGGTTCTCAGAATACATGTTTCAACAAAAGTACTAGATGTTTGATCATCTTCACTAGGGAAATGGTAGGATACCTTTTTCTCATTTTCTAAAGGTATGTGGCTGTATTTATGTTTCCATATTACAAAAAAAAAAATAAAGTCAAATAGACAAGTATCCTACTTCAAGTGATACAGTGCAGCATGTTGAATTAATGTCACTTGCTTCAGGGCAGTAAGAGTTCATAAAAATCAAGCTAGACTATAGATCCTCTATGATGTAACATTTGGTTTTTCTTTGCCATGGGCAGTAGATTTTCTATTATTGAATGTGAACTAATGAATTTCCAGGCCAAGTTTAAGTTATTGACACGTATTGAATGTGTTTCCATAATGTAACAGATAAGGCAGCTCATCAGATAGTGTGCCACCTGCCTCTGAGACCGAGTTGGGTTTCGGTTATGAGGATGCTCTCTGTGTTTGTGCTGCTCACTGCTGCTCCTCCTCTTCTTTTGAAGCAAATTGTAAACATGCCCATGGTACAAATCTTCTCAGCCCACACAAGGATGTGACAGCTACTTAACAAACTGAGTGGCATTACACAGCAATGTGGGAAATAAATTTTCAAGCGATCTTTAGATATCTTTATAGAGTGCCTTTCCACAAGTAGAAAGCCGGTCTGAACACCCAAGCAAAGGTCTGTGGACACCCTACCACTCTGAACCTTACACAGGCATTTGTACCAAGATAAAATGAGCCAAAAAGGCATAAAGTCCCACCCTTCAAATGAGGCAGCGTCTGCTACTCATTTCTTACACATGTCATAAGTCTCAGGTTAGGGTTTCTACAAACTGAAAGTAAAGAACATGAATTAGGAAGACAGGGGGTTTAGTTTGTTTGCTCTCTCTCTGAAACACATGCTCTAATTACTGGGTTTCTGAAAATTCAGATATGGTTTGGAATGGTTTCCTGTCTGGTTTTAACCAAACAATTTCATCTTGGACTTGGATCATCAAGAAACTGCTGAATATATTGACACATGAAATATCTGAGAATATAATTATAACAATAATGTAAACAATCTCAGACAGCAAAGTTAATATTTCTAATCACAAGGAATGCTGATTTCTGACTAGTAACAGTAATTTTTATTACATTATGTCTAGAACAGGTCATATCAAATGCAGCTTCGAACTGGACAGAAAGAATTGTGCAGAAAATTGCATAACTAACAGATCTTTGATTGCATGCAAACATACTTGAGAGTATACCTATAAATGTATGCCTTAAATCATAATCAGCGGAAAAATCAAGTTATTCAGTATGGACTAAAAGCCTTCAATGGTCCGAGAAGGTATTTTGCATGCATTTTCAGCCACTTGGTTTTTAATGAACCTTATTACAATATCATTTGATATTTTCATAATACTTGTCTAAATTCATAACGTATCTACGTTTCTTAAAGCACTTTATGAAGACTTACACATGTTTAGATGAATCAAATCTTGCTGTGGTTCTTGAGGAAATGAGGCCTATGCCAATCTGCTTTCATTATCTCTGACTCATAAAGGTACTGTGTTACTCAAGTACTGTGCAAATTGGATGGGTGAGAGGGGAACATTCCCACTGCATACCTTGGATGGAAAGATAGAAGGTAAGCTCAGCAGTTCCCTGACCTCAAACCAGTCAGCAGGTGCTTCCAGCACCACTGGAGACACTGCTGCTGGTCTAGGTCTAGTTAGGGGGAAAAAAATGGAGGTGTGGACACTGGGATATGTTTTAGGGGACATGGAGAAAGCTGAAGCAGAGGTACATGAAGGCACTACCAACTTTGTGGAGCAAGAGCTAGTGGGATGAAAAAGAGCATAGAGTTATTATGGTGATGTGACTTAAAGGTTATTGAATATAAATTCAAATAGAAAAAAAGCTTCATTAGTTCATGGAAAGCAAATTGTTTTTTATATATCCAGTGTAATAAATTGCTGTGAATTCCAGTGATATATCATACTTAGAAAGAGACTCCAGTTTGCTTAAATTACATTCGATTAATGTTTTTGTGGGCTACAGAATGTATAGGCTGATAATGTTAGAAGATGAAATGCCTCAGGAATATAATTGCATTTATTGAGAAATATTATTAGGTAAAATTCAGCTAGTAGCAGGTATCATATTATTCTACTTTAACATCTAAAGAAATTAAAAACAAAGTTTAAATAGATGTACCTCATTCAGTCCTGCTTGTGGTCTCACATAACCATTACAGGTGGAGGACACTGCATGCCAAGTTAAAATTGTTGATCTGTAGTAGCCTTAAAATATGTGAAGGAATGTTTTGTAGTTTCTGTATTGTAACCATTTGAAATAGAACTCAAAACCCTAATGGTCCCCATTTGCTATACTGGGCTTTGTTGACCATGAGCCTGTCAGCAGTTAGTGCTCTACATCCTGAAACTATTTTCAGTGTCCTCCGTGACACAACATCATCTCTATCTATTGTGTATGAGCCAAGCTGGAAAAAGGAATCCACATTGTTCCAAATGCTGCATAGGAGCTGGCCAAATTATATGGCAGGTTATATTCAGCTACATGAAATGTAGAAAACTTGGCCCTCCAGATCTCCTCTTTAGCCCAACATCATAGCTTTAGTTGCAGAGTATAGGAGAGGAAATCCCAATAGGAGAACAAAATAAACAATTTTATCTTCAAGTATCAATACAGACCCCTATAACACTGATTCAGAGTCAGTTAATCCATCAAATTGCAGTGATGGTCTTCCATGAGTTAATATACAATTGAACAACACAAGTGAAAAGCTATATGTAATTTTTCATCTAAACCAGATTACTCAGATGAAGATGTTGGAGTCTGATGTACTGTGATGTAGTGGGCCACCCTAATCATTAACCATGATCTTGGACACTTCTAATTTGTGAACAGAAGTATATACATCTCCTTTGCCTCTTTCAGTATTTTGGAAGTGTATTGAATGTTTATGCAGCAGTTTAGCTGGACTGGAATTAACTTCCAAGTGTTATTCAAGAGGAATGTAGAAATCTAGAGTGTTATAATCTGTCTTTATAGATCTCTTTATTTTTTTAGTGCTTGTGTATATGTAAGCTTTCAACACATAAATACATGCCATCATCTACTCAGATGGGTATTCTCTTTTATGGATATGTAATTGTTTGCTGTTTAATTTCACTATCACAATTTACACATACCAACTTTCTCCTTTTAGGTGGTAAGTAGGGGGATGTTTCATAATTTTTTTATTTTTTTTTACCTCTAGGCTTATTTTCTAGCACTGCTCCAGAGAAATAAAAGATAACATCCCTGACCTGTGTATCTATTTCATTATGGGTTTGGTTGAAGTTTTGTTTTGAATTCAGTGGATAATGTTAATGAAAAACACTGGGGGAAAAGGTTTGTGGCTGATTTCTTCTCAGGTTAGAAAGGTGATTCTTGGCTAGATTACTTTTTTCCCAGCCAAAATGTAGTCAGATACTCCTTTTAACTCTCATACAGAGGTGCAATGTGATCAGGAAACAATTAACACATACCTGACTCCTAGCAATCGGGAAGCACCAGTTCTTTGAAAGAGAGCCACTGCATTATCCTCTGTTACAGAAAGGGTACGTAACCTAACACTCACAGTAAAGCCTTGAATAAGGACATTTGTTTCATTTGGAAATGTTTTGTTTTCTCTATGAAATAAAAAAGCATTAAACTTAGAGAAAAAACACAATAAATAGGATATCAAAATTCCATTTATAGTATTCTATATGCCAAGTCCTTTTAAAAATCAGAGGGAGAAGGTCCAGACAGAAAAATCTTACCAAAATGCCTTCCTATTAAAGGTACAAAAAGTAAAAGACCTGTCATTCAAAATCAGCCAATTAAGATTTCTTCAGTTTTATGAAACACCATGAGATATTTTGTATTACTTTTTATGTTCTATGCCACAAAGAGTACTGAGTTGTATTATTCTTTTCTAAAGGCTAAAATAAAACACTTAAGAAATAAGTTCTCCTTCTCTGTCCTAACTTTTCCTCCTTCACAGGAAAAAAGCTCTTCATTTCATCGTGGAAAGGGAAAAAAAAAAAGCTCGTAATTCATTGAAATGTAAAATAAGCACATATGAAGACAGCTTCTTACTTTCACTGTAGACTTAAAACCTGTTCAGTCATTTGAATAAATGTTTCATTTGTTACTAAGACCAGACCATAAATTTGAGTTACTTGCAGATGTTCTACCAAATGTGACCCAAAAGCTCTTTAGGGGCATTTTGTCTTGGAGCGTGCTGTATGGCCAGATTCTGAATGCACCTATCCTGTTTAAAGTAGATCAATCAGCTTAAAAACATCCTACAAAAAAGGTACATTATTAGATTTATTTTCCAAGGTTTCAGATGCATGATTCAAGCGCTTCCAATTTGATTCTGAATATGATTCAGCTGGTGAATTAGAAGGGAATAATGAAAAGCCGCTATACCAGTGAGATAAGGGAAAAAAGGGATCAATCAAAATAGGACCTTTAATAACTATGAAATAGATTTATCTCTGAAATTACTGAGAGAAAATGGCTGATTTTCAGTAATATCTTCATTCCAGATTTCCCAACATATATATTTGATAAACTTACTAAATTTGAAAATCTCCAACAGTATCTTGAGGGGACTGCTAGACCAACAAACACCAGCTTCAAATTAGGAAAATGAAAGTATTCATGAGCTTGGAGGCAAATTTAAAATTCATTTGATGAGCATTGCATGAAAATATTGAATCTACAAATCAAATGGATGTAGAACCACTATGCATTTATTTAGATGCATTTATTTTTTTTTAAATAAAGCTATATACATAATAAATTTTAGTGCTATCACAGAAATAATAACTTTACTGAAGTGTTTAGCTAGGTCAAAACACTGTAATAATAATAAAACAAAGGAACAAAAACAAACACATGTCTTTCAAATTCCGGGTTCACATTCTGGTTAAGTCACTTTTGAAATATTGTGTTAAATCTGGTTACAAACACATTAATTATTTAGTTACAGATATACTAGTGTTTCAGTTGTGCCTCAGTTTGACTATGAGTTTGCTTTGTGTATAGAAGAGACACTTCCTGTCCAAAAGTACTTGCAGGCTGCAATGAAAAACTAGTGATAGAGAATTGTGATTTATTTTAAAAGGTTCAGTTATTGCATAGCATTACTCATCCACTAGCAAATATTTTGCTAGCATTTCTCCCTCATGGAGGTGACTCTGAAGTGTTCCTGTGAAGAAGTGATTTCATCTTCATAATGTCTCTGTGATTCTTCATATTTCAATGACTTCTCAATTAAAATGTTACATTTGCAAGAAGAACAACACACACATACACACACATACATATTTTTTTTTTTCATCTGGTGTACTCAGAAACTCAGACTGTGGATCAAAAAGTTGCCTTGGTTCTTGTATTTTTCTATATGAATCCATCAATAATTAATATTCTAACTTCATTCATTTATAACAGTTGATTTTTTATGTGGGTTGTACAGCTGAAATTAAATTCTTATCTAGAGTAATCGACTTCCTCTATCACTCTTCACTTGTGCTGCAATAACTGAAATGGTGAAAAAACTTCTATACTAATGAAGCTGACATTTAATCATGATGCTGTAAACTAAGTTCAAAGAAAGCCATCATTTTTAATTTGCAGGTGTTTCTTGACTAATATTGCTAGAATGAGCTGGGTAATACTGAGAAATTTCAGTGGAGAAAGAAATATAGACAAGGACCAAATAATTTAAAAATTCTACTAACCAGTGGTACAAGCAAAGTTCTTGTATAATTTCTTTATAAATGCTACTTTGTTACTGAGAGTATTAAAAAGCAAGCATCAATAAAAATTATACTTCTTACTATTCCTCAAGGATAAATAAATACTTTATTTACTTGATTAAAAAGAATCATTTTTGCAGGAGCTTCTTTGCAACATCACGTGTGGATTCCTTAAAAAAACTTAGTACTAAAAAGACAGTTTAACATTGTCATGTGAAAGGGAAGGAGGGGAAGGACAGGGTGTTCCTGACCCTTAGAGAGAGGAGATTTTCTAGACCCTCAGTGATTTATTTGTCTGTCAGTTCCCCAGGGAAGACAAAACCCTTATGTCCAACCAGTTTGTTGGCACCTTATACGGAGGACCCTTCACCAAACAGATTCACAAGGTGGGAGGGCTATTCAGCTGCCCTTTTTGGAGGGGCTAAGCCAACAGTGTGGGGATCTCTCAGCAGACATTTGCAGCGTATTATCTGCCTCTGACAACTGCTAGCACCTGTAAAGGACTCACTCTAACAGTTTGTGGAGTAACACACTTTATTAATACAAATTGTGCCAGGTTAATAAGGTTTGTGGTTGTTGGTGATAGTGTCTGACTCCAAATACATATTTAAAGCAATCTACTATTACTAAAAGGCAAGGAAAGCACAAGCTCAAACTCTAAAAACAGCATTTAGCGTGCGTAGAATATGTTTCTTAACCAATAGGTGCCCCTATGGGGGGAAGACACATTTAGCCTGTCGACTGATCCCATCAGCTTCAGTGGAGTCTTCTTCCAATTTCCCCTTATTTCCAACTTACTTTTATATTATTTCTTTAGGTTTAGGTGGAGCTTGAGTAACAGTGGTTGTAAGTACGTAATAAGGTAAGTACTTGACATCTATCTCCCTTGATGGACAGATACTGTATGGTCTTTGAATTACAAAGCATGACCATGTCGCCCTCCCTGCAGGATGTTTATGGGGGAAGGCTGAGGAACCTCCACCCTGTTCCACTACTCTGTTCCATCCCCTGCAGCAGATGGTTATCATTGTTTAGGGAACCTTTGTGAGGCTTGTTGACCATGTTCCATCCAGGGAGCAGCAGCTGTATTTGCCTTGAAATTCTTAGTCTCCTCTAATTTTTAACCCTATCCATTGTTCAACAATCATACAATAAAAAAAGTCTAGCTATATAACTTCAAATTAAGAAGTTGAGATTCAGTAGGGCTTCTCTGAAAGTAAAAATATATTAAAGAAGGAAATAATCCTCTTAGCAGAATACATCAAGATACTTATAGTGTTTCTTCTATGAGGATGATTATATACAGAATACTTGTAAGGCTATTTTTTTTTCTTTTATTAAAAGAAATAATACAAACCTTAGGGAATATTTGAGATAACAAATAGTGCCAGTAAAAAAACCAAACTTTTTTGTTTGGTTTGGTGGGTTGGTTTTTGGGGGAGTGAAGGGGGGCTTAGATACACAAACACATGTAAGTTGGGGTAAGATATTTCTAAGGGACAAAAAGAAAGGGACTCTGTGAATGAGTGTATATTATACATTGTGCTGAATTTGCATGCCATGATTATCCTTTCCAGGTCTGAACATCATTGATGTAAATGAAATTGGGGAATGCGAGCAGGAGGGAAGAAGAAAAATGAAGCAAAAAGCTGATTAAAGCTAAATTTTTAAGCTTGGCCTGACTAGAAAGATAAATCAAGCAGAACAGTTGAACTTCATTCAGAATCATACTGTTCTCTTCTCCCCATTACTTCTCCATGTAATCCAGCAAACTATCTATAATTGATACCTGCTCACCATCAGTTACTTCAAAGCTGTGTTCAAAAATTACAAATATGATTGCTTTCATGTCAGAAGTTTCAGCCCACTTCAGCAGTAAAATAATGCAGATCATGGTGTTTTTTGGTTTTTGTTTGTTTGTTTGTTTGTTTGTTGGTTTGTTTTTTGTTTTGTTTTTTTTTTCCTGGAATAACACCATCTCTTGACTGTGCCAAACATTTAGAGGTAAAATTAAAAGGAAACATTAAATTTAGCTTAGAACTAAATTTCTGCCCTCAGTTCCTTCTACACCCAAATCCCATGGACACTGCACGGAGGAATTATTTTACATAGTTAAGAAATCATTGATATTTACTTATGCACGTTTCAACACATCCAGTGGAATATTATGAGAATTCTTGAATAGGACCAGATGCCTGCAATATACATGCCTGCATCTGAGCTAATTCTGTAAATTATCTTCATAGTCAACATAGAGAAGCTCATACTGCAGGTGTTAAACTCACCTGTCTTGTAGGATCAGATATAATGTTATTCTTTAATGTACACAAAAAAAAAGTCTAAAGAACTAACATGGATGTGTATATCCATTTTGTAGATGGGATATTTATTCCTTCTGTCTTTTTTAGGATGCTAAACTTTTCATTAATACCAAGAGGATTTACAAAATTAAAAAGGAACATTTCAGCTGTTTTTTTTAGAACTGGATCAGGAGAAAAGAATATGTAGAGCAAAAGTCTTTCTTACTCAAATAAAACCTTGGACAAAATATTGCTGTTAACTTCTGATAATTTTGCTCCATTCATTTTTCTTCTTTTTTTTGCTAGTATAACACTATGCATGTATCTAACAGGTTGTACAGAGTGCTGCTTTTGTAGTTTAAGTGATAAACAATAGTCTTAGAAAGACAGAGTGTACAAAGAAAATTGGATCAAATTACTTGCTTTGATAGGATTTCCAGGTGTGGAAACTGAAATCAGCAACTGCTCTCATGACTGGTTCTCGATGCAGGAAACAGCTGACTGTAGAGTGATGCTAAACAGGCTGTTAAATTGCATACATGAGGTAAAGCATAGATGTGTCACCTCAAGTTTGTCTGCATGAAGTTATATTAATTTTGCTGAAATTTTGCTTGTAACTAAGATTCACCTTGTGCTGTCATAGCCTAAGGCGCAGTCTAGAAAGTGGGAGGAATTGTTTTTATCATTGGACCCGGTGGGTGGTATTGCATTACACCTCCTACCCAGCAGCCTGCCAGATGCCTCTGTTTCAGCCAAGTGTGTGCTTCTTCTTGCTCTCTCTAATGCTCTGGAGCAGAGGCTACAAGTTACTTTTAACTTCCCAGTTAGTACAGAAACACTTAATTTCTTCAGTGGACTTCACAATTGTTTATGACACATTATTTATCAGCTATTTAAAAGGCTTATTTATTTATTTACTTAACTGATGTAAACACAGTCAGAAATATTGCTGTTAAATGCAAGCTGTGACTCTATGCTGTCTTCTGTCTCTCTGCATTCATAAATATTTACCCTTGGTTGAGTGTCCACTGTGCTTCTAGTTAAGGAAGCAGACTGAGAAGCATCAAAAAAGATCACAGAGCTCTTGGAATGGCACTAAGGGACTTTGGAGCATAGGTTGTTTTTCATTAGCCTTCCCAGTCAAAGAGAAGGGTGTTGAAAGGGCCTGTCAAATCTGTAGAACCAACAGATGGTTACAGGACTGGTGCAACAGTCAGGGATTCAACTATTTAGACCATGGGACTCACTTTGAGAAACTAGTTCTACTGGGGGCTGATGGGATCCATCTGTCAGAGAGGAGCATTTCTTGTCATAGGCTTGCCAAGATGGTGAAAGGGATTTAAACCAAAGTTGCCAGGGAAGGGGAACCTCAGTCTACCCCACTCCTAAGAGCTTGATGCCAGGGCTAGCAACAGATGTCTGGAGGAGGAAGAGAGAGGTCAAAGGTCATCAGAAAAGCATCTGAAGAGCAGCAAAAAGGAATTCCAGCCAGAAAGTCAGCTTCATCAAGGGCCCAAATGAAATAATTCTGTGCATGTAGCATGGGGAATTAACAAGAGGTAGACGCATGCACAGGCTTGCAGAGATACTGTGGCAGTGGACCTACAGTACCAGAAGTTGAGTAAATCATTAAAGAAATGGGCCTGTGAAGAAAATGAAGAAACCAGCCATAATGTCTTAAAAACTGAGGCTTTTACTGTATTGTAAAATGGATTTCTTGTTTTTTTTTTTCTCCTGACTCACTGTTCTTCCAAAATCCCCTGAGAAAACTCTTATCTCCCTAGCCTAGTATGCAGGAACTCGTTCTTGCAGTGCTTCTATGATTCTTTAAAGAGAATTGTAAAAAGTAAAAAGAAACCTCCCCAAAAAAAAACCACGAAAAGCCAAACCAATCATTTTTTAATGAAGGCTTACTGTCATGGTTTAGGAATGGTATTCTCTGATTTAGTGCTTTTCACCAAAACTCTCCAAAATATTTGATGCTTACTCAGTGTCCACAGCCCCTCTCCTGGGGCAGGCTGGAGAGGAGAATTGGGGACACAAAAGATAAAAGTCACGTGTTTAAGAACAATTTACTGTTACACCTTTTATTTGTCTTTCCTCCAAATCCAACACACATGCATGTATGCTTACACAGCAGCAGAATCCCTTCCTTCAAAAAGAAAACAAACAAACAAACAAAAAACATATTAGCATGTTCATGTAACTTCTTGTTTATAGATGACAAATGAGTTCAAAAGGTAGAAAATTACTACCCCAAATAATATAGCACATAATATGACTGCAAATTTTGATAACATTAGATGTATATGTGTATTCATTTATGAAACCAAAAACAAGAGAGAAAAATGACAATAAATAAAAAGGAGATTGCTTAGACATGAATTTGAGGGTGGATTTTTTGTTTGTTCATTTGTTTGTTTTATATAGCACCTGATTTTACCTTTTGTGGCAATAAAAATATTTACAAGTAATCTAGAAACCATTTAACACAGTAGTCTAACAAGAATTGAGAAGATATAGAAAAATAATAGTTTCAAATAATTTATCTCTGTGATTTCAGAAAAAGAACAAAGTTTCAAAACTTCTGAGGTTACTTTTGATCAGTAATATCATCAAGCCCAAGCTTACCAATTCTTCCTGCCAGTTACAGCATTCTACAGTTCACAGTTTGAAAGACCAATTTCTGATTGCATTTGACAGTTCCTTTTATCCCTGCAAAAAACTTTCTCTGGGAAATGCTTTCATTCAGTACTAAATCGGATGCAAGGTTCCCAATCTTTCTTGTGCCTGCAGCTCTATGTTTGATGAAAATCACCTTTCTTATTCTGGAATACTTCATTTTGCTAAGAAAAAAAAAAAAGTCTTTACACTGGCATTTCAGAGCTGGGCCTCTAAATCTGTGAGTTGATGTTCTTGCATTCTTAGAACTACTTAATATATGGATGTTTCTCTTTGCATATACAACAAAGGCTTAACTCTGCAAGAATATTTTATGTTCTTCTTTCCTTCCAATTACAGTAAATCGTAAATGTTAACTTCAGGATTCTTATACAAAGATACTGTAATTGCCTTTATTAAAATATAAAAAAATATCTCAACATAAAACCCCCAGTTATCATTCAATGAAATGGTACTGAATAATTTTTAAAATTATTTTTATACATCCTTTTGTTTGTTATAAGCAAAAGCGTGCAAGAGGATACCAAGATTCTGTCAGAGGATGTTTAAATTAATAGTAAAAGTAGTGTAACAAGGATATTCAATTATATGAGGCCAGATTCACTCTTTCTGACAAGGGAAAAAAGAGGTAGGCACAAATAAAATGAGCAATCCAAACTAGGCACATTTTCAAGCAGAATGTGCTTACATTCAATGGGGAACACAAAACTAAACTATTATTTTTCTATGATCATTCCTTATTAGCAGAGTTGTAAAGTTACATTTCTCAGGGAACTAACTAATTTCAGTAGAGTCTTTCAGTAGAGTCACAAGCTCAGAAGGGATCAATACCCTCAGGCCAACGTGTGAATGTGAATGTCCCCTGTGAATCTCACTTTCCCTGGGGTGGCAGGGGGAGGCAGGGCAGTAGATGCGGGCCATGGGGAGTTTTACAACTGAGCCAGTTTGTGTAATGGAGGACAAGTAGCATGATAGAAAAAGCACCATCCCATCTTGAGTCAGTGGGCTATGGCCTCCCCTTGTTGGACCCAGCCAGAGCTGATTTTCAGCACAGCCAAGGTGGCTTTCCTTGTGGATATATTCTTCTCCCCCAGCCTTGTTTATTTCACCTTAGAACTGCGATAATTGGACGATTATCTTATCTACCACCATTATCATATCTACCACCATTATCTTATCTCAAGTTCCTGACAGGTGGATTGACTGCAAATTCCAGGAATCCAGGAGGCATATTCAGGAGGGTGGGCTTTGGTAGTCGCAGATGAACAGTCAGTTCTTTGCACAGTTTCCTACAGTGGGCAGTCTTTTGGTGTTCTTAAAGATGTTTGAGCCATTAACCACTGATATCTTGGTCTGTTGGCATCTAAAGGACAGTTTGTAATACCCCAGTCTTATCTTAATTTTTTTAACTCCAATGGATTACAAAAGGGACTGAGCAATTTTTACACACTACAATAGGTTCCCACATATATGTGATACAAATATTCCTCCTTTCTGCTTTTATTTCAATAATTATGGAATAAAGTTCTCATAGGCATAAAAAAGTTCTGAAGGTCCTGATTAACTCTGAGTCTGATAGATCATGTATATGGCTTTCTGCAACCCTTGGCCATATAGCACCTTCCACCATAGACTTTAAGGGGCTGGAACAAGGATCACAGCATATTTACTTTTTAATTCTTAGCTGAACTAGCTTTTATGAAAAACAGGATTCTGAAGGACCACAGTTCTCTGAAAGCTGTAAAGATTCAGAATTTACATTCCCAAGAAAAACATATCTAGGATTCTGAGTGGGCTCTTGGGAAATGAATGACCTGATGGAGATGTTAAGAGAGGGACATTCAAGAAATACTTTATGGAAACACATCCCTGATTATAGTGTCTTCAGTCTACTGATCTACTGGTTGTTTGTTTGGTAGGGTTTTTTTGAATGCCATGAAGTTTCCTTGCATTATTACTTGGATAACACAAAGAGAACATTTTTCTGAAGAAACAAAAATTTCCCAGAAAATGTGCCGTTGAAAGTGTTTTTGTGTCTTAACACAATGATGTACATCTGACTAATGAAAAGCACCTCCATGAAATCAATTTTCTTGTGTTGATTTTGAGTAAGCAAGGAATTTGTTTAGTAAGTTGTAATTTCAAAGTAGAACTCCTCAGCAATTTTCAAATGCTCTGTTCATGTAAAACTTATTCTTCATTGGAGGGATTCTTACATACAGACATGAAGGAGTGAAAGGGTGTGCTGTCAAATTAGCATTCTCTTCATAAAAACTGTGGTGGACTGTTAAATGCTAATGTGTACTTTAGAAGGTCCTAAGAAAGATTCAACATGAAATCAATTTATGCCAATAATTTATATCTTCTCTCTGCTGCTAAATTCCCTTATTGAGACTGAATACCAGTGCATGTGAACTTTACACTGATTGGAACTTGGAGATCAGTACTAGAAAAATGTAATCTCTTTTTCTTTCCTTTTTTTTTTTTTTTTTTTTTTTTTTTTTTTTTTTTTTTTTTTATGGAGTCATTGCTGTCTCAGCAGCTTAGATCTTGGCAGCTCTCTTCGTGAAGAGATGAGATGGTGTATGGTAGTTATGACACAAGTATTTAGCCAGAGAGAAAGTGAGAGACAGAGGAAAGCACTGGCAGATTTACATTTTGCTATTATAGAGTGTTTTGGAGGGTGGGGGTGGTGTTTTTTGTAGGGTTTTTTTGTTGGGTTGTTTTGGGATTTTTTCAAGTCTTGCAGTAGACTATGAGTAGGAGGGAAGAACTGTGCAACCACTTCTGTTTAGGAAAGTGTAGACTGGGATTTAGATATGATTTTCCTGACATCCAAATATACTATTCTGGTAGGATAAATAGCAAAGAAATCTGATGACTCACTCAGTTCATAAGTCTTTGGAGGAGGAATAGTGAAGAACTTCCTTCTTTGTGAGTCTTTTCATTTTTCACTTCACACATTAAAATTAGAATAATCATTCCCTACCTGCCTTCCAGGAGGAAATCTAAGGATATATCCATCAAAATGTCAGTCAGAAATAGAACACAGCAACTGTGAAAATCTGTGAAGGTGCTTTTATTTCTGCATTTTTTTCAATTGGCCATTTTTTCATGATATGATACAGCTTATCCATTTTTTAAAAGATAGCACATTAAAAAGAAGCATAACCACATTACAGTTTTTATTGTTTCTGGTTCTGTAGAACTTAGGAAAGTTTTATGTACATAGTTCAGAGAATGTACAGAAGGTTGTTTGTGTGGCAAGATAACTAGGCTGCTGTTTTGTGGAGGTTTTTTTCTTTAATAACGTGTCATGAGAAGTGGAATAATGAGTCTATAAGGTAAACTAGGGTAGTCAGCGCCACTGTCATAGCATCCTATTGGACCAGTTTAATAAAGCTACTAGAAACATAGCAGATACTACACAACTGGAGATGGTTGCTTTTTTTTTGTTTGCTTGTTTTCCCCAAGTGTTGTGAAAGTCTCCAGTTGCTTTGAACAGTTTATGATACTGTGGTTGCAGAAATGTTTCAAACAGCAGGATTAATTGAGAAAGAAGAAAACTGTGATTCTGAATAAACTGAAATATTTGTACTGAAATAATTTAAAATGTCATTATTTCTGTAATTTTTTTTCAAACGAGTGAAAATCAGAGATTGAGTATTGACTTTATTGTTCTGAATCCCAAGAGTGCCTATGTGAATTTCCAAAGCAGAACTTGTTCTGATAAATACTGCTAGATTTAATAACCTTTGATCTATAAATCTTGGCTTTTTTTTTTTTCTAAAATACTATAATGTTTGCATACATATTTGTTGTCCTTAGACAACATCCAGTCTCATAACACCTGATCGTATAAAGTCTACATCTAACAGGCTGAAAATTAGAGTGCCAGTCAGACTTCACTACAGATGGAAGGGTATGATAAATCACTTACAGGTATCAAACTGTTGAAAAAGGCACATTCTATTATTTCAGCAATCTAGTTATATTGCATTGACCCTTAATATGCTAGATTTAATGAACAATTGCTTTTATGAATGATTTTTTTTGTAGATTGTTTATTATATCACTTTCAGTTGTGACAGCCTTGAGGAAACAATGAAATGTTGCTGCATAATCTGCTTTCTGCCTCAGGTATTTCCTGGTAGAAATGATCATGAGAAATGTCAAGGTTTTGAAATCATGTTACATGCAGGAAGCAGGAAGGCCCTTTAATTATGCCCTTAAGTACAGAATATTTGCTTAATTGCTTAGTAGCCCTTGTATCCTGAAAATTTAATTAAGTGATGATTAACTATTCATTATAATATTTTCCTGTTATTCTTCAGTACAAGCTGCACATTAACTTTTAAAGTCTTTATCATGTTTGGAATTAAGCAATGCCAATTCTCATCAACTGCACAGAACGACTGTGATACTACAATAACTTATCTACTTCCTTTGCTCAATTAATAATACCTGATTCATCAGGCAAATCAAAATAGTCCATGGAAAAAGTCTGGCGCTTAAGCAGTAGCAGAGAATCCTGTTTCCTGCATCAGACCTCTGTTAGGCAACACACTTGGTTGTCCTGGACCAGCTGGTGCAATCTGGAAAGCTGTGATATGATACAAGCTTCTCTAGATGAGAAGAGCTGCTCAGAAGAGAGTACCTGGAGTTCAGAGCCCCTTAACCTCCATGTGGGTGTAAATGTCTAAGCACAAAAAAGAGAGGAAAAGTGATGCTCTTTTTATACAATGACTGTTGGGATACCATTACTTGGGATATTGAAAACCAAGCTAGCTATTCACCTCTATCCTGAAGTAATCCCAACTGACTTCTCATTTCCCTGGAGAACATCTTGTTCCTGAGGAATGCACCATTGTGGGGGAAGCCCTCCATATCTCCCTTTGAATCTGTACTACTCTCTACTGTGAACTTCAGGAAGAACTCAAGGCCAGTGATGAGCAGACCTTTGCCTGTCACAGATAGGTGAGCTGGCTGGATCTTTGTTACAAACATGAGCCAAAAGACTGTGACATTATTTTATCACTGGAGTAGAGGTTAGCTGAGGCTATTGACATCCTTGCTTTTCTTGTTACCACACTAGATAAATTTGGAATTTTGTTCCAGGTGCCACTCTTGCTTTTTACCCCAAGGAGTTATATTTGCCATTTGGGGCATCAGAAGGATTCCTCTCCTGGAATAATTTTAAAATGTAGAAGAGGTGAGGTGAGTTTGACTCCGTTCACTTCCTAAGTACCATGTCAAGGATTGGTTTCATTAGTTGATTTGCAGGAAACAAAGGAAGGGGAAAATACTTTTGTGGTAGCCAATAGGTGTGCTCAAATATTCAGCAACTGCATTTCTTTCAGTGATGATACTATGTGAGAGATATTTTTCTGGCAATCAGAATATTGGAAATTTGAGGGGTATATAGGGATATATGGTAATAAAATACAAGTTTTCAGTCAGCATTTAAATTCTTTTTTAGACTACATCTAGACTGTACTTTTCTTTACCCACCTTTTGAGGTAATGGTGCTTTTCTGAAATTTTCTGGAATTGAAAAACTTCTGAGGACATGACTTTGCAATTTAGTGCTTTTGCAATGTTATATTCCATGTGTAGCAATTTGCATACACGTTGAACCCAGAAATCTCTTAGTCATAGTGGTAAACTTGTATGTGTAATAGGGAAGTGAAATTAGGAGTGAGAGGGAAGTGGGGTACAACACTTTAAATGGGAAGCAGTGGAAAACAGGTCATTCAGAAGCTTTACTGTGAATTGATGAAGGAAGAGATTTTCTTTGACAGAAATTTTCATTCTGAAAATTTTACTAAAATTCTTATTTCTCATTTTTATTTTGATGAGCATATTATTAACAGTACCACATGAACTGACAGGTTGCCTGATTCAAAATTCCTAGGAGCCTCCTTTGGGGAAATTTAATCTCTTTCTCTTAAATAATTTTGAATGACAACTTTATTAGACAGAATTAACACATTAGAAAATTGTCTTAAGATATATATTATTTTATGATTGATGGTATCCATCATGAAGTTTAACAAATAATAGACTATGCATATTTCTAACTGATAAAGTATATTTGGGTAATTCTTATTTAATATTTTAATCTGAATATTTATATGTTTATAATTAAAGCATTTAATATTAGCATTTAATAGTATAAGAATATTTAATAACATTAATATCATGAATATTCTGTCAGAGAGAAACCTAGATGCATCTCACTCTTATGGATCTGTCTACAGTCAGGACTGCCTAAAGGAAAATCTACATTCATTCTTGTTTCTGGATTTTACTGTAATGTTCAGTTATAAAGAAGGGCATCATTAAAAAAGTTTGCTTTTGACAAACACTGTATAAAAAAAGGCCATATTGTTTGTAGCTCAGCAATAGATTTTAATCTGAGTACTTAAAAGAGATGAGACATATAAGAAAACAAATTATAACTTATATTTTAATAGCGCTTTTGTTTCAGAGGTGACCTGTCAAGTATCCTGTTAGATTTTTTTTTTTCTTTTTCAATGTGTGCTTTTTTTGACTTCTACAGTCTGCAACTTTTCTACATGAATGTTTTAGATGTCTCCTTTGTCTGTAAGTGATGAGAACACTATTCTCAATTGTGACACTTACTAGTCAAATGAAATGCTCATTTGATGATGACATTAATCTCCATGCAGGCAATTAAGACACCAATTTTTTTTAAATCACAAGATAAGGCAAATGTGGTGTGCACAATTTTCCAGGGGAGAAAATCCCTCTGTCTGAAATGCTATCTCTATTAAAAAATTACAGTGCTAAACTCACTGAGACATAGTTCACCAAAGCTCACATGTATTTTCAAGTGATATATGAAGTATGAAAATATTTCTAAGAAACTTCACAGTGGAAAACTTTCTTAAAGTGTTAAGCAAACTAAGGTTGAGAGTGAGAGTGGTTAAACCTGTCATGAGCTCTTTCTTAATGATTGCTTCTTTATTCTGAAAAATCAAATAAAACCTCTACACTAAGGAAGGTTTTGCTTTGTGTGGGTGTGTGTTTGTGTGGGTATGTACCATACTGCCAAACACAGACTAATATGAACCAATTATTGGTTGATAATCTAGCCAAAGTGATATAAAAGTGTCTAATTACTTTTTACTGGTTTACAGTCCCTAGGAGTGCTGAAATGCGCTATTTTCAATGCTTCTGGGAAGGCAACGGAGCACAACACAATTGATGAAGTTTTAATTTCATATGGATGGCAAATATCCATGAGGCCCTACTTAATAAAGCTAATAACATTATAATTGAACATTTAGATAACTACTGTAGAAAACATGTTTGTTATATTGTACTTAGGTTAAGAGTTACTTAAAGAAGGAATATTCTGATATGAACAGAAGAATAATCTGCAGTCTTTTGCTCAATAATCTTGTGGAAAATTCATTAAAGCCGAAAACATTTTGTATTTCCATTTTTCCTTCTCACATTCATGCCAGCTCAGTGAAAATGCATCTTATTTCTATGAAATATTCCAGCCAGAAATAATTTACAAGTTGCATGCAGATTTACTTCTCTTATGCACTTTCATTGTTTGCCCATGGAAGCTCCAAGGTTGCATGCAATTTCACTTTCTAAGATAGTTTAGCTGAGACTGATCCGAGAATTTAATTCCCAGACCACTGATTTGTACCCCTGAGTAGGAGTGTGTTTTCCAAATTATCATGAGTCCCAAGCTGAAACAGCTTGAGACTGAATTTATGTCTCTTAGGGAAAAAAAGATTTTGCCTCATGGTTCCATCCTTGTTAGTGGGATGGGGGGGGGGGGGAAGTAATGACTATGGTTTTTTTACAAATCTAAAGTAATAATGCAGTAAATGTTATATCCTAGGAATGGATTACTTTGGAATTGATTTGCTCACATTTTGAAAGATCTATCCTCCATTGATTTTGTTATTTAAAGCTTTTCTTGTCAGAGCTCTCTGTTGCCTTCTGGGCTTTGAAAGAGATCAGAGTGTCCTGAACTCAAAGCTGTTGTCTAGTTTCAGTCAGAAAATTGAGCATGCTTTTGACTTTTTTTGTTTATTTGTCATTTTATTGAAAACATTTGTTCTGATGGTTAATGATCCTGTATATGCTGAGAGATTCAGAAATTTGTATCTGTGTGGGAAAGGAGGTTAATCTAATGTCATGAGTGAAAAGTCATTTAAAAATGTTTTAATTAATCTACATTTTTTGTCTCAGAGAAGTTAAAAGCCAGGAGAAACTGGCCTGAGCTTTTCGACATCTATACTCTCTCATGCATGTATCATTTTGATTCAGGTTTTCAGGCAAATACTGTGTATCTCAAAGCCAATTTTAGTACTAAAAGCATTTTCTTAAATTACCTGCTGTGCCAATCAACTACCAAGATGTAATAGTGGGACATTTCAAAGTTTTCTCTGTTAGCAGAGTAAAGTGTGTTGATTACGTAAACTTTGATTTGGAAGAGGGCCATTTTACTTTAATTAATTGATGTTTAACTAAATTTTATGCCATTGACAATTTGAACATTTAACAAAATGTTTCTGTTTCTTCAGGAAACTCCTGACTTATCAGAAGCAAAAAAATCCCACCTCAAAACCACAAAAAAAAAAGCCAGAGCTGTAGTCTCAGTCCTGCTCCTTTTTATGGCTCTGCCTATGGAAAATTTCCAGAAATTAATCCAAAGCAAGCTTTCATGTGCTTGCTGCATTTTGTCTTGTTATGATTCTAATACACATATTTTCAATAATAGATTATTTTCATTTCATGTCCTACATTTTTTATGTCCTAAAGATTGTTTCCTTACATAATCAGCATAAAAATGCTCTGACAAAGAAAACACTAAACAAAAAAAGTGATATTATGTTTTCCGAGATCTGAGGGAAAAGGGATTTAAATTTTCATTTTGTGTCATTACCAAACCAATTTATTTAATGGGTAGAAAGGATGATAAGTATTACATATTTTGTTTTTCTTGGTCTGTGATTGTTTACTTTTAGTAGCACAGCAAAACCAGTTTGCACTATTATATTATTTCAAGAGAGACAGCCAAAAAGAGAATAAGTACTGAGAAACCACTTCAAGTTAAAATTTTGTTCACTAGGAATTCTAGCCTTGAAATATTTCATTCTCATAAAAGGAGCTAAATCATGAAATTCATTCATTTATATACCAAAAGGACATGTTTTGCTTACATTGTCCTCTTGATCATAACTATATTAAAATGCAGTACAACACAAAGATCTTAACATAGTAATAATGCTTAACAGGATTTTAGGAGGCAATCAGAAGCAAATGACTATGTCAGACTAGTTTTGACAAAACTAATACATGTAAGTGACAGCTTTCCAAATGCTGCTTTAGAATGGTAAAGGAAAAGCATTGTTTGGCATTGATCATTGTTAGTATGGGCAAGGAGCTACTTTGGAGGATGATCGCTGAAGGCACGCAGATTAGAAGTTGCAAACAGATGCAAACACAGCTACAAAAATGAAAGCATTACCGAGATAGTGGGTTTAGTTTGGGAAAGTTGAAGTGAGTTACTACATTGTGATTTTAGTAATAGCAATATCTTATTCCATGTAGTTAGGAATTCTATCTAAGCAAAATTTATGATTACGGATTTCCTACTGTTAACTCAGGTTCCCTGGGGAAAGTTTCTGCCATTTTGAGCTGTTCAGCTGAGCATAACATCACTGCACCTTAATAATACACACATTCTCAAGCAAATCAATGAACACAAGTTTACAGTGTGATGCTTACAGAAAAGAAAAGCATTTTCATTAATCAATAATGCAGTTTGCAATAGCTACTTTTGAGCTAGATAAGGATATAGCCTTCAGAACAATTTTAGGCTTAAGCAATGAAGTACACCTTTCTCAAAGCATACTATACTGCTCAAAGAGAAAAAAAATACACAAATGTTACAAGCTTCATGTGAGAGTCAAAGATATTTTGCCTCAATTATAAACTGTTTATTATTATTATTATTATTATTATTATTATTATTGCATATCAATTTCTCTTTGGATCATTGCTAATGACTTAATCTCAATGTGTACTAAATTATTATCTGAAGGCTGCTTTGCTCTGGATATACTTAGGTGGGTAAAGTTGCCCCTTGCAGTAACTTTCCAGCTTTCAGAGCACCTCTCAATTATCTCACTGCACTTATGCTAGCACAGCTCAGATGCTAGTGTGACAGCTCCTAAACTGTTACAAATTAAATTCTGATAAATTAAAGAAAGCTGAAATTGAGGGCTTGTTTACTTTAGGAAGCAGGGCTGTAAATTGGTTATGAGCCACTGAGTAATCCTGGTGTGAAAGAGATGACTTTCAGTAAGCACCTAGAACTAAGTATTTTGAAAGTGGGGGACACTGCAATTACCACAGCTGAACTTTACTTATCTGTGAGATATCTTTAATATTTTCCCTATAGGACTACATGAATATAATTATGCGCACTCAGCATTCCTGGAATTTCATAACTCAATTGCTTAAAAAGGCTATAAAAGCCAAACAATTACCCATGCTTTCTAATGGACGAAAATCTCTATGAGACCATCATAGATAATGTTTTCCTTTTTATTTTGGCTTGTTCAAAACTAAAAAGCAAAAAAATAAAATATATCTGATAAAACTAAATGATAAGAACAAATGGGTACTTTTGGATATCATTCCTTTAATAAAAAAGCTACTCCTCCCTCTCCTAGCTGTAGATATGTTATATAAAAAACTAACCAACCAAAACAAGATGAATATATAGTTTCTTGTTGCACCAGTTGTAAGAAGAGTTTTTAAAAATACTAAAGAATTTGTCATTCAAGCAGCTTAGAGTTAATTTGCTGCATTAAAATGACATTCAATCTAAATTATTTGGTTTTGGCTTTTGGAATTTCCTAAATTTTTTTTTTTCTTTTTAATTAATTTAGTCTTTGTTTCCAAATGAAATATTTGCTTGGATGAAAGAATTGATTTTTTTATTCAGCCAAATTTGTTTGCAAATTTAGCACAAACTTGGGATTCATTTTTAGTGTCCTGAGGTATCGCCTTTTACACTATTTTTCAATAAGATATTTATTCAGCTGTAATGATAAATCCTGCAATTCTGTACTGCAAATTAAATATATTATTATTTTGGAATTAAATTCGATGTCTTTACTGTTTCACTAGTTAATATAGCTAGTAATGTAGTTCTGCATCGAGGTCACAGGAAGATTATGTGTCCTCGTGCTTTGAATATGCAAGGATTTAATGGCCTGAAGAATTCAGCCTTGGAGACTGCTTTTATTTATGTGTAAATTCAAGATCACTTAGGTGCAAAGCCAGTAGTAAATAAAATCTTTATTGTTGGAAATATCTTTTAAAGTACGCCATAGAAATACCACTTATTTAATTGGCTATGAGCCATCTATGTTCCTAATAGAAAAAGATTTTGTCTTTTCTTTTACATAAAGAAAACCACAAAGCTATTTGAACTCATTTTTTGGAGAAAAGGACAGTGAGGTCTTGATATGCTTTCTTAATGTAAAAGGCTGTTGAATTGTTAATGTCAGATAAAGTAGGTGGAATGTTGTGTTGAAAAAATGACAATGAAGACAATTTAATTCCTTTTCATAATCGGATTCTTCCAGGAATAAACAGATCACTTCTTGGATCAAGAAATAATATTTGTATCTTCATCTGGCACTATACAGTTGACCATATATATTCTGAATTTTTTTCTTCTTTTCTTTTTCTTAAGGTAGAACATACTAAATGTACCTAAGTGTACCTTCAGGACTTTAGGACACTTCATAGCACATGACTTTAAGTTTTTCACATCCTCAGTCAGTGTCCTAACCACAAGAGTACAGAGCCAAGCTGCTTCCTTTAAACATATGTCTTATTTGGAATTAAGCATTACAGCATATGGACTTTTTTGTGTGAATATTCAGGAAGACTAAGATTTGGACCAATCTACTTCATGTGTTAAAGAGCTTGATTTTCAATCTTCAAATACATATTTAAATATTGCCTTGCAGCAGGCAATATTTGACTATTGGCTATTTGACTGGAAATTTGGAAACAGCTATAAAATAGGATTATTAATAGTAATTGCTACCCAAAACCATAAAAAAGTAACTGATGTGTTACAGCTACTTCTGTAATAAGAACTTGGCTTAGTCGTTGGCCTGGTATTGTTAGGTTAATGGTTGGACTTGACGATCTTAAAAGTCTTTTCCATCCTTACTGATTCTGTGATTGACTGTCTGTTTTGTCATATGGTCAACCAATGTAGAAAACGTAGACTTATCTTTACATGTGACTTTAGTAATGAAATGACCATCTGCTATGTTTGTTTGCTTGTTTCAACTCCAGAGAGAGTATTTTCATTTAGAAATTAACAAATTATTTTGAATAGAAAACAAAATCAGCGCAATGGAATCCTGAGCTTGACAGAGTTTCACACTGATACAAATTTTTAATACTAATAATTATTCCTAGTATAATAATTGCATAGTGGAAATATTTTAAACCATTAGCTTTAAAGAAGCCCCAAACTGATATTTTTCCATATTGCCTGAAAAGTTTCCTCACACACATCTGCATTGTGCAATAAGATG
The DNA here is from genome assembly GCA_035221455.1 of Xenops minutus. Taxonomy (NCBI): domain Eukaryota; kingdom Metazoa; phylum Chordata; class Aves; order Passeriformes; family Furnariidae; genus Xenops; species Xenops minutus. The sequence goes on along the minus strand of JAWWEE010000001.1, from coordinate 83,168,882 downwards.
TAATGCTAATATTTGAACCAGTCCCAGAGAGATAGACACAAGCTAGTCCATACAGTCCAGTGATAATCATAATTATTGAACTTGGTCATAAGTCTTCTCATGTGCAGTACTTCAGATACCTGGAATAATGAAAATCCTCTGTGACTGAAAGCTGTCATCAAACAGCACAGTTTTCTTCCGTTCTCTTCAGTCTGCAAGTTTTTGATGAGATAAGTTGTCTGATCTCTCTCACCACAAAATTATACCACAGTTAATGCCGGCACAAAGGAGATGGCTTGAATGTGGAGAACTCTTCCACAAACAAACTACTTCTCTGTTGCTTTTGACGGGTAATAGAACTGAATCTCAAGCTCTGCCTAAGAGAAGCGATACTTTTTTACAGGGATATCACTGTGGTCATATGATTCAAGTGCTGCCCAATATATATTGTGATAGCACCATACCTGCTATTTGTGCTAGATCTGTATTTTCCTAATTATGCATTTAAATATGCCCCTTACCAAAACAGTTGGGTTTTTTTTTTCTGTAATGAGAGGGAATATCCTTTCCCAAATAACATCTTTTTTATTTTTTTCCCCCATACATTATTGTCTTGCAATTAATATTTTATCAAAGTAAAATATTTTTATCAAAATAAATATTTTGTAATCTTCAGCATAGGAGGATTTCACTCTGTGTATTTAGTCTGAAACTAACAACAAAAGTTTTGCTTTGCATTGTAAGTATTGTCTAGCAAGCATTTGGGAAATATAACCAACACAACAGCAGGAGTGCTCTTGGGCATTAGGATTCTGCAGTTTAATGAACAGTATATTTAATGTTCTCATGACCTGCTGAGGGAAGAGGGACTATCTGAAAAAATCCTGAATAGAAGTACTCTTGCTACTAGTTAAGAAGGATGGCTGATTATAACATAGAGAAAAAAGTATCCAATCCTCTGTCCCACCACGTGTATGGGATTCATATGGCTCCCACAGATAGTTTAAAGGTGAGACAAGCTTATTATTAGGTTCATGCTCAAAAAGAACTCCCTGGTACATCACGTGAAATGGCTATACCACCAAAATTGTATATCCTTTTTTTTTTTTTTTTTTAAACTGTAGATTTTAGAGGCTGCTCATGTTTTTGACTTGAAACATATCTGACAGTAAGATCAGGGAGCCTTTGGTCCATGATTATTGACTGCTTTGTAAGGAGCATGAGCAGAGCTCTGACATAAGAATATGGAATGCAAGTGAGCTCCAGTAGTGTCAGCAACCCTAAACTCCTGGAAAAGAGCTGCCAGAGCTTTACAGCCTTTGTCATCATCACCAGTCTAATACACACTAATGGATTTGGGTCAGGGACTGCCTTGAAAAGCTTTGTGTTTTTTAAAAATATCTCTCACAAGGTTGCTGTCTAGGAGTATTCTGTAGAAGCTGTCAGTATTGCTGCACATAATACAGCCTCTCTGGAGGCTGCTAGAAGGAGCTCAATATGTCCCCTGCTACACACAGTCATTTCAAAAGCTTGATCAATCTTTGCAAGCACACAAAAATAAAGTTTTTCTTTATTCAACTGTCCTAGAAATCTAAGTCAAAATATACTGACAAAATTGAACCGTTAAACATAAATACTTTGTTTTATTTGGGTAAATGAGTCAAGTGGAGAATGTTATGTCAATGTCAGCAACAGTAAGACCAGAAAGAATATCTATGTGATTCAGTATAAAATGCTTCTTCAAAGTTCACTGCACATTTATATGTCCTCTATTTGTAAGGTCCTGCAGTGAACAAATGAACTCTGGAAGTTATTGTTGGGATGAGACTGCTGAGTGGAAAGCAACACGAGTGGCTGCAAAATAGTTATCAGACCACTCTTATAACTTAATATTATCTTTCCCCTATCGAAGAAACTGCAGTGATCATACAGATGGTTGTGAGTCCAGTTTAACTATCAATGAATTTACAAAGCTTCCTTTCTGCATCAGTAACTGTAAAAAATGAAGAGAAAGAGATGCAGCTTTATAGAAATATCAAAGTTTTTTTACTTTTTTTATTCATTAAAATTTCAGATGAAGTCTGCAAATGGTGCTTGGGCTCAGCACAGTCCTGTACAGTGAAGCAGAAATGTCCATTGGAGAATGAAAAGCAAAAGAATAAGTAATTGCTTTCTAAGGTCTTTGAAATGAGGGTGACAGGCATTTGCTCTGTATGTTAGAAAGCATGGTTTTCATGTTCACTGTCATTCTTTCTGTTCTTTGAATGCCTGGATAAGTGATCTGTACTAATGGAATCAGTCATTCTTTATCCTTTCTGTTCCCAAGGACCCTGAGTAGCTGACTTAGACGGAGTAAACTCCTGACATACAAGCAAAGCAAGACACTCAGTTGAGTGAAAAGACTAACAGTGAATTATTCAGGATGAGAACAGTCAAAAATGGATTGTCCATTAGCTATAACTTTTAAAGCTTTGGTGCACACAACTTCCAGTAAAATTCTTAATAATAAAAAAGAAAAAGAAAAAAAAAAAAAAAGTAAAAGGATGTTTTTTGTCAGTTTTAGCCCTAATTGTGACAACCTCTATCTTGAAAGTGATGCTTTGCATGATTGGTTCCATTATGTCTAGTACTGAGAGGCTGAATACTTTCATTTGCATAATGCTGTGATGGAGTATAATTAGAAAAATGTTATTTTGAGTCTGAAGAAGCTTTCTGTTGCCCGACCCATCGCAAAACTATTGTCTCATTAAGGAGCTGAAAATTATATCATGTATTCTGTCAGCAGTTCAACTTCTGTCATATTTGACTAAATGAGCTAAAATACAGTGAAATAAAATAATATATTGAAACACTCTTCTAAATATTCTTTTAATATAGCCATCTCAGAGAGTGTAGCCTCTTAAATAGCTTGGATAAAGCATTTGCAGTTATAAAATTACTGTGGCTCACTGAAACACTGCTCAGGTTCTTGTTGCATATGTGCATCCTCAAGGACCTTCCAAAAACAATTTGTTTGATGACATTAGCTACTCTGTAGTTGTTATTAGACATTTTATGTGACTGTTTCATGAGTCCAGTGCTGGTTATGTGATCGTGCTGTCAGGAAGGTCAAGTGATCATCTGACTTTCATGAATGACTTTCCAGTTCATTCATAACATGAGCTTGTATGTTCTTTATCCTGCCCTAAGGGCTAGGAAACACTTAGGATGTCACTTCCTAGGCCCCTGTGCCTCAAAGGAGGATATTTGTGATATAGTCTATATGGTGAATATAGATACAATGCAGCTGCTAAAAGTTGAAGAACTCAAATGAGGGTATCAGACTTGAAATATTGCATAGATATAATTACAAAATCTCTCTAAAACTAGCACTTTTGATAACCTTTTTGGCAAAATAAGGATCAGATGTCCTTATCTGATTACAGTAAATAACCTACAGGCATCCCAGTTAAGCAAATTACCATCCCAATTAAGCTGCAGTTCTTGCTGATAAGTATCATTAGGTTTAATTCCATTCCTTGGGAAATGCTCTGATTAAGGCTATTTCTCAATTTAGTGGTACATAATCTAATAGTTAAAGAAAAAAAAATGACATTTGAAGAAGAAATGCAGAAGAAAAGTTGAGTAAACTGGCAATATGAACATAGATTTGAATGAAATGCTTCCCAGCAAGCTCTGAAGAAACTAGAAGAAATATTGTCATGATTGCTTCAGTTAGTTTTGATATCTCATAGACAATATGAGTGAGTCCTATGGAATATGCTTATTTTCTTTCCTTTAAGATCATATCAGCTTGTTGTAAGAAAATTAAATACCTATCATAAAGAAAAATTGAGAAGAGGGGGAGAAAAAAAATATCATCTACATGATAAAGAAACTTTTCATAGGGGCACATCATAGGAGAGATTTTTGTAGCTGAGAAAGAACTTCTTGTTGAAATAAGATAGTTCGCAATAGGCTATGCAGACAGAATGTTTGAACTGGTGAAAATGTGGGAAGTAGGAGAGCAAGTTCAATCAAATATATTGAGCTACAGCAAAGCTGGATGGCCTGTATTTAACTCAGCAGTACCTATTTGATATGTTATTATGGGCTAATATATAACTGGAGGGTGGGGAATTACTTTTCTAAAATAAAATGTTACTGTTCAAAACTCAGAAAATTTTGTTTTCTGAGAAGAGGGAAAGGAAATAGAAATGCAGTTAAGATGATGGAGCATGGTAGGTGAGGAGAAACATAGCAGCAGCAGGAGAAATTCCACTTTAGAAGTGGCGTCTTGCCACGAGGTGGGCAGAAGGCAGCGAAATGCACAGAGCCTCTCTAGGGCATAGAGCTATTAGCGGCAGTGGTGCTATTAGGGGGAGTGACTCTTTCTCGAAGCGTTTTTCAAGAACTGACATGTTTTTACTGATATATTAAAAGGAAATGCATTCAGTACAGCTAAAATGTTATAATTCTAAGAGCTCACTGCTTATACTGAGGATTTTATAGATTAGAAGCCTGTAATTTTTAAAGCACCAAGTAAATGTCCTGCTGTGGACAGAGAGAATTTTCTGAGGTCCCCTGGTCCACTCTCTGCTCCAAGCAGAGCTCATGGCAGGTCAGTCATGTTGCACAGGGCTATACCCTGACACCAAGTAGTAAAAGGAACCAATAGTAAAAGATCTGCAAAGATATTTTATGAGCTATCAAACCCCACAATTCTCTCATACTATCAAAGGATATATTCCCTCTAATTTGTGTTCTTATCGAATCTCTAAAATATTTAAATTGTTTACCCCTGTCCAAGATTTGTCCGTTACAGGGGGTATTTTAAGCTGAATAAGGTCTTTCCTCAGGTTGGCAAACGCTGGAAACATCAAAAGTTATGTATTTACATGGAAGATAAGCACAGACTATCTTCTGTAACATGAAATGTATAATTTTCTGTGTCAAGTGCTCCAAAAGGGATTTCAATATTTTGAAACAACTTTTCATAATAAATTAATGTTTCTGTGTTTAACTCAATGCTCTAAAGCCTTCCTGAAAAAGTAGAGTCCCTAGAAAATATACTGCACCACATAAAACCAGTGGCAAAATGTACGAGCAACAGAATGGGCATGTATATAATAATGGTGCATATAATAGTCCAGTGTGCAATACTGGACTATACTACATTACATTATAATATATCACATTTTTAATTATATATATTTATTATAATATATAATATTGCAATACCTTACAAATGCCAATAGTTATACAAGCAGCAAAATACTTCACACTTCCAGAAACCTACAGCGAAACACATGAGGTATAAATTCCAGTGTATAGCCGATAATTAAAATAAAAACCAAAAAGACTGCTTGTATATGGGAACCCAATTTCTCAGGCAATCTAAGCAATTGTAAAAAAACCCAGGACTCCTGTAGAGAGTGGCACAGTCAGAGAGTTAAGTATAATTTAATGTTTCACCACAGCTAACTTTCTGCAGGATGTGACACACTATAAAGGTCATTACGCCCATCACCACAACCTAACATTTTGTAACAGAGTGTGATCTTCCTTGTTTGTGAAGCACATGCTAAACAGAAAGGGAGCAGGGAGCTGGTCGTTGTTTAAAGCTGACAGCCAAAATAACCCTCCGTGCTTTGCCTTCAAGTGACCAAATGTCCAAAGGTATGCCTGAGGGACAAAGCTGAAAATCCCAGGTGACATCCATCCTTGCCATTTTTCACTCATTATCTTCTCACAACTACATATTTTTCAATAGTGGGGTTAAATAAACATACTTAAAATGCACTCCTTTTACAAAAATATGACTTTTTATGCAAAAAAAGAACTTTCTAGAATTTTCGGCAGCCTCGAAACACCATGAGTTGCCCTCAAAATGAATGCCTTATAAATTGTCTACATTGTGTACTATGCATAACAGAAAACCAAGTGGTCTTCTACCCTTCCTAAAATTCCAAATGTTGATATCACCTCTTTTCTGCAATCAGGAAATATTCATCTAAACAAACCTGAACTTAATTGCTGTTAACTTCTGAGCGCTAAACTAATTTATTTATTTATTTATTTATTTATTTATTTATTTATTTATTTATTTATTTATTTTAAAGAGAAAGTATTTTGGTTTTGTCTTTACCACTGATTCTAGCTGATAAGCAGTTCATCCATTTAAAATAAAGCCATCCTTAGGCAGTACTGAAATATTGCTAATGGTTTAAATAATGAAAAGTTCTGAATCTCTCAGAGGGTACTGGAACTAGATAAGTAGCACAGGAATATGTATTAAAAATTTAAAGCAGTACAGCACACTATAGATTAGGGAAGAATAATGAGAAAGTCCCGCAGATATTTGGTGCAAGCAATTAAAAAAAAAAAAAAAAAAAAAAAACAAACCACATAATTTGAAAAACAAACCTAAAACACTGTTTTCTAAAGCATGGAACCCACAGCATGTAGACCTCAAATTTAATGGGCAAATCAGGTTGTGGTTTCAAATACACCTGAGTATCATTCAATTTTTAGAACTGGATAATTGCTTGTCTCTGCCTTTCAGAATGAAAGAATATCAATACAGTGGCCCATGAGTACTCCAAGTGAATGCTTTAGGGAAAAGATGGTTAATAATCCTTAACTGAAATCATTAGGCAAATACTTACAAGGAATGGATTGTCACTTAGAGTCAGGATCAAATAATGGCTTGTTAAATAAGTTGTGCCAAGGGACTGACCCACACAATCATTGCATGTGGAAATCATGTTTTTAATGTTAAACAAGCTCTTCTGCTGATACAAAACTGCTAGTAAAAGAAGAAAAAAAGGAAAAGAAAACAAAAAAATGTTGAGTTTGGTGTACTTAAGTTTTGCAAAATTAAAACTTGAAAAGTATGAAAAAGTAGTGTAGAAATATCTGTACAGTTTTACTTAAAAGTGCCCCTTATAAAGATAGATAATGACCAGTAAGAACTATTGCAGAGCAGCAGGGATAAGAAATAAAACAGTTGCAAATAAGGTGCTTTATGAAAGATCAGTAGTAATAGTGTATTAAAATATGTAGTGCCTTAGGGATGAAGTATCTATTCCAACATGATCATCACCTTCCTTCATTACAATTGCCAAATGAGGTTAGGAGAAGTTAAGGATGTGCTATTAAAAAGTTCCTTGCTGCCAAAAATTGTTGCTTTTCACACAGAGTGCCTTTTTTGGAAATCACGGCTAGAGAGGGCCCTGGAAAAAAAGTGGTAAGAAACAGGTGAAGGAGCTGCTGTGAGGTTATCTGTTCAGGTATATAAACAGCTGTTTTTTGAAATAGTTCTTTTATAATGAAAAGTGGACCATGTGAGAGGATGCAGGATCTTCATCAGAGGAAAACGGATTTCAAGTCTCACAGTTTTTAATACAAAAGAGCATGAATATGAGAAGACTGCTTAATTTTTGTGAAGATGAAGTCATGACTTCTGTGTTACATGATCAGGGTGGTGCATAACAGAGCAGTTCTCACCTGAGAAGTTCTTTGGGACATATAGTGTGACTAATGATGACCACCAGGATGATAGTACTAATAATTTTATTCATGTTTAATGAACATAAATAAGTTATGGCCAGTGATCACAGATGGCAGAAATGTGGACTCATAGGTACAAAACATAACTGAGTTGTTCATTGCATCCCAGTCCTGTATTTTCCTTGTCATCCAACAATGATATTAGATAGTGATGAGGAACTGCTTTTGATCTTTCATTAACTATCTGTTCCTGTATTTTTTGTGAGACCTGGTTAGGACAGGATAGCCTGGTTGAGAAGGGCTTGGGGGTGCTGGTGGGTGAAAGGTTGGACATAACCCAGTAATATGCACTTGTGCCCAGAAAGCAAATCATGTCTTGGGCTGCATCAAAAGCAGTGTGGCCAGCAGATCAAGGAAGGTGATGCTGACCCTCTACTTCACTCTGGTGAGATTCACCTGGAGTGTTGCATGCAGCTCTAGAGTCCCCAGCACAAGAAGACACTGAGCTGTTAGAGTTAGTTCAGAGGATGGCCACCAAGATGATTAGATGGATGGGGTACCTCTCCTGTGAGGAAGGGCAGAGAGAATTGGTTTTGCTCAGCCTGGAAAAGAGAAGGCTTCAAGGTGACCTAATTATGGCCTTTCAGTATCTGAGGGGAGGCTACAAGAAAGACAGGGAGGGACTTTTTGCAAGAGTACATAGTGACAGGACAAGGGGAAATGGTTTCAAACTGAAAGAGAGTAGGTTTAGATTAGATATTATTAAAAAAAAAAATAAAAAAAAATCATTCTCTATTGTTAGGGTGGTGAGGCACTGGAACAGGTTGCCCAGAGAAGTTGTGGATGCCCTATCCCTGGCAGTGTTTAAGGTCAGGCTGGATGGAGATCTGAGCAACCTGGGCTAGTGGAAGGTGTCCCCATGGCAGGGGGCTTGGAACTAGATGACCTTTAAGGTCCCTTGCAACCTAAACCATTCTCTTATTCTATAATAGGGTTAATCTATTAGAACTTCTGTACTGATCAGAGGGATTCATGAAGTTAGTCAACTGAAAACATTAACAAGAGGGATGCCACTGAACTCATGTCCTCTTTATGCTTTTAGCTATCTGAGCTAGTGTTGTTTGGAGGGAAATGCTCCTGGGATTCTTTCCCAAGGGTTAGTGCCCGTAATTATGTTTAAAAGAGAGGGATAAGATTTAGTCTTTGAGTACAAAATAATAATGAGGGGTGAAACCATCAAGGTCTGATAAACCTCATGAGACATTTGTCTAAGAACTAGGGGATCTGGATTCTGTCTTTTCTCCACTTGTAGATTTTATATCTGCATTTCATGAGGGGACTCTAATAAATGAATTTGGTGATCAGTCTTCTGAGCATGCTATTGTGAAATCAAAAATGCAAGTCTTCAGATTGCATCCCAGAAGGCAGGGCACATGGAAATGATGGAATAGAGTTTGGTTTCCAGTACCAGCTTGTCTTTAATCTAGTGTTTACTAAAAAAATCTCTTAGGTGTTTTAATTGCACAAAATAAGCAACTTCCAAGTCAAATATCCAAGGAAAGTAATTTATTCATTTTTGCTTTTTATTATTTAATGGTTAACTTGAAGGTTATGATTTTGTTAAAATGTGCCAAATAATAGTGCTTTTTTCTCTGAATTGTGCTGAATTCCCTTTTCTCATAAGGCAGCAAATAATTGTGCTCTACTGCCAGAGAACATTGTAGAGTGGAGGATCCTTTTCTACTGTATCATTCAGCATGCAGAAATTCTCTGGTGCAGCATTGCCTTCTAGTTCTTTTTGATGAAAACAACAGAAAGTTTTACACAATTGAAACAGTGATATGATGGTATTTTACACATTTATATTCACTCTTCAGAGGCATTAGTATGGGAACATGTATTGCCAACTTATCCTCCCAGAAATTGTTCTGTTCAGCTTCCTCTCTTTTAGAGACAGTGTCATTTCAGAGCCCCTGACAGATAAATAAACATGTATTACATTTAAATAAGAGCAATTAAAAACAAATTCTTTTGTCACTACCTTCAGATTTTGTGGGATCTATATCAAGGTTGAAGACAGGAGCAACACAGCTTTTTCCTCTCTCCTCAGCTTCTGAGCTGAGCTTAGTTGCCACTTCCCTCCCCTCCCTAGTCACTGATGACATTGTGCGTAGTACCTTTCCGTCTTCCACTTGGCCACCCTAGCAATTCACCTGTGCCTCCCCTTTTACCTTATCTCACCCACAAAACTGTTCCCTTAGACAGTAGATGAGTCCTTTTTGTGTGTGTGTGATTTGTATTTGAAGACATTCTAAAAAAAAATTAATTTCTAATTTATGTTTGTAGAGTTTTACACAACATAATCATAGATTTAGCCAAGCTCTTCACACGTAAAACTGTATTTGAAGTTTTTTCTGTATTTTTTAGGTTCATAATGGTTTCATTTTACACTACCATGGCTGATGAATATGTGACACAAAACGCCATTAACAGAAATACTTTCTTTGTGCTTTTTTCCTCTTTTCCTTACTAATACCACAATCTTTTCTTAAGCCTTGCAACTTCTTACATTCCTTTTAAATAATGCATTAAGATGAGTTGAAAACAGTCTTATGGATGACAAGAGAAAGGGAATGAACATTAACTAGACTGTGGCAAGAGGCAGAATATCCTCTTTGAATGCCGATATATGACTATGCAAACAATTTACCTTATTTACTGATGCTTCAGTAGATAGATCTGATGAGTCAGTGGAAAGTTAAGACCTCTTCTGATTGAACTGTTATGTAATTAACCATATATTAATATAATCATTAATAGTCTCTGGGCTGCTAGTACACTTGTTGCTACCATCAGCAATTGATCAGTTTTAACCCTAGCCTTTGTATGTAGGCACATTTCCCATTGCCATGTACATGCTAACACGAATTTAGTACCACTGATATAGAAGGTTTCACTCTTCCTTGGAACAATTGCGAAGTCCTGATCCAGACTTCCTTAGGAAGGAGGCACATAAAGAAATTCACAGCTGTCATGTTTGCCTCCTTTTGGGTTTTCCCCTGGGAACAGACACATTAAAAATTATATCCTCTCCACCTGGCAAAAATTATCTAGATTGTCAGGGAGGGTTTGTTTAGCTTTGCATTTTTTAAACACAACTTCATATTCACCTTGAAGGAACTGAAATGCAGCCTTCAGAACAAAACACTCTCTGAAAGTGTAGTTATTTGAAAAATTACATGAGTAATACTATCCTTAGTATATACTTATGAGATGTGTTTAAGAGTATGGCTCTTCAGCAGAAAGTAAAATTCAGATGGTTTTTTGTTTGCGTTTTTTTATTTTTTTAGCAAAGGTGTGATACTGTCATCTAATACTGCCATTAAAAACATAAAAGGACTAGATATAACTGTTTAGTCTTGTTTTCTGAAGATTTATGTGGTTCTGCCAATGAAAGCACAATATTCTTTTCTGTTCTGGTTAAGTGTGAGATTCTTGATGCCTGTCTTGCTCCTTTAAGGAAAGGAAATTATGAAGTATTGTAAAGATTAAATAAATATTTGGAGTCTTCATTTAGGTAATACCAAGAAACACTGAAGAGTTGTCACAAAAATCCTAGCAAACAATCCTGTAATAGAAGGATCAAAAATAAAAATAGAGAACAAATATATTGTGTTGTTATGGCAACTGAATATTTAGATTTAATTTTATGTAAGCAGAACTTCAAGGATTACCTTGGGCAAATGCAGTAAACATATTTGCAAACAAATTAAATATTCCCATCCAGATATTCTATCTCTAGTAATCATTAGTTATGTTTACTGTAGTATTATCTAATATTTTGGATTCCCAATGACTCTATCATTAATCTGGTTCTGTACAATTTTATTCTATGTTTCTGGCAGATGACTACTCCTCCTTCTTACTGTCCAATCTGATTTCATCTAGTGCTGGTTTTAGATTTTATTTTTCTCTACTGCAGCTGTATATTCTTTTTTCCTTTCTTCAGCTATTTCTTTAAAAAACAGTTATTGCCCTGTCATCTGTAGACTAAGCTGCCTTTTGTTTTTGTGGCCTGTGATCAGTGTACAATTCCTTTATTCCTCCACTTTATTCTTACACTGGTGGCAATCTTTGTTGCCACTGAACAATCTATGGCAGTATATATGAACCAAGGACCCAGCTTAATGTGGTTAAGATTGTTCTGTGCTGATGGAATTTATAAGAAGCCTGTCTTTAAAAGGAGACTCCTGATTTTCACTTAGTTTCTGTTGAGATGCTCAAAGCAGGTTTTTTTCTCCAATGACACAATATAGTTGATCAAATGGCGAAAATCCTTAGCATGTAAAGAGCACTGTAGCATTGTCCTTTTAAATTAAACAGATAAAATATGATTTTATATGTAGTTTTCAATACTGACTTTTATAATGTTATTTAACATAGTGTGTAATTTTCAGCATCACATTTAAGAAGAAAGTGCATTTCAAATGTAAGCAATAACTTGATTATGAGAAAATTTGAACCTGCATTAATTAACTGCTTTCAAATATATATTGTTTTGTAATTAATAACTTCGTGTACTAATGCAACTGCATTTTCTAAAAAGTTATTGGCTCCTTTAATAGTGTCTGGCTCAAAGGGAGCAAAATTTAACCATTTTTTAGCTTCTTCACTACCGCACGCAGGATCTCTTTCATTCAGTTTTATTTTCTTAGCTTCAGCAGTGCTTCTATTTCTCACCTAAGAACAATTTTTCCACTTGCAGAAATAAAAAAAAAAAATTGAATAGAAACTTGGAAGAGAAATCACATTGTTTTCCATGTGCATTAGGAAAAGTGATAAACAGAGTCATTAAATATATTTGCAAATTTTCCTCTAGGGCAAAGTATACTTGAGCAGAATGCTTTTTTCTACTTTTTTCCTCTGCAATAAGAAGGCAAAACTATTCTACAGAGCTAGAGAAGTGTGGGCTTACAGATACATAGGCAAAAAGGAACAACTCACCCTAACCAAACAAGCAAAGAAGCCATTGCTGAATAAATAACTAGCACTACATCCAAGGCAGAGTTCATGATGCCTTGTTTCAATATACTAAAACAAATAGGTGCAGTTCCTATGTATGACTTGCTTGTCTTATAAAACAACATTTGATGGTCTTGTAATGGATTGCTATTAAGTATAAAACCTGTAAATCATAAACATAGACCACCAGGGAGTAGCTGCTATAATGTTAGCTATGATATAGTTTCAGCTATGTTGTGATAAATAGAGCTGAAGCAGTCTTGAACTGACTTCTATCTGATAGTAATGAGATTTTTGACATAAGATACAAGTAATTTTCATATTGCATTTTGTAGTCTTTCAATGACATATTGAGGTTTGGTTGTTGCAGCTTCCAGCATGTGGCGCACATAAAATAAAGCACATTGCTTAAAATATTTGGGCACTTTATGCTACTGAAATGTCTATGTTTTAATGTGTGATTGATTAATATATATATAGTATATAGTAAAAGGCTAGATCCAGTTTCATAAGTTAAGAGATCAGAATTTTGTGATCAAATATATATTTTATGGAAAAACACAGAGTTACACTGGCACTATGTTATCATAGGGCTAATGAAACACTAAGTAGAATCATAGTTTACATGCTATGTTTAGAGATGTTTATTATTTAATGTAAAAAAATATTTCAACTTTTCTGGGTTTATAATTTATTAGTGTAACTGCATTGGGTGGAATCAATGAATGATATAATATACTGTCAATGGTATTCAGTGCTAGACATTTGTATTAACTAGACGGAAAAGTTATAGTGTGTAATTAGGAAATAGCTACTGCATGTACAAAGATTTGTCATATTCTCAGCACTTAGTAAATGTGCTAAATAAAGTGAATCTGTACTCCTTAAAATTCAGCTCATTTGCTCTCAAATTATTATATGTACATTGGAATCTTTTAGAAAGGACCTTCTGAAATTGTAACAAGAATCATTATTCTGTGTCTTCAATTTAACAGTGTCTGAAACTCAGTATTTAAGTACAATTTTAGTTAATTTCTAAACTGAAGTCATGAATAATGAAAGCTGTCAGTGGGAAACTCACTGGAATGCCATGATTTCTCATACATGGCAGATAGTGGCTTAGCTCTTTCATCCACCAGTCCCATACAGGTTCCTTAGAAGGTCTTGAACCTTATCATCCCCTACAGCATGCAGTTTTTCCTTCTCCCAGTCCCTGCCTTTACATTTTGTGACTTGCCAGTAGAGGCTGAGGCAAATAAGTAATTGAGTACATTAGTTTTCTCCAGGCTTTGGATAAGCAGGTCTCCCATTTCCTTCCACAGGGGGCGCACATTTTCCCTAGTCTTCCTTTCATCACTGACATACCAATAGTAGCTCTTGTTGTTCCTCTTTCTTCTTTTGATCATTATTTATTATAATTTATTGTCATTGTTATGACAAAATGGCTTGTGTGTAACTGAATAGTTTGCACCCATATGTTAATCTGTTTCTGATTTAAGAACATTTAAATGCAGACTACAGTGGAAAACAATTAGTCTGCACAGAAGCATTCATTTTAATGAACACTGAGTATTTCTTAACAATAGTCTCTGTCTCCCTAGACACTTCAAGCAGATATTAGGGGTGTTCTTACAAATCATCCAAAAATTTTTTTGGTTAGTACTGTATTTCTGCAAGAGAAGTTCATTTTGAGATGGTATTAGGCTGTAAATGCTCCAAGCTTGCTTTTAGTGATCAAATCAAGAGCTGTCAAATGACTTTTTAAAAACAATAATGAGGTTTTGGTCCAATAATCTATTCTTTTGAACACTAAAAAGTAATTTATCCAACTCTTTGTAAACACAGACACACAAAATGGCACAGTAATTTTACTAAAATATCTCTTGGCAAAATCCCTTATTAATTCCAACAGAATGTCTGTGCTGTCTGAATATATTCCAGCAATTGGTTCTATTCATTAAACTAGACTTCTTGATAGAGTAGTAGTTGAACAAAATAATAGTCTGGTCCAAAACTGAAGGAAGTTTCATAATTTAAGAAAAATGTAAAACTTAATTTAAAACATATTGAGAAACAATTTTCCAATACTTTTTTTCAGTGTAGATCCATAATTAACTCCAAGTATCCCCAAATTAAGCTATTCACATATATTTTTCTTAAGAGACCTCATTATCTCAGGCCTAACTTAGCAACATGCCCTCTGATTTTCAATACAGTTCCCTTTGCAGAATGAAACTGCTTATTATCATCTTCTGTTTCACTTATTTAAAAATTTCCCTAGAGAATGAAGAGACAATTAACAAACATTAGTTTCTGTGCATGTGTGTACCCAGTGTTTGTTTTGGAAGAGGGTAGAAGCTCTAACACTCTTAGTGTTCAAAGGTAAATTCTGTTGAACCTTCAGGCACAAGTGTTACTGAGGACTGTTAAGGACACTGAAGTCTAATTCACTGTCTAGTATTTGCTAGCAGTAATCCTCACTTCCCACACAAATCTCCAGCTTTCTCGATTTTTTTTAATTATTTTTCTTTCTCTCCTCCCCTTCATGCTCTTCTACAGGAAACAGTCCCATACTACAATGAGAAAGGCTGAAAAAACATATCAGCATTTTAACTTTTCCATAAGATGACAAAGATCATTAATAATCATCAATATATATCATCAATAATTCCTTCATTATTCCCAGTAGTGACTGTTGTTAGAACCAAGTCTGTTCCTTTTAGTTCTTGGACATTACTTTGCTCTAAAAATTTAGAAGATGTAATCTTTCTGGTGTTTTAATTTAAGTACTATTCAACTTATTAATATGTAATATTTACATGGCATTTCGATCTATTTCTGGCTGCTACAGGGGAGCTGTAAAGAGCTATGTTGTCTATGGAAGAGAGAGAAATCTGTGTACCATAGCAGGGGTATCCTGAATGAATGAATGAATGAATGAATGAATGAATGAATGAATGAATGAATGAATGAATGAATGAACGAACGAAAGGTGTTTTATTGATTTTAACACTACTTTTCTCCTGCCCTTACTGGTAAATTCACATAACTACAGATGCACACAGGCTGTTGCAAAGCTCAGAGCTGATCCCCAATTCCAATTGTTGCTGTAGTCACAGTAGAACCTCTGAGGCCAATATCATATTCTTCTGTAATTATTAGTTTTCAGTTTGTAACTTCATTGTTTGGGTTTTTATACTAGAGAGTCAAATATTAGAGGAAAAAATTTGTGAGGGTTGTCCGATTCTGTCACTTGTTAGCAATAACTCACTCTAATAACCAGTCCAAGTCAGAATATTGTAATCAAGAGATAAGAAATATTCATTGACTGCATAAAATATTTTGTAGGTTGCATTCACACCCTAGGCTTCTGGCCAAAACCAGATGTAATAGCTGCCATTGTTCAGTCCACCTGGGAATTGGCTTTAATGTGCTAATTTCATTCCCCCAAATGGCCTATGGCTGAATTGTCACAGCCTACAAAACTGAGTACAATGTCTTGGGAAAGAAAAGCAATACAAAAGAATTTAAAGATTTTATTCAAAATTACATAGTCTCTGATAATGACCACAGTATTTAAGTCCTTCAGTAGTGTATTATGTAAGCAACATTACTAACACATTCCCAGAAAAAGCAGAATTGGATGTGGTATCACAAAATCACAGAATATGCTGAGTCAGAAGGGACCCACAAGCACTATCAAGTCCAGCTCTTAGCCCTGCACAGGACCACCCCAAGAATGTGGCCAAGAGTATTGTCTAAACACTTCTTGAACTCTGTCAGGTTTGGTGCTGCAACCACTTCCCCGGGGAGCCTGTTCCAGTGACCAACCACTCTCTGGGGGAAGAGTCTCTTTCTAATATCCAACCTAAAACTCCCCTGACACAACTCCAGGCCATTCCCTTGGATCCTATCACTGGTCACCACAGAGAAGAGATCAGTGCCTGCCCCTCATGGTATCTCCTCATAGTTCCTATGATAGGACACACTTGAAATGAAGAACAAACATCTTGAATAAGCAGATGCACCATCTTGAATAAGATGGTGCATCTGCTTTTTAAATCAGCTTTTGGAGAAGCTGAGCATACCAATGAGAAGCTGTGCTGTTTAGAAAGAAACCTCTGATATTTCTAGCTAAATTATGTATCTTCAGGCTAGTCTATCACTATAGTTTGCTGTTATGTATATTTTGGCTTGAATTATAAGCCAATAAAAAAGGGTCAGAAGAAAGGAATATAACTAACTTCATTTTAGCAACAGGAAGAAGTGTTACAGAGGTTTGAGTGATTTCTGTTACTTGCCTCCAATCACATAGCTGTAAGATTTTGAAAGGCTTTTCTGTCTTCCAGGGATGTATATACTCTTGTCTCTGCCTCACAGCCCTATGTTAAGGGTAGATCTGGGCAGATGTCCATCTCCCAGCACCACAACTCATGAAACAAAGCTTTGGTTCCTACAGAGAAAAGCTGACTTAACACATTGGAAGGCTCTCGTGTGATACTCCAGACAGAATTCATCTGGGAAACCACAACAATGATGCATGTTGTTAAACCTAGTTCCCATGAATGGTTTAGTCTTGAGTTAAGAAAATAGCTTTTCTGTATAATGCAAGGGGGAAAATAATATAGTTGCTTCAGGATCTGTTAATACCAGGAATACCAGGAAGTAGAAGCATAATTTTATGTGCAGCCCTACCATCTTTTACTGGTTCCTTTAACTTGTGTGTTTCAAACATACTCCTCCCTTAGCATCCGACAATCCTTATAGTCTTTCACTCCTATTGCTGTATTTCTTCTTACCAAGTGAACAAGCGGATGGAGAGATTGATTTCTGCCTCTCATGGGCCCTGAGCTGTATGCAGAGTTTGGGTTTCAGTATCCACTTTGGAGTCTTACCACCTGTAGGCTCTACTTATATAAAAACTAACTTCTAGGTTTTTACAGCATCTATAGGATCATTTTAAACATTTATGACCCTTCTTTAAATGGAAAGCTAACTTCCTTTAAAAAGTCCAGTACTGTGTTAAGAAGGATATAAGCTTGAAAAGCTGTTTTGTTAGCAGCTTGATTTTCAAGTACTATTGTTAATTTCACTTGTCATCATTATTTTCCTTTTTGAGAGAATGCCTCGGGCTTGTTCTTTACACAGAATGCAGTGATTTCCGTGTTCCATCTTCTGCTTGAGAAGAATGGATTTTATTCAGAGTGCAGACTCCTGTGCAGTGTATTTTCCAAATTCTCAATAGTGTTTGTTTACAATGATCAGGAGCTGCTGAAGAGCAGAGCTGAATAAAGTTTGATATCAGCCTTGGATATTGCATATTCTGGAATTTCTTAATGCTTGATAGCAAGCTTTTGTACAGCACAGCAGGTGGGCTGCAAAATCTTCCTTTAATGAATTGAAAAATAAGTATGAAGTGAATAAATAAATATGTTCATATTGGAATGCCCCATTTGCTGAATCTCTGAAAAAATTATGGGTGCATCTTAAAAATGAAAGTCTATAGTAGTAGTAGTAGTAGTATTAATTAAGTTAATTATAAAACAGTTCAATCAGAAGAGGTCCTAACTTTCCATTGATGCATCAAGTATCTATTTACTGAAGGATCAGTAAATAAGGTAAATTGTTTCCATAGTCATATGTTTACATTCAAAGAGGATAGTCTGTCTCTTGTCATAGTCTAAGGTTGTCTCTGATTCTCTTGTCATCCATAACACTATTTTCAGCTCATCTTAATGCCTTATTTAAGAGGAATGTAAGAAGTTGCAAGGCTTAAGATAAGATTGTGGTATTACTGAGGAAAAAAGTAGAGGGAAGGGCACATTACAGAGAGTTAAGACTGAGAACATTTTTGTAGCATATTGCAAAAGAAGCTAAAAACCCCACAGTTTTTCAGATTTAACACTAATTCCTGTCATGAGGATAGGGAGAAATCAACTAAGGTGGGTTTGTTTGTTTATTTGTTTCAAAGAGAAATTGTTAATTTTAAGAAATTTACAGAGAAAGTTCAATATAAAAAAACCAGAAAGTTTACTATGAAAGTCTGGCATTCCTATAAAGCCTGTCCAGCTTCCTAGAGTGCTTTCACTAATTCTAGAACTTAGATCTTCATAACTCCTAGATTTTTAGGCTCAACTGCTTTTACTGTTATTCAAGAGTTATTTCATAAATTGACTTTTGACTCATAGAAGGCTGAAAAATCTTACCTAATGAAGGTAAAACAAACTATGAAATGCTGTTAGGATTGGCACAGGTATTCTCATTGCATAAGCAGTTGCTTGGTAAGATCTACATAAAATATTTAATTAAGACTGAAAGAGGAAAACATTTTAGAGGTAATTTGAATACACTATACCTCATCTGTGTGAGAATTCTGATATATCTCAGTTTTGGAATTTTGAATTAGAAAGAAAAACATGAATTAATTTCTGAATTCATTGTAGACCAAACAGCATGTTATGAGTAAAGTCAATTAGTAGGGATAAATGCCTTTGTTTTGAGTTTATTCAATCAACTAATGCACCATGACTGAATATAAGTTGTATAACTTATTTTTAAAGTATAAAGTAATTTTATTTAAATTTTAATGGATCATTATTAAGTTGTAATTTATATTTCTACAGGTACTCTTGAGTAGCAGGAAATAGAAATGGAAGCAGTAATGGAAAATTAAAAATAATATCCATAGAAACCAGATAGTATTAACATCAAGAATAAAAAGTGGGATGTTGAATTTCTGGCAGGCTTTTTCCCATTTGTTCACCTTTCTTATTTGTTTGCCTCCATGGGTAAGGCGACCTCCTGGATTGCAGTACCTCTCAAGAGGTGACTCATCCAGAAGCTGAAATTTGTTCCTAGATATTCAGTCACCTGTTGCCTGGCAGGGAAAAGACCTCCATGCTTGCCAGGCAGACACTTGACAAAGCTGTCTGAGATGTCTCTTTCTTAACTAGGGAGATGGAGAGAAGACCTGGTCAGTCAGAAGGCAGGGTGGCCAACAGAGAAGTCAGCCTGGCAGAGTGGCCAAGGAAGGGATGAGACAGACATCCCCTGGATGCTCAGCCCACAGATCCCTCTCGGCATAACATGGAAAGTCTGACGTGACACTTGACAGACATGTATAGCTGGATATTTAACCTTTATTCTGTCAGGGTTTTCTGCTCTAAAACAAAGATGAAATTCTCTTATACAACTTCAGATTAAGATTTATGATTCACTCTGGCAACTTCTTAGTATTTTCAACCTTTAACCACTGGAGAGGGAGGTATAGGTTCATAGCTTGCATTGGTTCCTTTCTAGGTGCTTTGGAGTTTGAAATTATTATACAGTATCTAATCTAGGTAATCTTAACACAATGATTGCCTGAGTTTTCTAATAGAAGCCATTTCTTCCCTGAAAACTACTACTAAGAATCTTGTATCATTCTAGGTGCCACATGTTCACGATGTTGGGAGGAATATTGGGAGTCTGCCATAATTATCTAAACCATTTCTAGGGTTATTCTTCTTCACTTCATAGTTTATATCTGCAAATAATTTATCTTTTGCTTATTTGAATACTTAATCACTTGAACACATTTACTTTACACAGAATTCCCAGGTATTTTTTCTGACTGCTCGATTCCATAGAAAACTTTTCTTTTTCCCCAGCTGGAACTAGCTGGCAAGAGTTTCATGTGCTTTTCAGCTAATAACTACATTGTCTATATTTAGTTATTGTAAACATTAATGATACATTCAAAAATAAACAACAAACCAAAATCCACAATCTTCTGATCTGAATAACAGATATATTACTTTATATTGTAGCAAAGGTGAATGGTTTCTAAGCTATTTAATGGATCCCAGAAATCTAAGGGATTTTTTTACTTTATACTTTTTATTCTTGGAAATGGAAACGGAAACTGCATGAAAAAATCTCTGAAATATTGGATGAGCCTGATTGTAAGTTAGAGATTTCTATAATAAAAAATATATATTTTGTTTAATAACAAATAGAATATTGCTGGGAATAAGAAGTAAAAATTTCTTGTTCCAAGTGAGAATCAACCCATCTCAGAAATTTATAGCAAAAATTTTGTTTGCAAAATTTTGAACAAGTTACTATGCATATCCACATAAAACTGTGGATCAGATATGGTGGTGTGGATTTTTAAGACCATAACACCAGCTAAAATTTTAACCTAAGGGTAGAGTTTACAGATAGAATTTCAGTTGTGTAATTTTCTTTTTTCTAAGGTTTGCCCAGAATTCTGGGATCAGAATTGCCGTGGGTGACCATATGAAAACACCTGCAACATCGAGAGGTACATTTTCCGCTGAACACTTTTATTTCCTCTTTAGTTCATAAGACCTAACAGACAGGTCTGAGATGTTGTTTATTTCATGTTACTCCAGACATCTGCACTTGTCAAGGTGCATTATTGACTGAAAACCCTAATTTATCTTTAGCAGTCGTGAAGTCAAGGAAAATTATGGCGTTTCAGATAGGATCGAAGTAAGATCAATCCCATTCCTGTCTTTTATATGACCTCACATGTATAGCTAGAAGTCAAGTCATTAGGAAAAAAGATTCTTTCTTCTTCACCTAAGCATCCTTTTTCTCATGGTGCTTTTGGCAACAGACCAGACAATAAGAGGAAGCAGACTTTTACAAGGTAAATTTTATTAAAAGTACAGAATGAATATGGTGAAAGACAAATATACAGTGTGCCAATTACTGTGATAAATAACAGTATGAGCTTTTTGTAACACAGTTATAAAAGTTAATCAGATAATGCAAAGGATCACGTTAGTCTGTGTGCAAAATGCAATTCCTATTATCAGGAAAAAAAATGTGAAGCAAAATAGTGTAAAATTTGTCAAACTCCCCAGATTTCCTGATCACAAAACATGTACAAAAAATGTTTCAATAATAATTGTTTTATGGTTAAGGTGTTTCCTTTCTGTTAACCAGGAAACTCTGGGCATTGTGACATACATCTGTGGTAAATATTCATGTCCTCCCTTAGGTTTCAGAGAAGCAAAAGGTTTTAATTGCAACCAAAAATGCTGATGCTTACTAAGTTTTTGGGACCATTCATCAGTATAGTGCAAGGATAATTCAAAACCTATCCAAAAAAATTCTCATTAATTAAGGTATCAAGAGGCTAACACACTGCATGAGGTTCAGGAAACCCTCAGCCTTGCCTTCAGATCCAGCATTTGCAACTCAATGTAATAGCATATTATTTACCTAAACAGCTGTATTGAATAGTATATATATCTCAGTAACATGCTGCTGAAGCTATTATGGTTTATGTAGATGAGAAGAAACAGTAAAGTAAAGAAAAATCACTGGATTGATAGAGATACTGGCTTTTAATACCCCTAAAAAGCAACTTTCCCCCAACTCTGTCTCTTTTTTCCCCATAACTTCAAAGCACCGCTTTTCCTCATTTTTTTGCTCCTTCTCCCTGCACCATCTCTTTCATTCTTTCAGTAACAATTACTTTTCTCTCAGAGGACATAATTTCTTAAACTCTGGCAAATTCCGTTCTAGAATTATAGCTGCTCTCTCTATTTCAGAACTGAAGAAAGGCCTATTGCCTAAAAGCTTTCCTAGTTGTTAGGTTTTTCCCAGCTATATTACTTTGGCCTATTAAAAAGATCTGCTTGCTTGCACTGTGCATGGGGCCTGGCACATGTAATAGTGAAGCTATACATATTGCAGTATAATGTCAAGGGCAGTGCAGGTTATTATTACTTTTACTAAGGTTGTTTCTGTATTTTTTTCTCTAAGAATCACCCTGTGGTGAATGTGCTTATATTTTATTTTCTTCTGTTAAAATTGTTCTGTTACTTTTAGAAAAGCTGGGCTTCTGAATTATGTAAGGCTGAAGCTGCAGTGGGTAGCAGATTCTGTTAAAATTGCAACTTTTCTGTCTTAAGCATTTAGAACAGTATTTAGCTTTCTTTCAGTTGTGCTCTCTCAAACTCTTAGAAACCACAAGTGTCTTTTGTGTTCACCTGTCTCTCTGTGACTCCCTCCCTGCTCCCCTTTCCATAGATCATTCTCTCTTTTCTTATCCTTCTCTCGTTTAAGGGGAGCTATAAATTCCTGAAAGAAAAGGAGAAAGAAAGTGCTATAATTACCAGTACAAGTGCTTATCACAGGTAGCAACTAGCTACCTTTGATTGCTAACAGCAGTGTGGCTGCTTTAAAGTGGAGGAGGAAAAACTTTCTGTAACTACTAGTTGAAAGCATAAGCTCTCGTTCTACAGAATGAATGAGCTGAGCCGATGCCAAGGATAAGGGGAGCTAGGCATTCCTTATTCTGTGAAAGCAGTTTGTGGCTCTCTAACACTCAGGCAGGAGTGCTTAGAAATACTAATTTCCATAGCAATTTGCAATGTTAGATTTAGTTTGTGAAATTTTCTCTTTTTCCTCGGGGTTTTGAAAGACCAGTTTAGCCTTAAAAGTTTATAGTTTTCTGTGAATATCTTCAACCTCTTGCTCTTTTTTTCTTTGCCTTGCAGTATGCAGTTTTGGTTAGTTGCTTTTGAGCAAATTATGTCTGATAAATAGTTTGTTACAGTAGGCATGAGGAAATAAGGGACTATAAATGCCAGCCACCCATGAGCACATAAAGATGACAAAGAAAACCAATTAACTAAGTCAGAGAACATCACCTGTTTTACTCAGATGGGACTACTGCACTGTTGCTGTATGATGCTTCAACTTACGAGCTTTTATGTTATTCAAAATAGGACCTTTCAGCAAATTTCATTGCCTTGTCTCATGTCAAAGAAAAGGAAATAAAGCAAAATCTCAGAAAAATTAAAGTATTTTCTGAAGGGGGACCCAGAAGCTCCTGACTGTGGTTTTGGGTTTTCCCCCTCTCTCTCTTTTCCTATTTTTCTTTCCTTTTTTTTTTTTTTTCCCCCTCAGTCTATGAACAGGAAAGTAGAAGAAAATATTTTTACATATTTTCAACTCAGTTGGTTCTTCCTTTATCTTTCCCTTGGAGAGGTCATAAATAGTTTTAGTCAAAATAACTAAATCCCTCCCTTTGGCGTTTTATTCCCTGAGAATGAATTGTTCCAATACATAAACAACAACAACAACAAAATAACCAAAACAAAACCAACACCAAACCAAAACAAATGAAAAGAAAAAACCAAAACAAAACAAAAAAAGCCCAACCACCAAACAAAAAAAAAGCCCACAAAACAAAACAAAACAACACCTTAAAACCCCCCAAAGGCTGTTTTGACTGTGGTTTTGTATAGTACAACCTGGCATTAATAATGTATAGAATTTGAATACTGAATATAACCTACATTTCTTGCCACACTTTTGCCCTCTGCTTTTTAAAGAATTTATGTAGAGAATATGTGGACTATCCTTTATCCATATTGCACATCTTGTGAAACTACTCATATTCTACTATATGAAAGACAGTCTCTTTCCAAAAGATATTCAAAATGAAGATGTATGTCACAGATTGAACCTGCCTGCTGCTGTGCCTGCTGTCATTGCTTCTGTCACCAACACAAATGCTAGCAATCAGAACAACAGTGAGGGAGACAGAGGTGATGACAAAAGCAATAGAGCTGTGAAAAGAGGAAGCAGTAATGCTTCAAAGCCAGTTGCCATAATTTACCTGTATGGGGAGAGCTCAGCTTATACACTGCTGTATTTCAAAACCTGGAAAATAAAGCATTTCTTGTCTTTTTTAGGTTGTTTTTCTTTCGATCTTATGAAGGCTTCTGTGCATTTTCAGGTTGCTACGCTTTAAGAACTTCAGAGACTGTTCACAGGCATTAAGTTTAAAATCAACAAGTGTGCACAGACTCCCTTCCTTATGCACAAGAAAATCCTTTCTTAAACACAAAATCAATCTGATCAGTTATACTGCATATTAAGTGAACATCCTGCATTTTTAGTGAGGTGTTGACAACTTGTTTTTCAAATTTTATGGGAAGAGAGAGGAAGAAAGAAAAAACATCAAGTTATGTCATAATGCTGTACTATAAAAATCAATTAAAAAGTCCCAACTGGTGCTCAGGGGTTCAAAGTAACTTTATGAATACAGTTATCTCAGTTTCTCATATTTTCAGGCTAAACTGTTCAGTTATAGCTTTAGTATAATTTCTGAGATAAATTTAAAGGGAAATAGAATTAACTTTTTTTTTCCCCTTTTTTTGGATACAGAATCCACTAAATTCGGCAACTTAATTTCATACAAAAATTCTGTACTGTGCTAAGAGCTGATGAACAGTATAACATTAGAAAGCTGGACTGAAGACTGATGCAAAAAAAAAAAAAAATATTTTAAAGATAGTGTCCGAGTACCTCAACAAAATTTTATTAAAAGAGATTTTATAACAGTTAATTTGAATATTGCTCATTAGCTGACTGAAAAAATTTGAAGTTCACTCAGTTGTATAGCCCATACCCAGAAATGTCCTGTATTTCTGCCTAATGGTAATGAGGACTTGATTCTTAAATTGTGCTGGATTCAAAATGTCCAAGTTCAGTTCCCAGGCTTCCTATGAAGGTCTTTATTGCTTTCAGCAAGTCTGAACCTCAATTTTTCATCACTAAAATGGAACATAATGCTTTTTCCAGTCTTTCAAAATAGGAGAAGAGTGTTTTTATAATGTGTTGCATGATACATAACACTAAGGATTTCCAACCTCCTTTCATATCTCTTGGCTCTGTTATAAAATAGAGAAATAACCCAAACTGTTGTTTGGGTTTGACTAAACAGTTCAAGGAGCCACCCTAGAAGAGACTGATTCCCTTCTCACTTAGCTAACTGTTCTACCTTCCCCAAGTTCCATATGGATCAGCAGCCCACAGGAGCAGCTCTTTTGCAGCCTGCCTATTCCTGCTCACACTGCATATGGGTGAAAATAGTTGGTGTAAGAGTGCAAGGGGAATGCTGATTACACTCAAAAAAGCAAGATCTCCTCACTTAGTAAAGATGTAACTGACTATACTATGTAAGAAGTTAGCTGTATTTAGACTATAACGTAACAGTATGACTTACTTTCATAGCTATAGTCAACATACAACTTACTTCCTGCTGACCCAGCCCAGGTAATTTGAAAACCACTTTTCTCCTTTAACGTAACAGCTCATGGTAATCTACAAGAATGCTTCTCTATTACTTTAGAAAATTAAAGAAAATAACTCCAGCCATCACTTTAGAGAGTGCTGGATTGGACTCCAGCACTGCCAAGTATGTAATCAGGGAGCATGTTTTGCATTAACTCCACACTGGGTGAACTAGGTAGGGAAAACAATAGTGCTTGTGAGAACAATTGGTGAGTCATCTCAGGACACATTTAGGAGTGTAGTCCAGCTAACTTAGTTACCTGCAGTGACATAAATTCAAGTAGGTGACATTTAGGAAGCTTTCTGAAAGTCTCAATTTATGTACACCACATGGTCACCCCAAAACCAAGAGAAGTGAAAGATTCTGTTCAACCACAGATCTTGAATGAGTAGGGATGGAGGACTGAGCGCAGCAACATTGCCAGACATTAAAAGGCTTATAGTGTGTCCATACCTCAAGATCAAGGTGTTTCCTTTCACATAAAATATTCTCAGGGATAACTCATGAAAAACAGGTAAAAAAAGGAAATTCCTAAAGTCCATAAAACATGCACTTTCTAAATGCCTTTTTTTTTTGGCCTACAGTAAAAATAAAAAAATCTTACCACTTTCTTCTCTCTAGCAGGAGCAGTAATAATCAGATCCCTATATTACTGGTATTCTGCTTAATTTTATTTCATAAGTGATCCATAATACCTGCAAATCATAAAAGTATATAATGCTGTAGATCTGACTGAATCTAGATGCTCCAAAGAGAATTGATTTGACTGCTTTCCACTTCTTCCTCACTTTGAATGTGTTTATGGGAAAATTTACCCAATGAACAAAATGTTTTGATTTAGGCCTTTTGTGTTTTCTTCATCTAGAAAGAATTCCTGCTTTAGGGAGAACATTACCAGCAGGTCAGATAAGGTGGTCTGCACTGGTAAGGTGGGTCAGGTCTGGGTATCATCATAGGATCTCTAGTACAGGAAAGACACGAACTTATTTTAGCAAGTCCATCAGAGGGCCACAAAGATAATGAAGGGACTGTGGCATTTGCCATACAAGAAGAGGTTGAGAGTGTTGTGACTGTTCAGCCTGGAGAAAACAAGAGAAGATCTCATCAATGTGTGTAAATATCTGATGGGATGAATAATGAAGATTGAACTTTCTTCTCAGTGATGCCAGTGAAATGAACAAAAGGCAGCAAGCACAAATTGGCATACAAGAAATTGTGTTTAAACATAAGAGAACACTTTTTATTTTTGAAGGTGGTTGAAAATTAATTGTCCAGAGATGTGGATTCTACATGCTTGGAGATATTCAAACCTCTGCTGGTTACAACCCTGAGCAACCTGCTGTAAGTAGCTGACTTTTCCTCTGAGTGTTTTCATACTCAATTAGATAGTTTTACTAAAGTCAAACATTTTCTGCCAGTTAACCAACAGGATATTTACTTGAAACAGAAGAGTACAAGGTTTAATTTGTTAGTGTGCATTGTTATGAATTTGGAATCTGAAAATTGAAATTTGAAAGCCGCAGACTCTCTGAGTGTCTGATTTATTGACTGTCTAGGAGAGATTTTTCTTCTATGTATTTCTTTCTGGCAATCGTATGCTTGTCAAAAGTCTCACATATGTCCTTTTAGCCAACCTAGATTTTCTGGGAAAAAAAATATTAGAAGAACTGCAAGCAGCTTTCCTCTGAAGTGTTATATAGAGAGGTCCTTATCACCATGAACTGCTGTCTCTTCTTTTCCCATCTGACCACTTATGTCTCTTTTAGTCTGCTGAGTCCTCTTCCTGCTTTTCATTAAGAATGGACCTATGAGCCTAACAAAAACTATCAAAGTGTACAGTTCATATCTCCCTGAAAATACTTCTCACAGCTTCCCGACGGTCACTGAGAAAGACCAACAAACAAATAAGCAAATAAATTTAGTCAGGGTATTAAAGAACTTCCATGAGATTCTTCTCCTTATCCTACTCACTGGTATTTCCAAAATTTCTCTTGATGTCATCTTACTTTGTATATGTGTATACGGATTGGCATTCATTCCATTTTGTTATTGCAGAGAAATCTCTGGAAAGTAATCTCCTATTATATGATAATTTGAAGGTCTCCCCATGGCTTCTAGTATTATTTTACTTGACTGTTAGTTAAAGATCTGACAGTTGTTAGGAACAGTCTGTAAGTCCTTTGGGTGATAACTGACAACGCTTTCATAGTGTGTTTTATATTTATATCCCTTAACATCAGGCAATAAAATACAAGCTTGTGAAAGCCTATAATTTACTAGGAGATAACAAGTATTCATGTCTTTTATTCTTGTATTTACTTTGAACGCCATAAATCAAACTGGGCACAAGATGAAAGAAGCAACTTATTTTAAGGTGTATGTAGAAAGATAATTAACACTGAAGACTATAAGTTTTCAATATATTTATGGGACTGTTTTTCTTTATTTTTTTTCTTGACAAGGGCTGATTCAAGTGCAATAACCCAGGACAGACATGCATGACAAATACACATCCACATTTGTGATTCTAACATTAATATACAATTTTTCTTAATATATATGACAAATTTATAAACACAATTTCTTCAGAGAGATATCCTTGTGAAAATTTTATCATCATTGCATGCAACATCTCTGAGATGTATTTTTTTTGCTCTCATGGAACATGTTGCTCAATCCAGTTTAACCTTCTGAGATACTCTCAGAAACTAAACTCCATGACTGGCAGAGTGGAATCGAGTTCTTTAGTGCAAAATGTTCAAATTAATGGGTACTCTCATTCTGGAAAACTCAAGCAGTTTTTACTAATATTGCTTTGTGTTAATCTAGGTAAAGCCTTGAACAATATGTTTAATGTGACTGACATGGGTTTTATAAGGATAAAATTTCAAGAGAGCTTTACTGCAAGATAGGTAGATACATTCATTTTTGTGTCTGGGTTGACTGCAGCTAATATAGCAATGACAACATATGCAGGTGGTGTTTTACCACACTTTCAGATTTTTTCAAATTACTTCATGCTATCATTCACAGTTCATTGCCAGCTGTCTCACCTGGTGCTATGAATTTACCAACACACTGTTAGACCAAACTAGAGGGTTTTTAAACTTTCTTGTTACCAGTCTGATGTCTGTTTCTGCATTAGGACAGTTTCTCTGCAGCAAGTTTCGATATATTTGTAACAATTCTTGGCAAGAGCAGGTGAAGGTGTACTTAACGACCAAAAATCCAACTGTAGTCTTAAAAACATCTACTAGGAAACAATTTATCATCACATATATACCTATGGTTGTTTTGTAAAGTAGAATTTGAAAAATAGAATTTAAAGTAAAAACAACAAACAGGAATAATATGTCTTAAACTATCTTCCATAAACATTTCTGCAGTAGTACTAGAGAGAAAATAGTCTACTGAGTACAACATTGAAAGAAAGATGAGAAAGAAGGGAAGCAAAGGCAAAAGAGGAAGAGGAAAAAATCTTCTTCTGAAAAAATGTTTATGAACTTTATATTTAAATTTCTCCTTCTCATTTGTAATGCATAAATACCACAAAATAAAAGTTAATTTATAATATTACAAGCTTTTTGTACATTTCACTAGTATCAGCCATTGGAGAAGAGGTTTACACAGTAATTACATAATTTTATTATTCAGCAGATTCAAAATTTGCATCTATAAAAAGTAACATATTCAAGATAAGCAGAGGTCTGCTGGTTTTGTTGATGCAGATCACATGTAGATCACAAATGTATAAATAACTGATGAAAGGTGCAGAATACTGATTTTTTTTATTTAAAGCAGAGAGACATGATGTGGGGAATAGAAGAAGTTTGACTCCTTGTTGATTAGCATCAGGTAACTCACCTTAGTAAAAAGAGCCTGATGAAAATTCTATATGAAAGATATAAGTACTCCAATTCATTCTCTTTGGTGCTACAGATCTTCTTTCTATTTCTCAGCTCCAAATAGTTGCAGTATCTACTAAGAACCTCTTAGCTGGCTTGATCAGTACAATGTTATCACCCTTCTGCTCCTCTCTGCCAAATTTGTTGTCATCTGTTTATCTAAAATATTACTCAAAATTTAGCTTGCCTCAAGCAAGTTTCACAGATTCCTATTTTAGTCTCCTCATAGGATAGATCTGAAAGAAGTGAAGTTCATACTAATACCTACAGTGTTGGTTGGACATTCAGACATTTATTCACTCCTTCCACCTGGATGAATGCTTTTCTTTTAGGCTGCCATATGAAGTACTCATCAATTGTCACTATATATTTCCTGTGAATTTGGAGGTTTGAAAAAACTGTGTAAAGAAGTTTTCAGGGCTTTCATTTTAGTTTGTTACTTTCAAGCTGACCAGAGCAAAGAATCCATTTCCCCTTGTCCTGTCACTATGTACTTTTGCAAAAAGTCCCTCTGTCTTTCCTGTAGGCTCCCCTCAGATACTGGAAGGCCACAATTAGGACACCCTGAAGCCTTCTCTTTTCCAGGCAGAACAAAACCAATTCCCTCAGCCTTTCCTCACAGGAGAGGTGCTCCACCCCTCTAATTGTCTTGGTGGCCCTCCTCTGGACTTGCTGCAATTGTTCAGTGTCTTCTTGTGCTGGGGACTCCAGAGCTGGATGCAACACTCCAGGTGGGGTCTCACCAGAGTGGAGGGTCAACATGACCTCCCTTGATCTGCTGGCCATGCTGCTTTTGATGCAGGCCAGGACATGATTTGCATTCTGGGCACAAATGCACACTCCTAGGTCATGTCCAGCCTTTCATCCACCAGCACCCCCAAGTCCTTCTCAGCAGGGCTGCTCTCAATCTGTTTGTCTCCCAGCTTGTGTTGATACTGCGGGTTGCCCTGACCTAGGTGCAGCACCTTGTGCTTGGTCTTTTTAAACTGCATGAGATTTCCATAGCCTACTTCTTGAGCTTGTCCAGGTCCCTCTGGATAGCATTCCATCCTTCAAGTGTGTCAACCCTACCACTCAGCTTGGTGTCATCTGCAAGCTTTCTGAGGGTGAACTTGATCCCTTCATCTATGTTATTAATGAAAATATAGTTTAAAGAGATTCTAGTAGCATCATAAAGTTCTTTGGATTCACAAAGAAGCTTAAAAATAGAAGAGAGGTAACAAGGAAAAAAACACTCATAGAATATAGCTATAAATGGTAACAACAACAAGGCATTTATAGACTTCCACATCATGTGAAGTGGTCTGATGATAGAAATATATCTCTATCACTCAGGTACAGAATTCAAGCACTGCATCTGATGCTCTGAGATAAAGCTCTTTCTTTGAGCTTTTCCCTGAATCTCTGGTTCTTTCTTCCAAAAGAATGTCAGGAATGGTGACTTCTTCCTTTAAGAGTTTCACCATTTGCCTAGTTTTCCATATCCTAAACCCCTTGTCCTTTGTAAATGGTGATTCTTTCTGTTATTTAAGATATGGATTTCATTATCATAATAAGTGTAT
Organism: Xenops minutus; assembly: GCA_035221455.1. Classification (NCBI taxonomy): domain Eukaryota; kingdom Metazoa; phylum Chordata; class Aves; order Passeriformes; family Furnariidae; genus Xenops; species Xenops minutus. The sequence goes on along the minus strand of JAWWEE010000001.1, from coordinate 83,137,818 downwards.
TAAAAGAAAGTCGCATCCAGAATTCAACAACATGCTGTCTATTCAAGTGTTCCTTCTGTCTGTGACCTTCATGCAGCAGCTACTCTCCCACATATCAATGAGTTCACAGTGGGAGTAGATGAAAAGGATGTAGATGATAAGGATGGAAAAAGACTCAAAGCCAGAAGATTTTGAAACTACATTAAATGCCCATTAATGTGGCTTATAAGGAGCTAGTGAACATCAGAAGACAGTTCACAGAAGACAATATACTGAGAAAGAATGGCTTTTTTTGCAGAGGAAAAGAACCTGCACTAGTTGTTGGTGTTTGAAGAGATACCTACAGAGCTTAGTCTTCAGTGGGAGACAAGCAGTATAAGCTTTCACCAGTTGTCTAACCTCCAAGTATTTTTGTTAGTATAGAATTTCTATGTTTTAAATTTACAGTAGAGGCAAGGGCAGAGTCAAAATAATGATTTCATGGGAGGTTTTTGGAGGTTTTTTTGTTTGTTTGTTTGTTTTTCATTGCTTTTTTTTATTTTATCCAAAGATGAATACATAATTTTGAATCTAGATTGAGGTGGGGAGGGAGAAGCAGAACCAGTAAACATACATTTCTGCATGATGTTTCCTTTTTTAAAGTATTAGCTATACTAAGTATATTGAGTTATTGTAGTGCTGATGTGCAATTTTTAAAATTAGAATTCTTAGTTTAGAAAATAGCCTTTGCTGAGAGCAGAACTTTTTAAGGAAATGCAATTCTTTCCAATGTCCTAAATAAAATTTCTGGTCATAACAAAAAAACGCCACCTTTTTCTTTACTTACTTCTGTCTCTTAAACAGTCAGGAAAACAAGCAAGACTAGCAGGAAATAGCAGGCTCAAATTCTTCTTGTTCTTTGCTATATGCAAAAAAAAAAGAAATTTCTTATGCCCCATTTCCAGTACTCTAAAAATCAGTACTGGATATGTTTTCGGTCTGAAATGGTCTCAATATTGCCATAATATTGAGAATGGAAATTATGAATATGGAATGGAAATTATTTTTTTTAAATTTATTCTTTCCATAAAATGATAAGAAATATATATTCAGCCAGCTGTATTTTGTTTTTTCAAGTCGAGGCAAAGGAATAGGCTAGTTAAGAAAATTCTGTAAAGCTCCTTGACATCCTTTTCTGAGAACAGTATATTTGGAGCCATGTGGTTTATTAAAAGTGTATGTATTTCCTCTTCAGAAGTACTACTTTAGCAATTTCCTTAGTGGAAAGGTGAAGGACATCAGAAGAAGGCAAATCACCACAAATTAGCTGAAAATTTAAAGGCCAGACTTTCATATGCCCAGCTTATCAGTCTCATATGTAGGAAGTCGCACATAGAGAATTAATGTCTTTGGAGGAATAGATACAAGAAGTGCAAACTCTGCTTCCCTAGTCTGCTCTGTCTTGGCCAAGTACACTTAGGAATAACCTCTAATGTACTGTGTCTGAGGAAAAGGATAGATATATGAGATGCAGTTAAGCGAGAAAAAAATTGCAACATCTTTACAGAACAGCAGAAGAGTGGCAGTTAAAACAATTCCAAAAATTATTACATACACAAAGACTCGCAGTTCAGTAATTTAACTCAGATAAACTTCATATGGGTGGAGTCCAAATTTACACTTGAAAAGAATGAGGAAATAAATGGATCTTTTAACATAATTTGACAAGCAGGTTTTTGGTTTTTTTTTTCGCTCATGTAAATTAGAGAAGGGGTTTTCTTCAGAAGGAATGAGGGGCTTTCATTTTTTTCCCAGTCTTCTTGCATCACATAGTAGTGTAAAAATAGTGTCTTTTAATGATTACGTGCATGTAATCTTTAATATGGCAATAACAATATCTAATACTTCATGCTGGAAGGCTTAAAATTGCAGAATAACAATTTATTCAGTAAGAGGGAAAAACCAGGACATGTCTAACCTGCTTTAATAGATTTTCTCAGAATTTTAAATATGTAACTTTCTGCTGTACTTAATGGTACTGTATAGTGGTTGAAAATCATCATGGTACCAGTTATTAAAGCCCTGTTTCACTCACAAGGCTTGTACTAGGAAAAAATTACATTTATTTGTATACTCCCACAAAAAGTTCTGAGTGAATTTTAAGTTTTAACTTGTAGCAGGCCTGAATGAATTGTCCAAGCATCTTCTGTGAGGTACTTCAAGCTGTTGACTCCCATTTAATGTAACAGCACTTGAAGGTATCCAACACCTTTCAGGATCAGAATTTATATTTTCATGGAAATTTGTAATGCTTAAACAGTTGTTAATAAAAAAATATCACCTACATTATATATAGTATATACCTACTATAGTATATATACTATATATATAGTGTATATATATATACACACTTATATTTATGTAAGTATATACATACTATATATATACACTATATTTATAGCTACTATAGTACATAGTACATAGTATATACTATATACTATATACTATATAGCTAGACTTGAGAACATTTCAGTGCCTATACTGAAAACAGCAATGTGTCAGAAATCCAGAGAAATCTGAACTCTGCCTTGAAATGTTTATTTTCTTAGTAATAATATGCAATAATATACAATGTACACAGTGCTATGTCCTGAAGAGCTCAGTTACAAATTCAGACAAAACTTGTGAATTGTTAAAGTTAGCGGTAGTGTTTCCTAAGGTTAGAGGTTTAAGAAAAGAACATAAAAACACATTGAAAACATACTATTTGCCATTTAGGTTGTGGAAACATTTTAATCCCCATATTTAAAGTGAATTCATAGAATAAGAGTAGATGCTTCTTTTTTTGCAGTCTAAACTATGCCATAGAAGATGATTCAGTGGCTTTAATTGCAGAGATTTCATTTTCATCTTAGCTTTTATGTGTAAAAGCTTAGAAGTGTTTCAGCTGTTCAAACCAATTACAATTGCCACATCTAAATTGAATTTGAATATAGCTTGTTTTACAGTCAGTTGCTTTCTTCTGGTTGTTCTTTTTTTTTTTTTTTTTTAACTTTGGAGTGCGTAACATTTCTTCAGTACTACTAAGGTGAATGAAGACAGTAAATGAATGCACAGATAAACTTGCACAGAACTCTGAAACACTGATCATAAAGAAAAGGAAAAGAGGAAATAGAGGGGTGAAAGGAAAAAAAGAAAAATTGTAAAAAAATCATCATTTACTGTTTTCGGGGATGGTAAGAATATCACAATTGCCCTTGAAAATATTAACGATGGATGAATCAAATGACAAATTGTCAACACCGTGTCAGTAATGATATCAAATAATTGTTTTTCTTTCGTGCAAATAAAAATGGAAATCAACATACTTAACAGAGGATTGTATGCAGTTTAAGAGAGGGATAAATCACTTTGAAACAGCTCATTGTATTTACTCCTAAATGCAAGTAATTAAACAATAAATATTTGGATATTTCTGTTGATCCAATCCTTAGGAAAAAATGTCATGCATAATAATAATAAAAAAAAAAAAATAAAAAAATTGTGATCTTGCTTGACTCCCCATTCAACTTAATTTTCCCACTGCCTGGAAAACAGAGTTTCAGTTACTAGCTTGGAAATTATAATCATTTTGTGTTCTGATATTCAGAAATAAAGAACAAGTTATTTGTCTTAACAGTAGTTTCAGGGTCAGTGCTGTATTCCTTCATGATTAGGGATAGTCATGTCAATGTGCCTACTCAAATAAAGAAATATGATTGTGTACAAGTTTAGAGAAGTCCAAGAATATCACTCTGATCATCCTGATCTCAGATTTCAATTCACTCAGTATTAGCCATGCAAACCAGGAGAAAGAAAATATGCATTTTAAAGAGTAGATATCTGTGGTAAAAGAGAGATAATCTACCCTACATACTTTTTCCCCCCATGCAGTGTCTGAGGAGTCTTTCCATAGAAGTTATATACTGTGAATAACCTGTTACATAGATTTATAATCAAGTGATTAAAATGTTAATTCCAATCTCATCTGAAAAATACAACAAGAATATGATGCAGACAAATGCCGAATTAGCTTAAGGATGTATGTATACAGGGGTTTTTTATATATAATATGCACAACAAATAGTGACATGGATTTTTAACGTATTACAAATACATTGGTACCATCTCTTATAGGAAGGTTTTCTTTCATTTTATAAACACTGTTATGACTGCAGTCTCATTTTGCAATGAGTGCATCATTTTAAGTGTTTTCCCCACATAAATTAGCTTTACAGTGTTTTTCACATCCTTTGTATTCCTCCCTTTACCAGTACTATAAAACAGTTTGGCATAATCAGCCTGCTTTCATCTGTCTAGACTTAAATTTTCTTTTCCTCCTGTGATTTCATTGAGTCTGCTACAGCTAGTGCTAGTGCCAGATTCTCCTTGAGGTCTTGTAGCTATCCATATGAAAAGAGCAAGGACAAAAAAAAAAGGATTTTTTCATTTCCTAATCTAGTACTCAAAGAGATTATGGGCTACCTGAATTTGGTTTATATATTCAGAAACCACTGTAATCGGAAATTAACAATTCTCCTAAGATATTATTTTGTATCTCCAGCATTGCCTGAACTGGACAGAAGCATTGTTTCTATTCTCTGCTGTCCATATGGAAAGATGATGGTTCTATTCAAAAACTGGTCCAAGAAATCACTGAGCTCTGCCACTACCACTGACATGATCTGAAACTGGAGATGTTTACAGCCTGTCTTGATAAAGCTCACAGGTTGTTTATATTCTCAGGGTTACCATAAACTGTTTCTTAAAGTATTACTTCCAGGAAGAGGTTATATTAAGCAAAGATGGCATGCTTACAGTTTTAAAATTAAACACTCACTTGTTCTTAGGTAGTACTTTAATTACTAATTTAGAATATACCACCACAGGCCTGGCTAGTTTGCCATTTTAAAATACGATTGGAGCATACCAGTAACATTTTAAATTTTTTTTAAAAAGATAAACTAAAAGGAAATAATTTAATGCAGATCACAAGAACAGCTTTATTCTCTAGTTGTTAGGGTTTTTTCTGAATTCAAGATTTTCTGAAATCAAAAGTGTAGATGCTTTGAGTATTATACACTGGCCCCTCATAAGCATATAATCGTATTTAAGTGATTTCTAACTAAATAGCTTTTGTACCCATGAATCCCCAGAAGTATTTACTGACCACCACATTGTTTATCTATTCAAATGTCACTCAGAACTTTATAGTAACATTATGTTGAGGATTAATACTATTTTCATTCAAATAGTAAGATATCTGTGGCCAGTCCTAGTATAGGCCCCTAGAGCATCATTAAATGAACAGTCAACAAATCTGAGGAGCTTCACTGAAGGTGGCATAATCAAACATCTATGAACAGATTCAGGACTTTGGGAGCACATTAGCATTGTCCCAAACAGAATTAGTAAAAGGTCTTAACAAACCAAGTAAGTTATTTCCTCTGCACTATTTAGTCTGAGCCCTCAGATCTCAGCAGGCCGTGTTTTAGGGTTTTCCAGGAAATTCTCACAACTGCTTTAAGTCTAGGGCTTAGTTTTAATCCTCCTACTTTCTCATAGTGTGAGAGATTGACTTCATTGTAGTTTGATCACAAACTTTTCTAGTGATCCATTCTTGTAGGCCTTCTGTCATCTGCCTCCAGTCACTCAAAGATGTCCAATAATGGAAGCAAACAAGTATGTAAAGGTCCAAGAAAGAAAGCACTTTTTACAGTAGACAGTTCAGGAATTTGCAGTTAGAAAACAAAACAAAACAAAACAAAACAAAACAAAACATGTTGAAGAATGTGTTGACTCCTCTTAGTGTTCCTTACACTTAAAAATATTTTATTATGCAAAGTCCTCTCTTTTCCTTGGCTATCATCATAGATGAAATTCTATTTTGTTATTCCTTTATCCTGTCTGTTGTTCTGATTTTGAGGAATTACTGTTTTGTCAAAGCATCCTTTATTGCAATAGTACTTCCTTACATTTTGGCTAACCCTTCTTGAAGAACAGCCATCAGTCTCTTGCTGTGGATCTTGGAGAAACATCATACATCCATAAAAATTTATAGACTGATGACTACATAAAGTCAAGATGTTCCATGGTGGGACCACTTCATAAGCTCTACCAGAATTCATAAAAAATTCTCTTAGTCCCTCACAAATTCTCATAGCTACTCCATCTATTGCTCTGTTAAATGCTGAATATTTAAACTTGTTCTAGGGATTTCTTTTTAGTCAAGAAAAGAATTTAAATAATAAAAACCATTTTTTTTTTCCTTTTTCAGAACTGAAATTTCAACAATTTTCCTATACAAAGTCTGTAATTCAGAAATCCATCAAAGACATGATAAAAATATTTCTGTAGAGTTAGCTGATATGTTTCTCATTGCATGTTTCAAGTGAAAATATTCAAGATAATAGCTTTAAAATACTGTCACTTAGATCATTGCAACAATGAATTATGAGAATTTGTCAACGGCTGCTATATTCTCCATGTATTATTCAAAACAAGTATTTATTGTGACATTCATTCCTGTAACTCACAGCATTGTATATATTCTTTAGTCTTTCCATGTCACTGTGTGGAACAAGTAAATTGTCCTAGATTTTGTGCCAAGAAAAGGTTTTTAAACAAAAGCGTTCTTTTCTGCTCACATATTCAATCAATTTTTAACTCACTGTTAGGCTGAAATTTCTCTTTGTTGAAAGGCTGAAAACTTGTGTATTGCTGTTGGTTTAAACAAAAATCAAGTGTTAGCTATGTAATGCTATGTGTGAAATAATTCCATCTATGTCAGTATACCAACATGTTTTGAAATGTACACTGAGAAACCAAGATTGGAATGCATCCTTTTTCAGCTCTGGTACCAAAGGACATATTTCAACAGAGGGTTTTCTCTGACATAAAAACCATTTTAAGAACATCTGGACACTCAGTCCTCCATCTAGGTAACAAGCTATTGTCTTCTCTGCTCTGTCAACTGTTAGCAAAAAACTACAGTAAACCAAATAGCTGAAGCAATTCAGCTAAAAAAATCAAATTAAAATAAACATAAAAACTTTTGCTGCCTAGATTCATGTAGCAGTAATATAAAAAAGTTCCATTTGTGTAATGGAGGGAAGGGAAAAGGGTTTTCTTTTTTTGTTGTTTTTTTTTTTTTTTGGGGGGGTGGGTTTTTTTAAAGGATAAATATTCATCATATTAAGTCCTGACTTGACTTGCATCCTCTTATAAATAAAAATGGCTACTTAACTCCTTGTTTTCACTAGTACTAATTTTTAAAGAATTTTTCCTTCATTGGAATCAAAAGAAAGTTAATTCTGTGCTAAATCCTCTAAGCCTCTTTTCTTCTAAATTGAACAACATATTTTGTATTTAATTCATGTAGTTGTGTTTGTTTCTGAGAAAAAAAAAACCACAAACAAAAAAACCCCCAACAAATAGTAAACAGATATGAAACGGATATGTAGACAACACCACACCACCAAGGAAGGAAGGAAGGAAGAAAGGAAGGGAGATTAGGTTTGTGTGAATGTGTCTAGTCATGTGTTTTGTACCAAAAAAATACTGAGTTGCTAGTGAATGTTTTTATTCCTGATGTAGCTATATTATTTTTAAAGAACCACTCCCCATACCACATCTCGTTAAAATAAAACGAAATATTTAGACAATTTTATTTCCTGATCAGTTATACTAAGTGTTCTTGTTCTATATCAGAGCAGATTATTTTTCTGTTTAAAATCTGAATGTGGATAATGTAGGAATATATCTTTTCTTTAACCTCTTTCTTCTCCATGTTATTTCTTCAAGGTATTTCCAAGGCAAGAATAAATGGTTGCTGTGGTGTTGATGGATATAGTTTCAAGACTGAAAGCATGCTGTAGCAGACTACCTTTCAATTCTAGCAAATCTCAATACTCAGTTGATTTGGAAGTGAATAGGGAATCATTTCCACGCCGATGAAATTTCCATATTTCAAAAGATATTCTTGTTCTGCATGATGGCGATAAAGAAAAGTTTCAAAGTATGAAAGAAAAATGCAGAAGACTTAACTGGGATGTAGAATATCTTTTTCAGGCCCCTCTTCAGAGAGAGACTGAAAGGAAAGGCGTGTCTGAGTCGTTTGTTTATCTTGTTATTAGCTGAGTGTGAAAAGGAATGTCTTAATGTAAAAGAAATGTTTATTGTGGAGCTAAGAAATATATGCCAAAGATTTTTTTTTCTTGAAATTGGTAAGTTTTTACATAATTATTTGATTTGCATGAACAGGCATCTTCCAAAAAGGAACAAAAGTAAAAAATTCCCATACAGTTTAGACAGTTGGTCTAAATGACATTATTGCCACATAGCTCTGTTTGACAGTTATACCTGTGTACACTTTGGTGTTAATTATAGCATCTCAAGTTTAAGTCCTTTTACTTTACACAGTGAAGAGCTGTTTAAATCACAGTATTGATACAGCAAAGGATATTCCAAAAATTAAAACAAAGATTAATAATTTCATGCATGAATAATCAAACTTTATGTCCTAATGTAATCATGCAAGAAAGAATCAGAAAGCTCTAATATATTCAGGTTCACAAGAAAGACAAGGAAGTAGAACAGTGATAAATTATGGGTTCTGTTCCATTTACTCAATAGAGCTGGCTAAAACACTGTCAACTAAATGGGTCATCTGACTTCTCACTGTAGAATAATTTTTTCCTAAGGTTTCCCATCAGTGCTTATTGTACCTCATCTTTTCACAGCCCTGCAGCTGAGGGATTGCTAATGGGATCTCTTAGCTAGCTCAAAAAGGTGTTTTCACATGCTGCAAGCTCTGCCGGTTCACCTGCATAAGCATATGTCACTTTCCCCACCCTGTGGCCTTTGATTCAGAGTACTCAGATTCTGCACAGGCTTTCCACTTAGTTGTGCATCATGCTGTTGGCTCATGCTGTTCACCACTAAACGTCTTTTCTCCCATGCTCTTTTGGCCTTTTCCTAATGTCTCTAACTAGCAATGATAAAATTACTATAGTATTTCATTTTAAGTGTCATTTTTATAGTAAAGGGTAGCAAATTAGTCTGCAAATTTGAAAAATATAATGCCAAATCTTACATCATCAAAATACTTGACTGAATTTTTAAAATAATATATATTTATTAGATTGCAAATCATGAGCTATACTATAGATAATAAATGTTAAAATCCTTCAGTGAAAATGGGCTAGTATAATATAAATCATAATCAGGTCCTCCTTTTTCACATTCTTGCATAGCACAACAAATAAAGAAACAAATCCATTAAATATAAGAACATTTCACTATGCCAGGTTATACAGGACCCCGTCCAATCTGGCCTTGAACAGTGCCAGGGATGAGGCATCCACAGCTTCCCTGGGCAACCTGTTCTGGTGTGTCACCCCCACAGCAAAGACCTTCCTCCAAGTATTTAATTTAATCTCTTTCAGTTTAAATCCATTTCCCCTTGTCCTGTCACTATGTGCTCTTGTAAAAGTCCTTCTCCATCTTCCTTGTAGGCTCTCTTAAGGTACTGGAAGGCTGCAATTAGATCACTGTTAGACACCAGATCAGTTATTATGGGATCAGAACCACCTTGTGTATAGTGTGTGTGGAGGGGGCAAGGATGGGTCGAACCTCACAGAGGTGGCGTGGTGTTGTATCCCTCATGGCAGCCCCTGAGCCCACATAGTGAAGCCCTGGAGCAGCTGCCAGTCACAAACAGCCTGGGAAAATGATAACCTCCCCCACACCTCCTAGAGTTCCTGACCCAGCTTGGCTTGACAGCGACAGGGAGAACACAACCCCTCAGCCTGGCCTGGGATCCCAGAGTGGCCAGGAGGTTAGAGGACCCTCCTGGGGAGGTGGGCACAGTAGATAAAAGAGGCATACACAAGGTCTCCATTTGGCCTCAGCTTGCCTTCCTGAAGTTCGCCAACGTGTGACTTCTTACTGGTAACTATATTTTTCTCTCTTTATTCTTTCTTCTCTTAATCTCTCTTTCTTTTCTCTTTTCTTCCTCTTGTGGGTAACTTAAACACCTATTTTCTCTATTTCACATAAGCTGTGGGTTGGTGTTTGCCTAGTAGCTGGGTGTTAAGTGCAGTGCTTCCACAGAGTATTTTCCTTGGTTGTATAGTGCTCCTGGAAACCCTTTGTGCCAAAACACCTGTTTTCTCACCAACTTAAATGAAATCTAGAGAAGACTGTGTAGCTTTTTCTTCAGACATGAACTCAAAGTATTAAAAAATCAAAGACTTTGCAAGAGTTTGTGTGGGACAAAATCTCTTGAAGTCTGACATTAAAGTGTACCCCTGGTAAAGCTTGGAGCTTCTGGAGACCAGGGTGTAACAGTCACTCTGAAGCCTTTGTTTTTCCAGCCTGAACAAACCCAGTTCTCTCACTCTTTCCCATATGAGAGGTGCTTCATTCCTCTAATCATCTTAGTGGCTCTCCTCTGAACTTGCTCCAACAGGTCCTCGTCTTTCTTATGCTAAGAACCTCAGAGCTGGATGCAGCACTCCAGGTGGGGTCCCACTAGAGTGGAACAGAAAGTCACCATCATGTCCATCGACCTGCTGGCTGCAGTACTTTTGCTGCAGCCCAGAACAAGGCTGACTTTCTGTGCTGCAAGCACACGTTGCACAGAATCTTCTTGCTTCTCTTTGCTTAAAGGAAAAACTATGAAAAGTAGCTAAGTAATTTTGGGACCAGTAATAGCTTTCTACAGCTGCCAGCCCGTCCTTTGACCAAAGTCTCTTGAGGCAGGAACTAAATCTCTCTCTCTTCAAAGGCAATCCTTTTCACAACCAGTCTCCAATCCTAGAGCAGGGCCTGCAGGTGTTTTCATAACAGAACTATGAAGTAATTATAGCTTTTCAACTAAGAAAATAAAATTGTAGTTCTTGTGTCATAAAATAGCCACCATGAAGATTAAGAGGAATTCTAGCTTTATCACACAGGTCACGCCAGGTCATGTGGTCTCACCATCTCTTTTGGGTGGATTGAAGCAGGCAAGCTTTAGCCATTCTGACACAGCCATGTGATGAAATGGTACTTGATTAATGGAGGATGGACGAGTCTATTCCTTTTCTGTTTCTGCTGTTGTCTCCAAAACACTCTCAGGCCTTTCCCCAGTTACTAAACTGACTCAGTCCGCAGTACCTGAGTACAGTAGCTGGCCCCTGGGTCCCCATTGTTTGCCCAGTTGCTGGCATCTTGACATGCCGATTACTTACACCCACAGCCCCTCTGTTGCTGCTAGAAACTCAGTCCTATGCACAAACACAAGGGTACACATACACATGCACGTGCTCACACACCTTATAGATCACTGCAGTTACCCAATCTGTACTTAAATCCTCTCATCTCCTCATGCACAGGGACTCACGTTTACAAAGAAATCTTGCCAGTAGTTGGACCAGACCTATACACTGTAGGTGACCTCTATCTCTACAGCCTCTAAGTTAGCTGGCCTGGACTTCCTGCCCTCTCCAGGAATAGCTTGATGAACCTTTTGTTTCTTCAGTGTAGGCCCAGACTTATTGTCCTTCCAATATCTGGCTCCCAAATCTTTTATCCTACTTGCCAGATAATCCAGCTTAATTTTCACCAGCAATCATATGCTGGTGCACACACCCCAACTCACCATGCAGGTTCATTGAACTCTGTAGCTGCTGGTACCAGAGACAGACAGAAAAACAGACAGAGAAACCTTCTGGTCTGATTCCTGTTGCTGGCATGCAGCATAAAAACCTCAATACATACACGCACACTTGAAGAGTCCTCTCATGCAGAAGAGGAATTGAAAAGTAGTTCGACAAGGAGAGGACTGACTGCACTGACTGGGTGCAGGGAATGGCCTGAGCAGTCACTTGACTGCATGGATGGAGGTAGCTAAATTAGAGTAATAGGGAGCAGTCTTGAGTTAGCTTCAGCAAACAGGACATACATGCTTCATATAAAAGATTAAGCCAATTAAAAAAATTAAAAGAGATTAAAAACTTCTCTGCTTTACCTAGCAGGAGTTACCTATATCTGTTGCTAAAAAATTACTATGCTGTTCATCTTCGTTCTGCTCTTTTCCCAGTAAAAACAAGATTACAACATTTTTATCTGAATCTCTATTCAGATTTGTATCCTGTCTAATCTATATTGTAAGTTTATTGAAATACTTTTGACTAATCTTTGGTTGTTTTTGTTTTTTTTTTCCTGACATAGTCCTAACGTGACTCTATGTTTTGAGCTCAAGTAATTTAAGTAAAGAGAGTATAAAACATTCCAGTCAAACCTCCAAGAAACCTGAGGGATTGTAGAGGGTGTTGTTCTTGCAGGGGTTTCTTTCCGTTTTTCTCATGATTTTAAAAATGGATAAATTGTTAGTATTCTCTGGCAGTCACCTTGAAAACTGCCTGCTTTTGCCTAAAATTACTTTTTCCTTCCAGAATTCAACATACAGGAACTTAATATCTTGTACTACTCAGTGAGGAAGGATCTTCAAGCAAATCATCAAATCATCTTTTTCCTTTCTGTCCTCTTTGGCAGTATATTATCAGCAGTCACAGTGCTTCTAACATGTCTTGATGAAAGTGTCTATTTTAGGGAATAGGAAGATTTTTTTTCAGGAGAAGAAATTTAATTATCTCTTTAATCATTTCATCACAAAATATATGGGCCTGACATCCAGCAGTGAAAGTTGGGTCATAAGAGCAATCAAAATAGTAATGATGTGTTGTTGTTGACGATGATGATAATAACAATAAATAATATTGAAAAGTGATGTTCATAATAATTCACAATGAGTAGTTTATCTGATAAATTTGGAAACATTTGGCGCTCCTGCAATATCTACAAACAGAATCAAATTTCCCTGAAAAGGTATTTTCATCAATATATCTTTTGGCACCCAGAGAGTTTTGAGTTAGGTAATGAGTAGTAGCACAAGTAGTCCTCATGAAACAAGTGGTATGATATTGTTTTTCACTTATTAGTGAATTAAAAAAAAAGCCAAGCTAATTCTTCTTCATTTGATTTGATGTATTAAAGGGAGATCTGAAGTAACACCAATGAACTACAGTAACATATCTTTCCACAATATATGTGGTATTCCATGTTCTTGGTTTCTTTACTCAGAGCTCAGTGATACTCTTGTAGCAGTTTCAGTTTTGTTTTTTTTTTCATCAGTCCTGTTTCCCTAATTCACCATCAATTTACTAAATAACTCAGTGTAAAAAATGGTGCTGTCTAGGGATGCTAATGGGCTACAAGGAATTAAATTCTGTATGACATCTGTGTCTTGTGTACAAGGTTTATATTCCCTTGCAATATTTATATTGCGAGGTTTAATTGCATTTACACATTCACATCTTAACAGAAATGTTCTCTGAAGGGCATCAACATTTTTTTAGGAAATCATAAGGAAATTTGCAAACAATTGTGGATCTATTTTCTGTTCTATTGATTTCATTCTTTTGTACACAAAAAGCTTCAGTATTCTTATACCAACTTAAAAGGGATTTTGTGATGAGTACACAGATAATGTGGCACAGTTTAACGTGAGCAAGGTATTTAGCAACTCACATCATAAAATATGACAGAATTCCCACCTTCTTAAAAGATTTTATAAATTTAAAAGCAAGCAAATTTTTAATAACAAATAATTTAGGTAACTTTATTCACCTTCATTATTTTGAAACGTCTTATACTCCGTATCTATAGCGGACCCACAACTTTTCTCTTGTTTTGATTTCACACTACTAAGAAAGTTTAGATTTTTGTCAGCTACAGACATTTCTGGTGAAAACTCTTACCTGGTACGGTAATGATTGGATTTACTGGTTTCAATATGAATGATTGCATACTGGAACACAAAACTTCTGTATTATATTTCATCTTTATGAGTCATACTAAACTTATCAAGTACAAGTGCATCGCTGCTTTACTGCTTGAAGTATAATTCTACCCTTTAAAAAATATAAAGTCTGGTTACCTTGGAATTTTATTATTACCACCTCATCTCTTCCACTGTTTTCAGACACAGTAGTAGTGAACTATAGGTTTTCAGTATAAGAGTTTGAAACATTTTCTCAAATCCCTTCCCACAACTGCAAACCTAAGACATTGATCAGTGTTGTGCTAATTCTACTCTCATAATTTGTTCTTAGGTGTTTTCTTCCATTTTGTCATGGATGTGCTGTAGAGCTGGGGAGAAGGAATAAATAAGGCTTTCTATTATATGCAATACATAGTTTATTTCCTTAATTTATGCTTGCTTATATGCTTTTTTAACCATTCATAATCTCTAATTTCTTTTGAAAGGGAGGAAGCTGGGCTGGGAAGGTGTGAGAGAAATACTAACCATGTAGCCAGTGATATTTTATTTTTGTTCTTGTGACGAAAGTAGTTGATCATCTTGCATGCTTAGCTGTCTCCAAGACAATATTGTAATCTACAATTCTTATGGATTATGAAATTTCTCAATCAAAAGAAGGAAACTAAACATTAGAGTGCAAAATATAATTATTTCTTTGCCATTTATCTAGAAAAAACAGGTTAGAAATTTTCACTTTTCATTGATATAAAGGAAAATCCTTTGTTAATCAGAAAAACCATTATGCTGGTATAAGAACATTTTCTTTGTCTTCTTTTAACATGAAACACATAAAGACTACTCTTTTTGCTCAGTTCTCTCAGATTCCTTTTCTTCCTTAAAATCTTTGAGAAAATAGCTATCTAATGCTTTTATTTCTAATGGAAGACAGAATGCAATGCTCTTCCTGCATCATGCCTTGCTCTAATCCTGCTGAATAACCATGTACTTTCACTGAAGTTGGTTTCATCTGTTATTCTGTGTTCAAATACCTTGTTGCTAACTGTACTAAATTTGTCTCTTTATAAGGTGCTCAAGAAGGTGTTTTTTTGCCTCTGTAGAGGAACAACATCTTCCCCAACACATGTAAATTAACTCCTGATATTTAGCTTAATTAGAAAAAAAAAAAAAAAAGGTACTTGTTTCACATTATCTTTGCTTTTGTGGAGACCGGCAAGGAGGCAAAATATTTGCACCAAACAGATGGGTTTGTGCTTCTTTTTTTTTTTTTTTCCTCCTGTATGAGTTAGATATATAATGTATATATTAAGCTCTCTGCATGAAACATTAGCGATACAAGATTTTTCCACTGAAACAATAAAAAAGCCCACAATATTTTGGGATATTTTATGTGACTGACTCATCTGGTGAGAAGATGGCAGTTTTGACAGAACTTTTTTCCTGTTGAAGCTCTGTAATTTCTACAGGTATTACCCAGTACTACAAGAACTTATTGCTGTAATCGTATAATATCTAAATATATAGCATACATTAAAAAAAAAAACATTAAAGTCATAATTTTTCTTTAGCCATGTGCAAAATGCATGAATACCAAGTAAAATTATATGAAATACAATAACTTAGGTGCAGCTGTGAATATGAATTTCTTTTCTTCTCCATTCCTACTTTTAATATTGATAATCTACTGATAGTGTATCCCAGCTATAATCTTAATATTCCCTCCTGCTCACAGTACTGTAACTATTTTTTTTCAATAAATGGAAAAATGAACCAGATTTCTCCTTTTTCCTTCCATGTACTATGATGGTTTTGATTGCTTAATCCACCAAGATTCAAGAAATTGAGTATATATATTTAAAACCCAAAAAATCAAGAACTTAAGATGGGCTAAGCATTATTTTTCTTAGGTGGCTTGAAGAATTTGGTTTTTGTCTTATGACTTTTGAGTTCTTTCATTATTGCTCCAAATTATACTGCTAGGGTAAGCACATGTGGTGTCCCATTTGTCTAGTCAAAGAACTGTGAATTTGTGGACTTACATTCTAAGACAATTCCAGGTCTGATTAAAGAAACATGGAACAGTTAGATTTGGAGAGGGCCTCTGGAGATCATCCAGTCCAACCCTTCTGCCAAGGCAGGGACATCTAGAGTAGGTTGCACAGGAAAGCATCCAGGTGAGCTTTTCAATGTCTTCAGAGAGGGAGACTATACCCTGGACTGCTTGTTCCAGTGTTCTGCCACCCTCCATGTAAAGAAGTTGAGGTGGAATTTCTTCATTTTTAGTTTAGGGCCATTGTTCCCTGTCCTGCTGCTGGGAACCACTGAAAAGAATCTGTCACCATCCTCTTGACACTTGCCTTTGAAATATTTATATGTATTGATGAGATTCCCACTCAATCTTCTCTTCTCTAGACTAAACAGACCCAGTTCCTTCAGTGTCTCCTCATAAAAGAGAAGTTCCAGACCCCTAATCATCTTTGTGGCTCTCTCCTCGATTCTCCCCAGTATCTCCTTATCTTTCTTGAACTGTGGAGACCAGAACTGGACACATCACTTGAGATGTTGTTTCACTAGGGCCAAGTAGGAGAAACTCGTGTCCCTTGACCTGCTGGCCATACTCTTCCAGGGGCACCCCAGGATACCATAGGCCTTCCTGGCAGCAAGGGCACATTGACAACTTCTGGTCAACTTGTCATCCACCAAGGCTCCCAGGTCCTTCTCTGTAGACCTGCTCTCTAGTGGGTCAGACCCCAGTCTGTACTGATACTTAGGCTTGTAACTCCTCCAGTGAAGGACCCTCCACTTGCACTGGTTGAGCTTTATTAGGTTTTTCTCCATCAAACTCTCCAGCTTGGCAAGGTCTGGCTGAATGGCAGCACAGCCTTCACGTGTATCAGCCACTCCCCCCAGTTTTGTGTCATCAGCAAGTTTTCTGAGGGTACATTCTATTCCTTTGTACAGGTCATTGATACACACGTTGAGTAAGCCTGGACCCAGTACTGATCCCTTGAGAATGTTCCTCACTACAGGCCTCCAAATGGATTTTACTCTGCTGATCGCAACACTCTGAGCTCTGCTACTCAGTTTTTGATCCACCTCACTGTTCGTTCACCTAGCCCACATTCCCTGAGCTTACTTATGAGGATGTTATGGGAGACAGCGTCAAAAGCCTTGCGGAAGTCAAGGTAGACAACATCCACTGCTCTCTCCTCACTGACCCATCCTGCGATGCCATTATAGAAGCCTATCAGATTGGTCAAGCATGATTTTCCCCTGGTAAATCCATGTTGAATACTCCAGATTACCTTCTTTTACATGCTTGGTTATGACCTCCAGCATGCTCTGTTCCTTCACCATTCCAGGGATGGAGATGAGGCTGACTGGCCAGTAATTTCCTAGTTCCTCCTTCTTGTACGTTTTGAAGATGGGAACAATGTTGGCTTTTCTCCAGTCATCATGCACCTCTCCTGTTCTCCATGATTTTTCACAAATAGTGTAGAGTGGCTTAGCAACAACATCTGCCAGCTCTCTCAGCACCCTTGGGTGTATGCCACCAGGGCCCATGGATTTATGACTGTTAAGTGTGCCTAGCCAATCTCTAACTCAACTCCTTACAACCAAGGTGAAGCCCTCTTGTCCCCAGTCTTCCTCTCTTACCTCCAAGGTCTGGGATTTCTGAGGGCTGGCCTAGGCAGTAAAGACTGAGGCAAAGAACACATTCAGTAATTCCACCTCCTGCATGTCTTCTATCACTGATTTGGTTCAGCAGCAGACCCACATTTTCCCTAATCTTCCTTTTACTGCTGATGTACTTATAGAAGCTCTTCTTGTTGTCCTTGATGCACCTCACCTGAATTAATTCCAGGTAGGCCTTAGCTTTCCTTGTTGCATCCCTGAATACTCTGAAATATTCCTACAGTCCTCCCATGCGGCTTGTCCCTTTTTCCATATCCCATAAAGTTTCTCTCTTCTGTTTGACATTTACTAGAAACTCCTTGCTCATCCATGCAGGTCTCCTGCCTGCTTTGCTTGATTTCTTGCTCATGGGGATACACTGGTCTTGAACTTTGTGGAAGTGGTATTTGAATATTGACTAACTATCTTTGATCCCCTCATCTTCTAGAGTCCTAACCCATGAGATTCCTCTAAGTGGGACCTCCAAGCAGGTCTTTGAAGAGGACAAAGTTAGTTCTCCAACAGTTCAGGATTCTAGTCCTGTGTACTGCTTTGTTTCCTCCAAGCAGGATCCTGAGTTCCACCAGAAACAGCCCCCACCCTTCACATCTCCAACCAGTCCCTCATAGTTTGTTACTACAAAGTCTAGCAACACACCTCTCCTTGGGGGCTCATCCACAACTTGTATCAAAAAGTTATCAATGATCTACAGGAACTTCCTGGACTGTGTGTACCAAGCAGTGTTGTCTCTCCAACAAATATCAGGGTGGTTGAAATCCTCCAGGAGAATCAGGGCCTGTGACCATGAGACTACTTCTAGCTGTCCATAGAAAGCCTCTTTAACTTCCTCCTCCTGATCAGGTGTCCTGTAGTAAACAGCCACAACAGTGTCACCCGTATTAACCTGTTCTGTAATTCCTACCAATAAACTCTGAACTTGTTCATCTGTCTCTGGATAGAGCTTGATACATTCCAGTTGCCTTCTTTCATAAAGAGCAACTCCACCACTCCAGATCATTGACCTGTCCTTTTAAAAAGTACATAGTCATCCTTATGGCAACATTCCAGTCATGTGAACTACCCCACCATGTCTCTGTAAGTGAAATGAGATCATGGTCCTGTGACCGCACATAGATTTCTAGTTCTTATTTATTTCCCATGCTGTATGTTTGTGTACAGGCACTTCAGGGAAGTGTCAAGCATGCAGCTTTCCTAGAAGAGGTGTAAGAGGTTTCACCATAGCCATAAACTCCCTTGATGTGCTTAGTGCTTTGATTCTTGCCTTGAGAGGCAGCCAGGAAACATCTGTCACTGCACTGTTTGGAATGACCTACTCCCCAGGAGGAAGCAATGGCATCAGCATTGCCACTTTAAACACAATCTGTCCCCCACCCCTCTGATCAGAGTTCTTGAGTTTAAAGCATGTCTCATCCAATTGACCATGCTGCTGCCAAAGATTCCCTTGCCCTTCTTAGACAGGTGGATCTCATCCCTCCCCAACAGGCTACAATCATTAAAGTTCAACCCATTGTCATAAAAGCCAAAACCTTCTAGAAGGCACTAGCTATGAAGCCAGATGTTAAGCTGCACTATGCCTTTGCTTATGGCTGTCCCCAATTCTCTAACCAGTAGAATAAATGAGATGAAGATTTGGGCCCAGATATTTTTCACCTGCCCTGCCATGGCTTTATAGTCTTCCTTGATCCTGCCCATGTTTTGGCTTATGGTGCCATTTGTACCCACATGAAAAAGTAGTAGCAGGTAGTAGCCCATGCTCTTGGCAAGCTGAGTTAACCTCTTGGCAATCACATATCGTAGCCCCCAGCAGGTAACATACTTCTCATGACTCTGTATCAGGCTGGTAGGTGAGTGCCTGAGTGTTCCTTGATAGAAAGTCACACACTATGAGCACTTGACATTTCTTTTTACAGTAACCACTGTGAGATGCTCATGCAGGTTCTCCTTGTCAGCCTTGCTTGTGGACATCTAAGGCCTTTAAATCTTCATATCTGTGTTTGGTCTGGATGCTGAAGGTTTAATTGGAGCCCTGGTTTTATGGGTCACCAGGCTCTAAGGTGTCTCATACTCAGTGGTATCCACTGTTCACATTTTGTGTAGGTATTAGCCCTTTCTCCAGCAGAAGTATCTGGGAATCCATTGCAAGCTACCGCCCATACTGACTTCCTTACCTGTGCTGGTTTGGGCTCTAAGGCAAACGTCCACCACTATGGCAAAGACCTAGAGCATATAGCACTGTGGACCTACTTGCAGACTGCAGCACCCTCCCTGCATGGCTTGTCCATACAATCTGCTATGCTACATCCTTCTGACGCACCATGTTCTGTTTGTCCACCCAGTTCACTGCACTCCGGGTCGCTCATGCTCCCTAGAGCCATTTAGATCTCCCTCAATTCTCCTGGCTATGCCCCCTCCTAATGTGATTGGCTCACAAGAGCTTCTGGGTTCTGATAGGGCTCTGGTCTATTGAACGTGTGTCTTTAGAAAATATTTACAGAAAAACATGAACAGAGGCATCACAAGGAATGCTTATGCTAAAATGCTCTCAGGTAAGAGTGACTTGGTTTAATGACAATATGTTCAGGAGGTGGGACATCTAATGAGGTAAACACCTCCTCTTTCATTTATTTTGCTCCCCCAAATACTGACAAATTTTAAAATTATTAGGAGTCTTAATGAAGGAGGAAAAAGGTAAAAGTATTACTAAAAAATGGAGAACAAAATGGAACAAAACAAAAAGAAAGAAAACAGTAAACACAGTAACCATAAGGGTACAGGGTCTGCCTCTCCACTCCCCTCCTCAAAGAGACAGGGCAAGCTGTTCACCCAGTGTGACTGTGACACCCTCAGGTGGCTAGTGGCAAGAAATTGAAAAACTATCTGAAAGCAGCTGATGTTGTGCTGGACCAGGGCAACTCTCTGAAATGCCTGCTGGAGGGTACTGCAGTGGTCCTTTTCCTTGGCAGCTATACCCAGGAAGAAGAGAGGTTTTCAGACGTACATGAGGCTTAATCTTCTGAGCTCTAGTGATGTTTCACTTCAGGCATCCCTCTCCCTCTGGCAGGGTACCAGTGCTGGAGGAGAGTCCTTCCCCAGTGCAGCCCTGGCAGGGCAGGGCAGGGCAGGGCAAAGTCCCACACTTCAAACTGTGTGATGATATGAAAAATTTAACAAAACATCTTTCCCATTTAGCTCAAACTATAACAAAGAGATAGCACATCATAAATTTCTAAATATAGTCACAGGAGAGGGGAGAAGGAAAGAAGCAGGAAAAAGTCTTTCTAAAAATATATATTTGAAAATACAGAATATTAACTTAATTCTCATATAAACACAGAATGGTTCTTGAACATATATATATATAATGAAGCTACATGGTAGGAACTGGAATGGTTACTAGCACTAACCACCTTCATAGGATCCAGAAACAGACTTCAAGATAATTCCACACGTCAGATTTAAACCTGTGTGAGGACTGTTAATTTCTTTTTAACTTTATTTTTTGTTGTTTGTCTACTGAAACAAACCCCTTTGTACAATTGCATTTTGCATGTGTCTGTATTTCCTTAGAAGCAATACTTTTGAGGCTTTAGATTCCTGACCGATGATTTTTGTATTTATCTCACAACTGAACAAGCTTAATGATCTACATAACACTTGTACACAAACAAAAACAAAAAATATTTTCAAAATATTTTCCATCTTGATAATATATATAATAATGTAGTATTTGAAGTTCCCATCCTTTCAAAGTCCCATATCTGACAGAATTTTTTTTATTATTTTTTGTGTGTCCATTTCAAATTGACAGAAATTATTACACAATAGGACAGTCCTCAAAAGCCTAAAATTAAACCCTCTGTGTTTTTCTTGTGCATTGCTTTGGCCCACTGGCAGGCAAACACCCACCCAGTTCCTCCCTCCTACCTCTCACAGGATAGGGAAGAAAATATGAAGACTGGTAGTGGAAAAAAATTATGGATAAAAATAAAGACAGGGAAATAACCCACCAATTACTGTCATAGGCAAAACAGACTGTGCTTTGGAAATTTAGTTTAATTTATTGCTGATTAACATAAACATTTAAATACAGACTGAAATACCCAGAAAAAAAACCCAGACATTTAAGGGATTATAGAAAGCACCTCTCCTCTCTACTTCGTAATCTCTACCTACCTTGTTAATACTGAAGATTGCACTCAGTCTCTTCAGTGAAGCACTGGGGGCTGGTGTCAGTGCATGACAGTTTCCTTCTGCCACTTCGGTTTCTTACTCTTTTCTCTCACTGATCCTTTCTTCTTGCTCACTTCTGCTGCTCTAGTGTGGGTCTTCCAAAGGCCACACTCCCTTCAGGGAAGTACCTCTTCCAGCATGTCCCCTCCACAGCCTGTGGACCCTTCAGGAGTCTTACCAACTCTACCATGAAGCACCTCTTACTCCTTAGCCTTGATATTTACCCCGTTTCTCCTCCACCCCATGGTTTTCTTTTTCTTAAGTATGTTGCCCAGAGGCATCACACACCTGGTGGGAGGGCTCAGCTGAGCCCTCTGATGGGTCCAATATAGGGCAGCCTCTGGTGTCTTCTCACAGAGACCATCTCTGCAGTCCCACCACTGTCACTGTTACAAGATCCCATTCAGAAACACCCAAACCTGTCAAAAACATACATTCAATTCCGCCTAACTCTTCTGCAAGACAGATTTACCAAAGAACAAGAGGGCTTGGCTTTTCTTACTGTTTTTGTTGATGGTGGTGGGTTTGGGGCTTCTTTTTATTTGTTTGCTTTGAAATGGTTAATGCATATGAAGAGACAGACATATTTAGGGGGCAAATCATAAAAGAAAACAGAAACTAGAGGATTGCAAACAGCGGATAAACAATTGAATAATTATGAAAAATGTTTTTGTTTACAGTTAAATAAAAAGTAACCAACAAACTTTAAATATTTTTTTATTTGGATACTGTGTGCTTTTTTTAATCAGATAATGTGTGCTCTAAAATGCTGGGAATACCTTCATTTCATTTACTCAAGAGAAATCAACTAATTCTAACTCCACCAAGTACAGTATAAGTTTTATCTTTCTTTGCTGAATAGCAGTGCTTCCTCCCACTGGATGATGTCAAATAGAGTGCATACAAGTGAATAAAAAAGGATTTGTCTTTTTTTTTAAAACTCACTTTTTTTGGCCCCCTACTTCTTGTCATTTCTGATACAATTAAGAAGTATGCCACGAATTTTTTCTTCATCCTTGTCTAAAGCTACTATATTGCTTTGCCTTCTTTTCAGACATTGTGTTTGTTCACTAAATCCTGAGTACCAATAAAATAAAACCAATCATTGTTTTCTTAGCTATAATCATGTTTTACTTAAAAATTAGGACCTGCTACCACGGAATTGTTATGTGAATCCAGATGTTTATTTCATATTCAGTTCTCGATTCCCATCTATGTATTTTCAGGGTTATTTTTTGTTTGCAAACCAAAATTATGCTGCTTACACTGCAGCTGAAAAAAACAGCCATTTTCACTTCTATGTAAATAAAGAAGTCTTTAAACCAAGTGTAAAGTAAATGCCCACTCTCACTGTTTAATAATCTTTTACTTGTTTTTCAGATAGGTTGCATGCAGTTATACACAATAAAGTGCTCTTCAATTAAAAAATATTTTAATATGCTCACAGGTCACTGGATATTCAAGTTCTTTATCAAAAATCAAGGATTACTTTTTTAATTGCTTTTGAAATGTTTACCCAGTGCAGTTCCAAAACTACTTATCTGAAAGAAGTGGATATTAAGCTCTCTCCTATAAGCTGGAAGATAAGCTTATTTTATATTTGCTTATGAGGGATTTATGCAGTTAGTGTTTACAGAAGTTTATGAAAACCAAAAAATCTCTCTATAAAAACATTGTCTCTTCAATGTTGAACATGGGAAACTGCCATGATGTACAAAATGCAATGTGAGTAGGATTTTTTTTCTACTTAATAATTTTTTGCAAAAATTAAAAAAAGCCACGAGTCCCTTGCGGCAACTTGTGACTGGATCTTTCTGTCACTGTACCTGAGAAAAAGTGATAGTTGAGTTTTTGGTGAGAAGATTGCATAGCAATTGCAAGAGGACTGTAGTTTTAAATGCACTATGAAAACACACCCTGGTTCTAATAGAAGACATACTTGTCCTCCACTTTGAAGGGTGACAGTTGCATTGATAGCAAGAGGGAATGGAGCTAATACATGAAGGGCTGTTAATCTCAGTGCCCAGATCCCTGATCTACTTTCAAGTTTTTCTGAGAGGCAGTTGCTGACTTAGAGAACAACAGATTGACATCTTGCTGCAGCATTGAAATGTCTTGCGTATTCTCTGGCTTGAAAGCTAAGGAAAAACAGGGTTTTCTGGAAGCAAGTAGTGGAGGATGTACAAGGCATAGAAATTTTGGTGTGGCCATGTTTTATAGATATTTTTTGTCCAAATTGTATTCTATGGCACAATATCTAAGTGTATAAAGGTTTACCTAGCTGATGGTGTCTATTGCATTCACACCCAATTTGAAAAAGTCCTTTCCTTGTAAAGTTTCTGTAAATGTTTCCTTCTAAAAGAGGATTATGTTATGTTGTTTGTGGTCACACAAAAGAACAAAGAGAAACCATTCTATTACTGTTTAATTTCATTCTAAGCTTATAGAAAGAGAGGTTTCCAGTGATTCATAAATTAATCTATACTTTGCTGTGAATTTAGCCACTGGCAGCCAGAATGAATGGCAAAGGGCAAGATCCACAAATGAATTTAGGTACCTCCATTCTGCTTTAAAAATCAAAGTCCCAGAGTAGTTCTCAGTGCTCTTGAAGTGGTCAACTTCATTTAGGTACTTAAAGTTTTATTGTTAAGTATGTGAGCAGCCACAGCCTGGTGAAGTTGAAGAATTAACCACCACTCTCCCATTGAATTTTCTTAATCAGTGTTCCTTTGGTTATCTGCTGAGTATTTTCAGAACTTGTTTAGAGGAACACATACCTTAATCTGGTTTCTGTTTTGGAGAAAAAGAAAAAGATTACATATTTAGCTAAAAAAAATCACTGATTACCTGGTCTTAGTTCCAATGAATGATGTCCAAAAAAAATTGTATTAAAATTAGGATTATGAAAGGAGTCCCAACCTTTGAATATGCCTAGTCAGAGATCTGGGTGGAAATACCTAGATTTAGCTATCTACTGCAAATATCAGAGGAGGGTAGCTTTCAACAAGGTTTTTCTCACCTAAGTCATGAGTTCTTAGTGCTGAACTGCTGCATAGAAAACAATTTCAGAGTGTGTTTATCAATTTTCATGCCTGAACACAAAGAATATAGTCCAAAGTTCAGAATCTTGAATTGAGGTAGATGTTTCCTTCCAGACAATCATTAAATTCTCACTGACAAGAGAGTGTTAGTCATATTCATTTCCAGCACACAGTCCTGCGTCCATTCCCAGTGGCTTCTGTAAATCTCAGTTTTAGTGTTTGACCTTTCTAAAAGTATCAGTAGGATTGTGTGGATTCCTGATCTTGAAACTGCAGATTACACTAATTTAGTCTGGTGAAGTTGATTCCAATGTCTTCTAAAGACTGAGACTAGTTTGGAGGTTAAACAGAAGACACCAGATTCAGAGATTCTCAAGATGATGACAACAGGAGAAATTAAACACAACAGTATGAATTCCAGCATTGACCCAATGCCTCTTAAATTCAGCAACATTAGAGAAGAGACATGTAGGTATAGAAGAGGTGATTAAAAAAATACCTTGTCTACACTAGAGACGGATTTCTCTAACTCAGAAAACTGAACCATTTGAAAGTTTATGATTTCACTTACAAGATGTGCTGCTGTGGCTGTTCCATGTGAGGCTTCCAGCACAACATTTCAATAACCTACAATGCTCTGCTGGTTGCAAAAGTCAAAATCAAATCTTTTGTGTTCTAGTAGCATTTTCAATGTAAGTTTTCCCATTAAAGGCAAACAATGTAATAATACAAATAATAAAAAAATGGATATACCTTTTCATTTTCTACAGTGCTTTCTTCCCACAAATTTTTATTCCTTATTGCACTACAACAATTTTGGACTGCCTTATAGAAGTTGCTGAAACATCTCTTAATTTTAGACTTCAGTGATGAACATTAAAAAGCAATTTTTTAAAACATACTCTGTATTTGTTATCTGAAAACAATGATACATATTTTTTTTGTTTCCAGGAATACAAGTAGTTTCATAAAGAAAACAGCTGACTACTTAAAATGCAATTGTTTTCTATATAGAATGATGATTTTTTAAAATATAAATGGGAGCAAGTGCTGCTGATAATAATGCTCTATCAAATCATTCGCACTTGGATGCTAGTGCAATAAATAATCTCACATATTGTATATTTGAAAATGCTCTGGATTATCTCTGCCCTCTGTTTTCTCTTTCTGCTCCTATTTTATTCCCCAAATCCAAGAGAAAAGGCCTGAACTGTCCAATTTATATCAAGAATGAGAGAACTTCTAATTCATACAGGGTAGCAAGAAGTGTCATTCATCGTTAATGTGATGAAGATAAATGCTCCTGACCACGGAAAGGAACAATATGAAGATGACTGTGGCTTTCAGGAAAAAGGAATATTCATTCATCTTGACTGAGCATAATAGTCTGAGAATTCAGAAAGAAATAGGACACTGGGTACATTCCTTTAAAAATATCTTACAGTCATTTTTCACTGTTACTGTTAGCATCCTTTAGAATCTAAGAAAGCATTTGAAGAAAAGAAAATCTGTAGCCAGTGCCTTTTTCTAATTGCTGCATTGGGGATTTTCCCTGCAGAGCTTTAAAAGTCAGGAAAAAAATTGTAAAGAGTTAGGCATTTCCTTGAAACAGGAAAATAAAAATTTCATTTGGGTGGATAGATGTATATTGTGAAAAGCATGTTATAATTTAAAGAGACTATCCCTACATACAGATGATTTGTACACATTAGTCTGTGATACATGACATTTTCAGTTCACATATTTTTGAGCATTTGTGTTGGCCAAGTCACTGGCTAGTTCAGGAGAATTAAAAGAATACATTATATGTTTTGAATCTCTGAAATTCATAAAAGATGAAGTCTAAAAGAAGGTTTAGATTTCCAAGTGCATTTTAACCCGTCTTAAATTACCCAAATACATTTAAGTTTTGACCACATGTGACTGGTGTGGTAGTTCATCTCGGCTGAAAGGCATTTGCCCACTTGAAGCAGTGGCTTGTCATTGTAAAAAGATACAAGATGCGTAAGCAATTTCTCTCTGATGTGGTCTGGTCTTTGATTACCACCAAACTAGGAAAAAAAAATAGTAGTTGAGTATAATTCACATTAAGTAATAGTGTGTCAACATGAATTTGAATGCTCAAATCTGCATGTAAGAAGTTCTGGATAACATGTTTTTCTCCTGATACAGATCCAGAGGGCTCAAACATAATGCTATATAGACTAATGGCAGGAAACTGAGAGTCAACTTGAATAAAAAATTCTAATGAAGACAGACTTTAGCTCTGCCCCTCTTTGAAAATAAGTATTTTGATGTCCACTTTTCAATTTCTTTGGCACAGTAAAAATGTATATGTTCTTAAAAGCAGATCTTTCACTGAGTGGTGTGGGCTGAGCTGGACTGAGTTTGTTATATGCAGTTTCTGTCACCACCATTGAATTTCCATGCCAATTACTAGATAGTTAAATCACTCACAAAGAAATTTTTTTGAGGTATTGATCATTTATTTTCTCTACATTAAAATCATGGTCTTGGGCCTGGAAAATTACTTTGTTTTTAATATTTACTATGAAGCTTTATGAGCATCTCTCTCAGAAATTATAGAACTGAAGCTCTTTTTATTCTTTTACAACAATTATTTTGAAGCAAAATTGGCAAGTTAGGTCATGACTGTTCCTAAATAATATTCACACTCAATTGTACAGTATGTTCAATTGTTGAAAGAAAGGATATTATTTCCAACTTTGCAATATAATATAAATTTAGAGCTAGCTAATTTCTGTTTATTGGAAACTTGGTCTCACTCAAGAGACAGGAAATAGGCACAGGCACATTTGTTTTCTGAAATCTATTATGAAATTCTAAAAGATTGAGAAGTCTCATTAAAAATAATGTTAAGTAGTTAAAGGCTTAGTTTCTCAGTATTAACAGAAAATAACATTACTTTTAAATGCTTGTTTTTCCCTACAATATATTATAAATTGTTATCTCGCATTGGCCTATTTAGCCACCAGCGTGCTTGTAGCAAGCGTGGGTAGAGCCCTTGTAAATCTTCGTTCGCG
>JAWWEE010000001.1:83092206-83108773 GCA_035221455.1 Xenops minutus | reverse complement strand
TAGCCACCAGCGTGCTTGTAGCAAGCGTGGGTAGAGCCCTTGTAAATCTTCGTTCGCGAAGCCTAGCCATGATTATAAATTGTGTATTTTTTAGTGAAAGAGGAGGAAGATTCCCCTTTCTCTATGTTGTATGAAAATAATTAGCTGAGAAAAGAATGTCATTTCTCTTTTGAACAATTCCCAAATCCATTTATTTCCTCCTGTGCTGCTGGTACCAGAACTATCATGTGCCAAATATCCTGAAAGAAACAAATGAGAATGTACAGATGTGCTGGACCTCTTCATTTCTCAAGCCTTCCTGATAAGGAGTGATAATTTATTCAGTGATGGTCTGCAAAGGGCTCTAAGCCCTCTCTGCTCTGTTAAAGGAGCTCCTTACCAGGCCTGACTTAACCCACTGCTGGGAGTGCTGGGTACTGGAGAACAGCAGCCAGAACAGGCTCTTCACTCACAGGATGTCACCCAGCCTCCAGATCCACCAGGATCTCATCACAAAGCTAGTTGAATTTTGCTATGGAACAAATATTCATCAGAAACTCTGCGTGAGAATGCAAAAGAGCACTCATTGGGGATATCATAAACAAAGAAAACATTTTCTTCTGAGTTCATGACAAATATCATGTATCTGTTTAGTATCTGTTCCTAAGCATTTTCAAGAAGGCAGGTATGAACGAGCTGGAATCCTTGCACATGCAATAGTTTTTAAAATCTTGACTACATCAATGCATTCAGATCTGTGTTCATAAACTGTCATTTACAAAACACTGTTATGATGCTGGTGCAATTTAAACATCTTACACAATCTATACCCACAGTTTGCAGACATGGCTTGACAACTGTTGCTATCCTGACTATGTTAGCAGCTGGGCCATCATTTCCAGTCTTTCATTAAAAATGCAGCAATGTAATATACATTGCAAAATACTGCCTACACTGGTGACCTGATACTCCTTTACACCCCTTATTTCAGACTGCAAGTGAAAACAGAGGAAATGGGCCACTCCACACCTTCTGGAATCAAACATATTCCTACTGCGTGCTTTTCCCTTTCTTTTACAGAATTAATGATTAAAATGATAGTTACAACTTCGAGTGGACCCATAGCAGCTGTGAAAGGGATTGTGAAAGACTGACAAAAGTTATCTTAAGTGGCTATTTTTGCTAATTTGGGGAATAAGATTAAGAAGGTTAAAAAGCTATAGAAGGCAAATTTTGAGTAGTCTCAAGGCCAGTTTTGATCAGTAGTCAGCTGTGTAAAGGGGGAGAAGAAGCCTCCATACTCCAGGTGAAAATGGTCAACAGCCTGCTATACCCACTTAGACACACACAAGTCTACGGGTCAGGACGGGATCCAGCCAAGGATACTGAGGGAGCTGATGAAAGTTCTCACCAAGCCACTTTTCATCATTTATCATTAGTTCTGGCTAACCAGGGTGATCCCAGTTGATTAGAAGTCAGCAAGTGTTATGCCCCTGTACAGGAAGGGCCACTAGCAGGATCCAGGGAACTACAATCCTACCAGCCTGACCTCGGTGCCAGGGAGAGAAGAGATCTAATTTTTAATTTAAAAATATTTTTTTATCAGTTAATTTACTTTTAGATTTTTTTTTTCTACTGACAGTAAGATTATATATGTTTTATATTTTTAGGATGGATTTTTTTCTTCTGTTTCCTAGTTCTTCTTAACACTTCTACCAGGGATACTTCCATGCACAATCTGTGAGGTCATCTTTATAGATTTTTTTTTTTTTTCAGGAAATCATTTTTTAAAAAAATCAACAGATATGTTCACAAATATAGATCTACATTTGGATGATACAGCTGCTGAAAACTGTGTGACTCAGGGGAATATAAAACAAGTTTGAACAGTCTTCATAATTACAACAGGCACAAATTGATCACTAATTAATTATTTTTAACAATTAGGTACGCTGAGCACACCTACTAGCCTAGTAATTATCTTATATTGGTTTCCTCACTGGGAACTATCACAAACCATGTGGCCATTGAATATTTTTTAATCCCATGAATTAAATTTTCATTTTAGCATCCAACAAAAATTAAATTTAGCATCCAACACAAAATTAAAAAGCAGGTTCAAAAGACACATCCAGGTCCTCCAATATCAATCCTGTGCCAGGATTTATCTTTACACAAGTTAACTTAAGCAACCTCTGCAGAACATCATTGTTCTTAATTAGCAGAGTATTTTAATGAAATGTGAATGTTTAAAATCAGATTTTCATGGTCATACAGGTTTGAAGTGAAACATTTATCTCTGCTTATGTTCTGAGGCTTGTCTTGCATTTCTACAATTTCTAAACTTTTAAACTTCTTTGAAAGGCATGGTGACTTTGTTTTCACAGGAATTGAACAGCCAAAGCGATAATCAAGGAACAAAAGTTATTGCCTGTGACTTAGTTAATGGCATTCCCATACAGAATTATTATATTGAGAGGGGAATGAATGTTAACATAGGTATCTAGAACTATGTGTGTATGAATATGTTTGTATTTATGTGTGTGTGTGTGTATAAAAACATAATATTTGGACCCAGATTCTGCAAGGAAATATTCTTATTCCTACTATGAAAGACATTATTCTTTGCAAAATCTTAGAAAGCTATTACTAGTTAAATATTTGTCCAGTGTAACTAATCTCATCTCCATAAAATGATTCAGCTTAAAAAAAAAAAAATTAAATTACCATTTGGTATAACCAGAATTGCAGAAGGACAAAATCCTCATTTGTGTTTTGTCCAATGTGTGGAGAACAACTGGTAAATAAACTTCCAAATCCTTTCATTTTTTATTCCAATTTGATATGAACTAAGCTAGTATAAAACTATATATTTTTTACTGATGAACTCTCTCTGACAGTAAAAAACTGGGAGAAAACATCTCCAATTTCCATTTCATTTTATTGTTACCTAGAAAAAAATGAAACAACTATGTTATTTTCCTGACTGGTACTGCCCTATGAAACACAAAGGAAAAAGAAATCTTTATTTTGACTTTTTATGTAAAAATAATACAATAAAATGTAAATATTGATATAAACATAAAGAAATTGCAACCAAGACATAAATCACAGAATGGGTAAAGTTGGAAGGGACCACTTGAGGTCATCTAGTCCAAGCTCCCTGCTCAGTCAAGGCATATTACTCAGGATTGTGTCTTTTGAATATCTCCATAGAGTGAAACATGGAGTCTCTAGGCAATCTCTTCCAGTGTGTGATGCCACACACGGTAAAGAATTTCTTCTCCATATTCAAGTGGAACTTCCCGTGTATCTGTTTCTGACTGTTGCCTCTTGTCCAGTTGCTCAGCACCACACAGAAGAGCCTGGCTCCAAGGTCTTGACACTCTCCCTTCGCATACTTATAGACATCGATATGATCCTCTCTCAGTCTTCTCCAGGCTAAACAGGCCCAGTGCCCTCAGTCTTTCTTTATTAGTGAGACACTCCAGTCCCTCAGTCATCTCTGGACCCACTCCAGGAGCTTCTCTCTTGTACTGGGGAGCCAAGAACTGGACACAACATTCCAGATGAGTCTCATGAGGGCTGAGTAGAAGGGGCAATAATTAATATAGTAGAAATAACTTGCCAATTAGGAAAGGGTTTAGTTCTTAGGGCAAATAGTCCATGAAACTACTCTTGTCCTAATATGAAATGATTTACAGATTCCACTTAGATGGCAAGAATGAAGTTGTAATGTTACCCCAATAGCCTTGGATTAGAAAGGACTGCATATATATCAAAATTAAGTGTTAATATATTTGTCAGCTGTTCCATTTCAGAGGACTATGGTTTGTCTAAAACTCTGTTTCCCATTTTTATTAAATCATTGGACCATAAAAAATGTACATTGGCAAGGTGCCTTGACTACTAATTTAATGTTTTTATGCACCTCTTTTTATGTTTGTCTGTATATGCTCTGGTAGTTTTACTATGTAATCTTTCTGAAGCAAGAATCCTGTCAATTTTTATGCTAATTATCATAATGATAGTCAGTTCCTATCAGAAATAAACAGTAATTAAAATTGGTAGCAGGAGCCATTTATCTTACATACAGACCTTTCCAAACCAAACTCCAGACATCACAGTCTTGCTCAGTATATGCCACTGGATTCACAGAAAAGAATATTAGAGTGTTATTAAAGTGTATGGTGATTTTGTTTATAATTTCATTCTTTCATCTGAAAAAAATATCTGTGAAAGCCATGATATATTCAGCTCATTACCTCAGAGTCTGTCTATATATTTCTTAGTAGGCCAATATTGATGCTAGTCTGCACACTTTCTTTTTCTCAACCTCTACAGGACCATTCGAAAATTACTTACCCTGATGATAAAATGTGTAAATCTTTATATATACTTCAGCTGTTCTGCTTTATTACAGATATCCTGAAAAG
Source organism: Xenops minutus (assembly GCA_035221455.1). Lineage (NCBI taxonomy): Eukaryota > Metazoa > Chordata > Aves > Passeriformes > Furnariidae > Xenops > Xenops minutus. The sequence goes on along the minus strand of JAWWEE010000001.1, from coordinate 83,104,358 downwards.
ATCTAGGTGAATAATGAAATTTTAAGGGTTTGTTTGTTGGATTTAAGAAAAAAAAAAGCCAAAACAAATCAAGACCTCAGAATTCTAGATCTTTGTATTTTCAATAACATTTTCAGAGAATTTTATTTGCTCAAAGAAACTGCATACTCATTTCCTCCTGAACTTAGCAATGTGAATCCATTCCTCAGGGACTGCAGTCTGGGAAACCAAACTTGTGAATTGGCAAAGGTGTTTTGAGGTACTCTGGAATAAAGCATTGATGTGAATAATAGTTGATGCGCATGTTTAGCTTTCTCGATGATGCTGGTTACCTGGTAACCAGAAAAAGGCATATGTCAGAGAGGAGTTCAAATGAAACAGATGACATCCATCTCAGTAGGGTAAGGAAAGGGAAAGCCACTGATTAGCTCACCCAGATGGGCATATATAGAAATCCTGTCATGTTTTCATATTACTGAATATCTAGCTGATTCCAAAACTTAATTTACCACAACATTTGTGGTAGTTCTTAATTAGGGGTGGCATTTATGTATTTTAAAAGATGATTTTAAAATTTTATATGCAGAATCTGATAGTGGGCCTGTTCAGCAGCATGAATCAGAAAGATATTGTTTGCTTTGTTCTGCCACTGGCTGGGCAGCAGCTTTTTATTTTATCTCAAAGTCACATTGTATTTTGCGTGTTAAATCACTGGACCTTCAAAGAAAGTCACTAGACCTGCATGGGAAAGTCATAAGGCCAGAGACAAACTTTCAAATATAACAATTCAGCAGTTGCTTTTTTTCATTTTTTTAAACATATTTCTCCAATTGAATCTTTTATTCCACACTTAAAAGTACACAAGATTTCCAGTAATGTTTTTAACCTTGTTTTTTTTCAAATATTCAGAAAACTAAATATTACAAACAACATTACAACATTACTTAAACATTACAAAAAAGCTATCTAATTACAGTTGGATACTCATTTTTCCTACAAGCCATTAGGATTCACATTTTCTGTGATTAGTGTTCTCATTTATTCCCAGAATTCATGGGCAAATATGAAATTTCCATTGTGATTTTTTTCTCCCAGGTAAGATACGTTTCTCCCAATATCTTACTTATTTAAAAACTCTACAGTATTTATCTTTTCTGGCTCTCTGTTAGAGTAAATTAATACCTTTTATACAGAAAATCAGACATTGTTATTACAGAAAATTGTTTTAAGACTAATGGTTTTACTTTGATGATTTTCCAAACCTATGTATTACTACTGAATTACTCAATAGGTCAATAATAGGGTGTGGGGTGTGCAGTGGGCTGATCAGAAGATAATACTTTCCAAGGAACTTTAAATAGCATCTGGAAGCACAGAAAGGACAGGAAGAATCTGGGTGACTGAGCCTGCTCCCTAGCAAAAGTAGTCAGCTATCAAATGACTGTGTTGCTGAAAAAAAAAAAAAAAATCCATAAGATGCTTTTTCCACATATAGAATAAGCTATAAAATGCATCTTTTGCCACTTAAATACTGAACCTCAGTCAGAACAGCTAGGAAAAATTAATAATATTACTGGCATCTTATCCTTGTTTAAATTATAGCACAGCATAAAAGATATTTTAAATAGATAGTAATATCTTATTTATCAGTGTATTTCAGACATGTTCTTCATTGCATTTACATTTCTCTCAGTCTGGGAAATTAAAATAAAAAGGGTTAGCTTGATTTTTATTTTGAATCAGTATGCTGTGTTTTTCAAGTCTGTACTTGAAATGCACAATACTGTAAAATTTTGAATGCAAGCACACATGGGGAAAAATTGCTTTTCTTTCTCTTTGAGGCTTTTGGTTTGTTTTGGTTTTTTTTAGCTATGAAGGTAAACAACATCAGCTAAAGCTGTTTATTGGTCTTAAGATATTCATTAGGTGGTCATCTTCTGCATAATCCCATAGACATGTGGCCATACTTGCATAAGAGAATTCAGAATCAATCTTCTAAATTTTAATAAGCTGATAGAACAGAAGTCTTAATCCTATTACATTAAAATCAGTTGAGCAAATCCCACTCATTTCAGTTAAGGTAGGAACAAACCAATGCACTTTTTTTCCCAAATTTGCCAACAATGTCCTCTTTACTATAATAAATCTTTCTCATGTTCTTCATACCATCAGGAAGGCACTGTCACTAAGAAAAAATAACCTTTTTCCTGAAGAATGTTGATAAAATTGTTATGTTTTTCTTTACAGAGAAAATGTGGGAGAAGCCTAGAACTTCTATTTTTATTTAATTTCAGAAATTCGCTTTAAATATACCTTTAAAAATTACCTAGTTACTTCCTTTTATTCAGTTAATTCATTTAGGCATTATTGATGGCGCAATTTTACTCTGAAATCTCTCAGAGAGCTCTTTGAAAGTGCAAAGGAATTCTTCCTTGCTTTACATATCCAGACATTTTTCTGAAGCTGTTTGATAACCGAGACAAGTCATTGTATCACATATGTTCACTTTTGTACTTAATACAAAAGGCACCTTGAACAGAAATGCACAAATAAAAAAATCAAATTTTGACAGACATAGCTGTTTTGGAGTTTAGTATCAAATACCTCCATTAAAACATGTGATCCTACTTCTTTTCCGCAAGAAATTAGGTTTCTTCACTAAGAACATAGTTATTTACTTAGGTTTTGGTATTTTTCATGTGTTATTCACTTTAAATACTGATAAATCTAAGTTTACACATAGTATTACTGAAACAAGACATTCACTATGCTGTTCACATTTACTGAAATGTTCCTAATATTTTTCTGATTCTTCTTTTCAGTTACAGAACAGATGAACAGAGGGCAATAACCTGTGGTGCAAACTGCCCTTATTATCACAACGATCACCACTTGAGTTGTAAAGCTATTATTTGGAGATTTTCAGTGTAAGAAAGTGGCAACCCACCTTACAGGAAATCATAAAATTAGAAAAGGTAGAAATGTAAAGCTCTGTTTGATCGACTGACACATCTTTCTAATAGAATGTTTGCTGTCTACTGCTGCTCTTTTTAAACTCACTTAGACTAGAAAAGCTAACAACTTACTTTGTCTTTTTTTATGTTATAAAAAAAATAATTTGGGGATAGGATAGAAGATAAATGTTTCTGACACTGGATTTGAAGCTAAAAGGAGACTGGTTTTTATTTTTTTTATCACATATTTTCCCCTCAAAATTGATTTATTTCTACAGTATTTCAAAGGTGGTTACCAGTGAATTGTCATTATGAACAATTAGCAACTTGGTAAGACTGATAGTTTATTGGAGTTAGCTATGTGCTTTGTAGTATAAAAATCTGGGATTGTAAATCTTATTTTCTTCACAGGAACCAGTTTAGTCAAAATATGCACATGGTAAATAATAACATTGCTTTCTATACAAGTAGTCTGCAGAAAGAATATGTAACTTCTTTAAATTCACTGCACTCTGATTCATCATAGTTTAGCAATACTTTGAGACCACAAGTTTCATTCAGTGTTTGAGAGAACTTGAGTGTTTTCCAACCAAATATCTGTTGTTTTCAAATTAAAGTAGTGGTAAACTTTGTAGAAAACAGCTATAAGAAACTCTCTTTGCTAGTAATACCACTAATTTGCTTTTTTTATTTCAATTTCTTATTAGGTCAATCTAAAATTCCTCTTTGCTACCCAAAGAATCTCTCAGATACGAAGCATTCACATTCTCTGCTTTTTGGTCTTGCCAAAATTCAAACACGTCTTCTTTTTCCCGATTTCACATCCTCAGTTCACATTTCTGCATGACTTTTTCGTGGGTCTGGAGAATCTTGGGGCTTCTGGATGGAGAAAATAAATTAGAGATTCTGTTCTGGTTCCTGGACTCTGCTATGATTTCATATCCATGATATAATAATAAAGTTAACAGCCTCAGACTTGAAAAGTTGCTATTGTCCTCTTAGTACTCTCTCTTTATCTGTACTAGGAATGGTTGTTTAGAATCGGAGTTGCCCATGCTGCCTAATTTAAAAGAAATTATAGTGCCCTAGTTAAGTTACTATTATTGCTACACCTTGTTCATACCTGATGGAAAAAGGCTCTTTTAAAAGTGATTCTGAGAAGAATCTTGTATCTTAGCTCAGTGCATTAAGTCCTAGATGGAAAAGTCTCTTCTGAAGTTGTACCTTCTTATTGTTGTAAGTATCAACAAACAAGCTTTTTAACTTGCACAAACTTGGTTCTTAGATAATGTGAAACTCTCCTTTTAGTATGCATGTGTTTGATCAGGCTTTGGTGTCCTGTGCTCCTGTGACACACTGGGTTTCTGGCAGTAAGGAGACAGATGTGGTAACTGAAAAAGCATATACCATTAAACCAAGGTAGAACTTAATGACTATATTCTTTCTGTTTTGAAAAATTTTTACCAAAAATTAATATTGAATTTATTGTGTGTTCAGATCCAATAAATATTCTAGTGAATTAACTTAGCTCTGGAATCTATCAGTTCCATACTAGAGATTTCTATAGGAAAGCAAAATTAATGCTTCAAAATATAGCTATTTCCTCTGTTGCATATGTGAATTTTCTGATTATGCCAAGTGAGAAGTATTCACTACAATGTCTGAATCTCCTACCTCAATTACTTTAAGAAACTATTTTTTGAAACATTTTAATAAATATTTGAGAAAAAAGTAAACCATTTGCAAACAGTTCAGGTGGAATCAGACTTTCATTTAATTTCATTTCATCATGATGAAAATAAATATTACTGAATTTTATATTCATCTTAATTTAACTACTTATACAGGTATGTAAAACCTGTTTTTCTGTAAATTTTATGACATAAATTTGTCTTTAACTTTTTTTAGATACATTCACATGAGAATCCTCTGAATGCAATACTAAATAACATTATAAAGCAAAGAATTGAAAATTTCGAACTACAGTCTTAAATTAAGGCAAAAAAAGCCAGGAAAGACCTCTCTTTAAGAGCAAAAGTTCAGAATTCCAAATCAGGGTAGCATACAGGCAACCATGTGAGCGAATTTTATGTGTTTGCACACATATATTGCATAATTGCATACACAAATGTATAGAAGCAACGAATACATGAGCTAATATTTTGTCGGATGCATAAATGTTATCTTGGCTTAAAGGCTGATTTCTGGATGTTAAATCTCAGTAATTAGCAGCTTGATGCTTGTAGCGTTGTGCTCTTCAGCTTGAGCAACAGTAAGTTTTACTATACCACCCTATTTTCAGATTGCATTTTTAACAAAACTCCATGGACTTTTGGGATGGTTTTGAAGTATTTATATCAAATGAAGAAAGCAGCAGCAGACAGGCAGGCAGTGATACACAATCAGATTAAGTCGACAGACAGTGGCTTGTTGAAGTAATAAAGATAAATTATGTGTAATTCTGAAGATTCTGGCACTGCTGAGTAATGAAAAAACATCAGTAATCAGCTTTGCTTGAAGGAGTTGTATACATACTCAAAATCTTCCCTTCATTCCCTCAAGCTTCCAATGATGAAGTATTCTGGTACCTCTCATGTGTGTATACTTTTGAAAAACAAAATGAAACCTGCATTTATTACTTATTTCTTTCAATGGTGTAAGAGTATCAAATTTTTGTGTACTCCTTATAATGTTTTTTTTGTGGCAGTTTTCTTACAGTAAAAGACAGCTTCGGACATCTACAGCCACCAATAGGTACTCTTTTGTATTGTATTTGTGAAGTGGATGCAAGTGGAAGGTGTCAGCTTATTGAAGGATAGGTTCTCAAAAAAAACCCATTTCTCAGATCTTTTTCAGTATCTGGATACTAGGACTTGAGACGAGAGCTCTAAGGCCTGGGACAATTTCTTTTAAGTTAATAGAAAAAATTCCATTTCTTGGAGATTTCAGTGGGTTTTGCATCTGGTCTATTTTTACTGTCAAGACCGTGAATACAACACAAGGTGTATTTGGAAGACTTCAATTTCATCAAGACTTCATACTGTTCATGTTAATTAACAGACAATTAAAAAAACCTAACAACATATATGTAGCTAAATTGTCACTATTATTGTTCTGGTTTTCTTAGAAGGAAAACCACAATGCTAGGCTGCAGATTAAGGTTCATGTTCCTTTTAGCATACACTCTATTATGAAAAAACAAGCAAACCAGAAGAGGTTCAGGGAATGGGAGTTGTAAAATACATTAATGTAGGGAGAAGTTATTGAGTACTAGAAGATTCTTCAATTATACAGACAAAAATGAAATCAACAGAATAAGTGACATATATATATGTGTGTATATATATATGTAACTATATATGATGCTAAATTAGCTTGTGACAAAATTTCTACTGTTTGGTCTCTTCAAAACCAGATTTAAGATCTTTTCTTGTACAGTCATAAACCATTAGCGAGGTACAATAATTCCTGTGTAAGTATTATGCCTTTACCACCTAGGATATTGTTCAGATGGATTGTTCTGTTCTTGACATAAATTAGCAGCTGTTTTTAATAAGTTAGAGGATTAAATAGCCAGTTGTCATTTTGAAGTAATTTTGAAATCGAGCCTACTTGGAGGCATGCAAGGTTCAGCTGCAAGCCATAAAAGTATCACAAATATCTTCTTAAAAAGTTCAAAGCACCGATTAACTTTATTTCTTTTTTATTTTTCCAAGATGACAACTGATTTATGTATGATAACAGTTCTTTATATATATAGCTAGGTATATAGATATATACATATAGAATATGTATATTCATGGCTAGGCTTCACGAACAAAGAATATGTATATTATATTTAGACAATTTAACCGTTCTAAAATTATTGCCTTTTTACAAGACCAATTTACTTTTTTTTCCCACTGTTATCAACAAAAATGTGAATTTTGTAGTAGCATTTTGGTTCAAAAGACACCATTAGGATATATTGAATCAATATCTAAGTATTAGTTTTTACGGGACCTGATAGAGATGACATATCATCTCTCTCATCTTTTTACACTCCATGCCTCTGTGCTTTGATGGCATGTTATAGTCAAACTGTTCTGAGTTTTAAGACACTTTAGACACTTTGAAGTACTTCAAAGTTTTATGGAACGAGCAATTACAAATTTCCTACAAGCAAACAAGGAATACGATAATGATACAGTTGACCTCTTTTTTTTTTCTTTTGAAAAATATAGGTCTAAGATTTTTTGAAGTGATCAAAAGTGAGAAGCAAGCAAAATATGCTTCAGATACTCCTAATCCCAGCATATCTAGGTATACTAGACAACCTCTTAATGTCTTTACTGGTAGATTTCTTATTTGATTTATAAAATGTAAACTGAGAGAGAAACCACCCGTGAATTCAAACCTATATCTACATATGTTCTACTAATAAGATATTTTGTATGCAAAAAGACAAACAAAAAGGAAGTAAGCTAAAGCTTTTTCACACTAAATTTCTTCACCTTTTTTTTTTTTTTTTAATGTTGTAACCATAGGATGATGGTAATAAATATTGTATTGCAGTTTGCCTATTCAACCCAGTTTCTTCATTTTCAAATAGTCTATATCTCATTTCTTGGTTATGTGCCTTCATTACCCACACCACTACTTGTGCTTCTGATGCTACTTAAGAAAAAAAGGATTGAAAATAGATGATACAGACTATTTTTTTCTTGAACTCACTCTTTCCTTAATAATCTGCAGATAAAACTATCTACTATGTAATTGAGTACAACCTCTCTGAGGGCCAAAAAAGCAGAGTTCACTGTAAGAGGGTGTCCCATGGAAGTCAATACATTTAAGCCACGTTACTAACAGTGGCAACTTCTGATCAAGTAGGAAGAGAGTTCCATGTAGCAGAGCATCCTTCCGTTGTTTAGCAGTGTTAAAAAACATTTTTACTTCAAGGCTTTTGCACAGATCCAGGCACGTTTTCCTAGCTATTCTTATATTGAATTAAAAAAAAAAAAAAAAAAAAAAAAAAAGGATAATATTATGTTATTTAAATATTTTCAAAAAGTAATTAAATGTTTGGACTAGTCCCAATTCTTTAACTTCTGTGTCTAGTTATCCTTTGCTAATACAGTGGATATGTTATTTTGTTTTTCTTATAAAGTCTGTCATTGATGGAAATGCTGTAGAATCAGAGATTATATGGTTCTACTTTCAGGAAAACTATGAACAATCCATTCTGAAAAACCTTATGAGTGGCACTTGAGGATAATTTAGAGGCCCAGATAGCAGATACTTATAAATTTATTACCAACCTACAGTAGTGTAGAGGGTTGTTTCCACAAGTTGCTAAAAGTCAGCTTAAATTGAGACTTCTTTCATGTTGCAATAATTTAGGAAGAAATATATAATTTTTATTAGAATTTGTAATAGAAAAAAAATACGTCTGTGATAGCCTTATTCCTTATACTTTTTGGCCTGATAATATGGTGCTGTTAATGACAAATATTTTGTTTTGTCATAAAAACAGTTCTTCAGAATTTTCTTTAGGAAAAAATCTTCAAGAAAGAAAAAAGCTAGAGTTTATGTCACAAAACAACAAGATAACTATGAAAATGTGTGGCAGCACATGTAGATATTGTTTGTGGACATGATTCCTGGATCAAATAGTGCAGTGAACCAATGCCATGCTGGAGGGTTGACATGTAAAGTAAATGGGGTTGTCACCAGGAGGAATCAGAGAGAAATCACCTGTAAATGGAAATGCTGCTGCATTGCTGCAGATGCTGATGCTGATTTATAAAGGCCCTTAAACTGATACTTTGTCAAAGTTATAGGTCTAAGGCCAACACTATGATCTTAAAAACACATACCTAGATTCTAGTTGCATAAGATTCTGCTGCTGAATTCACTGTATGCTTAAGGATCATCAGTCCTTGTATGGAAATAACCATTGTGAAATCCCTGAGCAGCTCAATACCTCTAGTGTTTTAAGATCCTCCAATTAGATTTGAATTCTCATTTCTTATATATCCAGAGGGATATAGCATATGGGATGTGCTCAGACTTTCCTTAATGAAAATTAACATGACTAAATGCTGTATAAGGTGCGCTAGGAATAGCCATAAGCATTTCACTTATGCTTTGAGATCAAGCACTACTATTGAAGTTTGTCCAATAACTCTGTAATTACTGCACTAATCCTGTATTTGGGAGAATCAACTTCCTACCTGCAACTTGATTCTCCTACACTTTTCTTAGAGCAGCATCCTAACTTTTGCCTTTAGCTGAGCTGGGGTATACCCATGTGTTCTGAATGCTCACTACTCTTTGTGCCAATTTGAGTAATATGTGCTATCAACAGCAACAGAAATAACCCAGATTCAGACAAAATAGAAATGCTTCTGTGATGTGGTAGTCAGTGCACAACGGGAAGAAAAAGAGGGGTCTAAGTTCTGGACTTCACTGCAAGGCTTGCTTGCGTGTTTTATAGGGCCTAAACAAACCTCAGAGGACAGGTCTGAAACTCCATAGATGAAAAAAAATCTCTGTCAGAAGAGCACTTGCAAACCGCTCTCTGCTTTCCTGTACTTCACTGTCTTGAATTTATGTGGTAGTTGGAAAACAGAAAGTGAGTCAATTGTTTTTTAGTTTTGTTTTTTTTTTGTGTATGTTTTTTGGTGGGTTTATTTGGTTTTTGATTGGTTGATTTCTTTTTTTTTCCTTTTTTTTTTTTTAATTGCGACTGTTATGAAAGGCTTTCCCTCAGTTTCTGTGTATCTTAAAAAGAAGCTGGATAAGTACATGGATGGACACATTTAGAAAGAACTATGCCTCTTCAGCACCCTGCTTGTATCATCTGCCTGCAGCACCTCAAATAGGTCACATAACAATTTTATCCTCTGATAGTGTGGCAGTCAGACTACAAAAAGGTTGATATTGAGAGATGTTAATATCATCCCAGGTTCTTTTTCCTCGTCATTTTTTGCTCATCAATTTTATGTAGACCCTGAAATGGGAATTAAATAGAGTTCTCTAATTCATTCATATTACCTCAACATTAATTCTTTCTGGTCTTCCTCAGAACATTTTTCTTAATTTATTCCTTCCTTTATACTTAATAGCTTCTCTTCTTCAGAAATGTTTTCTCAAATGATATCAAAGTATCTGCATTCTTTGTGCTTACATTCACCCTTTTGGTTCCCACTTGACAGAATATTTGCTATGCATGGGGTACCAGTGCTCTAAAGACCACCAAAAAGGTCCCAGAGAGATTGCAGTAAGAGATGTTCCCTGGTCTGAAAAGCTTGGATTCTAAGTAGACAAGAGAGAGAAAGAACATGTAAAGGAGGCATTGCTAGCTACCTTTTACAGAAAGGGAGTTGAGACTCAGATAGTCTTGGAAACTTGCCCAAGAAATACAGAATGTTACTTAGAACAGAGACTGTAGAATCATCTCTTACAGTCCCTATCTACCCAGTTCATAAAATGCAAAAATCTCACTTCTGCTTTTTCAGTTATGTTCACATGACAGAAATTTGAAAGATGCTGAGCACTTTCTCACAAAGCTAATTCCAACACTTCCTGACGTTTTCCTAGTTTTCTAAAAGTTGAGATCATAGCATGTCATAGTATGTAAATGCTGTAACATAATGGAGATTTCAATTTGTAGCATCTGTAAAGTTGTTGAGCCTCTTGTGTAAGGATACATAGACTTGTTTTTTATGAACAAACAAATCCCAAGAAAATTAAGCTTCTCCATGGTATTTTTTTTAAAAATTTGAAGGCTAATTTGCCCTCATTCTCTCATATCTCCAGAAGTTTCTGCTTCATTTCCTGAAATTTCTGTTAGTCATCTCAAATACAATGTTTTCCCTGACTTTGCAGAGGAGGTATAATAAAACAAAGTCCAAAACCAGAATGAGAAACACAGCAAGAGTGAATGCCCTGCAACTTTACTTACAGTTATACAACTAATAGTTACCCTGTAACTTACAGTATAATGGAACAGAACTGTAATATGAAGCATAAAAATGAATTCTTTTCCTTTTCTGTTTTTCATTGCGTTCTACTTAGAAACTTCAGTAAATCACTGGGATATACTACTGCATTGCAGATTTTATCTTAGGGTATTTTAATGTGTAATTTGTTTATTCAATTTAAAAGATGCTGCTATTTCCAATGAGAATATTTTCAAGGATATTTTCTGGTTAACACTCAGCAGGTTTACTTTATGGCATTCAGTGGGCTGTCATGGCTTTCAAACAAGTTGTATATATGTCTGTTCACTCATGTACACATCAAAACAAAATTAGCCAAAGCATATAACACAGAGGGATTGGACTATTATATGCTGTCCTAATCCTACTGGGCCAGCACTTTAAGTCATAAGTGGCCTTGTTGACTTTTGCAAGTTTATTTTCATAAAGTTATGGAAGAATTAATTTCCAGGGTTGAGGCCCAAAAGAGTAAAAAAGGTCTTGCTTTTTCAGCCAGCTGTGTGTCACAGCCAGCTGTTGGTAATATTTACTATATACAAGGATAGCCAGTCTCTTTTTCAAATTCCAGTTTGCTGAAAATGTGAGCAAGATTTTCAGTCTTGGCCCACTGTGATTACTATGCCAGCACTGGAAAATAGTTTTATGCTTTGTAAACAGAAAAGTACCAGGATTCAAATTCTGACCACAACAGTGTATTCAGTTATTTGGAACAAAACAGAGTATTCATTTAAAATAATAAACTAAAAATACTTAACCCAACCCAACCCAAAATCTTGGAAGATGTGTTTTAAACATACTCTTGCAGTTGTCTGTCCTTTTGCACTTGCTTCACCTTGGATCCCAAGGTCTTTTGTTTCTTCAGATCTGTTGATTTCATGTTGCTCTGTAGACACGAACAAATGTTTCCTCATCTGATCTTCAAAGCAGAGTAATGCAAAGGTTATCTGTACTCACTCTGGACAGTCCATAAGTTCCTTGTCAATGAATAAATAGGTTGCCATTTATTTTCCTTGTGAGTTCATGTAAACTCCAGGGTAACGGGAGAAAGAGCTTTCTGCTCACTTGTGTTTTTTGAGTATCAGATGGAGACATGACACTTTCAAGCTGTGGTATGTTAATAGAAACCTTTGCCCACTTAATGTAAAATTATATAACATAATAGAGAACAGGAAAGATCTAATAAATTAGAAACCCTGTTTGATTGAAATTAATGAAATTGAAAGGGTTTTTTCCTCTC
>JAWWEE010000001.1:83081453-83092106 GCA_035221455.1 Xenops minutus | reverse complement strand
TGAATCGGTTTTTTCCTCTATTCCTTCCCCCCCCCCCCCCGCCCCCCGCCCCCGCCCCAAGCCCTTTTCTGCCTCTCCGCAAAGTATTTATTTAGGATTAGTGCAATACTGCTCCTGTCAGTAAGGTAAAAATAACTCTGATGTTTAATGCACAATGAGCTATCTACAATAGACACTTTGGGGGCACTTGAAAATGTAAAGGGTGCAGATTGCTCATGGAGATAAGGAGTTCAGGGTTGCCTAAGACATGCCATTGTTTGTATGAAAATAAAACCTGCTTGTGTGTTTCATATAAATTTATGTTGTTCAGTACGTATTCAGGTGTTTCTTTATCTCCCAGCTTTTTTATTTCATTTTTAAATATTTTTTCAAATTAAATCAAGCATATATGAAAAGACATATCACTAATTTATTTTTCTTTCTAGTGATTATTGATCCTACTTTGTTGGAATTTTTCCATGTAATCACATTTGTGAAAACGCTATAGCAGTCATTTTGTTCTGTAACAGAATTTCTGTATTGTCTCAATGCTATAGGCATTGAATGATAATGATCACACATATTCCAGTAACGGACTCAATTTTTTTAATAGAACGTTTGTCACAAATTTGACATAAAGTAACACTGTATATGATGACCTGCTTTACATTAAAAAATTGAAGTAGGTAGTTTTAATTATGCCCAAAATATGTTCAAATTAATATTGAATTTACCAAAACATCTCATCTGGGAAACAGAATAAAGTTGAAAGAATAAGATTTTTTTGCACTCCTACTCTCTTTTACTAATTAGTAATGAAAAACTCTTTCACTATAATGGTAGAGAAAGCCTGGCTTTCCTCCTTCCAAGTCTAAAATTTAAGAGTAGTCATAACCTGCAAATTAGGAAATATTTTTGAGATGTCAGAGTGATGTCTGTATCAACTATCTAATTCAGCCCAGACATTTGAACAAATCACTATGGTTGTCATCTGAAAGTTATAATTTGCAGTTATGAAGTAGTCTGGTATGGGTCATCATGTTTTTTTCCTGCTGGAGGTCCATCACTTCTGTTAAACTCTTAAGTGTTTGTGCAGTAAGAAAGCAGGAAAGCGTAACTCAATTAGTACAGATTGGTTTTGAAAGACAGCCAAGGGTGGATGCATTTCTCTCTTAAAAATAATTTGAACTAGAATATTCTTGTAGAAGGTGGTAGATATGTCTCAGGCAGAAGGAATGGAACCTGGGGTTTCCATATCCCATAACTTCTGGGTTTCAGTAAAATGAAATATTATGAAATTTTTAGATGAGTATTTCTCCTGTTAAAAATATCCAAATGTTTTATTCCAGCTTAAATAGAATGTTATGTTTGATACATAGGAAGCCTTTTCAAATTTTTTTGTCTTAGGAAAACAATAACAACAACAACAACAATAAAAAACCCCAACCAACCAACCAAACAAAAAAAACACATTTTAATGTTCAACCTGAAACAGTTATTGCATGTTAGATTTTTTTCTGTTTTACCTGCCATAAAAAAAAAAAACAACAATTTGAATAAACTCTAGATCAGACTGTAGATGTGCCTGTATTCTAATGATTTTCAGCATCCAGAAATCACTTGCCTTTGACATGATTAACAATCCATCTGTTCTTATAAAAAACTATCTCCTAGAAGCTTTTCTAATACTAATATATTTACATTGCATAAAAGCTACTACATGGATGCAAATTTTGAAAACCCACAAAATAAACATCAAGCTATCAGTTTGCCTTCTGATATTATTTAAAGGTTAAAACAATGTTGGGGCGGGGGCGGGGGGGGGGGGGGAATAAAAGAAAAGACGTCCAAATATTTCCATAGCAAGCAAGCCTTTTAGATTTGCTTTTTTCTACATTGCTGTTCCAAAGGTGACAAATAAAACCTAAAAATTTTAAGTGCTGTCATCCACCACTAGTACATTTTTGAATTCCTCGGAATATTTCCTACTACCTAGAATGGGGAATTCTATTACAATAAAAAGCAGGGTTGTTTTGTTTTTTTTTTTATTTTTTTCTTCCAGCTTATCGATGTTATGGGACAATGACCTGGTTTTGACAAGGGCAGAATTAATTTTATAGCAGTAGCCATGATAGGGCAGAGCCTGAAGCCATGTGGGCATGTCTAGGTAGTTATTCTATACCATTTCACATCAAGGGATTCTCACTTCCAAGATGATGGGCATTGTTTGTAGGTTGGAGGAAAAGCATAGCAGGTGGAGGGTCTGTCTGCCATTGTTTTTCACTATCCTGGGCTTGGTGAGCATTTTGCATGTAAATCACCCTCTATCTTTGTGCATTTTTGTTATTAGTATTGTTGCTGGTGCTGTTTTCTTATCTCGTTGCTGTTTCCAGTAAATTGGCTTATCTCAGCCTGTGATCTTTGCCTCTTATGCTTTCAAGTGGGTGGGGAGAGTGGGGAGGAAGAGAATGCTGGCACGGTTTCACAACAAGCATTTGTAATTGTATGTTGCATGATATCACCAAAATCTTTTTGTTAATAAATTCACTTTTAATTTATTTCAATCTGAAGGTAATTCAAGTAAAAGCTAACCCATTAAAAGTAAAAAAAAATTCGGTCTCTTGCAGGAGAAAAAATGTTTTGAAAATAAATGGTACATGGAATATTATCTTCCCTGATAAACCGTATCTTCTGTGAGAATAAAGAGGTAAAGTTATTTAATGATTGATAAAGGTCCAAAATTATTATTCCCTCCTTTATAGATGGTAACAAATTAAATGCAGTGACATGGGGCTGGAAGTATAGTATGAAGAAATGACATCCTTAAAAGCAAAAGTTTCCTAAAAATGAGCCTGGCTTGCAGAGTCTGATTCTGTCTGTGGTTAGGACTCTAGCAGGAGGGAGCAGGTAGAAGAACACCCACAGTAAAGAACCTTCTGGGTAGAGGTGCATGGAAAGGTTTTGCCAGACTTCCTTGGATATTTTTCTGAAGGCTAGAAGGACCTCAGGAGGTAATGGTAGTGAACGTCTTCAGGGAGGGATGATGAAATTTTTGGGAAAGTGTGTAGATCAAAATTTTGTGAGGTTCCAGCTCTGGAAAAAGAAATATGGCTCTACAGTCAACTAAGTCTTATACAATAGGAAGAAAGTTGTTTAGTGAATACAGTCTCTATTTGTCTTTTTATTGTTTGCATAGAAAGTAAGTTGGAAAGAAAAAAAAAATCAGACCATTTTTTTTTTGTTTGGTTTGGGGTTTTTTTAAATTATTTACCTGAATTTGGGTAAATAACCTAAGGTTGTTGTGAGTTACCAAGTAATAGCTCTGTAGCTTAATTAAGATTACTTTCTTGTTTTTAAATGGAATTTCACATTAAAGATCTTCCAGTAAAGCGGGAGCAGGGGAAGCAAGCTGAGGGCTTAAATTATTTGAAAGAGTTAGCCTGTCCAGAATTATGAAAATAAATAGGACTAAGAGCATTTCAGTCCTGCTTTGATCTGCTAAGGACATGTCACCATTTACATCACCTCAACAAATTTATCCTCTGCCAGGCTTGGGAAGAGAAGGAAGGCAGGCTATTGCAAGTGAACAACAGTTTCTTATTACTCTTTTCATGAATTCTTGCAAAGGTGATATTCTGAAGCAAGCATGTGGAGACATTTCTAGAACAAGCTGCATAAATGCAAGTTAGAGTTTGCATCCCCAAATGTCTTTTGTTAGAGTTATTGAAGAGGTAATAAAGTAAACAAATCCATATATTCTCTACATGCTTTTTGTGTCCCTTTCTGATTGCCATTGTCCAGCCTCCTCACTACTTCTTGAATTAATGCTTCTAGACATCTGATGTCACTTTGTTTCTATATTCACCTTCCAAAACACAGGGCTGTGTTGGTGCTGAAAAACTGAAGTGGGAAGAAAACCACACCGAAATGTTACAAGCAGGTGAGGACAAGTCCCTGCAGCCCTAATGAAGGACTGTGGCTAAATGCAGAATTTGGTCCATGTGGCCCAAATACCTTAGTAGTGTAAATAATTAATCCAAATGATCATTCATAATTCAAATGATCAATCATCAGTTCCTTGCCACTACTCTAAGGTACACTGGATATGGTTAATGAAGTACAGAAAGCAAAAGAAAAAAACTATCTTGTGCCTAAGATACTGATGTTGGGTCCTTAAGTATGTGTCATATCACCTTTCAGATTTAAATTTCAAAAGAAGACAACCGCTTTACACGTTTTTCTGTTTCAAATTTCCAAGATCAGCCAAGTTGGCAGATATGCAAACCAATTTAATTCTGCCTGGCACCATAGTTCCTCTTTTCCTGGCCATTCAAAGATGATTCTTTCAAAGAATTTAATCACAAAAGCCAAGATTGTTCACTACTGGACAACACATGTCTTGTCTGGAAATAAAAGCGGTTGTGTGTGCCAGCTGTTAATCAACATACACAGAAAAAGAAATTATTAAATATTTGAGAGACTTAAATGAAGGTAGTAACCTGATCCTATTAAAATATGCAGCCCTCTTCCCAAATATGGCTCAATGCCCACAACATTGTTTCTAATCTTATTTTCATATTTCAAGTACGTATTTTTACAAATACATTCCTTAATCATATTCATTATAAATGTGAAAGCTCTGCTTGATGTTTGCACTCAGCTAAACCAGTGCAGACAAATTGAAAACCTTATTACACCCCTCTCGTCTCAAGAGGGCCACTGCGGCAGCAGTTGACATGATTTGAATCACTGAAATGTTACTAGTCCTGGAAAAGGAATTTAAAGAACGTTTGATGCATGATATGGAACTACCTCTGCCTGAATTCTAAATCTTTGTGGGTTCTCTCTGTTGCCATGAATGGACACTGTTTGATAATTTGTATTTAAAACTGGCAAGTCAACATTTTTTGAATTTAAAATTTGAAAAATTAGTTTAAAAGAATGTTTCAGAATGGACCATTCAGATTCCAAGAAAAGTTGATAAACAGCAGACTTATTCAATGGGAATTGCTGTTAATTACTATATCTTAAATTTCCAGTGAGCACTCTGAATTTAAATAAAAGGACACATTTAATAGTAAAAAATGTCTGTTATACGTAAGTATGATATATACATTTAGATTCTGACACTGTACTGCACATAAGGAAAATAATCAAAGCAAAGATATATAGTTTTAGATCCAACATTTTACTTCACCTTAGTAAAAGTCGAGCTAGAAAAGAAACAGTAGAATGAGATTATATTGCTATGATCAGAATTTAACATAAGCATTTTAATAGGATACTACTGAACTTGTAGGAGGGAGTTCAGAAGAACTATGTATGGAAATTTACCTTTATTATCAACAGGATGTTAGAAAAGTCTGTTCATAAGATAAAGCTAAATAAGGAGCTAGATTTATTTGAGTCCTCTTAAAAATGGTGTGTAGGAAGTGTTTCAGGCTACTTACCATCCCAGTTTGGTAAAGCAGCTTTCAAAAGTTGTATTTCCACATCAGTCAAGTTTTCCTGACTGTGAATGAGAAGTACCTGTATGCAAGCAACTTCCATCTCCTTACTTCCTAATCATCCCAAACTGTAGGTGAGGCAAGTTCCAGGTTTCTGGATCTGTTTCATGGAAAAGTTTTAAAGATAAATTCATCTTATTTGAAAAGCACTGAGGGCTGTACTGGTGAAAGAACGTAGGCTTCATGTTTTTGTCCTACCTCTTGCTTGGCTTTGGCACTGGAGCTCTTTTCTGAACACACTGGTCATGATAAGTTGTAAAGAAGTTGTAATGATAGAGGCTAGGGTGGTGATGAAAAAAGGTTAGATAAAAAAGGATACTAGCTTATCCTGCCATAAAAGGATCTGGGAAAACTGTACATCTGCATTTTTCTATCCAGTTTCTTGCCAATGTAGATACTACTACAGAGAGATGTTGAGGGTATTTTCTATGCCACTAAGAGAGCTTTATCATTCAGTGAGCACAATGAATTTATGAAAGTAAAACTACAGATCCATATGAGTTTTAGTCCTTCTTAGTGAGAAAAAAAAAATGTGTGAGCACTTTGTAAATGACTTAAACATGATGTGTAGGAAGTTAAATGCTTCTCTTCTCAAATTCTGAAGTTAATTTTCAATTTTTTCAACTGCTTTTAGTATCTTCAATTCTCAATAGAAAAAGGAAACCAGCAAGTGTTCTATGAAGGGGAAAAAAAGTGAGATTTAAGATAATTTTTCTATTTTCAATGAAGACCTGAAAAATTAGTCCTTAAAAGATTCCAAAGGATGGGGACAAACAATTATTTAATCCCTTTATTTATAGAAATTGAAAAACTCTCAATGGAGAAAGTGATACCTATGTAATGAAAATGCCTGAGGACCATTTAGCAAAATATCTCAGGCTTGATGGAATTAACCGACCTCATATTGAAATACACTTTTTTTCTTGCATAGATAAAAAAAAAGTTTTTTTGCCTCTGACAAAACAGAGTAGCAGCAAGGTAAATCACAAGTAACAAAATCTGTGCTATAGCTCAGGAAAGTGAAACATGGATGGCACAGCCTATTCACTCCATCCATGTTAGCTCTCATCACAGTAATAATTGCCGTAATAACACCTCCAAAAGAACTTTCCCTTTTGCATGATGCTACAAACAATTTGTAAAGTCTCAAAACCAATCTGTATGTAAAAAAATATTTGTGGATGTCATCTCAAAATCAATTTTTCCCTTGTGCCCATAGTGAAACTGATTATAGGTTATATAAATGCAAGTTTTATGGTGACAGCAGAACAGAACTGATACAGCATAATAATTTATTCATTAAAGTGTAAATGAACAAATTATAATAAGAGGTAGTTCCATAGTTTGCTCCTGCTACCCTTTCTAAATCTAAACATGTATATTCAAAACTGATGGTTGTCCAAAAAGCTTTGCAAATCTTTTCACTTTAATCTACTCTGCCTTCCTTACAACACTAGTTACAATATTTTATTAATGAGATATCAGTCTCCTGCAGTCATCAGATGGTGAGAGCTCATTAAAGGCTATTTGAGTGGGAAAGTGGATAGGGAGAAAGGAGAGGGGAGAAAAAAAATCTGCAGATCTGCTGGATTACTTGTGCTAAAATTCACATCGGATTTAGTTATTGGAATATACTTAATTATCCACATTATTTATTAGTAGCCTGCTCAAAACACTATTAAAAATCCAAAGCTTTTTAAAAATAATCATGAAAACAATGTAAAAATAAAAAGCAGCATAGACATCAGCATTTTCTTTGGTTTGGGCATAATATATTTTTCCTCGTAGAGCTATTAAAGTCATAAACAGACTTGCAAATAAGTTTCTATTTTGCTTTGTCTCTATTAAATAAACATCTAAAATGAATTCCATAGATGCTAGCTTAAATATTATTAAGCCAAGTTCTAGAAGTTAACAAAATTTAAAACTAATTATTAATGAGATATATCAGTAATAAAACAGAAAAGCATTTGACAAAGACAGGCACTGTTCTGTTTGCCTCTGGTTACCTGGTGCTGATGTAAGAAATTACCTTCAGGAGAAGCCTTGTAAAATTGTATGGAGTTATAGGTATGATCACACATTGAGAAATCCAGCATTTTAGCACTGCACTTCAAGAGAAAACCCATTTATTTTCCTGAAGGACAGGGCACTTTCATAATGTTTTTTATGTCTCAACAGCAGGTGAAAAAACCAACAACAAACCCAAACAAAAAAGCAATCTGCAAACAAAAATAATCCCCAAAATCCTAGATCAGTTAATCTTTCGTAATATTTCAAGAGACATTTGGAACAATCTGAAACACAGGATGTTCCATCTGAATATCAGGAAAGACTTTTTCCCTGTGATGGTGATCAAGAACTGGAACAGGCTGCCTAGAGAGGTTGTGGAGTCTCCATCCTTTAAGTTAGTCAAAAGCCACCTTGATGTGGTCCTAGACAATCAGCTTCAAGTGGCTCTGCTTGAGCATGGGTGTTGGACCAGATAACCTCCAGAGGTCCCTTCCAACCTTAGTCGCTCTCTGATTCTTGATTCTGTAATAACAGGAGGGAAAAAACCCAACCAACCAACCAAAAAAAAACCAAACCAAACCGAACCAAAATAACAAAAAAAAAAAACTGTTCTTTTTTGTGTTTGTAAAATATAGCTGAGCGTTGTTTACATTCATATAAGAAAGGATATTGTAATAACAGGAAAAACATCTAGGTTCTTGTGCTTGATGCTTGAACTGAACTGGAAGAGTAGTATGATGGTGTAAGACTGTCAGTACTAGAGATTTTTCACTGGCAAATATTAGGAGAGAGGCACCATGGGTTTATAATATTAAACACAAAGGCAAAATCTTCTGCAATGTGTATTCAAGTAGGATTTCAAGCTGCTCTTTGGAATGTTCTTTGGACAAGTAAACAAATATTTTCCTTTTTGGTTTGATGATCATATAGAAGAACATAATGAAAGTCTGTTAGCACTCCATTTTATGCATTTTGTTAATATATTAAGAGAGTTGATTGTGCCTCAGTGATTGGTTTTTTTCTGCAGCATATTACATTTCATGCAGAATAGGATATCATCCATATAACAACTTGGTCAGTATTTAAGTGCACTTTACATTTGTATTTTTAATGGAGGGACAATTTCTCTAACCTTTTATAAAGACAACAGTGGCACAAATGCTTTTGCTTGACTAACGCAGATAAATCTTTAACATCCCCTTACTGTATTAAAACAGTGCAGCTACAAGCTGCCCTCTGGCTGTCTTTAGATAGCAGCAAGTTGTGCATGTTTGAGGTGGTCTGAAGGCATGGAACAGCCAGGAGAGCCAGTGCTGTGGGGTGACATTTTAAGTTAGAGGAATCACTCTAAATCTGAAGTCAGCCTACTGGGGAAGAAGATGTAGATAAATCAGACATTCAGAAGATGGTTTATATCTGATATCAAACAGATCAAATGAAAAGAAGACTTAAAGTCATTGATAATGAAATTAAACCAATGACAGATCATGTCAGACTAAGCTTGTTTTTATCTTTGATAACTGATCTTCCAAATAGTCTAATCTACAGAGACTTTGGTAAAGCAATGATATAGTAGCACATGGGAAGCCATTGACTGGGCTGGGAAATAGAGCAGTAGCACAATAATTGCAAAGCAATTATCAGTGCATGACAAACCAAGTGTCAGCTATCCAGATCTGTATTTTCCTGTTTTCCAAATCTTGCTCAAAACCACAGCTGCCCATCTTGGAGCAAACAGCAATGAATTGTGTGGCAAACTGAATTGCAAGATGGGAGAGATGCTACTAGTGGAATTAAAGGCCGGAGTTAAGAGGTATAGAAATTTTGTTGATGACATCAAGCTGTGGAAATATTAAGCTACAAGATGTGTCTAGCCAGAAATAGTATGTATGAGGAACTGAGTGTCCCCAAGTGACATAGGTGTATTAGGATGAAATTTTATAGGTACATGTATGCAGTTAAAGACTAGTAACAATAATTTTACCATAAATCATTTACTGGCAATGACTATGAGTAGAAAGGCTTGATTACACAAGCTGGACACAGTACCTCGAGTATGAGTCAGCCTTTAAAAAGGCAAAGTTAACATAAGATAAAGAAAAAGTTAACCTAAAGACTTGGGAAAATATTAATAGCTTTCTATAAGGCACTGAGGGTTGCTATCTTTGGTTCAGGGTTGTCAATGTCCAAGAAAACGTAAGGAAAAAAAAAGCAGAAGTGCTTCAGTGTAGCCTTTCCAAATACTTTAGACACATTCAGCCTCTCCAAGTACTTTAGGCACTGAACTCCTGAGTAGCCAAATGCCCAGTGAAGTAATTGTTTTCAGTAGCAATGTGAGGCCTAAATAAGAGTGAGTCACATAAACACTGTAGAGGATCCAATCCTAAATTTTGTATGTTATCAAGACAATAGCTAGTAGTGGACACAACTGCCCTTTCTAAATTCTTCAGGGCCATAACACTTATGAGGGACAAGAAACACATTCACAACAGGGAATGTTGGTATAAAAAAAAATAAGTACACACAGGTCATGAATAAAGCTCATTGCCTAGTCCTCTAATTTGTCTCCCTACAGGGCCTCCCTGCCTTGAAGGGAGTCAACAGCTCCTCCCAGTTTTGTGTCTCTGCAGACTTGCTTAGTATTTCTTCCAGTCACACATCCAAGAGATTTATGAAGATGTTGAAGAGCACAGGGCCTCATATGGAGCCCTGTGGAACCCCACTAGTGACAGGTTGCCAGTCTGATGTTACCCCATTCAAAAGGATAATTATAAATAATTACATGAGCTCTGAATTATCTTTTTTTAAAGAAATAAAATAGTATTGAATTTAGTGAAGGAATCCCTAAACAGATCTTACAGCTTCTGTAGGGACTGTGCAATTGCTAGCACCTCACTCCTGAAGTAGGTCTTGCAGGACATCTTAACATTTTGCCTTTAATATGAAATAGTAAAATGTTCCCATAATCCAAATCAGTAGCAAAGACACTTGTGCTACTCTGAGTCAAGTAAGACAAGAGTCCATCTGGTTTAAATCTCCCTTTTCCTTATCTATGAAGAAAGTGACTTTAACACCTCTTGTCCTGTACTGATTCTTCAGATAGAAGAAATGTGCAGATCAGAATCTTTTTTACATGCTTTCTCTTTCTTTGGAA
>JAWWEE010000001.1:83038891-83081196 GCA_035221455.1 Xenops minutus | reverse complement strand
AAAAACCATGGTGGGGGGGGAGAGATACAGAGAGAGAGAGAGAGTGAGAGAGAGAGAGAGAGTTGAAGAGGTAGAAAAAGAGAGAGACTCTGGCCACTGTGATATATTTCTGATTTAGTTAATGTCAGGGCCTTTTCTGCTTGAAGGGCAAGCCTATACAAGCATGCCATTACAAAACCAATTCCAAACACTTCTACTGCTTTGTAGTAAAGTGCCACTGTGGGGATCATGCAAGGTTTGTGGATTCTTAGAATTTAACAAATTAAAAATTACTTTGAGGTATTTAGAAACACATTGTGGGAACTGGGATTGTGATGAATCATCCTTTTCTGCTAAAATTTATCTCCCACTCTACTGTGGAAAATCCTTGGCTAAATGGAAGTCCAGTCTCTCAGTTCAATTGTTGCAATGGTACCTCTGTTTTAGGTATATACTCTTGTCTATGGGTCATAGTATGTCATTTCAAGCAAAAGTTGGAGTATTCTTGCTCCAAATGAATGTGTCAGTTACAGCTCCTTAATATTTTTTAAAAATGTATCAGAAGTATGATAATAAGGAGTCAACAGCTTACTTTGAATAAGTTTCACTTACATAATTTTTCCTTTACAAAAACAGATAAAAAATACAGTTTTTGATCAAAGTGCACTGCTGTCTGCAGTATAAAACCACATGCACATCCTTTTGTCACCAAGATAAAGCTAGTAGGACCTTCTTAACTAATGTGATTGCAAGAGAGTGTTGTAGCTGTCTCTAACTCTTGGATACTGAGATATTTTAGCTGAGATATTTGAATAAGACAATGCTATTTAAGGATAGGAGCTACACAATATACTTTAAACAGTATCTTTTTACTGCTCTCTCACAATAAATATCACTTTCATTACTATGCATTTTGTAGGTTTGACTTAGTGATTCATGAAACAAAAATTATAGGGTCAATTACAAAAACTCCAAATTATTTTCAGCTTCTTATGCTACTCCACTTACATGTGCCCTTGATTTTGGCCATTAACTTTTGACATTGAAGCAAAAGTATTTTGATAAGTCAAGCCAAAGCATTAGTTTTAAATTAACACAGCATCTAACAACATTTAAACTAAATAATGGAACCTGAAGCACTTACAGAAGAATAGCTTCACAAGAAAAACAAGGAATGAAATAAATATAAATTTCAAACAGCATTCAACTACTGCACTTAATGCATATTTACTCAGATAAATGGACAACATTTCATCTGAGTGATTAGCATTATTTGAAAAATCTTCCCACAGACTGAATGTAGTTCTGGAAAACAAAACATCATTGCTTCAAAAAAAGCTTAGCTCCAGATACTGCCTCCATATGCAATAGAAAAACAGTTCAACTGCCCTACAGTTAAACATGACCCTGATTTAGACAAGTTTATGTTTCAACCTGAAAGTAAATTTGAAGTATCTGTTCTCACTAAAAGCAGATGATTTTTCTAAGAGGAGGCTTTGCTTTAGCCACAGTAGTGCACAAACCTCTGCATTACAGAAGTCATTGAAGTCTACAAAATATAGTTTTAAATGTGATCATGGACTTTTTAGAAACTTTTTTTTAAAAAAATAAAAGAAATGAAACCACAGCTAAATATAGATCTATTAACTTCAGATTGAATTTTAGAGTATTGTGTGGTTAAGAAGCAGTCTGATAATAAGACAAAGATTTCTGTACCTGTTTGTGTGGTAGTGGGAGTCTCTGTACTTCTGTGAAGGGTGTTTGTTATCTTTAGAAACTTTCTGGACAGAAAGCAGGCCCCCGCATTTGAGAAGCATGCAGTGAAGTTCACAAGAAATGAGCATATTGCTTACAGCATTATCATATTTCCTGATAAAGTTTCTTTAATAAATGTGCTTTTCAAAAGATTTCAACCCAGATTTCCAAAGCTGTCCCAGGGATGTGGCATCTGAGCCAAAAGCTGATGACTCCACAGAAAATCAAGACCTTTGTGAGTCTGCACTTGAGATGTACTTGAAAACTGGCAAAAACACCCACAACACAGTGATGAGGTATCCTCTTCCAGAGACTGTTTTTGTTTTGGTTTTTTACTGTGAACCTTTGCAGGAGTAAAAAATTCTCTTAAATATTGGATGTACTAGCACTTTGGTCTGACATGAGAGTGCCCACCATCAACATTATATGTAAAAGTGATATGGGTACTGTTGAATGTAGTCATATTGCACTCACCAGAATGGAACATTGGCTGCGGCAGCCAGGACCACTGTCACCTTAAATCCAGCAGAACTTTTTTCTGGAAGTGCAGTAGGGGCTCTAAACTATTTTGCAATCACCCTGTCAAAGAATGTTTTTCCTATAAAAGACCAATTCAACCACAAAATTGCTACAGTTCATTTCCATTCCAGGTTTTGTTAAGAAACCACCTGAAGTCCAGACATATAGCCAACTTTTTTTCTTTTCATAGTTTTTTGAGTAAAGCCAGGTGTAGTCTAAGCATTCTGGGGAGCGGAGTGAAGAACCAAGAAGTGCTGCAGCCTGCCCTGATCAGAGCTAAACTGACATAGCTTCAAGGGAATACATCAAGCTTCCAGGAAGTTGTACATAAAATGCAGGATGCTTCCAACAAGGAAAACATGGATATACTGGAACCCTAGCTGCATTTTAAAACCTTTCACGTACAAAGGTGACCAATCTTCCTGACTCAAGTGTTCTATATCAAAACCGTCTCTGAAGACACAAACCTCAGTTGAAAAGGCTTTGAAGGGTGGGAGTTTTTGATTATTGGGAGATAAAAAGTCAAATATTGAAATTGTTCAAAAGTCTGTGTACCAGCTCAGCGCTGTTGCTGACTGTGTGTCACCACTTCATCAGAGAAGCTACCCAAGAGACCTGTAAGCAAGCTACTTAGAAGCTGCTTAAAAACTTCCCAGCTGATGACTTCTGCTGTAAAGAATCTGACATCCACTGATCTGATGGAGGATGACATGATTTGAAAGAAATACTCACTAAAGGCTTGTTTATATCTCCATGTCCTTAAATGCTCTTAAAAATCTGGTGCTTAGCTAGGTTTTTCGTGAGGGTTTCAGTAAAACAGCTCATTCTTTAAGTAAGCATATTTAGGTGACATATCTGCTATATTAGTGAATTTCAGAGGAAGGTGAAGCCTCTGCTGTTGTAACTTTTGGTGGGAGTTAAATTCATATTTCTTATTACTATCTAACAGAAGCTCTACTTGATCTTTATTAGCAATTATGCTGTAGTGGTGGGTGAGTTGCTGAGCGAGAAGAAAGTGCTTTATATATCCTTGGAGAGATGACTGTGCTAAGATTTAAAGATAACCACAACTTTTTAATAAAATCAATGGAAAGAAAATAGCCTCAAAAATATGCTGCAGAATTTTATGTGTGAACAAATCTATGTGTATAAGAGCTGAATATTACATTCTACAAAGGCAACTGCATTGTTCTTATGCCAATATCTTTTTTCTCCTTAGTATTATGCATACTGTTTAATGACATAAACTCCCAGCAGAGATTTAATGTGGCATCACCCTCCAACAGGCCCTGCAGCAACAAGACAGACAGAGGCCATCTCTGACAGCTGTAATCTATGCTGCTGTCAATCTGCTTCTTTAATACAAAGCATTAGTAAAACTATCTGCAGCTTGGCAGGCACAGAATGGTATTACAAAAAACACCTGTGCTGCCACTGTAGCATCTGCCTGTTTCTACCAAGCCTTTCTCCAAATCCCATTCCTTACGTTTCCCCTGAATTAACCTGTATTTTCTCCCTTTTGGGCTGCAAAGAACCATGAGAAGACAGAAGGTTGTTCTATGCTGTGAAGACTTTCCTTCATGGCCTTTTCAATCACAACACCTCTTTTACCTGGTTTTGGGCTCTGGAAAATCCCTGAATCTTGATAAATCTCACTAATTCCTCCCTATGTTCACTAGATCTTTTCCCTAGATTTTGTTAGCAGTCAAACTGTTTTAATGACAGTAAGTTAAGAAAAGTGAATGCTTTGCCTGCAAGACTTTCTCCTCTAAGTTCTTGCTTGCATATATTTTAAGCACATTTGAGTTATTCCTCTGATCTGAGAATCTAAACAACTTATCAAAAGATTTCTGCCTAAAATGCCCTTTAAGACACTAATATCTCAATAATAAAGACTTCAAATAGAGCAGAATCTACCAAGTGTTTTGGTAAATGGTCCAAGTGATAAATTATTCCCTCAGTTAATACACTCGTTACAACTGCATTTTTCTATTATTATTTTTGACTTTTGCAGATAGATATTAAGTGTATTGTGAGCTTTTATGCACGTAATTCTTTGATCTATCTTATTGTCCATAGTATTTTAATTTGCATTGGATATGAAAGCCTGGGATTAAAGCTTTTACCTCTTATTGTCATCTATTCAGAAACTGAAATTAAATGCCTAAACTATGTCTTTTTATGTCTCTTTACATCTCTAGATGAGTCAGCTATTGTCGGAAATGTATTTTTGATGAAGATCTGGAGGTGAAAATGTGGCATAGGAGAAACATAAAACAAATGTGAAAATAATAAAGTATAAAAGAAAATATAATGGCAGATAAAACCCCCAGATAATTCTGTGGGAACATTTGATGATTGGTTAGTGGAAGAATACAGGAGGCAAGTAATGCCCAAAAAAGGTCTCAAATAAACAAGATGAGATGCACCAAGAAAGAAGGGAAAAAATCTTCATTAATGAAAGTCTAAATGAAGGTCTGTTGCAGTTAAAACAAACATGCCTGGATTTGTATTCTATTTCATACACCTTACTATTTACATTGTACAATGTAAAGGAAAAAGTGTTGCAACTTTGGAAACTTCTTGCTGAGAAGATAATTATTACTAGCATACAGGGATCATACAAATTACTGTCAGTGACTTTTTTCTTCATACTTTTAATATGGATTAGCTTGAAATTGCTGCTCTTTCCTGTTGTATCTAGTTCCTGATGCATTCTCCTGAAATAGTGTACTGACAAGAAAGAAAAGCTGCATTCTTACTTCAGCAGGTTTTGTTTCAGAGGATCTTCATAAAAAT
Source organism: Xenops minutus (assembly GCA_035221455.1). Lineage (NCBI taxonomy): Eukaryota > Metazoa > Chordata > Aves > Passeriformes > Furnariidae > Xenops > Xenops minutus. The sequence continues at coordinate 83,076,144 of JAWWEE010000001.1, read as the reverse complement.
ATTGATTAGAACTTTAAATTATGCAACTTGAAAGCAACTAGATGTTTATAGATGTATATATATATATATCTAGTTGGGCTATTCATTGCTTATTTTTGAGGGTTAATTAATATTGCAATTGCCAAGAAATATTGTATTGTATTGTACTCTATTCCCATGATGTTTGTCTCTTGTTCTTTGGAGTGATAAAGAAGATACTATGCTGCTCACCTTGCACAGGTAACAGAAAGCAATAATAATGCATTTTTTGTTATATTAAAATGGAAAGAAGAAAGTATGTTCCTGTGTAGGCAATTCTGAATGCTCTGGTTTCTTGAAGAAAGGAGCTGATTCTATAGAAGACATTATTTAATTAATCTGATTTTGTTTAATTTTTAAATAAAATTAACTTCTCCGACAGTTTCTTGTTGTCACATATACATGTATAGAATCATGACCTTCTATAAAGTAGGTATGGAAATGCCTGACATAAAAGAGTTTAGGAAGCCTGCAGTCTTTTTTTCTGTAGCTTGACTAATTTAGTAGGAAACTAAAGAGATTGATGTTATGCAGGTCTTTTATTCACTGAGATGAAGCTTAGAAGCATGTTAGTTTGGACCAGGCAGTTTCCTGTAAAGTTTTCTATTTTTTATAGGGGCATGCTCATCACTTTAAATGAGGTCCTTCCTCCAGAAGGAGCTTCTAGCTCTACCCAGGCCCTGTGTGCTAACATGATACCTAATTAATCCTAGGATTAGGAGATGATACTCAACTAGCATTACATGACATTTCTTTATGGGTCTGACCTCAACTGATGCAAGGCTTTGACATGGATTTAGTCCTTCATTTGGTTAGGCTGAGATGTATGAACAGAAAATGATCTGCTCTAGCACTATTTGACATTCACAGTGAGCATCTGAATGACAAAAAATCATCAAAACAAAAATGGTTTAGACTCAAGTAGCTGAACAGAATGTTCAGAGCAAACTTGCCTTCCTTCTCCTTCCCACCCCCTCCCCCCTTCCTGCAGCTATTGCTTTAATTGCCTGGTTACAATCCAAAACAGAGAATCATAAATTTATTAAATAATTGGGATTTATGACAGTTAAATTAAAGTAAAAACTACTCAGCTTTAGCGACGTTTCCTGTTTTTGCTGTGTTTTTCCATGGCAATATTTTTGCATCCTAGGACTCAGGATCTGTTGTGTTCTGAGCTCCAGAACCACATCTGCTTAACAAGTTGTACTTAAGAGGATAATTCTGTTCTTGTAATCAAGGGCCAAATGACAGTTAACCAACAGAAATAAACTGAAATCAGTCAGAAATATTTCTCGTCATGCTGACTGGTTTAAATAGGCACGTTTTTTTAGAATGCTTTCAATTTGCTGAAGAAAATCAGTAGAAAGCGGACAAGCCTTCCAAAGTTTTCCTCACCATATTCAGCACTGAGAACCTGCAAGTGGACCTTTCCTAGTAGTTCATGGGGAAAAACAGTAACTTGTTTTGGAAAAGTTAATCTGCATTGCGTTTTGAGGCTGATTTCAGTTCTCCTAAGCTTATATTAAGCTTTGGTAAGCATAAAGGGGTCTTCAGCCACTCTGAGTTCAGCAAACATTCATAACACAACCAAATATGTAGGCAGGGTCGTAGGCAGTCTTACATGTCTCCTGCAAAAGCCATCACACTTCAGTTTTGTTCCTTTAAAGAGATGCAATAGCCAGACCTAATTCAAGTACCCTGCACATGTGATTGGGTTTCATAATTACAGCATGCACAAGTTTAAGTGATGCTTTAGTTTCATCCTACCTGCCTTGTTTGTGGGAATAGTTGGAATTCTGGTGGCTTTACAGAATAGTACAATAGTGATGCAGTATGCTATATTGCAGTGGCGAAAAATCCTGGCAATTTTCTGCTTTTATGGCTAACTCTAGTGTAATCTGTAGACTAGATAACCCTGGGCAGCACATTTTTCGAGCAGATTGTGCTGTGGCTGCCTTACCATCCACGACTGTTTGTTTATGTTTGGTGACAGTCACTATCCACTACAGCTGCTGTATGAGGCAAGTTATTCATTTCCACTCTACAGGGTGAGGCTCTACAATGTGAATGAGCTTATCTATCAACTGTTTGCCCCAAAGCGAGCAGTCCTCCTTTGGTCACTTACAGGCACAGGATTTTTATCTCCCTTGAGCCAGCTACACATGGGGTCCATTTCTGCTTTAATGTTGTCAGCCTTCTGTTGGCTAAGCACATTGAATTATCTCATTTTGCAGTCAGATGAGTGCCAAAGTCAGCATCTAAAAGGAGAGAATGTGGGAGAAAGGGGCAGCCAATTTAGCTCGAGGTGAGCCATTAGATTGGTTCAGCTTTATCACAGACTCTCACCCTCAGAGATGTAAATGTAAGGCTGGAAGTCTTGGTTTAGGCTGCCAGCAAAGGACTTTGTGCTGAGGCAGCTGACAAGCTGGCCCGCATTATCTCTGCTGACTCTGCTGCTGACCTCTGTCAGAAGGGCAGAGTCGCCAGCTGGGGGCTGTCGCAAGATTTGTCGTCGCTTGCCAGTCACTGTCCTCACTCTGTGATCCCTCCTGCTGAGTTAGGGACTAACTATGGTGCATTCATTTGGCCTTTTTCATTGCACTGAAGCAAAGGTATTTGGCAGAAACCTACAGGATCCCAAAGTTCCTTCCATGTGAAAGAAAGTTTAACAGAACGGCTTTTGCCATTATCACCCTGTTTACTTTTTGGAAAGCAAGAGCAAGGTATTATTTGTTTTCTATTTCCAGGAACAAAAGATTCATAGAGGGAAAATTATTATATACTTTCAATTTTTTTTTACTCAGCCTCAGTTCAAAATAGAGCTAGAGATCTAGTTCTAGTTCAATGACCTGTTATTTTCCAACTAGAGTTCTTTCTGCCGTCCATATGACACTGGTCAGTTTCAAGGGTAAAATAGTATGTAACTTGAACTCTTAATGATTCTATGAAAGCTTGATCCCAGGGTAACTTGGCTACATTAACTCCTATTAATGGCTGCTGTGAAAGTTAACCTTCAGTGTGTTATAACTTGCTTTATTAAAATTAGGCTGAAAACCAAGCTATGCTTCATCCATTTTTGTATGGATGGTTTTATATGTTCTGGTTTGCATTAACATATATATGTCTTTAGATAAATGTATGTAAACATGGTTCATCCAAGTTCTGGCCAGTAAATCTCCTGAAGTAATGATGAGAAATGCCAACAAAATGCAGATCTACAAACTGCTAAATCCCATGAATATTGTAGATTGCAAATAACGACTATGACCATTTCCATGACAGAAAATGCACAGCATTATTTTCATCCTCCCTTCTGCTATCTGGGACACAAGATAAGTGGAGGATGAAAATCCATGAGTGTTTTGTTAACGTGGTGCACCACAGTCATTTTAGCACATTTTATAAAAGTTACTTAGAGAGAAGAAAGTGCCATGAGGGTGTTGCAAAGAGACTATCTCTATCTCATGTTATTTTCTGTCCCAGGAGGACTCCCCCTCCTAGCAAACTCAATAGTTCCAGTGGGAGAAATGTATTACGTCCAAATAATTTAATTGACCACGATGATTTGAATAACTGAATTTATACAATTTACAGACTCTGTTTCATAGGGTAGAAGTATTACAAAAATCCTCTGTTCTTTTTGGTTTTGGTGGGGTTTTTTTAATTCTTTCATGCTAAAGTCCAGGCAGTGTTGCTGGCAAGGACTATTCTGTGTCCCTCCAGACCAGAGAGAGTAGTTAAAAGAAAGTTGGGATGATGGGTTAGCAGAAGCCCAAGAGAGCCAGTGTTCTCTTCTCTGCCTCTTGGGAAGAGTTTATTTTGAAACAATGGAAAGTTACCCAAAGCAGAACAGAGAAGTCTGTAATCTGCTGGGTGTTGTATGCCAGTGGAAGGCTCATCAAAAAAGGGCAAGTAGGGAGGAAAAACAAATTAGAATCTTTAAGAGGTAAGCACTCTTCAGAACACAGGGAGCTTAGGCCAAGGTCAGAAACAGCCTGACCTAAGAAGACAACTGAAATCAGGAAAAAAATAGATATGATAGAAAAGTTTCACAAATCAGAAAAGAAACCAAAAATTTCAAAAGGCATTTAAAAAACTTGAGATGTCTCTTGATGCAGGCTGGTGACTTCTCAAAAGGGTAGGAAATTAAGACAGAAAGATGAATACATAAATTACTCTATTCTTATTTATTATACTGCAAAGTTTTTTCTTATCTTTCTAAACAATGAGCAATGAGATAGGAAATCCTGTACTGTTGTGCATGGTTGATTGTATGTATTCTGTTCATGTACTTCAGTCTAGAACTATAGTGGGGGTTTGGTCCTTTTTTTTTTTGCTAAGGACATATCTAAGACTTTAAGTGGTTAGGCTGCAGTCCTCACAAAGGGCCTTCATCCATTTAGCACAGAAATTTCTTTGCATCCTATCTTTAATCTGGAGAGGGACATGCACTGTTGTAGGAAACTAGGGGTTAGCAACACATAGTAAACTGTAATGCTATTGAAACAAGATCCCAACTACACCTATGGATCTGCTTCTGCTGTTGGAAAAATTTGACTTCAAGTTCATCAGAGATGACACAAAGGAGACAGGTAGTTGTTCTCACAACTGCATTGTCTTTTATTCTTAGTTTCTCTTGTCATAAAGGCAGCAACACAAAAATTAAGGCTATTTAATTGTCTAAAATTAAAGAAATCTTACTTATACAATAAAATTATAATTTTATAATGATGCAGATACTTAGTTTAATAAGTACTAATGTGGTAGTATTAAAGTTTTAATATTTCAGTACTATTTGAAGTATGATGTACCAACTAATGTTAACCTAATATTAACAGTAAAAAAAAAGTCGTGTTGAAGACAATTAGGTCTGTATGAAGTCCACATACTACTGTTTTCAAGGGTTTTTTCTGTCACCCTCTACCAAGAATTTAGTCTCATTTCCTTGGACCTTTTCTTTAGTATCTATGAAAAACAACGTTGGGAATATCAGAATTGACCTAAGCATGAATTTAAATAAGCAAACTAAAGTTACAGAATTGTTATGCTTTCCCCTTCCTTTCTAACCAAAATCTCTTATACTTCAGTTTAAGACAAAAATAGCACCACCTTTATCCTCTACAGCTATTTCAGTTGCCTTTTATGCATGCATACTTTATTTCTTGTTCAACGGATAATTGCTTTCTTTTTACCAGCACAAAAATTAAGCAGAAATGCAATTTTTTATATTTCTAAAAAGTCTCCATGTCTCTGAAAAAGCGCTCAGGGGTGCAACATAAAAGCAAAGGTATTTAGTTTAGAAAGTTTTTTGGAGAAAAGTTATGAGAACTAAAGGTGCAAATGGCAGGTGCAAACTTGCCACCAGTTCTATGAAAGTAACCCAAGTTTGTCCTTGTGAAAAGACTTGACTATTCCTAATTCTTCTGATGTTGTTGTCCATCTGAAAATCAGTGTATTTCTAGAGATACTGTTCACTGCAACACTCAACTTTTTAAAAACACCTCACAATTATAAAAGAGAAAAAAAAGTGCTCCATGAGGAGTGTTTTTAACTTATACTTCACTTGCACACTTTCTGGAGACATTATCATTCACCCTTTAGTCTCGTCACTAGTGTGATTTCCATGACTGACATCATCAACATTAGTATTCCAGAGAGATAGACCAAATACCCTCCAGCAGTGGAAAAAGCATCCTTTTTTTTTTTTTTTTTTTAAATAACTCTGGAGCTGGAAGAGATACAATCTGCCAAAGCTGGTGAAAGGAAAGTGGTAGATGGTGATGGGAGCAGGAAGGAGGGCATTGTCAGCTATAGTTTTTACATCATGTTGTTCATCTTCTGTTGATTTTGTAGCTGAAAAATTTTTACTTCTTTCTCTTTAAAATTTGCAAAATTTTAAGCACTGCTCAGAATAATTTTCTCTGTGGCTGGTAGTGTGGTCTTTCTGGTCAGATGAGTTGAGGACCATAAGCATTTTTCCTTACAGGTCCTTTAATATCCTGTCTTAATAAGGATCCTATTAGTCTAAAATCAGTCAGGCTTCTCAGGGATGTCTTTGAAAGTTCTACATGAACAAATATCTTAGAGTCAGGTACAAATGTTGAACATAAAACTCAATACCTTGAGGGGAAATTTTGTGGGTTTTTTTGTGAGAGCTTTTCAATGTACTTTCATTCAAGGATTTGGGGGAGGTGTTGATTATACAGCTCTGCAAAGGAAGTCATGCAAATAAAGTCAATGTACTCACAGGTTTGGGGAAAGAGGTCTTGCAGGTATAGGAATTAATGGCTTAATACTTGGATTTGGGGTACAGGGGTGAGTGTGCAAGATTTGGTGTACTTTTACACATCATAATTGATGTGGTGGAGAGACATTTGTGGAATATTTTGTTCAGTGGTAGTTTTAGCAGGCTTTAACTGGTAGGGATATTAAGAATAATATTTTAGTAGATTGGTTTGCATTTTGGCTGTGTGCCTGTGCACCTGAATATGTGCCTGTGTAATGGGAAAAAATTAGGAGTACAGCATAATGGAAAACAACGTTATAGCTTTATTGTTTCTAAGATAATATGAGAATATTAACAAGGTAAAAATAATTAACTGTTATATACTGGAAAAGACAAAAACTGCTAATAACTTTATAAAGGACTTTGTAACTTTTTCCTGTGACTGTTTGTACACAGCCCCAGCTGCTATGCGCTCATCTCTGCAAGCCTGAGTAGTCAGAAAAATCACCTCTGACTACAGTGGGACATTTTGTGTACTTTGAAAAGACAAGCTTGCAGGTGGAGGGACTGACCAAAACCTACTCCCAAGAAACGTTCTTTTCAGTTCACTTTTGGACCAATTTGATATGAAAACATATAGGGCATAAGCGAAAATATGCATGGTCATAAACTTTCAGTAGCAATTTCATGGAAGAGGGCATATAGCACAAAATGAAAATGTCTTTTGAAAGTTAATGCCCATTTTTTTTTCCACTTTATAACAGTTAGACATTTTGTCCCTATTTTAATTACCTTGGAAAAGAATAGCCTACACAGGATTTTTTGCTATGATTTTGTCTCTTAGACCTCCATGGCACTGTGCTGCTACTGGATGTCACTCTTCAGATATAACCTCTAAGAAAATTTTATTGAAGTCTATAAAACTCTGTTGAAATTGAACCCCACTATCTGAAGGAGAGAATCGTGCCTGATTATATGCAGTGGCAATATCTGTTCCTCTCTGACTTATAGGCTTGATTAGGAAGGACTTAGCCATCTCAGTTCTGAGTGAAGGATTCAATAGGATGTATGATTGAAGAAAATAACCAGAAAACTGGGAATAGTTTTAGAGGTTGCAAAATTGTTTTTAAACTCAGGCTATGAGCAGTTATTATTGCCCAAGGAGAGTTGGAAAAAGGTCATAAAAGTATTATGACATAGAAGAGTAATTTTTTTAACTTTCCTAAATTAAAACAAAGAAAAGAAAGAACCCAAGCATTTTTCTTCTTGATCTTAATGAAATACAACTCCATTTTGTTCATCAAAATTTCACAGCTCTGCTTTCTGTACATCGTCCATTCCACTACTTTTCATTTTCATTTTGTTCTGAGCCACTGAAAGATGGCTACTGAAGCATGTTGAAACCATCTGCGCTTTCAGAAAATAAACTCTTCGATAATAAAAGTAATTTTTATTTTAGAGACAATTGATGTACCATTTTCCATTCCCCAGATAACCTTCTCTTAGAACTCCCTGCACTGACACCTGGAAAATACATGGTAAAAGAGGCTCCTCACCTCAGACTCATCATAGTTGTGTCTTGTTTACCAGTTTTAGAACTGCCACTGACTTGATATATGAAATCAGTAGAGTTTTGGTTTATAATTTATTTTGTATTTGTCAACTTTTTCCAAAGTCAAATTAGTAGAACCTCAAGATGCAGCACTGCACTATTTAGTCTTTGCAATAAAATAGTGTTGTAGCTGTACATAATTATTAATCTGGAGTTACAATAATCTGAGTCCAGCAATATGATAGAAGGAGTGAGTGTGAAACTATAATTTTGTGTGAATTCTCTTGCAGAACAGAGGCTTAAGAAAGTTTACTTAACTTCAGATATATATAGGCACATTCAGTTATCTATAGCTGTAATCTAGGAAAGATTACAGTGCTTTAGTCAGTATCTCTGTAGTAGTTTGAAAGATTTTGCTTTAAAATATTAACAGAATTTAACGAACAGCTCTAGGAGTTTTCTGTTATCTTCTAGCAAAGTTTAGCAAAGATTTCAATTTAAAGTCCATTAGTTTTCCTTGGTATTAGCCAAATTTCTGGAAAGATTGATTTGATCCTATAAGCTAGTTGCTCACTTCTATTCCTCTGATTCATTTTAGAGTTTCTAGGAAAAATTACACAGTTGATAAACTGTATTTCACAATGTCATTGCTCAATGGATTAAATAATTGGGACACAGACATTTTATTAAGCACTATCTTTCTTCCTTTCTTCTCAAAGGGCTTATTATAGGTAAACTTTTCTCTCTTCATAATCAGTATAACATTTTGTTTGTTTCCTATGAATCAGGAGACTCGTTGAAATGAAAATCAGAGTAGCGACCTCCATCAAGGAAGAGGCAGAATAATGAACAGATAGGACAAAAGATCAGCTTTTGGTAGAAATTTCCTTGTGTATTGAGATAGTTTTTTTCCTCTTATTCTAAGCATTGTATTTTGTTTCTTGTCATAGCTTTTGAATTCTGAACAGTGTCATATTCAGTTTGAAAGGTGAGGATAGGCAGTTTGTACACAAATATACAGAAATTATTCAGAAAGCAAATGCATTTTCAAATGGTAGTGTTACTATAGTTACTGATACTCCCTATACTGAAGAGAAAATACAAAGAATCATCCAGAGATTAAGGGGAATTTCCCGCAGGTGTTTATGATTAGCCCATCCATTGTTAGATAATTTTGAGTAGATGATGAAGTTCTAATAGATTTTACAAGCATCAATACTTATTTTGCATTTGTTAAATGAATTTGTATTCAGATTTCTGATGGTCACTAGATTACCCAGATATTTTTTGCTTAGACTTCACTTGTAACACTTCTCCAATATAAACCTCTTTTTCAGTACAGTTCAGATGAAAAGAAAAATAATGGAAAATAATGGTTCTCAGTTCTATTTTTCTAAAATTCTGACTATTCCATGCTCGAAAACATGAATATAGCCTCTAACTTGTCTCAGTGTTAAGAAATACGGTGCACGGTATTTCTTTAAATGTAATATCACTGCAACTCTAAGTCCTGTTACCTACCACATATCTTTCTGAATTAATATAAAAATGTTGATCACACATGTGTAGTGAAAGTAAAATGTAAAGTAGTAGAAAAAACTGGACCCACAACCTAGGCAAACTATAAAAGTAGAGTACAGAATAAAGAATTTTCATTTTGGATGTTTCTAAATGTCTTTCCTTTTCTGGCTTCCAGTACTGAAGACCAGAACAGAGAAATATTCTACTTTAACACTTAGGTAATTAAATCAGCTTTGAATATCATATTTATGTGCATTTGTTCAGTAAGATAACAAATATTTTTGAGTGTATACTATAATCCATGCAATCATTTTCTAGTATTTTTTTTAAAAAAAAGACTATATTTTTCCGAGACAGACAACTCTTTTGTCTGAAAGATTTACAGAAAATGAACGCTTGACTATTACTTTTACAAAAATCTTAATTTCTCCAGATTTATTTCATTTTGTTACACTGAATACACTAGCTGTTTTTTAATGGAGGCATAAAAATCAGAGCTGAGTCTTCATGGAGGCAAAGGGAGATGTTGCAATGTCAATTCTAATTTTTTTGTCTATTTTCTACTTCAATAATACTGTACAGCTGGAAGAAAGTATCTTTTTATTACTTTAGAGAAGTTTATACATTTTTGTGGTGTCTTTCTTGACCTCAGACCTACTGAGAGATCTAATCCTTCACAGATTCTAATGTGGAAGTCCATCTATATTCAGCTATGGGTTTCACAAATCAATGCCTTTCAGCTATAAATAATGGCAAAATTATCTGGTTAATTTACAACTTCGAAAAAATTATCAAGGTGGGAAGCTCTCCTTTCAAAATTTACAATCTCTAAATTTTTTGTAGTGTTTTATATTTATGCAACTTTCAGTCTCCAAGTTCATTGCTGGAAAAAAAATCTACTTTCATTTTCACATATTTCCTGAGTTCATGTAACAGATGAAAGTACTTTAATTTATCACCTTTTCATGTTAGTGATCAAAAAGAATGAAAATTTCCTACTTCAAGTGGCAAACAACTTTGGCACAACTTGAAATCCTTGTTTATTAAAAGAATCCCACAAGTAACAGTGAATGCCTTTCAAAAAGCCTAAACCCATCATCCTTTTGTATTCAGCCCTTGGTTTCTAGCTCTGCAAACTATTCTCTTTGCAGTGAAGATACCCGCTTGAATGGGTACCATACCAATATTCAGTTATGACAATATTAATATTGTATTTTGTCATGGGTTTTTTTGCTGCTTTTGAAGATAGTAGTGCAGTGAGCACAGCTGAGCAAACGAGAAGGAAAAACATGCTCTTTCCTTTTTTATGCTTCCCTTAATCAATGCGCCATTTTATGCCCATGAAACAGTGAAAGTAAATGAATAATAATTTTCACATATTCAATTTTATTTTAATTTACACAGTTTGAACACTTCTGCTTTTGAGAAATTTTCTACTGCTGCTATCAGTGGTGCAAATAATGCAGATATTACTCTTATGACTCTCATTTTTACTTGGGCAATCTCACGTTAAATTCAAAGAACATGTAATTGAGGAAAATTACCTATAAATAGGGTAAAATGTCAGGATTTGGTCCAGCAGGACCATGTGACATAGGCGTTAATAGACTCCATGTAATAACTAATATTGAGATTTATGAACTTTTTTAGCCCAAGGCACTTAGGCAAAAATTGATCCAATCTGACTTCAGATCTGTCCATATCTTAAGTGAACTGAACCAATTTCTCTCTCAATTTTGCTCTCTTCACCTAAGGAATGTCACTTTGATGTCTCATTTAAAGTCCTCATTCAAATGAATGTAGATCTTAGGAATATGAGAATCCAGCCATAAAGTCCTTTTTGTACTATTCTTGTTCTCACAATGACAGTAATGGCCACCCAGATCATGTTATGCTTCAGGAAATGAGCACTTTTTCATAGAATCATAAAAGCATCAACTGGTTTGGGTTGGAAGGCACCTTAAAGATCATCTTGCTCCACCCCACCCTTCCATCCACCACTGTGGTCAGGGACACCTTTCACTAGAGTAGGTTGCTCAGAGCCCCATCCAACCTGGACTTGAACGGTTCCAGGCACGGGGCATCCACAACTTTTCTGGGCAACCTCTTTCAGCACCTCACCACCCTTATAGTGAAAAATTTCCTCCTAATATCTCATCTAAATCTAGTTTAAGTTTGAAGCCATTGCCTCTTGTTCTATCACTAAATGCTCTTGTCACTGAAAAACAAAAACAAAACAAAACAAAAAACATGGCAGCTAAATAATATGTAAGATTCATCTTGTAGGTTTTCCTGTGTTTTTATCCACTCCATGGATATAATGTTTTCCCAGGAAGTAGGAAAAAGCAAGTACAAATTCGGAGATTCACGGGGTAAAATACAGTCAAATGGTTGCTCTGTATGTTATAATACTCCATTCAGCAACATTCAATTGCAATATTTTGAAAATGCTTGAACAGTGTTAGTGTTTGAATACACTCAAAGGAAAGTTATATTCTGCACATTGACTGTGACTGGTAATTTTGCTACGCTTTTTCTGTGCCTGCTGTCCTTTTGGATTGTCTATCTATCAGCATTCATCCAGTAGTTTTATTGGCACAAATTTGCATAAACCATACTATCCAAAGTTTAAAACAGAAAAATGTGCGATGTAGTTACTTATTTATTTCTTCCAGGAAGAGAAATTGTATCATGCAACTTTTCTGATCAATAATAGAGAATTGGCAAACATTTTTTTAAAAAATTCTGTCTATAGCAAGTATTTACGTGAATACAATATTTTTTAAAAAAATTATTTATGTATTAATAGATATTATGACTAGAACTGTATATCATAAAATATTTTAAAGTTGAATCCTGATTCTTACAAGAATCTTTTTTGAAGAAAAGTGAGAGTCTTCAATGTCCTAGAGATCTGTTGTGTGTTGATGCATTCCAGATTATAGAGACTTGATGGGATTTCAGTGAAGATAATGAGGAGTTGTGAAGGGGAAATTGAAGAGTCTTGTTTACTAACATAAGTTGTTTGAAATTGATTTGATGTAGCACAATTGTGTCATGACACTACTTGCCATCCATAAATATTTCTTTAGGGGTTTAGGGTTTTTCTTTTTTGTTTTTCTCTCCCCCTCCCCCCCCCAAAGAAAGAGTCAAATGAAAGTTAATAGGAGAATAATTTGATATTGCACTTTCTGCTTGTCTTTATGCATAGTTATTTCGCATAAATGGTTCTTTGGTTCCATAACTGTTCTTTACTGTAATTCAGATATTACAATAATAACAGCTTAAAGTAGATAATTAATTATCAAGGCCACTTTCATATAACACTTCTATGATGCTTAGTTTTCAAAGCTAACTAAAACTTCACAAGAAACATTTGTAACCTGTACATGAACAGCAATGATAGAGGTAGATTTGCCGAATACTCCCTTTATGGTAACTCTTTGTTTTCTACTGTAAATAATATCTTTAGAGAAGTTTATTATACAGCCAACAAAAAAATAATTTTTTAAGGTTCACACATTTCCTGTATCTCACAGCTACTTTTTCTGCTACTTGTTATAATTTTAATCACTAATATTTGGTGCCTACCCTCTCTCAGATAACATATGTGTATTTTTTCTTTACTCTCTACACTATATTCTTCTTTCAAGTGCTTCCAGGAAATTTGTAATCCTTCCTTATATTTTATAATGATTTCCTTTAGTTTAGAGATAAAATGAATGGTACAATTACATGCAAAAAAGTGCCATTTTTCCCTATTTTTACATGTGGGGGGGTTTATTCCCTGTTTTGCAGCAGTTAGTTGATTTTAATATTGTGTTGTTTGACCTTAAAAATGTTTAGGACTTCTTTCTATGTTTTGAAAATGTAAGTAAGCATTCCGTTTTATACTTTCTTCTATGTTTTTTTATTCTTTCTCATTCTTGTTTCAAAATTACAAGTACAAAATATAGATTAACAAGTTGCGTAAATGCTTCTTTGTTGTCCTAATAATTATATTATTCTAATGTTAAAAAGTGATTTTGAAATATACATAATGGATGTAGAACTGCAGACATGCAGAAATAGTGGACTTTCATGAAGCTGAACTACACATGCTTTAAAGCACTTTTAAATTAATCTTGTTTTGTTTTGTTTAAGCAGAATTCAAAACATTCAAAAAATTTTGGGTACCTCTAATCTTACCAGAAACACTAACTTTTAACCAAAAACAGATCAGACTGATGAGATAATAGGAAGCTATGCAACATAGGAGCTGATATTTTATTTTCTTCATCTTGATAATATCAGAAGTAGGTCTTTTCTGCATATGCATAGAAGCAGAATGAGGACATACCACAAACAACAAAATGGAGCTGTTTCCTTACACTTCTTTAAGAAAATTATTATAAACCTGCCTTTTTTTTTTCCTTACAAACAATTCATAGGATGTATTAGTTCCTTTTTCAAACTCTGTTTTTCTATAATCAATTTGAAAGGATTTTCACTGATTTATGCAGTGAAAACTGAGATAAATTACAGAACTTGTAGACTACTGTCTTCATAATTTGAGGGGACTTATTAGTAGGGACATTTATGTAAGGAAAATAACTCAGCCAATAAAGAAAACTGATTGCTGAAATATTCAAAGTGCATAAATATCAGTGTAGCTGTATTGATCACTTCATGATATAACAGAATTTGAACTGGAAAGCAGGGGACACATGGATTCAGTGAAGAGCTATACTTATTGGTTATAATATAACAATTTTATCTAGAAAAATGTCAGGGTCCCAGTCATAAAGAGATTCAGAGATTAGAAACCCTTCTTGGTCATCTGAATGAAGAAGTAGCCGTAGTCCTGCGAATGTGAGGAAAGCTAGAGGAAAAAGTACTTCTGAGATTCCATTAACACAAAGATAGGCACTGGATAACCCTTAGAAAACTTAGTAATGAAAGGGACATGCCTATCTGATTCTCAACAACAGCTGGTGGGTGCAGACATTCCTGACACTACAGGACACTGTAAAAGGCACTTGGGTTCATAAAATTAATAATCATTTGTTCTAGACAAATTCTTTCCTAACCAAAAATGCCAAACAACAAAACAAACAAAACAGAACAAAAACCACAAAAACAACCCCACAAAAATTCAAAAAGAAAAAAAAACACAAACCCCCAAAACTCGCCCCAAACCCCAAACCAACAGACAAAAAACATAAACTAACCAAGAGTTTAGAAGGATAAGATTACTTTTTGAAGTGTATGCATGAAAAAAATAAAATTGCTTATTCTCAAAGCTGGTGAAGACTTTTAAAACGAAATGAAATTGTTGCCTTGCCAGCTGATTAGATACCAAGTTGGTGCAAAGGCTCTTTGCAATGGCAAATTTCTCTTATAGAGAACAGAAATATTGGAAATATTATTTAAGTAGGGATGATAAACCTTTCATAAAATATTTTTAAAATTTTGTACTATTGATTTTGTTTAAACAGAAAAGTTTTGGAATTCAAGCAAATTAATGAACTCAGAAACTAAATGCAATAGTTCTTATAAACAATGCTGTCTTTTGTAGGACTTGTATGTTCCTCTGTGTAATACTATTGGTTGACTTCCTCAGACCAGGGAATAAACTGTCCATAAATCCTGGTTTGTCATTTTGGACTACCAGGAGTTAAAATGGCCTCAAGCTTTGAAAAATCCTATGGTTAGAAACAAATAGGTTTAAGCCAAATTTTCTTATATGAGAACTGTTTCTCTGTTAGAAGAAACAGAATGAACGCTTGTTTACTGTTGTGAGCAATGGGACACAAGGGAAATGCAAAGTCAGGTTTTAAAGCTTAAAAAGTGTAAGCCTGTAAGCCATGCATGTATTGCTAAATTTAAGCCCATCACCAATAAAAAAAAAAGCTGTGGCGAAATAGTGTTTTTTCTAGCCAGTACACAATGAGAAGTGATTATGTCTTTTGGCTCTTGTTAAGTAAGCTTACTTCCAAAGAAGGCATGGATGTTCCAAAGTATATAATTGCCTGGAAGAAATACTAAGGACTTTCAGACAGCCAATTCAATGTTTAAATAAAATGTTTCTCAGACCCTAGGTAATATTTTTGGATGCACACTAAAAACTTTGTAGAATTTTGTAGCATTTTCTAATGAGCAACATTTCTCACAACCTTCCACCTAACAAATGTATCTGATATTTATCTGAATGACTTTGACACTCCCCGGATGATTTAGCATGTATTTTAGGATGTTGAATCTCTTCGAAGCAGAGTGGGACTTTATGTGAAGTCCAGCAAACTGAATCAGTAGCGTGCCATTGGGCAACTTCATGCCTCAGCAACTTGTGAAGTACTTATAAGATTTTTTGTGTGTAAGCTGGTTTAATAAGGATCTGAAGTTGAACTAATCTCTAGTAGAACTGCAATAAAGTCCAGGCAATATTTTTAATTCCATGGGCCTACTCCAACAGTCCTTCAGTCCATTGCATTTTCCACCATGTTTTATACCTAGGTCTTTTTCCACAGAGTCATACTGTAAATAGGATCTAGATAGTGACAAACTTCTTCCTTTTTATATAACTTTCCCTAAAAGCTACATATGGTTATGCTCATTACAAGGTGCAAATCAGGAAAGTTATTAAACGGATTGAACTCTGTAAGGGGAATTATGGACTCATATAATGCAATAAAAATTGGGATTTATTTTTACTCTGGTCACATGCTCAGACTTGCATACTGCAGTTTAGAGTGGCAAAATAATATTGGTACTATCTGGAAGAGATATTTAATGTGAATAAAAGTAGTAGTCCTTTATGGTTATATTTGCACAGACAATTTATATTTTATCTTCATCCAGTTATTTAAGGGATTGTGATTATCATTACTCTGTTTGTAAAGTGATAATGGTTACATGAGCCATTAACAGTGAGAAGTTCTGAGCAGTTTTTGTCAGTCCTCAGGGAAAGGCCAACCTTCAAGAAGCTGCTCTAGCTTTGAACAAATTCAGAATGGGGAGCCCAATACCCTCTTTCCAACAGTCAACAACAAATGTCCACAGAGGAGCCTAAGAACAGGTCAAGTATATAGGACTACTTCTCCAGAACATACTCATAGCTTCCAGCAATTTACATCTCTGGGTTTCTGGAGACAGAGAACATATCTTCTACAAAGCAACCTTTGGTATATTTTCTGCATAAATTTGCCCCTAGAAAACACTTATTACCTTTTCCATATAAGAATACTGATTACACAAATGTGACTTTTTCACAATAATAACTTTTAAATTACCTATTGGTCAGCTAGGAATAAATTCTGCATAGCAACATATTCTTAACTGTTCCTTCTTTATTATATAAGGCAGGAATTAAAATACACAGCTTACACAGGCTTTGCACAAACATATTTTTGCCAAGCTGGCCAGAGTGATATAAAGCATTACTGTCCCCATCTGTTCAATTACTACTTCTGCATTCTGAGCACTATGTTGTTAAGAAATCTCTTCTTGTTCATAGAACAAATTAGCTTAAATCACCCTCCTGCAGTGATTAGACTGAACGTTTTTTTATGTTATGAGACTGTATATTGTACTCACACTGTCATTTATGGTATATCGACTTTGCTATCCAAAATTTCCAGCAAAGAAGAGGTGTAAAGGATTTGACTAAAACTGCAAAATCGCCCATCTGCAAATACAGTCTTTCTTGCTTTTGATTATACATTTAAAAGTAAAAAAATAAAAATTAAAAATATTAAACCCCCCCATACTTTTAAGTGATACAGGGCATCAAGTTAATTGCTTTTGGAAGTATATTGCATGTGGCATGATCTGAAATACAAAGTATTAATGTAGGAAACAGGACTACTCTCTCTGAATATTTTATGTTAGTTCTATGTAAACAATAAAGGACTATATGCGTCTTTTTATTCAAGTATACCAGTAGACCGAGAAAAAGGCAATATAACTCACAAATTTTATTATATCATTCTGACTTTTCTTTGCCTTCAGAGCGATTTCAAAAATGTTTATTTAGTTTAGGGGTTTAGAATAGAACCATTACAATGGGTTTTCACTAGGAAAGAAAATGATCTTTTTGTGATATTCCTAAAGGATTTTATGAAGTTTTGAGGTTTTGTTTGCTCTTAAACAGTTCCAGAGTCAGTATTAGTGATAGCTCTGAGGGGAGAATGTTTGCTGTTGGGATGGATTAAATGGAAGGAAAAGGTCTTGACAGTAAATTTGACTTCACATTTGACATCAATACTTGATACAGGTAAAGACAAGACTATTGCACATTCTCTTATTTTAGAATTTGTTTTTGGTTCTGAAGTCAATTAGCATTATTCATACCTCAAAATCACAGGAATGACATTTATCTTCTTTGACCAGTACAATCCCTCAATCCTTGACTGCATGAGCTTTTGGAGTTTTAAAATTATTTGCTGGAAAATGTAAATTCTTTTTTGTATAAAAAGAAGTTTGTACACACCCACTCTGACACATACACACACAGAGTCACCTACTGCCTGAGGGAATTACCTGAAGTGTCAGGGGAGATTTAGGTTGGATATTAGAAAGAGTTTCTTCATCCAGAGGCGGGTTGGGCACTGGAACAGGCTCTCCAGGGAAGGGATCACAGCACCAAGCCTGACAGAGTTCAAGAAGCATTCAGACAATGCTCTCAAGGACACAATGTGACTCTTGGGGATAGTCCTGTGCAGGCCTAAGGGTTGAACTCAATGATCCTCGTGGATCCTCTCCAAATCAGCCTATTCTGTGATTCTGTGATTGCCAATTTATTGCAATTTTGGTGTAATTTTTAAATTCCTTTTGTGTTTTTGATTGGCCATTTTTTCCTAGATATTAACCTTAAAAAGTAGATTAAAACCAAATAAATAAGTACTTTCCTAGTAATACGTCTAAATATCCTAAATGCTAAATAATTAAAATGCTAAATAATTTAAATTGTTTTATTAGTGTTTTTTAGACTAGTACTCATTTCTGTCTCTAACTAATCTTTTCATCACTGATCTCTACAGTTAAGCAATATTTCAGTTAATTCATTTCTATTCCTCATTCCTTCTTGGTTAACATAATCTTTTTTCTTCCTCTGTACAAATGGTTAAATTAATTTTTGCTCTATAGTAGCTTTATTACATAGAAGCCTGAAAATTTCTAACTTATCATTCATTAAAAAAAATAAAATTTACCAATTCCTAAAGTTTTCATTCCCTTTTAATTTGGATGCGTAAAAAATATTAATAGTAAAAAACCTGTTTCAATTACAATAGAAATTTGGCTTGTAAACATGGTGTCTAAAGGAAAGGTGTTAGAGGGAATTTAAAATAGTCTTTCTTACTGTAACATTTCTTTTTTTTTTTTTACAATTGAAAAGTGTTTAAGACAATTTTTTTTAAGAACATACTGAATAAACAACACTGTGAAAGGTTAACTTCACTTATAAGTTTTCCATATAGTGAATGCAATTTTAAAATTTATTTTCTAATGCTGATTCACTCAAAGGTGCTCTAACCTAAGTAACAGAAGGTGGAAGAATGCTCACAGGTATTGAAGACTGTGAATCTGTGTTGGTCTGTCATTGTCTATGTCTAGGAGTGCAGTCTTCTTGAATAAAAATAGAAAAGCTGATGAGTTTGGTGAACACATATAAACATTCTTCCCACATCAAGCTTCCAGCTATGTTATGAACAGGCAACTCACACAACCAAATGAAAAAAAATCTGTTCTTTACTATTTTAGGATGAAAGGATATTTTCCCCATTAGTTGTAATAATTAAATAGACTTTTTAAAGAGAAATGCAAATATGTGTAAGTAACAAAGTGGGTATACATAGTGAAAAAAAAGAAAGAAGAAACTGTTTTGGGGATGAGTTGAAAAACTCAAAGGAAAGAGGCTGCAGTAGAAATGTTTTGAATTTTCTGATTTTATCCCATATTTGTTCACAACTCTCCTTTGGAGTCAGAATTTTTAATTCTCTCTTATGATTGCATTTCAGCACAGCCTTCTGGTATCTCCTGCTTCTAACTGGAATCTCAAGTTTGTTCAGGATCTCCTCTTACATTAAGGAAAAAAAACCTAACCAACAAACCAAAAAAACCCCAAACCAATCCAAACACCAAAACCCAAACCCAAACCCAAAAACCAACCAACCAACCAACAAACAAACAAACAAAAACCCATTTGTCTGTTTCTACATAATCTAACACTACGTGGAGAAGGAGATTTTTGAACAGTGAAAGAGATCACTCAACTAAGTTAGTTCCCAAATCAAATGCAATGCAAAGAAGAAACGTCTAGGGCTTATTTGACCAACACATAACTAAAAGTATGGAAGCATAGTGGGACACACAAAAGGTGGCTAAACTCAACTAAGGGTTGAGTTAGCCTTTAGAGTTGAGTAATTTTGTAAATCCAGGTGTCTATCACTGTCAAAGCATAGCCTTCATTTTGGATCCACGTACTTCTATCTGAAAATAAGGTGTGGTGATTTGAAATCCATCCAAATCACAAGTTTATCAGTAACAGAATACATTCAGCAGGGACAAAGACTTAGAAACTAAGCATTTATTTGCCTGTTTATCTCACTGAAACTTTTACAGCCATTGATTATGGTCCTAGTAGCTGCATCCAAACCAATAATTTCAATAGTTCGATAATTTTTCTTGTTCTGAGGACAAAAAGCCCAGCTTAAATAGAGTTCGTGCAGCTGAATTCCCACCCACTACCCAGAGCAGTCTCATGTGTACTGTATCCTGGGAGCAGTCCATCACTCAACACCTCAAATCATTCCTAGGCATTGTCTGAAAGAGTTCAGGCTGGCAGAAATGAGGTTTATACTAGAGACTATACTGGCAAGTAGCAGGCAAAAATGATCTTGCCTTTGGCATTGTTTTATTTAGCCCATGGGTACAGATGCAGCCATAGCATAGCTTGTCTAGGTAGAGTCCATGGGTTCTGTTTAATCCTGTAAATACCGCTTATACTGACAGGACCAAGAAAGCTTCATCCAGAATTATTGGTGTATTCGTTTGGTTACTTGGTGATGAATTAATGTGCACCTCTAAGCAAGGAGGCTCTTCATTATACCTGCTACGCTGAAACTTCTAAGCAAGCAGATTATAAGATCGGACAGTGTGACTTTAAATGGGCACTATAACTGCAGTTTAGCTTGATCTGGAGGTCAGCATTGTGCTCTGCTTCAATAGCTCATGAACCAATAATCTTAGTTCTAGATGAAGATAGTTGATTTGGGCATCATCTGATAGAAGAGTCTAGTCCCAAGGTCAGAGAAACAAAAACCATGTAAAATAGAATCCACCATTATATCATCATTATATATCATTCATTATATCCATTAAGCTTAAAACCCAATGAATGCTGTCAGCAAAATAATCAGGAGGAACATTCTTGCTGTCCCATTCATTGTCCTATCAGTGCCTTTACACCAGAAGAATAAAGGGGGCAACATAGGTCTCTTGTAAAACAAGAGGAAGAAATTATATGAATTTGCTCATTTTATTTAAAGGTTCAAGCAAACCTTGAAGATTTCTGTTATATGCTCATTTGGCTTCTCTGAAACTGACAGTTTTCACACTGCCCAAATTGCCAGTTTTTCCTTTGAGATCAGCTATTACTGATTTCAGACTAACAAAGCTTTCTGTTTCCACCTGTCTTTCATAGAGAGAGAAAAAAATGTTCAGACCATGTCTCAGTCAGAGACATATTAATTACAATTATAACATGTTGAGGGAATGAAAGCTTCTTGCTAAATTCATAATCTGCTTCAGATGTACATGTATTGAGATTCATCTAAGAATAAGTTTTTTGCCCTTCTCTGATGGAACATTGAGTTCCATCACTTACTCAAATGTGAGCTGCCTCATTTTAAAACAGAATGATAAACCACAGTATGGATATGTGCTTTCTATTTAAGTCCTTGATGTCATTCATCTGTTGATCAGAATAAAAGCCATCAGCCATAAAGTCTGTCTGTTCATTTTATCAAATACTCTCGAATTTGAAAATAAGATGGATTATATCTTAATTTATCAACCAAAGAAAAAGAAACAAGATATCAAGTTAGATTTTTCTGTTAGTCATTCTCAATATGGTGTGATAAAACCAAATTCTATTTTCATGAAAGCTTGTTTTGATTACAATGCGAACAGAATGATATTACCTTCTAAGCAATCTTCTACATTTGAACAACCACAGAGCAGCTTGAAAGACAGTGATAGGAATCCCTTTTCCAAGTAGTGGTGATGTCCACAATAAATATATAATCACAACTTGGAAAAGTGTCCCAACCCCAGTGACTGCACATATTCAGTTATGCTAGTTGTTTAGCAGTGCTCTGAGCAGGACTTGTAGAGGCAGCGTGTCAGTGAAGTCTGATAACAGCACACAAACAGCAGTGCTTTAGAAAGACTCTGTTCAGTGACTCGCACAGTCACACAATCTCATTTATACACCAAATATAAATCATCTGTTTTGCGGAGCACATTCTTGCCACATCATTCTCACTAATTCATTTCTGTGCATTGTAGTTGGAGGTCTGTAACTGATGGTGTATCCCAGTGTTACTACTGGACCCAGTATTGTTTAACTTATTCATCAATGACTTGGATGGACCTGTTAAACCACAAGAACCAAAGGGGACCTCTAAATGTCTGAGAGTGTTCAGAGGATGGAGCCAGGCTCTTTGTGGTGGTGCCAAGCAATAGGAAAAGAGATAATAGGCAGAAACTGATGCACAGGAAATTCAACCTGAGTATGAGGAAGAACATCTTTACGGTATATGTGACTCCATACTGGAACAAATTGCCCAGAGATGTTCTAGAGTCTCCCCAGTGGAGTTATTCAAGAACTGTCTCGACACCATCCCGTGCTCCTGGATGACCCGGCTTAATCAGGGAGTTTGGACCAGATGATCCACTGTGGTCCCTTCCAACCTTGCCCACTCTGTGATGCTGTAATTTCCATAAGTCTTATATAAGGTATTTACTGAGTTCAATTCACTTCAGATGTAACTATTAACTATTTCTAGCAGTAAAGCAACAGATGTGTCATTTGCATGTGCTACTGTGGAAATTTTCCTTAATGTTTATCTTCATTCTCAGGTGTTTAAACATCTTGATTTGGGCAGATGTGAATTGCTTATTTAAGCCCAAATTTGTTTGTAGGCCAGCTATAATGCTGCATTAAAGTATGTCTTAACTGCAGACAAATTATTGCCCTCCCTTAAGAGCTTGTAGTAATATATGAGATTAAGCTATCTGTTTCAGAAGAGTGAATGGTAAAGAGCATGCCAGCTCTTCATAAGCACACAGTATCAGGCCCATCTATGTATTTCATGCCAACTTCCCAGAGCTTCCACTCTGACATTACAGTAAAGTTCAAGGGTCTTACTGTTACATCTGATAGAGGACTTCCTGACAAAATATCTTTTTGCTGAACTTAATGTATCAAGACCTGTACTTCTCATGGAAGCATGTCAGTTCTAGTAAAACTTTCAGTGGGTCAAGTAAATTTGAATTAAAGCAGACATAAATTACAGAAATAATTCTTTTTGGAGCAAATTAACAGAACAGTATAAAATTCAACTGGTTTAGTATTTGTGAGTTTGGATATAAATTGTCTTTGCTTTTGCTCCACAGATATTTGCACTTTTCAATACCATTTATTCAGTTTCTGTTCTGAAAAACAAACAAACAAAAAACCAAAAAAACAACCACACTAACATCACAAAGCACCCAGTCTAAACCTTTTATCTGTATCTTCTGAGAGAAGAAAACTGGAACATGAGACAACAGGGTCGCAAGGCCCACAATATGATTTTGGATGAACATATCCAGTGTTCTGGAAAGCAATATGAAACTAAGACTTCAGAAAAAGGAATTCCAGCCATTATTTGATAATTTGTAATTTTCTTCTTTGTTTAGTGGAAGTTAAGAAAGGTGTGAAAGAACTTTCTAATTGCATTTTACTCCCACTTTATTTCCTGTAAATATGCTAGATAGGAACATGAAAGGAATCCATATCTTTAAAATTGAACTTGCTCTTTTTTGAGGAAACTATTTCAAGAAATGCCACTATTGCTGCCAGTTCCTCAAACATATGTTCAAAGACTACCGGAAGACTGTCTTCAGAGTTAGGCTAACAATCATAAAATGATGCTGCAAAGTACCACTTGTGTTTCAACATGCAAACAGTCATTATATATACTTTCTGACTGTGCTTCATAATATCTGTTGGTTTCTGAGCAAAATTGTAGCCAGCTAATAACATATTCATTCTTTATAACATGAAAACCCAGATGGGAGAAGGTTTCTCTCACTGATGATTGCCATTGTGTGCTTATTAAGTATAGCAGAAAAAAATCATTAATCAAAACATAATTTGACAAATTCTTGATTATACCAATATGACTAATGGGAAAATAACAGTCATTGAGGAAAAAAGATACAAATTTAGAATATGACTTTGCATAGTTGATTGTGGTTAATAGCAAGCTCAATATAAAATCAAAATAAGGCTTTGGAAAGCTAGATAATTTGTGTTAGACTGCATGAAAAAAAAGGTATGTTATGGTAAACAGTGACAATCTATTAGTCAACACTGAATAATCAGAATTTTCTGTCTTCTGAGATTTGCATCATAACTTCAAGTACTCGAGTAAAGGACTTTGCAAGTGTTGCAGGTTGACCCTGCCTAGGTCCCAGGTGCCTACCAAAGATGCTCAATCACTCCCCTTCTGAGCTGGACAGGGGAGAGGGAATATGTTGAAAGGCTCATGGGTCAGGATAAAGGCAGGGAGAAATCACTCAGCAATTACTGCCAGAGGCAAAACACTCAACTTGGGGAAATTAATTTTATCAACAATTGAATTAAATTAGAATAATAAGAACTAAAACCAAATCTCATCACAAGTTCCACCCACACCTCCCTTCTTCCCAGGCTCAACCTCACTCCCAATTTTCCCTAATTCCTCGCCTCAGCAGCACAGGGGAGTGGGAAATGAGTACTGCAGTCAGTTCATCACACATTGTGTCTGTCACTCCTTCCTCCTCAGGTGGAGGATTCCTCACACTCTTCCTCTGCTGCAGGGTGGGGTCTGACAGACCTCCAAGGACTTCTCCAACATGAGTCTTTCCCAGGGCTGCAGTTCTTCACAAACTTCCCTGGTACTGGTCACTACCATGGTGTGCAGTCCTTCAGGACCAGACTGCTCCAGCATGGGTCCCCTATGGGGTCACAAGTCCTGCCACCAAACCTGCCTCAATATGGACTTCTCTGTAGACAGTTCCTGCCGAGAGCCTGCTCCAGCACAGGCTTCCCATGGGGTCACAGCCTCCTTAGGGTACCCACCTGCTGCAGGGTGGGATCCTGCATAGGGCTTCTACTCCCTCATGGACCATCCTGGACTGCAGGGAGCTGCCTCACCATGGTCTTCACCTTGGGCTGCAAGAGAATCTCAAACCCAGCAGCTGGAGCTTCTTCTTTACTGTCTTTAGTGACTGCAGGACTGTTTTGCTCACATGTTCTCACTCCTCTGTCCAGGTCGCTCTTGCACAGCAGTTTTTTCCCCCTTGTTAAATCTGTTATCCCAGAGGTGTTACCACCACTGTTGATGGGTTTGACCTTAGCCAGCAACTGGTCCATCCTGGACCTGCCTGGAATTGACGTTATTGGACATGGAGGAAGCTTCTAGCAGCTTCTCAAAGAAGCCACCCCTATAGCTCCCCCACTACCAAATCCTTGCCACACAAAAACAATACAGCAAAATATTGCTTGTTAGATTGTTTTCCTAGTGTTATTCACAGTAACATTACTTCTGCATGTCCCTACTAATACACACTGATAAGATAATTTTATTTTTTCACTAAATTTGTAGAGAAAAATTGTCTATTTTCAGATTGTTTTCATTATTATCTGCAGATTTGAAAAAGTGTTGTTTGGTCGTCCTTAAAGCAATAGGCAAGGGATCCGATAACTTGCATTATTACTTTTACTCCTGGAGTACTTTGACTCTGGTGATAAAACAGTTTATTTGAAGACTATGGGAAAGAAGTGATTTAAAACACTCTAAACAATAAAATTATTAATTGAACGGTGTAAGAAAATGATTAGCAGAATTGCCTCAATTTTATTGAAAGAGTAGTTGTACATTCTGCCATTTGAACTGGTATTTTCATAGAATCACAGAATAGAATATCCTGAGTTGGGTAGGACCCACAAGGATCATTGAGTCAAACTCCTCACCCTTTACACAAGAGCACCAAGAATCACACCATGTGCCTGAGAGGATTGTTCAAACACTTGAACTCTGTCAGGCTTGGTGCTGTCACACTGGGGAGCCTGTTCCAGTGCCAGCCTCCATCTGGGTGAAGAACCTTTCTCTGATATCTAACCTAAACCTCTCCTGACACAGCTTCATGTCGTTTTTTTGGGTCCTATCACTGGTCTCCAGAGAGAAGAGGTCAGTACCTTCTCCTCCACTTCCCCTTGTGAGGAAATTGAAGACTGCAATGAGATCTCCCCACGGTCTCCTTCAGGCTGAATAAGCCTGAACGAGGCAAGTGACCTCCATCTCTCCTCATAAGCCCTACACCATCTTCCTTTGGACACTTTCTACTAGCTTTCTAATATAAGGAAACACTTTCTAGGTCCTAGAGAAAAGAAAGTAGATACAGATGTGTTCTCAGAGCCGTTCAGCTACATTTTAGTCCCTAGTGTAGTGTGGTAATAAAACATTTCAGGGAAAATAAATTAGGCAGAAAGCCACAGGAAAAAAGCTGAAAATATATTTTGTCATTGAACATGCTCTCACAAATATGAGCTTTTTTAATACTTTTTTACGTTTCATCAAGAAGAATACTTATTATTTCCAATTATAGATTATGAAATTCATTAAATTATGTTCAACTGCTATGCTTTTAGTCACTGTAACTCATAAAAACATTCAATTCTATGGTGTTGTTTAGTTGTTTAGTATCTGTTAGAAAAATGGCATCTTCCTTTCTTTACACTTTCAAGTGCTTTACAAAGCATTTCCAGTGTGGAAAAACTGGAAGAGTGTTGAAAGTATTAAAGCTTGGTGTCAAATATACATAGTTAAAATTTTCTAGTAAATATTTTTTTTATTTTTGGATTTTTTTTTTTACTATTATATGGGATTATGGAGCACAGTTGGCCTGGCTTTTCACCTAAAAGCCCTTACAGTAGCCTAAAATAAATAAGTATCAGACTCGTGGCAATGGGGCCCAACCAATGCCATTGGGGTTTTGTTGATTCACTGAAAAATTAGATTTTCCTAAATTTTTACTGTGCGTCTTTACTTTCTTCTCCTTTTTATCTTCTTTTTTTTTCTCTTTATATTTCTTTAATATCTTTCTAAGAACTATACCAAGCCACACATAAGCTAAAATAGTTGTTAGTTAAGTGTATTAACTGTCTCAATATGCTGCACTCTATGTAGTAGGCTAGCTTTTCTTAAAATGACCTTATTCAAAAATTATCAAAAAATATAAAGTTTGAATTGGTAAGTTCTGCAGCAACTGAAAAAATATTAAGCTATTCCAAGTATCAGTATGTAAAGAGTTAGAGCTGTATTTCATATGACACTACAACTGTCCTCACTTCACCTCAATTTTTTTGTTAAGTATGGGATCCACAGATACTCCTCAAAATAGTTTATTTATATCTTCCTTGTGAACTTGATTTTAAACAAAAGCGACCTAACAAAAATTTGTTACAAGAAAAAGTCACCCTGAAGGATATGCACAAAAATTCACTGTTCTATGAAAAGTCTATTATTTGCATTAATAGACTGGATTAAGGTGAAGATGTATAATTGTTTGTTCACGCAATGCATATGTTTTTTTCTAACAAATAGGCACAATGAATCTGATATGCCTGATCTGTCAGCATTGGAGAGCAGACGTAGAATTACACAGATGTAGAACTACATATGTGTGAATAGACATAGTTGTCTGTACAAGAGCCCAATTTTGGGCCCTTGGTTTTTTTATTCTTTTATTTTTAGTTTTTAATTTGTAGGTGTTTTTAATTATGAACAGATTTCATTTTGGGCATTAAGAAATCACCTTTTACTGTTGGACAGAACTTTTATATCCAAAATATATGCTAGTCTTGTGTGAATGATTTTATAATGAAAGTCCCCTGGAGAAGCTTATAAAGAGAAGCTTTTCAGTTGAACATCCAGAGCCACAAAATCGTAGTATTTATGCATATAAAAATATTTTGGTCCTTATGTTTTCCCTTTCAAACTCTGCACTTTTTCTCTTGGTTGCCACAGATGTTTGAGAGACAGGCTGGCCCTTCCTATGTATCAAATTAATTGCTTGGATGACTACACAAAACATATTAAAAAGTGTGTCATTAATTATAAGGATTAAGTTTCAGAGGAATTGAGTTTATTACTGTGGATTATCAAAGTCTTTATTTTACTTTGAAAGGGGTTTTCTTTCACCACTGGAAAATAGAACTTATAATACTTTCCCAGTTCATATAGCAATTTTTAGAACAACAAAAAAAATGATAGTAATTTACATGAGGTTCAGATACTATGTTTTGAAAGTTTTGGAGGTACATAGAATTGGCAAAATTAAACAAGTATATTTAGTTTGAAAATTTAATATATATAGTTTTCATTGTAAAACATATATTGAATAGAGTCATAGATGGGCCTGACACTTTTCCTTTTTTCTGGTACTCCATTACATAGCCAGTTAGCATGAAGTAGCAATAAACTTAACAAAAATTAGAACCTGAAGTCTGTCCTCTGGGTTTTGTCTATGTGTAATCATTTGACCAATATAACAGAATAAGATGCCAATTTAATTATCTTACTGCAAGTCTAAGCTTGAATGTTAAAAGTAATTAGAATTTGCATTGTGAGTTTGTTACCAGCTTCAGTAACTTGTACTTTTTCAAGTGTACTTTTGTACTTTTCCGAGCTTTCTTTTCCAGTGACAGCCGTAATCTTGGAGTGCTTACATGTTGTTTTGCACAGGAGGAAATTATCTTTTAGACATGGACACTCAAGGTTTGTTAACTGACTTAGTAAAGGACAGAAATTACAAAAAGAGATGTTAGCAATCTTACATCCTTTCGTTGCTGGAAACCCCAGCTGTTTTAACATCAAATGGGTCCCTCCTTGTAGCATGCTGCTCAGATCCCATATGTGGTGTGATTCTCCAGCCTTTACATCTTTACGTCAATCTGTCAAGTGAACAGAACTATCAGTCTTTTACCTGTACAATGCT
Organism: Xenops minutus; assembly: GCA_035221455.1. NCBI lineage: Eukaryota > Metazoa > Chordata > Aves > Passeriformes > Furnariidae > Xenops > Xenops minutus. Next base: position 83,047,537 of record JAWWEE010000001.1, on the reverse strand, counting down.
GAACTTTCTACACAGCACACTAAGGTTCACAGAATGTTCTGATCTTACTGTTCTGTACTAATAGATCTTTCAAGAGAAATGTACAGGTTGTATTGTTAAAGGCAGGACATGTCACAGCCTGCACTCAGGTTATCTAGTAGTCCCTCACATTCACATATTGGTCTCTGCAACCAAAGCTCTGCCTAGATGCTGCTTGAAATCTCTATCTCCTACTGCAATATCTTTTGCAGTGGCCCACGATATGTTCACTTAGAATAAACCTTTCTCCAATGACACATCTTAGAACCTTTTTCCTGGTTTAGCTTTGCTCTGATTCATTCCCTTTCTTGATTGTTGTTAATAAGTGTTTTTTACTACTGTCTTTGAAATTTCCAAACTGTTGTCTGGAATACTCTGTGGTCTAAGAGAGTATCTGAAATGCTCTTAGCTAAAGACTGTTTTCATGTCTGAACCACAGCCAAAGAAAACACTTTCTCTGTGGGAGTTTCAGTTCATCATTTGGTCCTGCATGTACCCATAAATGACAGGTGCCAACATGGCCATGTAATATTTATACTGCAGTTGTCATATCACCCAAAGCTTTTTTGAATTTCCAGATATTTTCCTCCCTTTTTTGCCTCTGTTTTCTTTTACAAAATACCCATAATTTCTTCTGTTGAAATGCATATCCACTGATGGAGTTTTAATGATAAGTTTGTTCATTCAACCCTACCATCAGTTAATTTTCTCTGGAAGACTTATGGTGACATAGATCTAAACACAGCTATGGATAGCACAAAAAATAGATCTTCCATGTATGGAATTGGGAAAGAGTGAGCTAGAGTCCAGATATTTCTGGAAGTGAGTATGGATTACCTCTATGGCTCTAACTTCACAGTCTTGTATATATGTTTGATTTTTTCCATGACCAAAACTTTGTATGGAAACCTCTGAAGTAGAGATGCTCCTCCAAAGCCACCATCTAAATTGGAACAATCATAATTGCTTTCTGCTGAATTCCAAGTGAACTTTGGAGAAATAATTAATTTGAGGTTAGAGAGAGATTCACTTGACATTTTATGACACATATTGCAAGCAGTCCTGAACATGTAGTTGTTTTTATCCATGTTCTTTCTCTGGTAAGATCACGACACACTTCCATTTTTGTGTCTATTATCTGTTATCCCCAAACACTAGCTGAAGTGTCAGCCTCTTTCATCCACTCAGCTGTGCACAGAAGCACACTGCTTGTGTGATCACTTCAAGTCAAAATGGATTCAGTTACAGAAGGAATGTAATCCATATTTATTGGCAATCTGACTAACTTTGACTAAAACAGAGTAGAAACGGAATATACAAGTAGCCTAGCCAGTAATTCAAAGGAAGCTCGTTGCTATATGTCAACTTCTTGAGCACAGATATGTCTCTTCAGGATATTTCACAGAGGTTAGTAACACTTTCTATTTCCACTTCTAAAATCCAGATTGTTTCTCATTTCCTGTGTATCAAAACTGTAGAAGCAGCAAAAGGACCTCTGTTAGCCCAGAAGTGAATCAATTCTACTGATGCTAACTGGGGTACCTGTTTTGCTGTAAGGTGTCTGACTTTTGAAGACATTATCAATGGAATTCTGATGGGAACTGAGCAGTAGAAATCCAGGTTTAGATGACTACAATAGCTCCTCAAGACCCTGAAAGCTGTAAAAATAACAGATCCTGTACCCTGCCATTAAGCAGGCAGCTCATTTAGTTTTATCATTTTCAAAAGATGTTTTATGGAGCAACTTCAAAGGTATATTTTACTGCTGTTCCAGACCGAAGAAGCAGGGAGGAATGGATAGAAGAGTTGCTGCCTAGTAATCTGTATTATTAGCTACAATCTTCTTTAGCTGAAAATTAAATAACAAATACTCTGCTACATACCAACATATTCTTATATTGTGCCACTAGGCTGCAATGTGTTGAATACTTGCTTTGATTTTCACATTTTGATGATGGTAGAAGCAAATTAATCTAATCTGACTTAATTGGAAATTCATACACTTTCCCAGGCAAGCTCTCAGACAGGTAGTGTAGATGAAGCTGTTTAAGCATTTTCTGACTGTAAAATGGAAGGGGGGAGGGGGGGAGGGAGGGAAGACAGTAATTTTAGTAAGTTACATAATGTTATGAAATAATAAAAAATGAACTGTCATCACCTCAGTCTTGTTATATTTTAATTCACAGTAGAAATGAGCCCAGACTGTCTCATTTATACCAATCAACCTCCTCCACTTCTTTCCTAAGCTGAGTTGTTTGGGAAAACAAGACCCAAACCTAACCAGAGAAAAGGAAGCATGTAATAAAAAGTAAGCAAACTGATCAGATAAGCTACCCTCCAGCTATACAGAGGAAATATTGTCAAATTTTTGTCTTCAGAGGATTGTTGAATGTTCTGGACAGCAAGCTCAGAGATACTTCAAAAAAAATGTATCTCCACCTGACATGATGCAGAATACCACACTTAGAGAAGCTTGCTTGACATTTTCTTGAGCCTCTGCTGGGTAGCAGGTTCTGCTTTGGGAATTTTGAATCTGATTAATTCATTATTTATCTATTCCATGTTGCATAGGCCATCCTGATTCTCTTTTTTTTTTTTTTTTGACATAAATATATCATTCACTGTTGACAGTGAAAGGCAATAGACTTGCCACAGAAATGTTTAGGAAAGTAAACAAGGGTCAGGTAGGATCCAATATTCATTTAGGTTAATATTCAGAAGTGGTCGTTTTCACGTGCCCAGGAAAAAGTCAGAAAAGAGCAAGAACTAATAATAGAAGTAAATTTTCCTACTATTTTTAGCTCAGGAACTTCCTGAACAGGAATGGCAAACCTGGAAGAGGGTCAATAATTACAATTCTTGTGGCTTTAGTAGATTTCCTTCTAGATTGCACAGGAAAGACATTCAGTGACAGCAGTGGGAAGTGAAAAACACATCTGTGTCATTTACCACTTGAAAAATATATTTTTATCATATCCAGAGACTGCCCATTGTGTGAAATAAATGAGATGAAAGACACTGAGATAATAAAGCAAAACAAAATATGAATTTGCCATTAAATAAGATATGAACAAAAAAATCTGAATTTATTCCAATGGAAAATGTTTTTATTTGGAGTTCACCTCAAAACTATCTTAAAAGACAATGAAAAAGTATGACAACTGAAACATTAAACTTCCATTAGTTTCCTAAATTTCATACCATCAAAGGTGCTATATAAATAACATGAACAAGGGAGTTGTAACATTAAGCTGTAAAAAGTATTTTGAATTTGTTAGATTCAGATGTTTAAGTAACATTAAAAAAGAAAAGTAAATTTTAAATACAATCTTTTCTCTTAAATGTGACTTAATTCAATATTTTTTCTTGCAAACATTGCTTTCGGTAACTCAAGTAATTATGTGTTATTGTATAAATCCAGAAGCTTTTGTAGCAGTATTGGCAGGGGATAATCGATGACTAGGCAAAACTTTAAATTGAATTTGGTTTTTAACAGGAAAGAAAAAAACAAAGCCATTAAAAAATAAACTGTGTTTTCCCTTGTGTTGGGAATGAAATTGCTAACAACTCTTAAAAATAAATTATTCTTGTTATTTTAACATAGCAAAAATTGTGAAAGCAATTATATAAAAGTCTAAGGGAAAAGAGTAAAAAGCCAAGAGCAATTTGTAGGGACAAGGACCCAAAAGTTCTGTACCTAGTAAAGTTATACTTTAGTATAAGCAAAAGGATATTTAATGTATGTATATAAACTTTAAATATATATATATATAAATAAAAATAGTGAGGTCAGAATTGTATTAAAACACTGCCCAAACTTATGTGATATGGGAAGGAAAATAACCAGCAATGAACTAAATTTAATTTCATCTGATCTGCATTAATTGCACTTGTAATTTTTTATTTTACTTGAAGTCATCTGAAATAAGCATTTTAAATGAGAAATTTTCTGAATTTTTTCATTAAAAGTATCATTCCCTTTACTTTTTTTCTATTACGTTAAAAGTTCCTTTACTTTCATTGAGGCAACAAATTCATTTGCTTTCCAAGGGTCTTGTTTTCTAATTAGCACAGTAAACATAAGGGAAAATCCCTTGGAGTAGTCAGAGACAAAACATAATAAAGAAGTTATAAGACAATCACATTTAAAATCAGATAAAAATACTAATAATTTTAAGTTACTTTATCTCAGATATATTTTGCTTAAGAATTCCCATATTCCTCTCTGCTATGTAAGTGTCTGCAGTAGCTAAACATAAGTATTTAATTCCTGCTAATCTTTTTAATGCTGGAAGCACTAAACTGGCCAAACAAAACCATTTCAAGTTCCAATTATTCTGTTTCATGTTAGAAGCCTGTATCAATACTTTCAATATCAGCTAAAACAATAAATGTAGTATCTAACTTTACTGGAGGTCAATGAACTTTTCCTCCAGACAAATGTTTATGCCTGTGGTTCTTCTATATCTCAATAAGAGGGCAGGGAAGATCAACTAGGATGTCATTCCATATTGCTGGTAGGTGTTGGCAACAATTTCTCTTGGAAGGTATCTTTCAGCCTTTTTTTTACTTCAGAGGGAGCCTAGATAACTATGTTAGCTTAGAATTCTCAGCCAATCACTATTTTAATAGTTTTGATGGATTATTTAAATATTAATTTTATCTGTCTACATCAAAAGAAAATGACAACAGAGGTCGTTTTCTTTTAGTTATGCAAATTAAATTAAAGGCAACAAGAAATCTTCTAGTCCATGTGCACCTGGCTGCTCCGATTCGTGCACTATAACATGTGTTGGTGTAACGTATCATGTATCCCAGCACAGTTACTGACTGTGTGTATATTCACTAGTGCTGTAAGTGTCGTGAGTCTGATGCTGACTGGGGCTCTGGCTGCACCTTATAATAACCTCTGTGTCTGGGCTTTGGCCAAGAATCTGTAGAACATTTCAACAGGTCTCTCTCCCCATCTGGTGTGTTAATTAACCTTTGTTCTATCACGGGCTGCTTCTACTGCTTAGTATTATCATAAGTCCAACGAGAATATAAATGCTAGCAGTGAAGAGAGGAGAGGGACTGACAAAGATACATTTAAGTTTCATAAAAACATGATGAAGGACACTCACAATAAAAGCTCTGTCAGTGTAGCTTTATCACCACAGCCTGTCATTGCTCCTGGCATATGATAATGTTGAGATTTTGAGGGGAAAAAAAAAATCGAGAAGAAAAAGCAGTTTCATTTCTATCTGAAATGTTTGTATTTCATCACAAAACAAGTTGGGTGGACTTGAACGGGAGCAGTTGATACTCTTGAAAAGTGAACACAGAAAGGCAAAGATGCTGCAAAATTTAACTCCCTCTTTATTTTGTCAGAATGGTGAAAAATGATTTTCTATGTGCACTGCATAGACACAAGATGAATAAGGACACATCACATCATAGGCTTACCTGTGTTATCTCTTATAATTATCTCTAATATGATGCTATACAATATAACAAGCATATGAATAAATAATAAAATATAATAACTATAGTATTTCACTTCTTTATTATTTTTGAAAGGGAGAATAACTCACATATTTAACTACAAGTATGGAAAATAAATAACGATGAGTTACAAATCACTGTGAGAATATGCCCCAGTGCAAGTGGATGTTGTAAAAGAGAGGTTTTATGTACATAAGAGATGGAAACAGGAAACAGACTAATGGGTTTGGATGAAAGAAGAAATTCTAGTGCTAGCTAGAATCATAATACCATAACTTTTGTGGTTTAAACATTTTAGTAAAAATCCTTTATGAAACACTGTTCCATACCTAGAAACAGTGATATAGCTAGGCTGAAAAGAGATTAAAATAGACAATTACAGTAATATTCAGAACATCTAACTTTAGGTGATTAACTAGCTTCTAGATTAAGAATCTAGTCACACATGCTGCATATATCAAAGTAAAGAGACATGGTGCAGCAGAGGAAAATCCTAACTTGGTTCTGTATTGCCATCTGTCACATTCTTTCACTCTCTCTCTTTTTCTGTTGAGTATAATGGGAACATAAAGATGACACTGCTAATCTCATCACCTCAGTAATTAAAATTATATGGAAGAGAGTAAATCCTTGAGGTTCAAATTTGTCTCCAAAACAGCATTGGAAAATTTGTTTTCATTCTTCTGAAAATCAGATCATTCCTTGTAAAATTTCTCTCAATACATATAATAATGTGTTTTACAACTGATGCTATTCGAAAAGGAAAATGTAGACTAAAACAAGTAAAAATTTTTAATACCAGTCTAGACATTTGTGATTGTAATACAGAAGCAGACTATTCACAAAAACGTTAAAATATTCTTATGAATGACATGAGACTACAGAAGTTAAACAGGGAGTAAAGCTAATTAATACTGAAGTCTCAAAGACATATATGTCATTGCTGAATCCCAACAAAGAAGGATCTGAGATATACCTAATATAGAGGAAAAAAAATAAATATTATAAGCTCTCTAAGGTTTGGTGTAGGAAGAAATAAATACGCAGTATATTTAAGTGCCAGAAACACTTTCTAAATTGTATGATGTGTTCAGTGAAGACATATTATGACATTAGAGTCCCTTGCTATGCAGATATGAAGTAAGGGATCTCAACATTGTATATATTAGTGGATTTATAATTGCATAGATAGTCCCATAGTGCTAAGGAAATGAGGTAGAATGGAGCATGGGCAATAAGGAGCAAATATTTCTAGTCATGATTTTTTTTCTTATTCTTTCATAAATAAAAATAGACCAACAGAGTGAGAAGTGTTTTCCCATTACATTTTATGTCTTATAGAAGAAATCATCCTCTTTAGTCTGAACTATTAATTTAAAAATTACATCCAAACTTTTTTTAGTTTTCCATAGTTTCTATTAATGATCAAAGAAACAGATCAGAGTATATCATTAGCAGAGCGATAGAATTACCTATTTATTTATTGAATAAAGTGTTCTTTCAAAGAAGTCTGCAGTTCATCTGGTGATTAATGACATAGCAGAAATGGAATGAAAGTAAACACCAAAATTTATAAAATGCATACAGAGAACTTGTATTTAGTAAGATAGGGGAGGCAGGATAGGAGCTCTGCTTGCTGCTGTGAACTACTTATTTTACCACCACAGCTTTAGTATTTAATAAGACGTTAGTAAATCATAGTTATCAGTTTTAACTTTCTTACTTGTCCTATTAGGGGTCAGGGTGACGAAAGGCTTGCCTTTTAGGGAGCAAGCTCCTTGGGGAGCTCTCTGTCTGTATCTTTCTGCAGCGCTAAACAGAACAAGTCTGTAAGCCATGATTTTTATTATAAATAAACATTCAATTTGAACTTCTCAGCAGTATCAACTGTTTACAAACAGCATCATCTTACCCTTTCCCCTTTTCCTGGAGTGAGGAGAGACAACTAAAAGCTGATACTGAATAAAGAAACTGGATGACTGATTGTTTTGGGACTACTGTTTTCCTTCAGGGAAGTGAAAAGTTGAACGTTATGTTTATAGTTTCCTGGGTAGGTCCTGCTACTAAACAGTGGTTGACCTCCCTGTGCAGCAGGTTTTTTCCCTGACAATTGAGTAGTAAATGTGTTTTTCCACATCTGTGTTTTGACCAAGTAGACAATGGGACACAAATGCATTGTGTAACTCTGTGCATTACTTAGCAGCTCTGTAAATAGTAAATAAAATGAAGTGACATATCACATTATCTGAAACTGGGGCATCAGGCTTGCAATAAGCATTTTTTCAAGTTTCCTTTTGAAAAAAAATATTAGTACACGAAAATGTTTGATACTTGCTCTCCAGTCACTGGAATACAATATAAAAATTTCATAAATTTGTTACGTTTAGTTTTTACAAACTCTTGTATGATCTCCTGAAGGAAAGGGTAGAAAGACTTCTTGTGAGATATAAGAGCTTAAAAATTATGGGAGGAGCTCCATTTGTGATTCGCAAATTAACTGTGAAAAGGAGAAAATCTAGGAAACAGTGTTGAGCCAGTGTACTAATTATCCTGTAGCAAACTGCATTAAAAACAGAGTCAGGCACCAGGAAATTTACAGAAAGGATTTGCTTCTCAGATTGACTTTCCCAGTTTCCTTGCTGCTGTATTCCCTTCTGTAATGATGACTGTTTTATTTGTGAAGGAAGTACCCAATATTTCCAAGGTCTGAAAATTACCTTTTTCATTTAACAGGAGATTGTAAAAATAATTAACAATACATGCAATAATGTCTGCTGTACAACAAGGACAGTATATTCTCACTACTTTTCAAGATAATGCATTTTTATTATGATGACGTGTACTGTTATTTATTTTGCACATTTTATTTTCTGTGGTTACCTAATCTGTTTCATATAAGAAATTAACATGACCTATACTCTAAGCTCTGTTTCACTGTATTAATTTGCAGATAGGGCGACTTATTTTTTTTTTTCCTAGATAATATGAAAATAATTAGACAGAGCATAAAGTATAGAGAGAAAAAAAAAAAGAATAAAATTAAACTTAATGACATAATTCTTCAGTTTGAGTGTATAAAGTTTGCTGAACAATATGTAGAGGGGAGGGGAGGGGAGGGGAGGGGAGGGGAGGGGAGGGGAGGGG
>JAWWEE010000001.1:82996191-83029602 GCA_035221455.1 Xenops minutus | reverse complement strand
GGGGGGGGAAGTAGTATTTGTACCTACCTCTTGATATTTGAAAGAGGTTTTGTTAAGATGAATTTCATTCTTGCTGCTTAATAAACCAGAATAATAAATGCTTATAGATTTCCATAGTTCTAAGGGTACTGCTAAAAAAAGGGATGGAGAGAAAAGGTTTCCATTCGCAGAATAGTTTGCTTGAAATCTCTCCATGAGCAAAACCCTTCAGCTTTCCTTTGAAAATGTTCAATTACATGTTCAAGTTCTGAAAAACTTCAGAACGGCAAATGGAAGTTTCTTTCTGGGTTTATCTCCTAAGGAATACAACATTTGCACTAAGGTTGGGGACCATGAGGAACGCACTCTAACACACCCTATGCACACAGGTGTTTTTAGAGGGCAAAAAAGAATATCTTCGAAGGGAAAATGGACATTTCTGCTTGAGCATGTCCACATCCTGCTACAGTATAGAGTCAGGACATAATTTCAGTGTGTGTGTAATACCGAACGCAAAAAAATTTCTGAGTCTGTTTTTTTTAGATACAGTTTTCAATTGATTGAATGTTATTTCTCATCTAGACAAGAAGGGAGATTACGATACTGGAAACTCCTTCACCAAAAAGCCCTGCAGACAGCTAAAGAACTATGTGCATGCATGTAAAATAATATGTGCAATATTTATAATCACAGAATCACGGAATAATTTTGGTTGAAAAGACCTCCAAGATCATCGAGTCAAACCTTTTACTGATCACCACTTTGTCAACTAGACCATAGCACTAAGCACCATATAATGCCAAAATCATATATGCTTTACCTTCAACACAATGGAACCTCTTTTCATTGCATGTAGCTCCAGCTGTTGTATGTCATGTTGTGTCTTACCCAAATGCAAAAGGCTATAAGTCTTGTTTGACCAATCTAAAGGTCCACTGTTATACATCTAAACTTCAAGTTCATACTCATTCAGTTGGATGTGCACATTGGCTGATACAATCATTGTGAATTTGAGTAACTCATTAAGAAAAGATTCTGGGCCAAGGACATCTACATTTTACATATTTTGTATGTCTTACATAATAGCAGGTGGATCATGTTTCACAAACATGTATTTCATTTATTTGGCTGTAACTAGAAGCCTAGAATGACCTGCTTATATATTTGTGTTTAGACTGACAGAGGAGTTTTAATTTACTATGTATTCTGGCAGCATTAGTCATTAGACTTTTGGTGATGTTCACCCAAGCTACTTTTTTCCCTATTAAATAAGAAAATAATTTGTTTGCCTCTTCTTAGAATTTTGATCAATATCAATTTGCTGAGATTTCCTGGTTGAATTTAATTTCTGTCTTCTTAGTTTTGTTATAGCACCATATCAGTGTCTTCTGTGTTTATTTAAAACAGTAAATTATTTAGTTTATTCTTTTTCAGTTATATGGTGTTATATACTGAGCAGAGCTTCTGTTGCTATATTTTTCAAATTTCAAAGCGTATAAAATCTTTTATTTTCATTTTTATTGGAATACTTTCTTTGCATTTGACTTATTTAGGATAACACTTTTTGGAATAATGTTTCAATAGTTATATGAGGTGGAAATTCTGGTGATGCTTTTTCCTTCACTGGCAATTCTGTATAAGTCAGTTTGCAGACTCAAATGTGAAATTCTTCGGCTTCTCTGATCTTTTTTTCTGGATACTCAAGTGTCTGTTGGATTCTATAATCCAGGCAAGCATGGTATTCTTTCATATCTGCTTTCGCTTTTTCTTCCCTTACACGTCACATATGAAATTAAATAAACTGATCCTCACCTGATACTAAGTATTGCCTAATGACAGACTGACATCATATCCTTTTTATAATCTATATTATATTAAATTAATACACTGCATTTTGTGAAATTCACTATTGCTTTTTAATATTTCAATTAACTAGGTCTCACACACCAAGATGAGCAAAGATATCTCAACATTTAAATTTAAAAAGACAATAATGACTTATGAAAAGACAAAAATAATATTACGGTTTGACGGCATAAGGTAAATTCTTTCATTGGATGAACTTCTTCTGGAAATAAATATTTAAAATATTTTAAAATCAATATCCAGATTTTCTGGTTGTTCAAAGTTACATGGAGTAACCTGCTGATTATGTCAGTGCCAAGACACTGGAAAAAAGCAAACAAACAAAAATCTCAAGTCAAGAAATATGTCAACAGGTCATTTTCTTGTTTCTTCTTAGAAGACCTAGCATAGGCTAAATGATCTATGACTTGGATCCTTCATTATTCATCAAGAGTATAAGTCTGGGTCAGCTTTTGCTGGACCACACCACTGATGTAGCATCTTTTGCAAACACTAGTATTCCAATTCTGTAATGCCTTTCTGGTCTGAATTCTTGTTTCATTTATATCTCAAAGTCATTGAAAAACAAGGCTTTTCTTCTTAAGATGCATAGATAAATTATAATACCAGAGTCTTAGCTGATACATAGTTCTACTACTTCAACTGACAAGCAAATCCATTTTTTTTTAATGATGTTTTACATTAATGAAAGTCAGTGGGTGTCCCAGGGCACGCAGAAACAGTTGAGATAATTAGAAAGCAATTTCCACATGGTTCTCGTCATCTCCACAGAGCATTCAACACAATTTCCTTTAAGCATATATTTGAAAAAGAGAACATTGCTCTGCTAGGATTATAAAATTTGGTAGCTTTCACAAAACTCTAGAAATCATAATATTTTCCATTTACAGTTGATTTGGATGATATATCAGTCATAGTGAGAGAGTAGTTGTCTTTTCCATCTTTTTTTTTCCCGTACCCATATAATTTCCACAGAACTAATATACCCAAATGCTTGCTTACAGAATAGATTAGTTTAAAAACTATTGCCATTTTCCTGTATTTTATGTTTCTCAAAGCTGTAGAATATTTCAGAAGGAAAATATCATCAATTTCCATCACTAAACATTTTAAAAGTGGTTTTGGACTTAGGAATAGGCAATTGTCCCAGTTTCTCCTTCAGTGTGCTTCAAGGCTGTAAGATATCACCAAATATCGTGACTCCTTAAATCTCCACAAGTCCATTGTAGAGTCTGGTCATTGTATACCATTCAATTAAAATTTATTTGAAAAAATAAATGCTTTTTGTAAAAATAGAAAAAATTCAGAAGTTAAAAGATAGCAAGAAATTGATATCTTATTGTCAGAAAAGCAGATTCAGTACAAGAACTCTGTGTCCCATTGTCATTGTCCTTGCCCTTGTAGTACTTTGATATTTGTTTGGTTTTTTTAGTTCATGATCTTGAATGGCTTTTCCTTCACATTATACAAAAAAATGATGTGGTAAAAAGTACTTGTACAAATTCTTTGCTGACATGGTAATAGGCTTTGATTACATTCATGACCTCAAGAAGTGACTGTCCCATAAATGTCCCTGAATTTGTAATTTGTAACAGCTTTTATTTTTTTTCTTTTCCTACTGTAACTTTTTTAATGGCTGTTTATTAAAGTACTTTTATAAAAACATATGTATCTTTAGAGTGCTTACTTTCACGGCATTCAAGTGCTCTGTTGTCTGTATTGTCCCAAGATTCTGCAGCACTTTATTGAAGATAACCTTGATTTTTTGTTGTTTCTCCAAGCGTCTCGTATTTTAACTCACTGAGTACTGCAGAAGCCAAAGACTAGTGTGTTTTACTCTGGAGCTGAATCTAGAGTGCAATTGCATTTCAGCAAGTTATATGAAATGTCTCACATACTGACTATATACATGCTACCATGTTATGCCCAGATGTGACACCTGAAAATCACTAGGGACACAGCGGTTTCATAAAGGTTAGAACATGTCAAAATGTGCAGAATATCTAATATTTATGAAAGAAAACAAGTGAAGAAAAAGAGCAAGAGAGAAAGCTCTGAATCCTCAATATCCATACTGTTTAATGGTTCGTTGTCTCCTCAGCTCTGCTTGAATTTACCAAAATGGTTAAATAAGTTCTGAGCAGCATGTGTGTGAGCCAATTGGTGTCTTTTGGTCTTCATCTTTTATTTAGCAGAGCGGAGACTATCTTTTTTAATATTGTTTATATTGTCATCAGGCTTTCTCTCTTGCTTAACAGTCTTTTTAAACAATGCATGAATGAAAAAAAAAAAAATGAATTTAAAAACCTACAGGGAATAGAACTATTTTACACAAACCACAAGGAAGGTTTTGGGAGACACTCTTCCATTCACAGTGTGTGCTTCAGCCTTGACTCAGAAAGACCCTCAGGTACATGTTTAACTCAGATTCCTCTGAAGTCAATATATTTACACATGCATAATGTCTGTGGCTGTTATTTCACAAAGGGCTTTTTCAGTGCATCTGAAGGAGGTATGCTGGAAAAAACAGAGTTTCTACAGAAACACTCACAGTCATTTCTGTCTCAGTCCGACAGCAACAAAACAGCACAGAATGCATTTGCAGATGGCACATGTTTTCTCCAAGGAATTATTGCTTAGAGATCCAATGTCCCTGTTCTTTCCCAGAGACTGTGATGTGTGCATGAGCAGTATCTCCCAGGAGCATTTCATGCCATGGCAAAATCTTCTCCCCAGTCATATGCTCCAGAGCTTAGTGCCATGTAAGGAGGTAGATGCAACAGCACTGTTCCTTTCTCACTTCAAGGAGCTCATGCTTTGTCAGGCATGACATACTGCAGCCTTTGTGCCCCCTTTGGTAAATCCCTGACTCAAAAGCTAGATTTTTTTCCCAAAGTATTTTACTTTAGAGGTGCTCTAATCGGATCACATAATTTTTACATCCAATGTTTAAACCACCTTTAACATGTTAAAGTTCAAGTTTGATACCTGAATTTTACCACATATTTCCACCTGCCTAGTGCTTGTCTTAGACATGTTTGTGTGAGTACATGGTAAAGGTAATGAAACTTCCTGTGGTTTTATATTCCTTCATGATATCTATACTGGTGTTATTAATAACAGGAGGAATTCCATCTGGTGAATCTCTGTTAATGATCTTACTGAAGGGTTAATTTTGCATGGTAATTTTCACTGGGGATTTGTTGAAATCCACACAGAAGTGAGTCCTGTTGTTTAGCATTGCTTTGAATGTCTTTGCTGAAGAATTAAGGCAAAGCCCTTCCTTCCCACACTGTTTGGTTTTGCTTTGGGAGGAGTAGGGACATTCATTGTGATCCATGGAGGTTACTGCTCAGAAAGCTAAGAAAGAGCATTTCATCAGAGGAAACAAATATAGTTACAGAAGTAACAGTGAAATTTGATAACCTTTTAATCTATTTATCAAAGGCCCGCAGTTCCATTTCAAGGCAGGTGAAGGAATACTTACTGAACCTAGAAAATGAATCTACCTCCACAGAACTGAGATAACCAAAAAAGGGAGAAAGAAACAAGCGCAAAACCGTTAGCACCTGCCAACTCTTATTAAGAGATTAGAGTGCTTAAAAAGACAGAGAGCAGCTCAATATTTCCTTTTAAGTTTATCTTGGCTGATTTCTCATGCGCGCTGCTGTGCACTGCAGTGAAACAAACAGGTCACATTTCAGCTCCTCAGAGCTGCAAAGGCATTTTATGGCATAAATAGCAAGCAGCTTCTCTTCAGACTTTATAAGATTTCTTTAAGCAATGTATCTATGCCCAAGTGATTGAATCTTAAGAAACTGAGTGAATCTAAGCATTGGCAAGAAACTTAGCTCCCAGTGTGACAGTAGAGTTACTTTACACATGAATGCACAGTGATTTAGGAATTGTTCTGGGTAACACTGAAATATCCTACAATTTCAACAAGTTTCCTCTTTAATCAGTGAAAAAAAAAATGGTTTACAAATAGGCTTCTAGTGAAACAGCGATGAATGCAGCACTGCTAGTCATGCAGATCAGAGAGCACAAGTCCCAGTGAAGCTGGCAGGAATACAGAACACATGCTTTAAAATGGAAAGAGCTATTTCTGGCAGAAATGGGTGGCCCACTCCACCCATGAAATGTTAAAGTTTGCAGAGGAAAAGGTCTGCAGCAGCCAGACTGTGGGCCTCCTGCCTCCTGGGAGGGGACAGTCAGGTGACTCATTTCATTTGTTGCTCCTTCAGTTTAGCCAGAATCTAGAACAAACAAGGCCTCAGGGAGTATAAACTTGGACACTTGTTCAATTAGCAGAAGGGGGTTAGTGCTCTGAGCTGCCTGGAGACATGCAGTTTATCCTTACTGGGGAGTAGAAAAAGGGTGGGATTATGGGGAGCAGTGCCACGACATAACAGAGAAGTGGGGTCCACACTGCTCTGATAGCACCCATGGCTGGGGCAGGACCAAGTGAACCTGCAAGGCTATCATCTTCAGATGGTATGAACCTCCCTTTTTGTCTTTGTCTAATGTCTTCCCCAAGTCAGAAGTCAGGAAGACCTCCAGGCTCCTGCTGTTTGGGTTGACATGACCAGTTCTAACTTTTATCACATTTGGCCCATGGTTTTTGTTTTGTTTTGGTTTGTTTGTTTGTTTTTTTAAAAAACTCTGATTTCATGAAACCCCACCTGGAGTACTGCATCCAAGTCTGGGGTCCTCAGCACCAGATGTGGACATGTTAGAGTGTGTCCAGAGGAGATCCACAAAGATGATCAGAGGGATAGAGCACCTCTCCTACAATGACAGACTGAGTGAAGAAGAGAAGGCTTTGAGTAGACCTCATTGTGACATTTCAGTACCTTAAGGGGACTTATGAAAAGGAGGGAGAGAGAGTTTCTATAGGGGCAGATTGTGAAAGGACAAGGGGCAAGGGTTTTAAACTGAAGGAGGGCAGGTTTAGATTAGATGGCATGAAAAAAAAGTCGTCAGTGAGAAGGTTGATGAGGTGCTGCAACAAGTTGCCCAGAAAGATAGTGGATGTCCCAACCCTGCATGTGCTCAAGGCCAGATTGGATTGAGCCCTGAGCAACATGACCTAGTCAGTGGCATTCATGCCCATGATAGAGGGGTTGGACCTAGATCGTCTTTAAGGTCCCTTCCAATCGTCAACATTCTGTGGTTCTATGAACCTAGTAAATAGTGATATTCCTGAACAACTCATCCTTTCCCTTCCTGATACTGTAGTGTTTCTAATTTATTTTTTTTAACTCTGAAGCTTCATGTCTTATTCAATTTTACTTGAAAGTGCAAATAGATACAGAATATGTAAGACCTTAATAACCAGAGGTCATGTAAAAAAAACAAAAACAAAAACAAAAACTACAACAAAAAAATTGAGCAAACAAAAGAACTCTGAAGAGAAATAATTGTATTAAAAAAATTAAATGTTATGAAGCATCCTAACAGTACTGGGAGTTGAAAGTAATCCATTGTGGTCAAATTAAGAAACTAGAATGAAAACAGTTTTCGTATACATGCTGTATTAGCTTCAGGTTTTTTCCCCAGTTCCTGTTCTATAGTTAGGTGTACAAAAGAAGATTTAACTCTCAGCTTTTTCACTGATGCTTTAGGGCTAAGATAAGCCAAAGTACAGACCACATTAGGAGAAAAAGCATGACCTTCTTAAGAATGGAGACAGCACAAGGGACAAAGCAAAACATGTGATAACTGCATGTCTCCCAAAAGCATTTGCACAAATGTCCCTTTGCATGTTCTAATTTATTTTTTAAAAAAATGTATTGCATAATGATACTGCATATTCATCACAGGAATTGAAAAACTTCTCTATATCCCCTTTAGTTCAGGCCTATTCAATGACAAAGCATCAATCAGCATCTGGATATGTGTTGCTATCCCATGATTACATAATGGCCTAAACACAATGTAGTCCTCAAAGCCAAACAATAATACATTATTTATTTCCTGGGATGTCTCATTCTTTATTTAAAGCAAACCCATATTTTACCGTAAGAATAATTTACATTTAGGTGTTAATTTAACAGACATTATTGATCTAAGCTCCCAATTTTTTTTCTAAATTTGTTTTCAATGACCTTGTGCTCATTTTAATTGTGTGCTCATTTTAATTACCTTGTGTGCCCTCAGCACTTTTGTGTTTTATTAGAATACAGAAGAGAAAGGTTTTGCTTTAAAATCTTGTTATTTCATGTATGCTTATTTATGGAAAAGCTTTAGCGAGTGGATGTGGAGCAGTTCAGTCACTGTGAATGGAGCAGAAATAGGACCCTTCTTTATGTGTATATGTATTACTTTAATGGATTAATATTGGGCTCTCATATTCACATTTGTTGACCTTTTACTCCCTACTAATGTTTACATATTTATCAAACATTTTTCACATCTCCCTGTGGGTGGTAAGAGTTACCCAGTGTTGACAGTGCCTTTGAAAACTGAATTCGGAAGCATAAAGTATCTATACTGAATACTGTGAATTATTAACTTTAGACAGTTAAAATTCATTTCCATGACGGAATTATATTTTAAAGTGACAGCATGATACAACTCATTATTGTAAACAACAAACTTTTTATCCTGGCTTGTCCTTGCTAGTTTTCTCTGCTCTTTGAGAACTTTTCCAACCTGCAATTTTTTTTTCAGTTTTTTTTACAGAAACAGAGAAGGGACAGCTTTTGGAAAAGACTGTATAAGTCTAGCAACTCTCACGACAGCTGCCATACTTTGCAATTTCTATCAAAATCCATAAAATATGTTTCTTTCTTTAAAATTTGAAATTATGCTGGTTTAAGGTTAAAAAAGTCCTTTGACTAGAAAAGAAACTTCTATTTTGTTGAAAAGGAATCTGTAAGTTGTAGAAGAGTTTAGTGAATTTATTTAAATTTGCTCTCCATCACCTCAAACTCTCTTCAGCAATTACCTTATACAAATTTGAACCTTTTTTATCACTTTATAAGGAAAAAAAAACCCTCTTTTTTTTTTCCTAATTATTTGAAAAAGCAAAAAGAAAACTGATGGATCAAGCTAAAATTTTAGTAAGTCTCAAATACTTTCTCTGAATGTGACTGCTAACTACATGTAGTAAAGAATAAACATCTAGTGATAGTGTCTCTGAAGTTTAGATGGTCTAATAGCTATCTAATGGTATCTATTGGGAAGTCATTAAAAATTAAAATACAGGCTCTTTACAGCAAAAGGTAACAGACATAACTTAAAACAAAAGAGGTTTGAAAACATTATCAGAAAATACTTTTTCTCCCTTAAGTATCATCAGTGGTGGGACAGGGAGACGGTGCAGGCTCCATATTGGAGGGAAGGTTCAATTAAAAGCTCTGAGCAGCCTTCTCTCATCTCACAAGTGGGTCTGCTTTGAGTAGAGGGGTTTTCTAGAGATCTCCTGAGGCCCTTTCCCATCTGGGTTTTCCAGTGATTCCATTCCATGATTCTCTGGACATGCTTCAACACCACCATATCATAAAGCCTTAATGACAATTTCTGCAACTAAAGTGTCTTTTAATTCAGTACCTGCCTTCTACTTATTGCTCACAAAAATTGTTGTTGAAATCAGAGCCTCAGATTGATTCTCCATTTTGTGCAAGTGAATACTGAATACATTGTTTTATAAGAGCACACGATAATTAATCTAGCTTTGTGATTTTCTCAGTCTCAGTCTTGGGCCTTCAAATGTTTGGAATAGGTAATGTTAAAACGTGACTTTGCATATGCTTAAAAACACACCACTCTCTTTTGTTAGACAAAGGAAATACAAATCAATCAGTCAGTCAATCAGTCAAATCAGTGATTTGTTCCGCGGTTCAGCAAAGAAAAGAATTAAATAATAACATCTGAAGAACTTTTGAGAAGTGTAAAACAATTTCAAACAGAAAGTTGATGAAAAGAGGTATAAGCAATTAATTATAAAATAAAGAAATTAATCATAGGTATTAGAGTATATAAAAATAAAACCATTGTTCTTGACTTTATCATTTCCTAGCAATTTTTCTTAAGTGATGAATTCCAGTTTCTGCTTTCTTGTGTCTATGTTTATAGAGTATTTCAACATAAATAAGAACAGGATAAATGAATCTATTTCTCAATAAAATAATAAGAGACATGTTCATTATTGCATGGTTATACATCCTTGTCTTTCCCTGTCCTTCAGGGGAAAAAAAAAATCAACTGTCTTCATTATTTGTCAGTATGATAGAGCTAATATTAATGCATTTTAAATTGAAAATAAATAACAGGGTTGACATTTATATACAACGTTAGAATGTGACAGGATACTGTATGCTGTGATGTGTGTCGCTGGCTGATACGGACTGAACACATTATCCCCACCATTCTTTTTGTGCATAAATCAGTGCAATGATTTAATCTTTAATTTTAAATAACTACTGCTTTGATGTAGTTCCAGCATTTTATTGTACAGGAGTAAGATGGACAGTGAAATTATTTCTGCATCTCACAAGGAGGACTTCCTGATGGGGGAAATTATACAGCAAATTTTGAAAAGAAATTACTTTGCACAGTTTGTCGCAAAGTCCTTGGCATGTCTTTTAACTGGTCATGTTCAATTCAAAAGCAGAGTTGTCTGCCAAAAGAGTTGTTCCTAATTTTGTGGCTACAGCACTTTTTGGAATTAGAGTTTACCAGTAATATTGTTAAAGGCCAAATTCTAACATGTTTTCAAGCTATTTATCAGAAGGCTAGACTTACAGTATCTATCTACTTTTCTCTCCTGTGTCCAAACCTAAATCCACAGGATGCAAATTCTACTTGTTTTCATGGATGCATGCCCTTTAACAGAACAATCATACTTTGAAAATCAAAAACAAAACCAAATTTCATGATAATTTCATGGGTAATTTTCCTTATTACAAGGTTCTTTTCTAGGGAGAATGCCACATTTCTCAAATATAGATATCTCATTACATTCTTTCATTCATTCATGCCATGTATGTAAGGCAAGACTTCCCAGTCAAATCAATTTTAATAAACTTCCTTTAGTTGTTTGTGTCTATTTCATAGCTTTAGAATTAGTAACAGTTTATCAACAGAATGTGAATTACATATATCTGCCAATGTAAGAGTTTATAGTAGGGGAGGATAATCTCTCTAAATCTCTACATCCTTAGGGTAGATAGTGAGTCATAGAAGAAACCAATGTGTCTCTCTTGATTACACAGAAACCAAAGAAAAAGATGACCCTCAAGTGCCCAGTTAGTAATGCTTCATTAACATTTTAACACATATAATTTTCACCCCTGCAATGCAAGTACAGCCTTGAATGAGCTAAGAATCAACCTTCCTTTTAGAAACTGGAGGCATGAATTCCACCTGCATTTCCCTTTCCAAGAGCTAAACCATAGTCTAAGATACTTGGTGCTGCTAGGAGTTTGAGACAGCTACATTTCACAAAGTGTATCAAGAGAGATTCACAAAAATACCAATTTAAACATATTTGATGAAACAAATCCAAAATGAGAGAGTAAATTTGCATTGAGACTTAAATGACTGAACTTTAAAGTATCATACCAAAAAAGAACAAAGTCTGTTTTGTTGTTCTTTATTTCTGGCAGGAGTGTTTTAGACAACAGAAGTGAGGTGATGTCAAACTGGGCAGAATGGAGACAGTAAAATATATCTCTATATTTTGAAGTTACACGTGCAAGGAATTGAATGAATTGAAAGAGAAAGAGGCTGTCACATATGGTGCTGTATTTCTTAGGTCTCCTTAACTTTTTCTTTCTCCCTCTTTCCTACCTCTCTGTCTAATTCTGTTAAAAGAACAAAGCTTTTAAAAACACATTAGAAATTAATTCCTGGTCTTGACAATTACATGTCTGAATTAAGTTCTTTAAAGACCCTTAATAAACCAAACCCTACAGGAATGGGAAATCCTACCTGTTACTCAGTTTCCACATACAAACTCCTGGCACCAGAGATGGTTTTGCTGATGCAGAAAACAGTGGTCAGAACAGCAGGGTTAACAATTTTTCTTTTGGAAGTGTATCCTGGGATCCTGTACATACATCTAGATGGCTGATCTGTCATAGGCTTCAGAACTTTCCATCTCATATTTCCTATCGCATTGAATGGCAAAGGTACAACGTTTCAGTATTCACACCCAACAGAAAGCCACACGGAAGGGCATAGTGAGTATTTAGGTTTGACCAAGCCTTTGGTCAGGTCCTATGACCCACCTCTCTATTGCAGACTTGGAGTCTCCCACTGACACATGTGCCAGGGGAGGTTTAGATTAGATATTAGGAAAAGATTCTTCATTGAAAAGCTATTCAGGCATTGGAATTGACTGCCCTGAAAGTGTTCAAAAAATTTGTAGTTGTGGTGCTTAGGGATGTGGTTTAGTGGTGGACCTGACATTGTTAGGACATAGTTGGACTTGATGACTTGATGACCTTAGAGGTCTTTTCCAATCTTAATGATTCTATGATTCAGCTCTTTGAGCTGATTTGAGGTATAACT
Organism: Xenops minutus; assembly: GCA_035221455.1. Lineage (NCBI taxonomy): Eukaryota > Metazoa > Chordata > Aves > Passeriformes > Furnariidae > Xenops > Xenops minutus. The sequence goes on along the minus strand of JAWWEE010000001.1, from coordinate 83,017,239 downwards.
CTTTCCTTTCATTCTGCTCATGTTCTGAGCTTTTCCTCTCCTTCAAAATGAGATGATCTTCTGAAGCTATTTTATTCTTTGATATTTCAACCCAAAATTTCCCACAAATAGGATTTTCATGAAGGTTGATTAATGCAGAGACTCCTTCCTTAAATACTGTTCCTGTTATCAGTAGTCCAAAGATCACAGAGATACAACATGAGACCAAATAGCTCCTAATAGTGCCTAAATACCTTTAATCAAGCATACAGAGGAGTGGTAGGAAGGATTGTAGTTCTTATTCTGGTAACCTTGAAGATAATGGTTTACTGAGAAATCTCCAAATAGATTATTGTGATTTACCAAAATGAGGGTATCGCAACAACTCTGTTCACAATCAGCTCTGATTACAACACAGTGTAATATCCCAAATCACTGCTTGTTTATTTGAGAGTAACAGTTGTGGAACAGTGGAAAGAATTTTTCTTATTACAATTTTGAAACCACAGCAGTAGAAACCAAACATTCATCTACTTTGGCAAACTTGTGGGAATTCAATGTCTCTTTAGCTTCTGCCTTTGTGACCCATTTTCTTGAGTGGTTTCAATTATATAAGGGCTGTTTTCCAGCTAAGAAAGCAGGAATAATCAATTCAGTTGCAGTCAATGAGATTTGTTGTGTTTTAACACTCATAGTGACTACATGACTGAAAACAGAAAAACAGATTTTATTTTCAAAACTGTAGCTCTAGACTTATCAGTAGTCTGCTTCACTGTTGGATTTCGTCTACTGTATTAAATTCCTAAATAGTGTAACTGGGCCCTGATTCTCACCAGGAATTGTGGTCAGACAAGGATGTGAGCAAATGGTAACTAAATGTGAGTGCATTTAGTTCTAGAGAACAAGGAAAAGAAATGAAAGCAAACTATCAAGTGGAAAAAAAAAAAAAAAAGGACAAAAATTCAGCTAGCACAGCACAGTTGAGAACTAATTTAGTATAAATAAGTCACTAAGAAGGAAAAAAGTAGACAGGAGAGATTTGCTAAGTTTCCAAGCAGCTTTTTAGCATTCATGAGAGTGGATCTTCAGGAATTATCATGACACACAGCTAGTTCATAGCCTAGATGAAGGATTCTATGTGTCAATCAGGAGAACTGTAATCACCTCCAAAAAAAGAGATGTCTGAGGCTGGTTTCTGAGATTAAACAGTTTTGAAGGAATTTAAAACTTTGGAATTTTTAGAACTTTAAAGGCAAAGGAGCACAGGAGCTTAGTGTATTATTTTCCTTTTCTGCTAAACAGGACAACTTTTTGCCACCCTACTCACTGATTGTCAGGTCACACCTGAAATGCTGGATTTAATTTTGTTTCCTATTATACAGAAATAGGTAGACAGGCTGGAGAGGGTCCAGAGAAGGGCCACGAAGATGATCAAAGGACTGAGAAACCTGTCATATGAGGAAAGGCTGAGAGTCAGCCTTGAGAAAAGAAGCCTTAGGGGAGACCTCATCACCATGTTTCAGTATTTAGAGTGTTACAAAGATGGAGACTTCCTGTCATGGTTTAAACCCAGCTGGAAATTAAGCACCACGCAGCCTCTCACTCAGCCCCTCCATTCCTTCCCCCACTCCACCCCAGTGGAATGGAGAAAAGAATCAAAGTAAAACTTGTAGATTGAGATAAGGAATAGTTTAATAATTGAAAATAATGTAAAATACAGTAAAACTGTTGAATGATAATAATTGTAAAAAAAAAAAGAGAAAAAACAAATGATGCACAATACAATTGCTCACCACCCCCTGATCAACGCCAGATCTTCCTTCCCAAACCCAGATCAGCCTCCTTTCTGGGTACCTTCCCCTACTTTATATACTGGGCATGATGTCCTATGGTGTGGAATATTCCTTTGGTCAAGTTGAGTCACCTGTCCCAGATGTGCTCTCTCCCAGTTTCTTTTGGGAATCTCCTCACTGGCAGAGTATGAGACAAGAAAAAAGTCCTTGACTCAAGATTAACACAACTTAGCAAAAAACCAAAATAATGTTTTTTTTATCAACACCATTCTCCTTCTGAATCCAAAACACAGTGCTGCAACAGCTACTGAGAAGAAATTAACTCTACCCTAGCTGAACCAGGACACTTCTTTTACAAGGAGCCACAAAGGAAAGAAGAGGTGTAATGGGTACAAGTTACTCTGAGATTCCAGTTAGACATAGGAGGAAAAATTTTTTCACCATGAAAACAATCAATCATTGGAATAATCTCCCCAGAGAAGTGATGGATTCCCCAACACTGAATACTTAAGATTCTTCTGGACAGGGTGCTGAGCCATGTTGTCTAGATGGTGCTTTTGCTAAGAAAGCCTGGACCAGTTGATCTTTAAACTATCAACTTTTTAGGATAAAATCCAGGCTTGCCATCATAAAGATCATTATCATCAAGGATGACATGAAGAAAACCAGCTGATTGCAGAAAAAAAATGTATTTGGTTCTGTGTTTTTTCCCATTCCATATTCCACAAAATACCATTCTATAAAGCACGGGATGACAGACTATGCTGTCAATGCTGACTTTCCAAGATGTCTTTGATATTCATGAAGACAGCATATGAATTCAAAGAAAAAAATAATATCTGTCAATATAAGAAGAAATACGGCTTCATAAAAAGGATAATTAGATAGGTCACAGGCTAGCAAAGAAAGAGCTGCAGTTTTTGTGTTGAGTGTATTAGGAAAGAGGCATTTTGTAAGAGTTACAGGAAAGCTTCCAGGCATAACAGGGTTTGATCAAGGAAGAAAAATCATCACAAAATGACAGGGAATACTTTAAAATAACTATATGTTCAAACATTTTAAAATACCTAAATCACAAACAAATTTAAAGATCAAAAATAACCTGTGGCCTAATTTTAAATAAAGAGGCATTAATGTTTAAATAAATGGATAAATAGAGTTTTTCTGTTAAACAATTTTGATTGTGTTTTCTATGGTTTTCTGCATTTTTTTTCTTCTCAGTCATTGCTGCAGGAATGTCACACAGGAAACATGGTGCATACTTCTGATGTTCCAGCTGGTCACAAGCCATATAAAAGTGAAGGTTAAAACTGTACCATCACCTTAAGTCAATAAATTAACAGTACTGCACAAAAAGACATAAGGCTTCCTTACTGTTTATTCTCAATTAGTCTCTTCTCACATGCTTTTAATTCATAAGGCTGGATCATAGATCTAATTCAGGTGAGAATTAAGTCAGTAAAAAAGACCTAGTCTTGCAAGGACTTACATATAAAAACAACTAATCTGTTTTCCTTTGTAATTATCCTTCAGGATTTTTTTTCCTTTTACTAAATATTTAATTTCTCCTTTTAGTATAGTAAACACATATCTTTCTAGTACATATCATTTTATTAAACAATGTGGGCAAATCAGACCATGCATTTCCATTGGCTGCTTTTGTATGGTTCCCATTGTCTTTGGTGACAAGTATGAGTGTTCAGTGCTTAGTCAACAAGTGCTAGAAGCTCATGAAGTCTTCTGAACCTGCAGTGTGTTTCGGAAACACATCAATGAAACCAGCACATGATTTATTTACATTTGCCACCCACTAAAATTAGGAGAAATTCCCAGGAAGATACCAGTCCACAGGATAACTGTCACTTTCAGGACTTTGTTATAAAGCCTTCCTATCCACAATCTCTTTACTGCAGTAGTCAGCAATAGACTTTGTATTGGAAGAAGCCAGAAATTTCTGAATAAGCAACAGCATAGGTACCTCCTAATCATTAAATCCGAAAGTAATTCTCTTAAAGACTTTGGATATATAGTAGTACTCTTTCAGCTGGCACTATATAAGGTATCTAAACCACCTTATGTACAGCTGCAATTTAAGTGGGTAATGCAGTAGCTCTCTGAAAGTATAAATGCCTTTATATATGCAGAGAAAAGCCTAGAGGTTTTTCAAAGAGAGACTAAGTACACTGCTACAAGGTATCTAAGATGAACAGTTTTGCACTCCACACATCTTCAAAAATCTTTTTCTCTATTATCTTTACATATGGCCGTGACTTGGAAAGATCATTTTCTGCATCTTAGTTTCTTGTTCTCAAGAAAATATTACTATATGGCTGCCAATCCCAAGCAACACATGGAAAAATATTTCCATCCATTATTTCAGAAGTCAGATGTTTCAGTTCCATTACTTCTTTGCCTCATGGTTCTGAGACATAAACCAACAAGATCAGAAAATTGTCCTCTTCTCTACACCATTCATAATTTTATAGATCTTTCCCTGCCGGTATCTCCCTTATGAAATTTCATAACTCAATCTTTCAGTCTTTCTTCAGAAGAACTAGTGATGGAAGTGCAGTCATCTCTTTTCTAATTCTGTGCCTTCCTTTTGATGTGGTGGGGTTATCTCTTTCTGGGTGGAGTATTCCAAGTAAGCATGTAGCATTGGCTATGCAGGAGACTTTTTCTATCTCATTTCTCAGCTTTTGCAAATCCACTTCTCTTTTCTACCTGCACCTGCACAGGGTTCACTGAACAGCATGACCCAGACTATTTTCCTGGGTTCACATGCTAAACATAACATCCCTTATGGTATACAAGTAGTTAAAATTTTCTTCACAGAGTTTCATTGCTTTAAATTGTTCAGCACTGAACTTCAGCAAGTTTTCAGTTCAGTTCAACTTTAATTTCTTTTATGGATTTAGTTAATTTTTTCACTCAGTACACTTGTTTTCTTCTTGTTTAACTTTTTCTTTCTAATATATTAAAACATTAATAAGCAAAACATTGTATATATGAATGTGTAAGACACCCTGATTTTAACCGATTGTACTGATGAAATCAGATGGTTTTTTCTTCCATTTCCCCCTCCCCATTTTGTATATGTGACTGTATACTACTCTCATGCAATAATAATTCGTTTATTACCTTTTTTACAGAGATCTGGTTATTGGATTTTTGAAAAGCTAAATAAGTGGTCATCAAAATCACATTTTCATTTTTGTAGTTTGGAAGAATTTTAATTCATTAGAGACATAATTTACCTTTGCAGAGATGAGGCTGTTTAGCCTTTCTCATATCACCATCTACATTTTGTTTTATTGAATTTTATTGAAATATTATTTTAACCAACTTATTAGCTTCCAAGTGTGCCTGTGGCTTACATGTCAGAGAATCATTCTGAAATAAAAAATAGGATATTCTCTACTCTCAACCCATCTAATCTATTACCTTTTCTTGATGGCAGATTGTACAGTTTTTGGTAGCAGGTCTGGTGTTTTACTCTCAGGCTCTTTGGTAGACTTCCAAAATTCTCTTCTATTTGCTGAACAGGCTATAGCAACAACAAATGAAAGTTTGAAGGAGAAAGTATTTTCCCTGATGTTACTGACCTATGCAAATTGTTGGATGTGTCAGCAGATAGTTACTTTCAGACTTGACCCAGTGAACCACATGAAATCATTTAAGAAAAACTGCAATGAAGTAAATATTTGAAAATCTGAGAGCAAAGAACACTTTTATTCAGAGAGAAAAAGTTTCCTTTAGAACAGCTTACATAAATACCAGTTTTGCATAACTCAGGCAATCCCTTACGAAAGGAGGTGGCGAACATGCTACTGTAATGGCAAAGTCGAATACATATAATGCCATAAAAATAATGTGGGAGTGATGTATTCATTACAAGCTCATCCTGTTTCATTTGTGTGCAACTCTTTTATATCTCTATGGAAGACAGAGCATCATTTGGATGTTGTTATTGCATACCCATCAGGGAAGGAATACAAATGAATTATGAAAAACACTGAGCCCCAAATTCCCTTATCCTATCTAAACTGGCATCACATTTAACAGAGTGCCTCTAAAGGCATATTTTAGCTGTATGTAAATTGATATTGATGTCTAATATATACCAAAAAAATGGATGTTTGAGCAAACGGACTGAAATTGAGATAACATCATATAATCCAACAGGATCAAATAGAAAGAATTTATAGCGAACACTGTACATTATAGTACAGTGTTTTACTCAGTTTCCCACAGAGATACTTCATCAAGTGATGAAAGGATTTTGATATTTCAAAAAAAAGCATATTTTAGATTGACATTATTAAAGATGATGGAAATCTCTCTGAAGGAAAACAAGAGCTATTTCTCTTCATGGAGAAAACTGCTAGTACAGCCATTTGCAGAGCGGCATCCCACTCAACATGCAATTAGATAAGGCCCTTCTTTTTCCATTAGCTAAAGAGTACCTAATATGACCTGTCTTGAAATTTCTACCTCAGTCTAGCACAAAACCAGCTTTTTCCCTGGAATGGGCATGCAGAACTGATCCCAGTATCGGACACTTTGAAGACAAGTAGTGTCGTATGCATTGGATATATTGTTAAAATCAGCTATTTCTTCTGCAGAAATGTATGGTAGTACTGAAAGCTGGCCATCTTGTGGTGTCCCTGGGTCTTCTCTGGAAACTCTGGAAGCACAGTGAGGTTTGAAGGAATTAGACCTTTTTTTCCCTTCCAAAAATTGCCAGGCATCCAGACATGAGAAGAGGTTAGAGAACCAGTAACACGCAAAAGGATTGGGAAAAATAAACAAGCATTTGCATTTTGGAAGTACAGGATAAGAAAGGAGGAAAAGAAGAATGAAAATAGATAGAAAGAGAAAAGAACTTTATCATTCATATCTTCTTGAAAACTGAGTGAAGCAAACATCTTCTACCTAAGCAAAAGAGAAACTTTCATCCATCAGAACTTCCGCTTGAATCTCTGAATGGCAGCAAGAATATCTGGCAATAATCTCTGCTTTCAATATTGCTCTTAATGGTGAAGAATTTACCTGACAGAGATTTAATTTTGTGTTTAACTGATGCTGTCATCTCTGCCTAGAGGTATGTCATAGTATGTGACTGTAGTGCTTGAATAATTGGATAGATTCTTAAATATCTTTAATTTATTTTACTTACTTTTATATATGAGAAAATGTAGAAGAAAGAATAAAAAATGCACCTCGAATTCTCTCCATTGTAAATCTTCAGGTTAAATCCAGCTTAAAAAAAAAAAAAAAAAAAAATTAAAAATAACCAATTATCTATGAGACTGTTTTTGAAGCAGAAACTTCAAGTGCCTATGGATAATGCTGGTAAACAACACATACACTCATTTTCAAGGGATTTTCAAACTATATTATGGTTAGATTATACAGACAAAGCAGATTTTTTTAAAAAAGTAACATGGACTTCCTAATGTGGTTAAAAGTTTGAAGTCTCATAAATACTGTGTTATGTCATGTAAGACCTCTGAATGTTGAATTTAGAGATGGGAGTTGTCACTGTAGACACAGCTGCAGAGAGTTTGCACAAATCCTTAAACAGATATGTGATACTTCCAACTCTTTTGGGAAATGGGAGATAAGAAGAATTTGTCGCAGATCTCTCTATGATCACCGGATTGGCAGGTGAAAGAGTAAAAGGTATTTGTCCTGTTACTCTGTAATCCCCTGTGGTAACAAGTGTCATTCTGCTGTGGCAAATGTCTAGTGCCTTGCAGAGCCACCCCAGACTGGGGAAACTCCTCACTTCGGACACCTGTTCTTGGGTGAACTTATTGTTGAGCTTATTCATGAAATCTTTGGAGAGCTTATTGTGCTCTCCCAAAAAATACAATTTATCAAATGTTTGATCACAAGCTGTTGTGGTTCTGACTGCAATGTCATATATATTCCCATCAGGCTACCTGGGTTTAAGTCAGCTTTTGGTGCAGCTGTGTGGCTTCAAACCAGAGCTGTGTGAGGAAAAAAAAAAAAAAGAAAAAACTGTGAGAAGAGATGTCTCCTTCTCTCTCTCGTCTCCTTGGGAGCTGCTTTTAAGCTTAACCACTCACCCTCTTCAGGTGTCTGGATGTCTCACTTCAATATCATAACAACAGCACACAACTCTGAGGTCTTTATGTCATTCTTTAAGTTAAATGTAAGGTGGAAAAGGAGCACAACTTGAAGACACTGAGTGTAGTAATGTAGAATAGTGCAGTAGAGTTTCTGGACCTGTTCCTGCAGCCGGAAATGTCTAGAGAAAAGAGTAAGGTCAACCTGTTTTGCCTCTAGATAGTCTACAACACAATAAAGTTCTTCAAATCAATTCAATTAACCATGATTAGAATAAATTTGCATCAGTGATACAGATTATTTTATTAATAGAGTCTACGCTGTAATAGGCTTCTTCTACAGTTATGAATTATTGTGTTTTTTTTCTTTTTTAATATATTTCAGGTTCTAAAACATTTATTTTATCACTAGTGCCTAAGAAATTTTCTTATTTCTTCTGGTTCATTAGTTCCTTGTCTTTGTCATCTTACTTATGGAATTTTCCTAGAATCATAGAATATGCTGAGTCGGAAGGGACTCTGCAGGATCACTGAGTACAACTCCTGGCCCTTTGCAGGACAACCCAAAAATCACATCATGGGCCCGAGAGCACTCTCCAAACACTTCTTGAACTCTGTCAAGCTTGGTGTTGTGACCACTTCCCTGGAGAGCCTGTTCCAGTGCTCAATCACTCTTTGGGTGAAAAACCTTTTCCTGATATCTAACCTAAACCTCCCCTGACTCAGATTCTTGTGTTTCCTCAAATCCTATCATTGGTCTCAACAATGAAGAGATCAGTATCTGCCCCTCCACTTCCTGCATGACCAAGATGAAAATTCAACATCGAAGTTGAATCAGTCTTATGCTTAAAGAAGTTATAATTCCAAATGGAAAGAGAAATTCAAGGCACAGGATACTCTTTCTGTGTTTAGATCAGCCTGCGGCAAGTCCACTCATCTGCTAGGAATCTGCAGCAGCTGTTGCAAGTTGACTGGAAGCCCTCAGGGCCCATAAGGGATTCTCTCTTCTGAGCACCACTACTTTTGCAAGCAGAAAAAAATCAGGTCCTTAATTTGAGGAAGCAGAGGATATAAAAAGAGAGACTCTCCTCATCTCCTGCATACACTGGTAATCAGCTGTATCAATCTTCTGAATAATGTCATATTGAGCTGATTTACACAGACTACCATCACTTCAGAAATGATAGAGAGCAGAGTTGAACACAAATAGTTTCCAGTCTTGACAGATCACCTGGTTCATGAATTCAGATGCAATTTTAGAAGACTGTAAAACTATTAAACAGGCCCCTGACCATTGTGAGCTGACTTGAAGTCAGTGGACCTAAGATTTTCCAGGGAAATTGATCAGACACTTTAAAGATTATTCACTTGTTTTATTTTTATAATTTGAATACTCCAATTTAGTATCCTATTAGATGGGATAATAACGAGCTCACAAAATCAAAGGCTACTGCCTACTTGTTTACTTTTTTAACGGGCTACTTATTTCTGTAATGAGTTATTTAATCTTCAATCTCCTTTAAGCTTACCCAAAGGGATGTTTATGATCTTCTAAAGAAAGTTTCTTTGCTATATTAAGTAACAACTAACACTGAATTCTTATACAGAGGATGAGTTCAGGTTTTAGGATATTATAAAACAATAGTAAAGTTAATCATCATGATGACCCAAGTTGATTGGATGGTTAATCACCAGAAAGACAGGACTGGTGGATCAGTTTTTGCACATCCTTCCCTTGCAGAAGCTTGGTTTGTTTCAGCAGATAGAAACATTACAGATCTCTTCTATATGTGTGTATAATTTCTCTTTAAGATTACCAAAACAATAATGAGACATTGATGACATCTCCCCTGCAGTAATGTCTCCATAATCAAAGAAACATATTTGTATTAGGAGACAGCATATTTGCGTTGTGCTCTTCTTCTTTTCCAGTACAGATGTGAGTAGAGCAGCTTGTTATTCCACTCATTTGTATTTGGGTAAAAGAAATCTTGTTACATAGCATGTGAACTGAAGCCAAGACCAACAATGTTCTGGCAAATAAATTTCAACCTTGGTTTACCTTTCCTCTATCTTCAAATAAAATAAAATGTGTCTCTTTTAAATTCAATTATTCATAAATGGGTATAATAGGGAAAGAAACAAGTTTGTCTATTAAATTTAGGAAACACTAAAATTTTTTGTCTGTTAATACAATAGTTTGCATTCAGTGGCATCAAGATCTTCTAAATAAATATTGAAATATTTATCTTATGATATTCTACCCATGCAATACAGAAAATATTAATTATAGTAAAATAGAAAGAAAATCAAAGGTTGAAATAACCACAAAACAGATTTGTTAGTTCCCAATTACTGTAAATTTCAGGCATAAGTTTCCATAATATGAAACAGATACTCTCATTTCCTGGTACAGTCTTATAACACAAGGAATTTTAAAAATGTACCTAGAGTGGAATAACTGGAAAATATAATGTCTGTTGTACAGGAAGCTCAGATTGATAATTTGTGTCCATTATGGATCAGATTTAAACAAAACAAAAACAAAAAACCAAACAACAACAACAAAAAATAAAACAAACAAACAAAAAAAAAAGCAAAATTCAAGTTCCCTGGAATAAAAAAAAAATGGTGGGTTGGGGTGAATGCATGTACAAAACAACTTCTCCAAAAAACAGAACAGCTATGAGTCAATGTTAATGCAATGAAAGGCAATAGTATGATGTGTATTTAAATGAATGTTTTATGAGCATTATTTGGCTGTTTAAATAGAATGGCAATAGGTTTTTTTAGAAAGGAATATTTGAACCTTACTGAAAAATACTTCCCCAGTCAAAACTGTTTCATTTTGATAGTGCTCAAACAAAATGAAAATTGTAACTTTAAAAAAAAAAAAAAAATCTCCATTTAAAGACTGCTCTTATGAAACATCTTATTTTCAGCAACCCACATATTTGAAACCCACTTGTTATATATTTTCTATTGCATGCAATGAAGAATGTTTAATCACTAATGGTACCACTGCTATTCATTGGCAAAGATACCTCATGGAGGATATTGTTCTTTCCTATCCACTCACTGCTGCTGCATTATTTGTGTGCTTCACCAGCCATATCATGAGGCTGCCCAAAGTGTCAGAACAGGACTGGGGACAAAGGTCAGCCAAAGAGAAACACCAACAGGAGTCCTGCAACTCTCATGGGCAGAAGGCTGTCTGTAAAAGCTGAGTTTTATTCCACAGTACACATGCAAAATGAAGTTCTCCTGAAATCAAACTGCCCCTAGTGCTCAAAACTGACAAAGTTCCTGGGGGAGTTGACATTTCTAACACTACCCTTGTCAGACTTAATCAGGTGTTGTACCAGTTAGCCATCTATATTTTGGTTGTATAGTCTATATGAAACACATTTGTAAGCTATCTATCAGATATCTCTGCTTGTACAACATGATATCTCAGGTCCTGATGCACAAAACAGACTCCAAGATTGACCCAAGTGTTTCTTAAAGAAGATGTACTGTCACTCAAACCAATACATAATACCCTGGTGATCTGAATATAAGAAGCCTTTTAGACACTGCACTTCACAGACACAGCATTACTTCACTGCTCTATAGCATTCATAAGATTTAAAGTGACTTTTACAGCAGAATTTTTATCACAAGAAGAAATAGGACTGCTTTTCTGAGGTTCCTCGTTACTGCATAAACCCCAAAATTCCATTCATAATTCTATCTAGCCTGGTCAATGTTCAGATACAGTTCTGAATGAAGGAGTGAATACCTTTGTGTAAGCAAGAGCTTAGAAGGTTTTCCAGTTTTACCAGTAGCTTTTCTCCAACTCTGTTATTGACAACATTATCGGCAACATCTCAGCTCATGAAGAATTGCTACTGTTTTTAATTACTACCCTTTAAGGTTGGACAATACTAAAAAAAACCCCAACAAAATCAAACAAAACCCAAAACCCACAAAAATCCCCCAACCAAACAGAAAAACCCTACTGAAGTAAAGGAAGTTAGGCTGAGGTAGATACATTAAAAATATTTCATAGAAAGGTTGAAATGGGAACCCTACAAGACACAACAGTACTGGTTGTGGGAATGTCACAGAATACCACACAGAGGCAACAATTCATCCAGACTCAAAATAAAAAAATACAAATAAAATTATATTTAGTTTAAAAACAACAACAAAAGGAAAAAAAAAAAAAACCAAAACACCATGAGATTTAAGCATATGGTATAACTTTAAATGCACATACAATGCAATATCTTGTATACTAGAATCTTTAGGGTTACTTTTGGTTACGGAAAATTACATGCTAAAACCGAGGCTGACAGGGAATGGATTTCACTCTTGGTACTCAATTTATTCACTCCTGTTGTCAATGAGTAAACATGGACTGGGGTCCACCAGGGTAAAACACAACAAAGCTTGAAGGCCACAACACTCTTCATTTTAAATGAATGCTGCTTCTCCATTGAGTTCTGTTGAAAAAGCTCAGCTTACATAAGAAGTTACATAATATTCCATGAATATCATTGGAAAATTCAATTAATTAGTTAGTCACAGCCTGAGGTACACCTGAGTATACATGATGGCTGCAGAATTTATCTCTAAATACTCACAAACTTTGGGAGAAGTTGAACTGGAATCATATCACACTGTCTCAAGGCAATACTCTTAATTCCTTTATTCCAATAAAGTACAATTTCCTGATGTCATTGAAAGTGTCAGGGATCAGAAGGCCTCTCAAATTCATGAAAGGCCTCTTCCTTTCCAACGAATAGATTAAATTATTAAGTTATTCTCTGTTTGAAGACTTTATTTTCAACGATGAATATAGTTCCAAAGCATCAATGCAGAGCGTGTAAAATCTATTTTGATTCAGAAAATTTAACATTTTGAGAGAGAATTTCTGTTTTGACTTCTTTCTTTTTGCTTTCATTCCCTACGACCATCTTCCATGTCTATACCATAAGAGCTGTTTGGTTATTTCTATGTTCCCTTTTGTATTATTTTGACAGCCCAGTCGGTAATATCAAATTTTTCTTCAGTGAGGAAAAAAAGTTATTTTCATGGAAAATGTTTAAAGTACTTCCTGGAGATTTCACATTATTCATTAAGAACTGTGATGACAATGGCTGTCAGGAACAACAGGGTAAGGGGCAGAAGCAAGCTGAACTCATCTCTTGAAAGCTATGAAGAATTGGCAGCCATAGAGAATGAAACTAATTGAGCTTTTCCTTTTTGCTCTACTGATACCTCTCATGCAGTGTGACTCAGATGATTAAGGCTACGTACTCAATCTGTTTTGAGAGAAATTAGGTTATATGAGAAAAATATCTCAGGAACAGGTATACTTGTGTACTCTTTAAAAATACAGACAATAATTCAAATCTAAGTTTGAACCAAACCTGAGGACTTGTGAATCAGAGCAGGAAGATGATATGTATGAACTGAGATGGGATACATAAAAATCTTCACAGAAGACTACAATTGCATTATTTACTTTTTTCTTGAATAAACATTTATTTCCTGTCTTGCTTAAGTAGACAGATAGGTTTGCTCCTTTTCTTATTACTGTGTATAGTGAACTGTTCAATACACTCCCTAAAACCTGATGTACATTTTCAGATGTGATTCATAAACGAACTTACTGCTACGAGTTCCATTTCATGCAGACAATGTGTAGGCTCTCTACAGTGTTAGTGATCAGGAAAGAACATCTGTGAATATTTATCTGTTATCAGACTCAGTGTTCCTGTTTCCAACCAACTGACTATGCTCACTGACTAATTAAAAACAGAAAAACAATTGCTTTATTTTATTTGTTGTTGCAAGTGTCAATATAGCAACTGAAGCACCAAAAATGTGGTGAGTGATATAGTCAACACTGGGAAAAACATTCTCTGGTTAGAAGTTTATTTAACAAAAAGTACACACTTCTCCTAGTCATCTTTGTCATTAATGATTAACTGTGATTGAGAAACATTTGTAAGCAATTAAAATTGAGTTTGTCATGGAAAAATTCATGTTCTATAGAATGCACTAGGCAAAAGCTGCTATAAAGAGATAATCACAAACCATAGATTACTGATAAAGGCTTCACTTTATTACCTAGCAACCTTACCCATACATACCACTGTTGCAAACAGGCTAAAATAAAAGTTTTGTTTAAATAAAATAAAAGTCAAGTAAAAGTTGAATAAAAGTTTTGGGTTTTAAAATTTAAGCTGCTATTATTGACAGTCATAAAATTATAACCAATGAGATGAAGCATATTGAAATAAAACTGAACTCTCATCTAGATTGCTCATTTCAGGTGTCAGAGGTTTTTAATTTTCACTGCTTCAAAATTTAATCTAAGTTTCCTTTTTTATTAGAAACAGGCCTAGAAAGAAGAGAAATGATCAGCTGACTATATTGCTTTTCAGCCTGTGATAAAGAAAATGTAGTTACTAAGATTTTCAGATATTACAAGTGAATACAAAGAGGAAATTTTTGTTATGTAACAACCTAGATAGCAAGTATCTAGACAGTAAATAATGTACTTCAAAACAGATAAGTGGAAAACAAAATGGGAAACAAGCAAACCTCTATATACCCTGACATAGAGGTCTTTTATCACCTTTGTAGCCTGGTATCCAATCTATTTTTGTAGGAAACTTTTCTGTACCCAAAATGTTATTTTAATTCTCATGACAAACACCAGTGCTCAGAAGAGAAAAGGCAGCAAAAATTAAAATCAGCATGTTTATTTTACTTTTCTGTTTATATGACGATAATAACTGCAATAATCACAAGTCCTGCCCTGGCTATGCAGCATCAAATGAAAGTATCTTTAAAGTGTTTCTTTTAGCTCCCAAATGTAGACATTGGCTCTTACTGTGGCAGATTTATCCCCTGATCTACAGCTATTGGTGTTCAAGAACCCTAATGTTCAAGAAACTAATGCTTTATACTGGATAAGGTTTTATTTGAAGGGAAGCAGCACCATCTATTGCAACCTGGTAGCTTAGCTCTAGATGATATAAAGAACAGAGATGGTCTGAGCCCAGTTTTCAACTCTTTCTTGCATGCATCTTCATAAATTTCTCCTTGACCAGCTTCAAATGAGCTTACGATCTCAGTTTGTATATGACAAGGTGCAAGGACAGAGCTGTGTTCCATGAATGCATGTGTCTGATAAAAAGCTGCATCTAAGAGATATACCTGTTTACAAACTAACATAATATAATAGCATAAGCCCAGTCCTGGCTAACTGTTGCTTTTAAATTGCTTGGCTGGAGTTTTCATATGTGAAATGGGAGGACAGTAAAAAGTTAAGAGTTTATTTTACCCAGGTGATATTCTCTCAAAATTTTCTTTCAGAAGCAGCCTTAATGTAGGTGTACAGTACAGTATGTTCTTCTAATAATGACAGTGCTATTGTCATCCATCTATACTTCTGGTTCTTCTCTTTTTTTTCCAGACTGTCTACAAAGCCTGGCTCTGTTCCCAGTATTTTGAAGTCACACAGTTTCACTGCAGCAACAGAATTCCTTGCAAGCAATACTGTTTGGAGGTTCAAACGAGGTGTCCCTTTATATTACCAGACAATGATGATGTCATCTACGGAGGTCTATCAAGTTTCATCTGTACAGGTACAGTATAAAAAAACCTAATTTCACCTGTTTTTCAAGTCTAAATTTGATGGACTTAGCTATAAATATGAGACCTTGAAAGTATTCCTCATCAGACAGATTCGTTAGAGGTGCTAGGATTTGAGCCCAACTTTAGAAATGCACATTTACACTACAGCTTGTGGGTACACATCAGGTTTACAAAACAAAATTCCTAGAAGAAAATTTCTCTGGCTATTTTTTACACAATAATTTGGTGGATAATTTCTGTTACTCCATGTTGTGCAGTACTCAGAGTAAAGAGGCTGCAAATCATGCAATACTCAGAAAAAGGCAGGTCCAGTTTCTGGTATATTCATCTTGGTTCACTTGCATTCTTATGTCAGATAAATGAAGAATCTGAAGCATAACATGGAAAACTATGCAGCAGCTCTCAGAACATAAATGTCTAAGAAAAGGTCTTTCATTAGTGAAGAAATATAAGAATCAGTTTTTCACCTGTGAAGAATTGATCTTTTTGGTCTCCTCTGTGAGTATTTTAATTTTAAAAGGTTTTGCTTATATCACAGATATCACAGATACTTCTTTTCAGGACTGACTGGGAGTCATTCAAACAAACTTTCACCTTATATCAATGTTATCTTCAGATTTTTGGTGCCTAGAGTATCATCTGAGAATCTTGAAGATGTTAAGGCAATTTATTCCCATTAAATAAGTAAAAAGGCATTTCAACACTTCGCTCATTTGACACCCTAGTCCAAATACAGGAAATGAGACAGCTTTCACCTCTAAATTGGGGCTGCACTGGAAATATTGATACTAAATGAGTTGCCCAAGGTAAGCTACATAAAAACAGAGTTAATTATAAAACCTCATAGATGCAATGTACCATCTCAGATGCAAGGATAACAATTGTGGTAACACACTTCAACTTATACCCTGTGTTTGGATTTAGGGTGATTATTTACTGTATTTCTTTTTGAAGATTAAGCCTATTGCATACAATTGAACAATATCCATCCATATGCAAAAGACAATATAATGAAAGGTGAGCTCAGTTACATTTTTGATTTATCAATAAGTCAATGGTGCTTAGCACTTTCTAAATATTAATCGCCTTCCAATATGCATATGCAGTAAACAAATTAGTATTATTTTCCAGTTTAAGATAGTATAGTAAAAGCTGAAGTGAGAAACTTAGAATAATTTTATTTACCACAACTATAAAATATATATGTGTGTGTGTTTGTGTAGATACATGTGTGTACCCCCTTACACACATACACAATGGCAAAAAAACCCAAAAAATAAACAAAACTATCTTGACATGTATTTCAGAAAATCTCTTAGGAAATATGTATCCGTCTCTTCATTTTCCTACTATAAGTCAGAATTCAAATCCCTTCCTAAAAGACACAAAATAGATTATTTTGAAAAGATTACTGACATTTCTGAGTCTGGGATGAAAAGGCAGTTTTAGGGGAGGATTAAACTCATTTTATTGCAGGTATTAGAAACGTGGGTATCTATACACACACTCCATGGCTAAGCTCTCACTAGAGTCACTAAAGATCTGGCGTAGTCAATAGAGCTGAGAGCTATTTAAATCAGCCTAAGTAAGCACCTGCACCTGATGAGTGGACTGGTTCACAGTGCAGGCTTCACTCCACTTGCTATATTTGCTGTTAGCTACCAGGGTCCTACTACAGACACTAAAAATCAAGGTGACCTGAAGCTCATCTTAGCAGTCTACTTTCTAATATTTGGTTGAACATTTTGGCCTCTCAAGTCCAGACCCAGCAGCAGCAGAGCAGAGCTTGTATTCGCAGGCCCATGAGAGTCATCATGCTGACCTTAGGCAGTTGTATACGAGAGAAGATGCTGGGGACAGGTACAAGACTCCAATTCAAATTTTATCTGGAACACAGGCTCATTTTCACCCTCTTCGTAAGAAGTGGTTCACTGTAAGAGTACTTCCTGCCACTAAAGAATGAGAAATAAAACTATTATCTGCTGTGCGACTAAGGAATTACATTTCTCTGCAGCTTAGTAAAAATAGATTTATTTCATGCAAAGTACAGTAAGTTCAACTGCAGATAAAATAGTCTACCTCAGCATAGCTTGTGGCTTGATAGATAACTTGAAATCCTTTTGCCAAAAAGCACCTGGAAGCAGGTCACCCATGTCTTGAGGGACCTATTCTCCTGCTGCACTTCCTGTGAGCTCCTGTCTGACAGACATGGTCTGGGATTTCTAGTCACTGATTCGGGTCTTCATTAGCAGAACTCAAAAGAGTAAGGTCAAAAAGGTATGTCCATCTAATATTTAGGCGTCAAGTAACAGAAAAAGGTATACAAGGTTTTATTTGATGTTGACTACTGCCACTTTCCAGTTGTTGGGAGGTGCCATGGCAGTACTGAGCTGCCACCTCTCTTTGCCATGCCTGTCCTGCCACAGCAGTGAGCCAGAGCACAGAGACCTGCTGGAGATGAGGGTATGGCAGCACTGGCGGATAAGGAACCCACATACATTTTTTGGTTTGTTTTTTTTTTTTCAGGGCAGGATTTTGGTGGAGTCTGGGGTGGGAGAAAAAGTACAGGAGACTGTAAAAAGAAATAATAACAAAAGTTTTTCTCTGGAAGGTCCAAATGACGAGAAAACAGCATAAGACTGTATTTTTTCACAAGAAATTTTGCAGTCATTGTTATTTTTATCACCATTAAATTAAAAAGAAAAAGAAATGTTGTTTATAATATGGATTAATAATGACTTCTTGAAAATTCCTGAAGAACTCATATAATGAGTAACTAGTATTCTAAGCTGAGAATCATCTCCAATGAGAGCAGATAGTGGGAGAGAAAAAAGCATGCTGCACTAGTTATGTATCACCAGAACTCATCTTTTGTAGAAATGCATGTGGGGGTATGGAAAAACTGCAGTGCAAAAAAAGTACTTGGGACACTAATCAAAACATTTAGGATCACAGTGTGGTTCTGATTATGGAAATATGCAGTTCACTAGGAAGAATTTTGTGTTTCCCTCTTTCCCCCTTGTTTCCAGGAAACAGAAGGAAAGAAGCTGATCCTTCCATCAAGCACTGTTCTGGAACATACTGGTTTTCATATTCATTAGAACTGATTGATTGCTTCCAATTTAGAGCTTTGGAGTTCATATCCATATGATTAATGTTTCTTTCTCAGTTCAACTATCTAGAATTGCCCTGCAAACTGAAATGTTATTTAAGGGAGATAACAATAGTGTTCAGGTGTACATACACACTAAGAAAACAGTGTGCATACCAGTGGGGTTGTTGCTTCTCATAGATGTAATCATGTCTTCCTTTACTTTTTTCCCTAATGTGAATGGAAGATATGGCAGATTTCTTTCACACATGGTCTTTCAGTGTGAAAAGAGAGCTGAAAGACTGTGGTGGGTTGATTCTGGCAGGATGCCAGGTGTCCACTGTTAAGGAAACTTCCCAGTCTGGCCATTCACGAGACCCTCTGACAGTTACACTCCCTAGGTCAGAGACTTTAACTGCTGGCTCAGAAACCTCTTCACAACAGTGAGCCAACAGGTGCCTTGCTTGACTCCCCACACACCTCACTCACAATTAGGCCAGGTTTCCCTACCGGTTTGACTCCAGGTTTCTCACAGCAGTCTCGGATGTCTTGTTCCATAAAGCCATTTATTCACGGTGCAGTAACACAGAAACAGCCTGAGCTGGTGCCTCTGAAGAGGGACCCTCAACAAAGGAACCTCCTGTGCCCTTATACCTGCACAGTCTACCCAAGTGCAAATGTCACTCTTCATCCTGAGTCTTTCACTCCTGCTGTGTCTCCCTGCTCCCACCCTGGCTGGCACCACCAGTCTTCATGCCCTTTGTTAACCAAAGCATTGACAGTTCCACCTCTTGTCTCTCTGCTGCCACCCAGATCTCAATCTACATCTTGAACTGCAGCTTGCAAACCAAGCTACCTGCACCAGGTGTATTCCTCAACACCCACCAAAGTCACTCTTTCACTTCCCTCTATAACTGGATGAGGGAGAGAAAAAAAAAAAGAAAGGTTTACGGGTCAAGATAAGTATGAGGAGAGATCACTCACCAGTTACAATCATGGGCAAAACAGACTTGACTTAGTTGAATTTATTAGTAATCAAAATCAGAGTAGGATAAAGAGAGACATATATTAAAAATGCCTTCCTCCCACCCTTCCCTTCTTCCCAGCCTTAACTTTACTGCTGATTTTCTACTTCCTCCCCACCAGAGGTGCAGGGAGTCAGGGAATAGGGGTTATGGTCCATTCATCACATGTTATTTCTGCCCTTGCTTTCTCTGCAGGGAGAGGAGTCCTTGCTCTGCTCCAGCATGGGAACCTTCCCATGGGAGAGAGTCTTCCACAAATTTCTCCAATGTGAGTCCTTCCCATGGGCTACAGTTTTTCATGAACTGCTTCAGCATGGGTACCTTTCCAAGGGGTGCCATCTTTAAAAACCAGTCTGCTCCAGTGTGGGTCATAAGTCCTACCAGTAAACCTACCCTAGCTTGGGGTCCTTTCTCCAAGTGTCTGCAGGTCTCTTCCAGGAGCCTGCTCCTTCATGGGCTTACCGTGGAGGCACAGCCTCTTTCAGGTATCCACCTGGTCCAGTATGGGGTTGCTCTACAGCCTGCAAGTGGGTCTCTACTCCCTTATGGACCTCCATGGGCTGCAGAGACACAGCCTGCCTCACCATGGTCTTCACCACAAGCTGCAGGCTGATCTACTACTCTGGTTCCTGGAGCACCTCCTTCTCCTTCCTGTTTCACTGACCTTGTTGTTTGCAGAGCTGTTGCTCTCACATATTCTCTCTCCTCTTGCATCCAGCTTCATTTAGGTCTGTAGAATAATTTCTTTTTTCTTCTTAAATATGTTCTCCCAGAGGTGTTACTACCATCATTGATTGATTTGGCTTTGGCCAGTGGCAAGTCTGTCTTGGAGCTCATTCTGTAGAATCATCATAGAATGTCCTGGGCTGGAAGGAATCATAAAAATCATCTAGTTCCAATCCCCCTGCCATAGCTTCTAGCAGCTTCTCACAGAACCCACCATTGCAACTCTCCCTCCCAATCCCCCATGAAACCTGGCTGTGAAAAGCCAACTGTGAAAACCCAATACAAATTCTACATGCAAAACACTGTGAAGAGGCTAGTAATAATTCACAATTCCTGCTTTTCCCATATATTCCAAAGTAATGTGGCCATAGTACTAGTCCAGCCCATTAACTGATTCTGCCTTGCTACCATCTCCCAGTGGAGATCAAAAGAGGAGGCAGAGGTCATAAATGGTTGGTTTTTTTCACACCCAAAACTATCCATTCAGGCCTGCAGTTTGCTCAACGCAGGAAGCACGAGAACTCAGTTTTCACCAAATAAGCAGCTGTGGAGGTTTGAGTTGGCACCCTGCCAAGCCCAACTGCTGGCCACACGGATTCCCCCCCACTCCCTGAGAAAGAAGGGAAAAAAGTACCAAAAAGACAATTGTATTAAAAGTATATATATATATATTCACATATATT
>JAWWEE010000001.1:82972090-82986281 GCA_035221455.1 Xenops minutus | reverse complement strand
GTAAAAGAACTCTTCTCTACTTTACCCACATAAAGTTGTCTTGGAAAGTTTTTTCCCCCTCTCCTTACGGCAACAGTGTTCAGAAAGTCATAGTCAGATCAGGCTGAGTAACTCAGTAAAGTTCCAAAAGCAAAGTGTTCTAGATGTATAGTCAGAAATATCAGGAGATCCAATTATTGTATGGCAAGGAAAGACTGTTCTCACCCCTGGGATATGCTGAAGAGAATATCCAGCTGGAGGAACTCAGATAAGGCAGGGTAAACACGTAGACTCTGAACAGCTCTGTTTGGACGGTGTTCCTGTGATACAGTTGGATTTACATTGGTTTAAGAACCAATATTGTCAACATTATCAGTGCATCAATTTGTTATTTCATATCTTTCTTTTCAGGAACAGTAATATTTACTGGTATATGCTCACATACTGAAAGAAGAATTTTGAGGTCCTTTCAAATTTTGTGGAAATGGACTGATTGATTATCTCTTACTTCATCATTTGTTGTTATTTCCCAAAAAGGAAGAATCCAAATACCTTTATCATTCAAATACCAATAAATACTTTTTCATGCCTTTTCTTTTCAGAACAGTGCTCAGCACCCTACTTCTGCTAAATGATCTTTTGATGCTGCTTCCTGTTAGATGATACATATTCCTTCAACATCTCTAATTATACAAAATGTCAGGTCTTCTGAGGGCCTCAGACTCACCCAAAGATGTGGATTCAATAGCTTAGACTAAACTATCAACTATTCCTTTGAGCTACCACTTCTGCCAATCTTTGTGCATGATATTTATTTTTTTTTTGTGTTTACCCTACAGGGCTCTATGAAAACTATCCAACCAATGCAGAACCAGAATGCTGTGATGTCAGATGGGGACTATTATCAGATCATCAATCCAAAGGGACTATAAAAACGAGTGGCTCAACAATGTGTCACAAGACATCGCTCACAGTTTCATCAGCATCAAGACTGTGTAATAGCAGACTTAAACTGTGTGTTCTTGTATTAATGCTCTTACATACAGTACTTACAGTCTCGGCAGCACAGAACTCAACAGGACTGAGCTTTGGAGGCATAACAACTTTGGAAGATAATTCAACCAATGAGGAATAAAAGAAAGTATTCATCTTACATGATAGAAACACAACAGGCCCAAATGACTACCGTCAAAAATAGCAAGGACTGAGTGCTTTACCCTCAGAT
Organism: Xenops minutus; assembly: GCA_035221455.1. Lineage (NCBI taxonomy): Eukaryota > Metazoa > Chordata > Aves > Passeriformes > Furnariidae > Xenops > Xenops minutus. The sequence continues at coordinate 82,985,077 of JAWWEE010000001.1, read as the reverse complement.
CTCTTCTTGAATGACCTTTTGGGTAAAATGAAAAGGATGGGCCACTACCCAAACAACAAGGACACATGAACACAGCTTTTTATTGACTAAAAGGCTGTTTGGTGACTTAAATTTCTCACACCATTTTATACACTGTGTTTTAATGTTTGGAGTTTCTTTTTTTGTTTTGTTTTTTGCACTTGTTAATACAGGATTTTATTTTTGGGATGGTTTCTCAAAGCTAAATTAAGTCTTTTCTCTGTCGATATATTTCTAGTCATTGTGTGTGTCCATCTGATAGTTCTGTCTTTTATGTCCTGTCAGTTTCTATTAGAGGAATGACTGCTATGATTCCATGACATAGCAAAAAAAAGAAAGAAAAAAAAAAAAGGAAAAAAAAAAAACAAGGAAAAAAAAGGAAAAAATCAACAAAAAAGCCCACAAAAAAACCTCAACAAAAACCCACAAAAAGAACAAAACAAAATTTAACCAAAAAAGAGAAAACAAAAAAAAAATTTAAAAAGGCAACCACAAAAAAAAACACACAAAAAACCTTACTGTCCTCTTACCCATGGGAACCATTCATCTCCTTTCCCCTTCCCATCTCCTGTCACAGACAACTTACATTTGCTTCTGTCTGTGTAATCACAATGAATGGGTACACAACTCCAGTGTGCCTCTGCCACTGTTGCACAAAACAGTTGACTGAGCAAGCCCAAAAGGAGCATGAAGGGGGTTCCTTTTAGCTGAAAAAAACAAGTGCTCTCCTTACAAGGTGGGATCGGACAGTTAAAAAATGTAAAGAAATATATAACAAACTGTTGCTCCAATACCCATTTGCAGAAGTCCAGTCCTTTCTCACTGGTCAGTTGAACAGGAGCAGCCTTTTCTAGATATGCTACGTAAAACCAGTTATGCTCAGCGAGTTGAGTAGTTGGGAAACCTTCATATTGGAGGTGAAGGATTGACATTCATTGTGAATCGTGTTTTGAGTTCTCCTGCTGTCACATAACCAGCAGCTTTCCATACAGAATGGAAGCCAAAAACTTCCAAAATCCAACTCTTTTTGTCTCAACAAAATTACACTAGAAGTCTTTGAACATCTACAATACAATGTTTCTCTTTGGTTTTGATGCCATTGTTTTCAAATATTTACATGTTATTGAAAGTTACTCTAGTTTATTAAGGATGCACAAGAATGTGTCAGCACAGATAAAGAAACTATTTTTTTTTAAATATATAGGACAACAGTTTTCATAAATGTGCAATAAAAACACTAAAGATATACTAGGATACAAGTAGTCAAGAGAAAAGATTGTAATATGATTGCTGATTTTTCATTGCTTGGGGTGGTTTTTAATTTGTTTACCTTTGTTTTTGTGGGAACATTTCACATGCTGAGTGTATGAGAATTTGCTTTTTAAAAAGGCTTTTTAGAGTTTACAGTAGAATCAATGGAAGGAAAAGTTAATAAGGGCTGTTTTTAAAAACTTTACATTCCTTCCTATTCTCTAACTACACTTGGGAAGTGCACTTTAGAGATGTTTGCTGTGTAGCTGGGAAACGAAGGAAAACTATAGAAAAATGTTCTCTTAGGAAATAAAATATAGTTACCTACTTTCTAGCTATGAAATACCCCTTGATAAATATTAATGTTGTAAGAACATTTAATCACTGGTGCATAATGCGTTTTTGTATACACTTTATGGTCTGTTAAATTCTGGATAAAAAAACAAAAAGAAGACAACCATGCTGCTTAAGCGGTTCAAGATGCACATGTTAAGCTGCGAAAGCTCAAATATTTTGCAAGAGTATTTGTTTTGATAGTGTTTTGCTACAACCTGGACTGAGGAGCCTAAAATGATCTGTGCAAGTATGACAACAACAAAAAGCACCAGCTAATGCAAAATTCTTCAGCAGTGGTTTGTTTCTATAATTCCTCCCTTCCCCTCCTTGCACATGTTATATTTTGTTCAATAAAACATGGTGCTTTTTATTTATTTTCTTTTCTGTTAGAGACACATGTATTAATTACAGTGAATTGATACAAAATTGGGGGGAAATGTAGAAATGCAAAAGAAAAAAGCCTTAACTAATGGTAGAATGTAGACTTTTGAAAGTACAGAGATGTTACTGAAAAGCAATGGAGCAATAACTGGGCAGTGTTCTGGTACTGTACAACAGCTGATGAGTCACACTACTGAGAAAGCTCTTACTAGGTGAGCTCTTGTTCAACTGACCTCTTAATTCTAGTAAGTGTACATGGTCAGTAAACAGTTTGTTATAACCTTTATCTACCTCTGCTGTGCAAAGGCCATCCAACATCCATTTCTGTGATGTTCCTCATGGTTTTTTTGTTTACACCATTACTCACTGTCATCTATTTTTACACTGTACTGATACAGTAGCAAGTCTGGTTCATCCTGATTGAATTGGCACATGAAGAAAAGTTATTATTTCTCTTTTGCCTCATGGTGAATTAATGTAGAGATCTATCTTTAAGATATTTTATTTCTTCTCTCCTGCTCTTCTTCATCCTTCATCCCTTATTTTTCTATGAAATGGTTTTCAAGTGGTGTCAGTGAAAAATATGACTCCTCCACTGCTTGGCTACACTCAGTCATGTGTCATACACACAATATGAGAGAGACAGGAGGGAAAACAGTGACAACAGAATCACATGCATAAAGTAGCCTAATTAAACTTGGGGAAAATGAAGCAGAAAACAATTACAGACTTTCAATTATTACTCAAGTACAAGATGTAATAAATTTGTCCCCCTCTCCCGACCTGGAGTTAGTGCCTGCAGTTCAATGGTCTGTGAATTTTCTCTGTCATCTTTTTGAGGTCTATTTCTTTAATTTCTGAAACAAAGAGTCATGGTGCAGAGGTGACTACTGCTGGGGTATCTGTTGCCATTTTCACTCTAGCAGTGTGGTAAGCAGCTTCTCTTGGTGGCACTTGGGATATCAGGAGTAGACAAAGACTCTTCTATGAAGTTAAGCAACACGTAATCATGTATGATGCAAAATTCCATTCCATCCATTCTTCATTCGTAATAGTTTTCCTGGCACAAACTTAAGCATGCTTGATATTGTGCACATATTACTTTTTTCCAGAATAAATTTGCATCTTGCCACTGCTATAACTGCCATCTTGTTCCATTTCTCCTTGTACTGTACGCCTAATACATACATGATAAAGAGCTGGCTTAACAAAGAAGTAATACTAAAACATTTCTGCAAATGACTGATGAGAAGAAAAAGAAAAAAGAATAATATTTATTTTATGATCATATGGAAGAAATAAATTTCCCATGTCTTATTTTCTGCAATAGGGAAAAATCCAGATTTTGTGCAATATGTTAATACTGCTAAGCCAAATGTCATATAACATAACCAGAGCTATATGTTATTCCTTATTGCGTTTAGTAATACAGTATATTGATGTCTTTCTTTCATTAAAGAGACAGTATCTTTTTTCTTTTTTTTTTATTTTTTAATGTAGCAGGTGAAGCCTGTCCTACTGCACATCATAATTTAAAGACAAAAGCCAACAAAATTCTAGAATGAAGTTTTAGCTCTATAAATGATGAAACCAAGTCATCAGCTGCCAAAGAATCTGTGGAACAATAGTTACAAACCAAACAAAGAAATTTCTTCTTGAGAGTTAAAGCTGATAATATTCTACACGATTAAAGAAGAAAAAATGAGAGCTGTATTTCAAACAGCAGAGAAGGCAGGATTTATCTGGTATGTGTTGGGGCTCTCAGCTTATATAGTTATATTCTTCTATTAAAAAATGAGAGACAAGGACATTGTCTTCTGCTCTCTCTGTATTTGTAACAATAATGAATGTCCTTTTTGTGAGAGTTGCCTCTCTGCACAGAAGATACCTGCTTATCGTGAGAGCTGAAGACAGCTGATGTACATGCACACAAATTTACACAGTGAAATCTGTCTTAAGTGACTATCCAAAGCACAAGCAAAACTTGCTTGCAGAGTAGAGCTAGCTTTTAGGAAAGTGAAACAAACTTGTGTTAGGAAATTTGAAGACATATTTGAAAAATCACCTAAGCAAGGGATCTGTGAAGGTGCCTGGTCTTTACTGCAGCTTTCACTGTATATCCCATCAGTGCCACAGCCTGGTGATAAGCCCTGCACAGACAGGCTTCAAGATGGGCTCAGAGTCATGATGACTTCAGTGGGCCTTGATACAGGTAAAGGCACACACCTACAAAAACTTCGTGGTAGCACATAGGTCTCAATTTTTAGTCCCATAATCTTTACTCAGGAATTGCTCATGGACATAGTGCATAAACAGAGGATCACTGGGTTCAGCCCTAGCTAAATGAATCTTAAGGAGAAAACAGCAAAAAGCATATTAATGGTGAATGGTTCTGGTTTTTTATTATTGTCTACTCATATTAGTTTAGTGAAAGAGTGGTTTCAAAATTTAACTAGGAGCACAGAGTAGTAACTACCAGAAACTTCGTCAGTATGAAGATGAAATTAAATAACCTTTCTGAGGTAAAAAGAGGCTTTGCCATCTGTTAGCAGCTGTCAGGAAACTGCACTATTTTAGAAAACTTGGGAAAATAATATGTCCAGTTCTGAATATGATAGTTTTCATTAAAGCTAGATTTATGGATGGGAATTAGGACTGGAGCACACACCATCTCAACTGAGGGATTTAATTTGCCAACATCTTCTACAGGAACTCTGAGCAGTTACGTTTTCTGAATATCTCTAAGTGTACAGTATTTTCCAACACTTTTTCAAGTGTTAACAATTGAGGTCTCTCTCTGAAGGGAGAAGAAGGGAAGAGATTTACTGTGAGTGATTCTGGGAAAATAAAAAAAAAATAAAAAAAAGGCTGGGCCAACTTGGAAAATCGATCTGAGATACAAGCTATAATTCTTCAAAATACAACAGGGGTTAAAAAAAAATATTAAAAAAAGCATATGTAGGTGTAGATCTATATAGAAATAGTCCTATTTTAACAGAGAGAGACATAAATATATGTACTCTACAATTGTTACAATACAACGTACTGTAGAGAAAAAATGCCAAAGGATAAAATAAATAGGGTAAAATTACTGTATTTATATTCCTTACCATGGAGTGTAAATTTCCAGGTAGAATTTCAGCAGTAGAAATAGATTTAATTATGAAAAAGTAAACAGTTTGTGAGAAAGGGGCATGTTTAGTTATTCTTTCCACCATACTGTCTCCTATGACTTTAATTATTCTTCTGAAATTTTCCTTGAAATCACTGTCTTATGTAGGAAGATCCCAGCACACACCTCATCCTAGCAGTTCCAGCAGGTGTCAGTGGCACAGGAGGTCTCAGTCATGGGTCCTAGGGAAGAGCCTGCTTTCAAAGTGCTGACTCTGCTTCAGCACTTCAGTCCAATCACTAGACTCTGTCATCCTCCTAACATTGTGTTCGTCTCTTGGACATAAATGAAGTGACTGAGCTTCCTCTTCATGGGGGCATGTGTTTGCCCTGTTTACACCTTCAGTCTCAGTCAGGCTTCATTACACAGGTCAGCGGAAACACAAATGTGCTTTAAATGCAATATGTGCACTGGACAACCCAAATACCTGAAAGAGGATTAAAATGCTTTGGACCCAGCCCACTGAGTAAGGGTGAGGATTTTGCCAGCTGCGTCTATCTCTAAACCCTTTTGCTCCTTTTGCTATTCTCACAGTGAGAACTATCTCAGAAGAGACAGTAGGCTTATCAATGACTTTGTGAAATCTCTCTGAAGCCATTGAGACATTACTCCTTCCAGGTGCCCCGTTGTCCCCCTGTATGATTTTGCCAGGATTTATTTTCTAGGGTAGGATAAGCAGAAAAGAAGATGTGGAGCCCCACTCCAGTTGAAAATGAAGAACGTCTGGGTGAGGATTAGATTGCCAGCTGGGACATCTGTAACACCGACATGTAAATCCACTGATTCTTTAGCAGTAGGGGAAACTGTAGAAAGAATACTTTCTGTCAATGGGATAAATCAGGCATCAGAGGGATATACCTTCATAGACCACTAGAAGATTCATTTATACCTTTATCCAGGACAAAACTGAGCATTGCAGCACCAAACGTTTATGTGTCTTATAAGTGGTGAATATACTCCTGTGAATTAAGCTGGATGAAGCATAAAACACAATAGAAGTTGGTGATACAAACTACGAATCTACTGAGGAAAGTACCACCTAAGCCAGTGGTCTACACTGAATGGGATTGTATTATTTAGTCCTGTTCTCTTGGGGTCAGTCTCTGAGCATCCAGTAAGTTCCTGTGCCCACCTGGGATTCACATTTCTGAAGGTTTTTTATTAGACTTAGGTTCCTTCACCAGCTTTTTAGCATGAAATGCAGTTATAGGATAAAATGGTAACATGATACCAGATAGAATGCAATGACTGACTTTCCTTTGAATGCACATCAGTCCTTTCTCTAATTAGCAGTCTTATTAAGTGTGAAAGAAAAAAACATTTTTATTACTTTCTTTTATGATGTTGCTTCAGTAGACACAAATAAATGAACTAATAATTGGTCTAGTAAAAATATACAAGGTCTGGTTACTACATACATATAAGAGATAGATGCTTTTTTCCTCTGAGGAATGTCAATAGATTACATATTATGCAGTCAATAACCTGGTAGCATTACCTAAATTTGACAGCTTTTATTGTAATTTCCATAGGGAATACAGGATTTCAACCAAGTGTGCTCTGTTCTAATTATTGCATTTGATGATGAAGAGCACCTAGCACTTTACCAAGTTTCTGTGTGGTAGTGGTACTTGACTATTGTCAGCTACTAGCAAGTTTTCTAGGAAAACTCTGAAAAGAAAGAAGAGCAGCTACATCTGTTAGAAGATATTTGACCTGTGACCAGTGAGAAAAATATTCACTAGTTTTTGTTGGTTTTGGAGAAGACCGGTAAAAGCAAAGGTAGAAGAAATAAAATTTTCTTTCTCTGATTCCTTCTCTCCCTTCACCTTTCCCTTTCTCTTACAGAGTCATCAGTCTGAACTAGGACATATTTTTGCCTTTAGTAGTCCTCTGAAAATTAAATTCATTTTATAAGAAGTTATAAGAAGTAAAGTTCTCCTATTTCCTACACAAGCAGAATAAAAAAAAAAAAAAAAAGAACAAAACAAAATCATTTAAAAAACCCCCAAAAAATAATGAAACAAAAGTTTGAGGGGTTTTTTTTTTCATCCACAGAGATATGCTGTCACATCATTTCCTATACATCATTAGTCCACAGGTCTGCTGAATTTAATGAGACTCATGCTTTTCATTTAGATAGAACTAGGACTAATGCCATGGATCAAAACTTGCCAGTTTCAGAGCAAGTCCTTCCACTGACTTCGGGGAGGATTTGGAAAGCCCAAGGTCCCTTTGAACACAGATAAACTCACATGGATAAGATAAATAAACATGTGATCCGCTGAAAGACTGAAATGGTCCTAGGGTTTGTCCAAGGGTTTGGTCAAATAATTAGCTGCAGCTCTATGCAAAAGTCGTGTTGAGCCAAAGCTTTGAGCTTTGATTTGGTAGACCTTTCTTTTTCTGAACTCTAACAAGTTTCATTCAGGGTTTGAATATGCAAAAACCTACACAGGATTACAAATACAAGAAGAAAGACTGGAAAAAAGAAATACATTTTCACTCCCACAAGTGAAAATTAAATTAAAAAAATCTGATAATTACGTTTTTATTATTAATCCTTAATGACAATTTTCTTATGTCATTCTTCATAAACTGCTTGGTTTCATTTGTTTGGGTTTTTTTGGTTTGTTCAAAACCAGATTTTTGGCCTTTTTGATATTCAGCTCAAACTATGCAGCTATAAATCACGTTTATGTCAACAGATTTGCAATTAAAATTATTATAATCTTCTGTTATTCCCAAATTGTATGACAGAAAACTCATGTTAATATCAGATTTATTTAACTGTGTTTAATCTTCTCTCCTTTTTCTTCTCCTTTGTTATTTGTTTTTTGTTTTTTTGTTTGGTATTTCTTTTTCTTTTTTTCAGAGTTAAGGACTGGATTTTATTTGAAATGGGCTAAACTGGCATCCGTGTTTTTTAACTATTTGGAATGTCCTATGATTCTTAGCATTGAAAAGAGGGCTACGTGGTCCTGTCAGCAGAAAAAAAAAAAAAAAAAAACAACCTGTAAATTGTAAAAATATATTAAATATTGTATTATTATAGCAACTTTAGTTAAGCAACTAATACTATCTTTAATTTTTTACAGAGAACTTTGATGAAATAATTTATTACAATGACTCAGAAAAACTGTTTTCAAAATGACAGGAGAAACTGTTGAAGATTGTGAAAAAACTACTAAAAATAATGTTCTACTAAGAATAAATTTAAAGATGTAAACAGTGAGTCTGACTTTTTGGGTCAGGGATTTGTGAATGAAATTAAATCCAAGGTGTTGGGGGAATAATGATTTTAAATAATACTTAAATTTAAAAAACTTTCTTGTCTAAAGAAAAAGAAAATGGAAGAAGAAAAAAAGACAAATCACTTGTGTTCTAGCCTGGACTGCAATTACCTATTTCATAAAATGCCATTGACAAAAATATAAAGATTGAGGTAATTTCCTTATATTCAACTGTTTTTCCAGACTGTGCTTTATAACACAGCATCAGTAGTTTGCAGCTGTTAAACTCAGGTCTCTTATGAAGGAAATATAATTAAAAGAAATGGAAAATAATACCCATAAAAGAAAAGCATTTCACTTTTAGTACACATGTATGTCAAATTTCAGTGGTACAACAGCTACAAAAATACACATTTATTACCTATGCATATGCATATGCAGTAATTTACAATGAGGATCTGAATCTATGTGGTATTAGATACTTGTCCTTCTAGTCGCACCAGAACTGGTTCATCACCAAAGGCATTGACAACAAAACAACAGTTCAAAGAGGTGAGTGCAGAGACGTTTACAAGTCAGATTTCAAATGTTTTAGGAACTGTTTTAGGTGACAGTAAATGATAGCAACATGTCTGTGGAAATCAGTGCTGACCCTCCTAGTAACATGAATCAAAATAGAGTGAAGATGCCATAAGGTACTGCAGCAAATAACAGGTGAAAATAAAAATTAATTTGTAAAAATCTGAGCTGTAAATACAGTGAGAGAATAAACCAGAAGTCTCACAGTTTCCTCACAGATGTGTAACCTGAGATTGCTACTTACATCTGCACAGCCACCTGCCTTTTCGACCTACCCACCTGTTCACACAGGTAGGTACATGCAATGGGTGAATGAAGTCCACCACAACTGCTCTATTTCAACATACTCCTTTTGTATGTCATAATATCTGCCTTGAAGCCAGATTATTTTCCTTGTCATGAATAGCATCCAATACTCCGAATGAGACCAGTTTCACTGAGTCTGTAGATTGAAATCTAATGACCAGCAAAACCAGTTTTTCATTAGGCCACTGGCTTCTTAGGAGGAGGTATGAGGACTCCACTTTATTTCAAACCTATGGTCAAGGTCTGCCCCACTGCAAAAAGATCAAGGTTTAATTTTATGAATGCAACTTCATCAGAAGTGAATGACAGCCAAATGTGATTCCTATTCTAAGAAAACTGTTTGGAGCACAGAATGAAATATTTTTTTCTGGCTGGATATTTTCACAGGGGGATGAGAGAAAGGAAACTGAGGATGTGCAAACCAAAGTAAAACTTACTAAGGTTTTGATATATATGCAAGGTTATTTCAAGAAACTTGTCCTTTTTTTAATTTTTTTCCTTATATTTTTATGCTTTTTAGTTTAAGATGAGATTGTGCTACTTTTCTTAATAAAACTTCACAAGGTTATACTAGTCTATACTCTAGACTGAAAGTGATGGACTATGTTCTTGAAAAATAAAAGCATTTACCAGACCAAGCAAGCAAAGATTTTTTCAAGCGTGTGTTCATCAATTCTACCAACTTAACTTATCCAGTCATCATCCATGCCCACTTGCTTATTATAGCCTCCTGTTTAATATTGTGCAGAATGGTTCGGGTTGAAAGAGGTCTTCAAAGATCATCTAGTTCCAACCCCCACTGCCATGGGCAGAGATACTTTTCACTAGACCAAGTTGCTCAGACCTTAATCCAGCCTTGAGTACTTCCAGGAGTCGACACCTTCTTCAGATCCACAATACTTTCCAGTGTCTTACCACTCCCATTGTTTAAAAAAACAAACAAACAAACAAACAAACAAAAAAATCTTTCTTATGTCCAATCTATACCTACACTCCTTCAGTTTAAAACCAATCCCCTTGTGGTGTCACTACAAGTCTCTCTGTCTGCTAAGCCCTCTATATTTTGTAAGGCTACAATAAGGTCCTCATGGAGTGGGGTTCTTCAGGCTGAACTATCCCAATTCTGTCATTATAACTTGATAGGAGAGGTGTTCCAGTCCCCTGACCATTTCTGTGGTCCTCCTTTGGATATACTCTGTTTTGTACTGGGGACCCCAGAGCTGCGTGCAGTGCTCCATGTGGCATCTCATGAGAGTGGAGTAGAGCTTCGATCTGTTCATCATGTTTCTTTTGATGCAAGCCAGGAAAGGACTGGCTTTTGGGGCTGCAAGATCACATTGCTAGCATGCACTAGCATGATGATGCCCCTAATAATTTCTCTGTATGGCTGCTCTCAATTCATGCATCCGCCAGTCTGTGTCAATGCTGGGGATTGTCCCAACCCAGGAGTAGGATCTTGCTCTTGGCCCTGTTCGACTAAAAGAAGTTCACAGGGGCCCAAAACTCAAGGCCATCAGGACCCTCTTGATTAAATCCCTTCCCTCAAGCATATTTTACCCCTCAGCTTGGTGTCAGCTGCAAACTTGCTGAAGTTGCACTCAATCCCACTGTATCTAAATAGATTAGGTTCCAGTACAGTCTCCAGAGGGACACCACTTGTTACTGTTTTCTGCTTGGACATTTGATTACTGACTTTGGACATGGTCATCCAGCTAATTCCTTATCCATTTAACAGTCTATCCATCAAACACATCTCTCCAATGTAGTGGCAAGGATGTTGCATGGAACCATTTCAAAAGCATCCAGGTAAATGACAGTTCTAGCTTTTGCTTTGTCCACTGATGCAGTCACTCTATCATAGAAGGCCACTAGACTAATCAGGCATGATTTGTTCTTGGTGAAGTCATGTTGGCAGTCTCAAATCACCTCCCTGTCTTCCACATATTTTAATGTAACTTTCAAGAGGTTCTGTTCTATCATTTTACCACGCACAGAGATTGAAGCTGACTAATTAGTGGTTCCCAGGGTCTTTTATCCTTTTAAAAAATGGATAGCATTTCCCTTTACCCAAACACTGGGACTTTGCCTGACTGACATGACTTTTCAAATACGGAGGGTGGCAACTACATCAGTCAATTTCCACAGGATGTATCTAGTTGGGTCCCATGGACCTACACATGTTCAGGTTCCTTAAGTGTTCTTGAATCTGACCATCACTTTTGATGGGTGGTACTTCATTCCCCTAGCCTTGGGGTTCAGTAGTTTGAGAGATCTGTGCTCCTGGAAATCTTTATCTTTTCAGAACAGGGCACAGCTCCTTGTCAAATCCACAGACTTCTTCATCTTAACATTATTCTCATCTAACAGTGATTTTAAAAAAAATATCAGGCTTTTTTTTTTTTTTCACGAGGACAATTAAAACAGAATAATAAGGAGAATTAGCATTTTACTTTAATTATGCTACTCCTCAGGTACTTCACAGAATCAAGAGCTTACATGGAATATTTTAGAATGCTATAAGGAGAATAGCTTAAATTAAAGAAAGCTTTAATTCAGAATATATAAGTTCCAGAACCAGCTAAAACTGGAGATACAGGTGAAGTAGTACAGAGATATATAATCAGAAACTAAGAGAAATTTAATAATAAAGAGTATGTAGCATTAAAACGATAAGTGGAAGCACATAAAGATATAAAGATAAGTGTCTAGCACATTAACAAGTGAAAAACTAGAATGTAGGAACAAAATTAAAAATGGCAGCCAAATTTCCCAAACAAACCATGAATCAGTTCAAGAATTTAGTGGTTTTTTGTAATTTTAAAGATTATTGTAATTTTGAGGGGTTTGTTTTTTCCAGAGTTGTGTTTGATGGGGTTTTTTCACCATTTTAAAGGCATCTCCTACTACTATTGAAACTAATTTTTCAGGCTGCTCTGGAAAATCGTTTCTCTTCATAAGGTGACCGGTCTTTTTGCTCTTGATAAGGACACTGCCCTGAGACTATGCACCCAATTTTTTTATTTTTTTTTTAAAAAGTTGCTTATTAGTTTTAAGAATATGAGTATAATATACTCATGAGTATACAAATGAATATACTAACGCTTTTTTCTGAGGCAGCAAGAATTGCATGTTTGAGAAAAAGAAAAGAAGAAGAAGTGTTGGTTGGTCAATAATCTAACTTTCCCAGTTCAGGGGTAGAAACTGAGACAATTTATTGATCACTCGCGTTACAATATATAGAATCGAGGAATGGGGTATGTTAATGAGGAGGTAGGACGTGTTAATGAGGGGGATGAGTTATGTTAACTAGGGATTTCATCACAGGGTAAGCATTTCTCCACACCAGAACCACCTGGGGAGAGCAAAGGGTTTCTGGATGTCTTGCAACATCTTGAAAAAGTCTTTCTATATCTTGCAGAGGAAGACAGGGCTAATATACATAGATAGCTGGAAACAGTCCTGGTCTTCAACGTAATCTCTTGTGGCAGGCTCCTGTCTTATCAAAGGCAGGAAACCCTTTCAGTATCTGCTGTCCAGGGCTTGCTGGACAATCTCTTCAGATCTCCCTCTGTTAATAATCCTTTTTCTTCCCCAACAAAGAAGAAGAAGAAGAAGAAGAAGAAGAAGAAGAAGAAGAAGAAGAAGAAGAAGAAGAAGAAGAAGAGGAAGAGGAAGAGGAAGAGGAAGAGGAAGAGGAAGAGGAAGAAGAAG
>JAWWEE010000001.1:82906909-82965287 GCA_035221455.1 Xenops minutus | reverse complement strand
CCCTCCCGCTCCGTCCCCTCCTTCCCGCCTTCCCTCCGTCCCTTTCTTCCCGCCTTCCTTTCTTCCCCTTCTTTCCTTTCTTTCCTTTTGTTAGTGTTTGTTGTTTTTTTTTCCCCCATCTAGTGCAACTTTCCAATTTTCCTCAAATCTAAACTAGACTGCTGCTAGGATTTCCACCATGTGGCCAACAGTCTGGAAGATCTAGGAGCTGCAAGGCCAGCTGAAGTACTCAGGGGTGCAAGGGACCAGGGGTACAGCAGGGAAACTCAAAGGCTTCACTGGAAGCAGTTTTCCTTGGCCTTCCCAGGTTACCAGCAGTGCACAAGCTTGCCATGGGGAGTGCCAAGGAAGCAGAAAGCCGGCTGCTAATGAAACAGATTTTTCCTAAGAAACCTTCCTGGATCCAATTGGGAAATTAGGAGAATTTGACATGTTTTGGTGGAACATTTGAAATGTTGTTACATGTACTTTTCCCAGTGGAAGGTTCCCAGACAGCTGTCATAAATTCAGACCAAAAGAGATAAACAAACAAACTGAAGACACCATAACCATTCTCTTCTCTTCCTTGCATTAATGCCTCAGAAACTCATTTGCAATAAAATTCTTTGAGTGCATTCACTTTATCTGAACTTAGGGACAATTCTGTTGACATTTTTTCCAGTCTTCACATAGAAAACGTCTTCCAGAAGAAGTGCTAGAGATTTTGCAAGGATATATGATGAATATGCTTTCATTCATCTGCAACATCCAGACATCTAATAACTATTCTCCACATTAGCAATTACTCATAAGCAATTATTAGACCAATGTTGACATTGCTGTATAATTCAGAGCCAGATCCCACGTCCTTTCTATGTCTCAGAAGGATATACATGTATACATTCTCACATATAACTATCAGGAAAGCAAATTATGGAACAGAAGTGACAATTGCATATTTATGACTGATCATTATGGATGATCTTACTCCAGCATCTTTAAGGTTGATATTGTGGCCTGACATAGTCATCCAAAGTTTCTCATGGAGAGAAATAGAAACTTCTTAGGTGAGTTGTATCGCTCCAGTGTTCTCAAGACAAAAAATATCTAAGAGAGGTAAGACAAACTACAGCCTAAGAATGCTTATTACTCTTTGCTGAATATAAACAAATCTTGAGTAAGTAGGTCAAACCTGGACTTATAACTTTGAAAGATTTAAAGTTAGTTGAAGTGTGCCCCAGCCTGTAATCCCCATAGAGTCAGAGTCCCTCTCTCATACAGAAATATTTCATTCAATTTACTGGAAAGCCATTCTTGCTATGTATGGACCCATCAAACATAATGTTAGTATTGACCTCTTTAATCTCAATGGAACTTCTTTATCAAAGTCTGGTAGTATAGTGTCCCATGAACATATTATATTGCAAATCCATTTCACACTGATTCTCGTTTAAAGTCAAGTTCGAGTTCAAAGATTTTTTGTTCTCTTATTCAAAGCTGTGCAGGAAAGAGTGGCCTAAGACATTTACATTTATTTAGGGCAACCATTTTTCACTTGAACATGAAAACCTGTCAGTAGGGAGACAATTGAAAGTAAGACATAATTTCGTACTGAACTCTCCATAGGAGAGATATCACATATGTACAGTATCTTAATGGCCAGTTCAAAAGGTTTTTGGAACTCCCAGTAAATCCCATAGGTTTTTATAGATAGTTTTGCTACATTTTATCTGATCCTCTGTGTTATGTATGCATATATAGCAAATCTGTACTTGAAAGTAAGGACAAGTAGATATAACTAGATGTAATTCATTTCATATACACATTAATCTCACATTTTTATTATTTTCAGTAAGCTCACACATTGAAAAATAGACATTCAAAATTTTAATTTTTTTTTTTTCACACAGAAGGAATTTTAAAGTAACTTATATATCTCTTCAGTTGTATAGGAATCATAGAGACTATAATTAATGATAAATGCTAAAATGTTGTGAGCTTTTCTGACTGTGTTGTTCACAAAGTTGGATGAAGAGAGAAAAAGAAACAAATAAAGGGGGAGTGAGAGAGTGAGCATCCAATATTACAATTCTGTTTTTAAGAAAATAACAGCAGTGGAAATGTAAAATAATGTACATTCTTCACTCCAAGGACTCAAAGCACAGGAAGCCACATACAAGCACACTGCAAATAAAAAAAAATAAATAAATACCAAAAAAATTTATAGGCATCTGCTTAGGTCAGGTCTGTATTTAGATCAAATGATTTTTCTGACATACTCCAGCAGAAAAAGAAGAATTCCATACAAAGATATAAGGAAATGTACGGCCATCAAAGATTTTGAAACTGAAGAGCTGAATTCAGAGTAATTATGAGATTTTTTTCATTTATACTTTTCCTTACCAAATTCTTTTGTTTCATGTAATTCATCCATCATTTTTATATGGGAAAAGATAGCTTTTAATGATTTTTTTTTTTTTCATTTAGCAATTCACATTTGAAAGGCAGAATAATAAAGCAGAAAAATGCACTTTTTATTTTCTTTGTTCAAAACCTTTTGTATTATTTCCACCTTTACTTTGTGCCCTATTTACTTCCTTGTAAGGTTACTGCAAATCAATTGTAGAGAGATATTTCACTCTATCAAAATCAAATCATAAAGTCAGAGAAGGTAGGATTTTAAGGTATGCCAGAGTTCACATCTGGGAAGCTTATACAGAGGCCTACTAAAGGAAGGCCTACTAAAGAATCCCATTGTGATGCATGTAAGGACACAGATTTACTAGAGGTGGTCCAGCATGCCTTGGTCCTCCTTTATCGCTCATCAAGACTAAAGATCCAAACATTACAGGGATGACCCAATGGAAAACACACTGAAAATACTCTCCATTTTCCTACCAATGATATATTTTGTGTTCATCAGCTCCTTCAGACAGGTCGATGTGACCTAGCTCTAGTATTAAACAGTAATTTGGATACCAAACATGAATGATAAAATTCTGCTAGTCAGGTGCTTTTACTGGTCAGGCAAGTAAAAATCAGGTGTTCCAATTTAGGATAATGTAGTTACTGAGTTTTCCTAGTAGATTTAGTCTTATATATCAAGGATGAATAAAGCAAGTCTTATAGATCACCTCACCAAGACAGACAAACAGAAATTTGCTCAAGAGAGATTTCAAATATCTTTGGAGATTGGTTTATAGATCACCTCACCAAGACATACAAACAGAAATTTGCTCAAGAGAGATTTCAAATATCTTTGGAGATTGGTTGTGATCAGGTAACTCAAGAGTTCATGCGCATATCTGTATTTAAAACTCCTCTGCAAGTAGATCCTGTCACGACTGTGAACAAGAGCAAGGATGAATATGCTAAACACTTTTAATAAAGCTGCTGTCTCTCCTTGTTTCAAAGCTTCTCTTTTAACTCAGTAGTCTCCCATCCTCTCAATTTCTAATTTGTCCGTGGCTGCTACAGTTGATCAACCTCTTATGCCCTGATTACCTCTACTGCTGCAAGACCTCTCAAGAAACCCTCTTTTCTACTGCCTAGTGCATTTGTATTAAACAATGTAATGAGGCGTATTGTAGTAAACAATATAACCAGAATAACACAGTAATTGGGGATGGAGTTAGGAGAAAAGATTTCTTTAGTGCTCTTACATTTTAAACAGAGTTTATAATTTTTTTTCTGTTGTTTTCTTTTTTTTTTTTTTTAACCAGTCTCTTGAATCTCTAGAGCCTTCCTCCCTTCATCTGATCAGCTGGGTAATTTAATTTAGCAGTGACGAAAAAAAAAACAATTGGGTGCTGCTTTATTGACTTGATAGTATTTTTCAATGCAAAATGAAACTAACCCACTGAAGAGCTGTGGGAGAGAGTGTAGGGCAGGAGGAATGCAGAAGTTTAAAAGCTGCCTTTATTTTTTTCATTCTTCCACTTCAGACATTAAGCAGCCCTCAGTTGTATTTTCCAAGAAAAAATAAAGCTGACAAGATGGCAGCGTTGAGAAAAATAAGGTTTTATATATGGGAAGAAGACAGAGTAATCAGAAAGAGAGTTCAAAATAGAAAAAAAAATTATTGTGAAATCTTCCCTTAGAATATAAATTAAAAAGAAAACAAAAAACACCTTACAGATATATTTGACTTTTCAAGTTAGTATCTGATAAAACTCTTTCAAGACTAAAAACCAGAGTAAAAGATTCCTCAAAGTCTTTTGTATTGCTAGTAGCAATTGATTTCACAGTTTGAATCTCTGGGTTTTATGGACTCTAAAATAATGGAAAAAAATGGTAGGGTCTAAGTTCAAAGGTCAAATACAACTCTTGAAGTATAATTTTTCTCTACTAGCAGACAAAGAAAATGGACAACCTAGTATAACAAGGATAAGGTCATGCCCATTCAAGCACCAAGGTATAGGCAGAGCTAGCAGATCAGTGTTCAGGCCACATCCAGTACTCACTTTATGTTGGTTTGTTTTGGTGCCTGAGTCAGAGACAGGTTTTCATGACCAGTTAAATTAAAACAGATGATACCAGAGCACAAAGAGTAGTGGAGACCCACTGCCTGACCATCCAACTTAACGTCTCCCTTATACTGTAAAATCAACCAACCTATTCTGCCAAGCTCTAAGACAAGGTTTTCAGGAAGAAGGGTTGAAGCCTCTGCACATATAAGCAGCCTGACAGTTTAAAACTGGGGCAGGTTAAGCCCTTATGAAAGCGTAATGCCTAATAGAAATGTACTTGGTCACATAACACAGATATGAAGCAAGAAGAGGTGCATGTTAACCACTGTTGTAGAAAAGGATGCTTAAACCAAATCCTAGAGCACAAAGCTTTCTTGGATGGAATAGGATGGCAAGGAGGAAATTGTGTAATAAATGACTGGAACCACAAATGTGTAGGAAAGAATGCTTTTCCTTTCCTTGCTTATTACGCACCTAATGTTTTCACTGGTGTTACCCATGGAAAGTTCTCATTACATTCTAACTTCCTCTAGTGCTGTGTCTACTCTTCTGAGATCAAACAGCTGAAAGTAACTTTTCCCCATGTTACAGAATGAACTTAAAAAGTGAGGCAGTGACAGTGACTTCTATAAAGAATGTCAGGCCCAATTCTCAATCTATCTTGAGAATTACTTTAGCAACAAATTGCCAGAAATAAACAAGACATATAAAGGGAACATCATCACATAAATACCTTGTTATTTTCTGCTTTTGACAACAGCCAGAGACTGAATTCTGACCATGATGAAATTTTGGTCTGATTCATGATGTCCATCCTTGCATATTTATATGGTAGCTTAAGTCTCAATAATATGATACTTTAAGCCTAGGAATATTTCCAATTACTTCAGATTTGTCTGTACTACTGCCTTAATGTTGCGCTTCTTAATTGCTCTGGTTGAGTCGGGCAGTCCAGTCTTCCAGCTCTAAAGATATTGTGTATGGAAATATGGAATTTAAAAACAGTATTCCTTGAAAACTAGAAAGATAAATCCTGGGAGCAATACATACAAATTGTCCAGTCAGGGATTTGGTTAGGAAAGCTAAATCACTGACAGAAGTAAATCTGGCCAAGAACATAAAATGTAAATAAAATGCTACTTTAGGTACAACAACAATAAAAGAAAGAACAGGGAAAATGTGGGTTCTCTCTGGAAGGACATGGGAAACCTGTCTTTCCACGACATGGAGAAGGCTGAGGTACTCAATGATGTTTTTGCCTCAGTCTTCACCAGCAAGTGCTCCAGCCACACCGTCCGAGCTGTGAAAGGTGAAAACAGGGATTGGGCTAATGAAGAACCGCCCACTGTAGGAGACCAGATTCAAGAACATCTAAGGAGCCTCAAGATGCACAAGTCCATGGGACCTTATGAGGTACATGTATGGGTCCTGAGGGAACTGGCTGAGGAAGTGGCTAAGCCATTATCTATTGTATTTGAGAAGTCATGACAGTCCAGTGATGGTTCCATTGCCTGGAAAATGGGAAACATAACCCCCATATTTAAACAGGAAAATAGGGAAGACCCAGGGAAGCAGAGGCCAGTCAGCCTTACTTCAGTGTCTGGCAAGAGCATGGAACAAATCCTCCTGGAAACTATGCTAAGGCACACAGAAAATAATGAGATGGATTGGTGACAACCAACATGGCTTCCCTAAGGGCAAATCATGCCTGAAAAAAATTGGTGTCCTTCTACAATGGATTTACAGCAATGGTTTACAGAAATGGTGCACAAAGGAAGGGCCATCTACCTGGACTTGTGCAAAGTGTTGGACATTGTCCCATACAACATCATTGTCTCTAAACTAGAGAGAAATGGATTCAATGGATGGACCAGTTGGTGGACAAAAATTGGCTGGATGGTCATGATCAAAGGGTTGCAGTTAACAACTCAATGTCCAAGTGAAAAGCAGTGATGCATGTGGTCAGTATGGGGACCAGCATTTTTTAACAACTTTGCTGTTGACATGTACAGCAGGTATGAGTGCATCCTCAGCCAGCTTGCTGACTACACCAAGCTGTTTGGTGTGGTTGACACACTGCAGGGAAGGGATGCCATCCCAAGGGACCTTGACAGGATTGAGAGGTGGACCTGTGCAAACCTCATGAAGCTCAACAAGGCCAAGTACAAGGTCTACACTTGGGTGAGGGAAATTCCAAACACCAGTACAGGCTAGGAGGAGAATGAACAAGATAAGCCCTTGGGAGAAAAACTTGGCAATGCGCACTTGTAGCCCAGAAAGCCAACTGCATCCTGGGCTGAATCGAAAGTGATGTGATCAATGGAGGTTATTCTCTCTCTCTATTCTGTTCTTGCAAAACCTCAGCTGCGGTATTTCACCCAGCTCTGGGATCCCCAGCACAAGAAAGACGTGGACTTACTGTAATGAGTCCAGAGAAGTGCCACTAAGCTGATCAGAGTTCTGAAGCACCTCATATAAAGACAGGCTAAGGAGTTGGGGCTGTTGAGCATGAAGAGAAGGCTCAGTGGAGAACTCATAGTCCCTTCCAGTACCTAAAGGGCACTTAAAAGAATGTAGAGAAGAACATTTTACAAAGGCATGTAGTGAAAGGACAATATGGAAAAGGCCTTAAGCTGAAGGAGGATGGGTTTAGATTAAGTAAAAGGATGAAATTCTTTACTGCTAGAGTGATGAGACAATGGAAGAGGTTGTCCAGAAAAGCTGTTGACTCCTCAGCCCTGGAAGAGCTGGATGGGGCTTTGAGCAGTCTGGTCTAGCGGAATGTGTCCCTCCCCGTGGCAGGGAGATTTGAGCTAGATGATCTGTAAGGTCGCATTCTAGCCAAACCACCCTATGATTCCATGATTTTATGACTCTGTGATTCTGTGATTCTATAATCCTATAATATGAAGTATGAATTTTTACAACAAAGATTCCTTGGAATTGGAAATAGTTGTGCTTGTTTGTTTGTTTGTTTGCTTGTTTTTTCATAGTGGAGAAGTATCACTGCTTGCCAACTCAGTTCTCTTATCTTGAAACATGCAGGTATCACTGACCCACACTGAAGATGGGGATTCAGTCACTGTCACTGTTTTCCTGAAGAAGCATATTTTATTCCTCTGCTGTTTATCCAGAAAAGGACTCTTCCAGAAAAAGAAAGAAGTAGCATAAATACAAATTTTACAGTACTATATTTTGGAGAAGAAAACTTCCAGAAAGAACCTCCAGAATTTCCTGTCTGGAAAGTATAAAGATAATGGGCAAGCATTAGAGCAGTACAGAAGATAGGTATTTCTTATGAACAGATATAGATATTGACTAGCACATATTACCTGTTACATCCTTGAGCAATGTATAATATCTAATTGAGCATTGTTTCTCATTTCACACAGGTACTGCAGTGTCCTTAGATTCATCAGGTTGTGAGAATTAAACACTTGTAAATAAATGCAGTAGGTTCCAATACTCATTTCTTAACCTCTCATAAAACTAATTTAGATTCCAGATGAAGAATTCTCCATTATTCATGAGAAGTAATAGGCTTATAAATTCATTAATTTTGGATAGGCTTTTTTTTTTCCCCTAGCAAGTTAATAAACACAGTTTTCAGTTAGCTTCCTGCCTTTCTTTAAGCAGATAGGAAAGAGCTGGTTCCATTACATTTTGTCTCAATTTAATCCCTCACTGCTACAAGGAGTGGAAAATGCAATTAAATGCACTTCTGAAACCTTTCCCCAGAGTGCTGTTTACAATATTGCCTACATTAAGCAATCTATGTGAGATGATGTATCTGCTCTTACATACTCATGTTAGCATTAAGAAACTTTAAAAAAAGGTATTTTTTTAGTCAAAGAATATTCACTCCCCAAATAAACAAACAAAATCCCAATTAAAACAGCTCCCCTCCTCACCTTTTAGTATAAAAGGATGTTTTTTGAAGAAGTGGTAATGTCATACATGGATTCCTAACAGGTTTACAAGCAGACCATTGCTAAATATGCCTCAGATTTTGTTCTCCTGCTGTTTTCTCCTTCCCACAAAACCAAGAGGCCTGTAAACTTCCATATTTCTTTAGTTGACCCCATACAAATTTCATATGCTTGTAATTTTTCCTATTTGTATATTTGTTCCAAGCAAGAAAAAGAGAACTGATGGTGTTGACATTAAATATGCCGTAAACATATTATCTCCTCAGGCAAACTGTGTCTAGACAAGAAAGAAGGGATGTATCTGTATCCCCTTCTATCTGTAGATTTTGCATCTAAGGTCTTTTTTTTAATTACTGGGGGGTAAAAAAACCAGGGATTTTTAATGATTGAGTCCTATGACTTGTTCAAGACTTGTACCTTAGGATGGGATAATTTGCAACTATTTGCTGAACAGTTACTTTCCTAAAGGTCCTACATTTAGGATCATGCAGTTAAGCCTCCAAAGTCACTGTTTTTTTTTAAATCTTAGTCTTCTAATTGAAAACTATCAGAAAACACTGGTTTGGAGTTCTAATGAATTAAATATCAGTTGCTCAAATACCTTTTTTAACACAGAGTGAGAACTGTCAAAATAATAAAAGATTACACACAACTAATAAGGTTAAAAAAGAAAAAGCACTCAACAGGTAAGCATCACAAATGATCTAGTATACTATTGTCAATTTTCTAGAAGAATCTTCACCAAAGACTGTTAGAAAAAGTCTAGGCTTTTTTCTTCTATGATAAGAATTGCTTTTATGGATAGGCAAGTGATCCATAAATAAGATACAAAGATACGAAGTGCACATTCAATATCCAGAACAATGGCATGTAGAAGCAGCATTATTTCAAACCTGGTCTAGCATTTCTACAATCTGAAGTAATCCTAAATATACTGGGGAAAAATAAATAATTGGGAGTAAAAGTTGCAGATGACAAAGAATAATTTCAAAACTCAGCTATAAAATTTAAAGTGAGAAGTCCCAGAAGATTTCATAATATATGGTGAAGTAGATAGCAAAATAATACCTGAAATTCAGCATCACTGAGCAGAAAGTGTGGAAAAGTATAGCTATAAAAACATCTGCGTAATGGCAAGTTCTAAATTTGATATTACTTACTCAGAAAAGCATAACAGTGTCACAGTATATCACTCCCAAAAATATCAACCTGGTAGTCAGGAGAAGTGAGGCAAAATGACAGAACATAAAGAATCATGAAGGAAGGAACTGGAAGCAAAGTAGAAGTTTTACTGTCATTATGCTATTGTATAAATCTATTATAAGTCCCCATCTATGAATACTGCATGAAATTTTTATTGCTCTCTCTTGGAAACTTAGGGAGAAATGAGAAAAGATACAGATAATGGCAGAGGTAAGGAAGAGTAGATGTCTTCTGCTGAGAAAAAACTAATACAGTGTTAGGGTAGATACCAGGTAAATCATGCATGGCAAGGAAAAACTACTAATGAATGACTATTCACTGTTCCTCGCCACACAAAACTGAAAAGCACCTACTGATATATATCATTATGCAGATGCCATTAAAGAGAAATAACCTTCCAGGGAGAGGACAGTTAAACTAGAGAGAGTGGTGGAAGCTGAGCAAGAGCTTACCAAATAGGATTGATTACACTGGGGAAGGGGCCAAAAGAGTGGTCAAAACTGAATTTCTGTCTTCATATCTGGTTTTATCTGGAAAGTGGAAAAATATGCGATGGAAAAATATTTGCTATTTTCTTGCCCATTTTCCCCAAGTATCTACTACTGGCCATTGCTGGGGACACGGTTCTAGGCTTCGCAGACTCAAGCCTCAATATAATCATTCTTATGTCCTTAACATTAAATCTAAAATATTTAGGATTCCACTGATGTCTAACAATAATTAAGACCAACAGTTAAGAACTGGTATATTATTTAACAATTATCCTCTCAATCTCCTCATTCAAATGAAATTTCTGACTCACTCTTGTTGGCTGGCTAAGGGAAATTCATTCCCAGGGGAAAAAAGAAAAAAGTTAATTGTCAGAATTTATGAATCAAAAACTTAATTCTGTACTGGAAGAGGATGTGCTTTCTTGAAAAACACATATTTACTCTGACATGTTAGAACTACATTTTCAACAATCTTTAAGTTGCTACAGCCAATATATTTCTTTGACTGCAGCTTGTTTTGTAACCGAAAGTGGAATGAGTAAAAAGTAGAAATTTTTAATTGTGCATATTTTGTACAGCAGGATTCTAGTTTTGGTGACAAAATCTGAAAGCTGAATGTTTTGTCTCTATCGTGATAGCTCACTTTTCTGAAGGTGTAATTGTAAGGCACAACCAAAGGATGCAAATCAGTGTCTCTGCTGTTTTGCACTCCTTCTAACAGAAATTCAAATTAAATAATATGCATTTTTAAATTTAAATTAGTTCGAGTTGTAAACATGTGAGATGGCATACTGACTTGCAGGAAAAGAGCTAGTGGTCATTCCTCTTTTATTATTAGTGCAATATAAGAATACACATTCGTAGTCTTCCAGACAATTATTATCTGCTATTATTTAGCCTTGATCCTTGTTTGGATTAGGTTGCCAAGCAACTTGTGTAGTCTACTTGATAGACTTATAGATTCAGGGTCACAGAGAGATATTTAATCCCTAACTCTTAAAAGAACTGAATAAAAGCTATTAAAATTATTTCTGAGGTCTTCCGTATGCTTTTGGAGGAATGTGGAGGATTTTTGAATCAGTCTGAAAGATTGAAGCTTCTGATCTAGTAGTAGATAAATACGAAAGAAGGAAAAAATTATATTGTACATATTTTTTCCCTGAAGGGACCCATATGCACAAAATCTCTGCATTGGAATAGTTGTGCAAAGTGCATTTTTGCTTTTTTTAACGTATCATGTCCTTTGAACCATGAAATGTAGCAGAGAATTAGGAAGACGGTTCAGGAGGGTTTCTGTGAATGCTTAAGTGTGTTCTCAGGTTTTTTCTGCTTTTCAGTCCAGACTTCCTATATTTTGAATCTATTTAGATGCTAAGAGAGAAGAAGAAGAAATTACCTCATATGACAAAAAGTTTAAATTAACGTTTTCTTCCCCTAAATTTCACATGCCTTTCTGTGTTATAAATTGTTGCAATATTCTGAGACAGGTTGGAACACAAGCCTTCACAACAGCAAGTAAGTTCTGTATCATAAATTAGATGGGAAATGGTACCTCAAAAGACACCCCCACAAGGAAGGGAAACTACAATTTTAAGCTATTGCACACATAAGATCAGTAGGAGGTTTTCAGGAAAAATAATTTTGGGTGGGTAGAAAATGAAAGCACAGCAGGGTCATCTATCCTTCTGGCACTTGAGAAATACCTTGCAATATACAGTTCAATTCCTTTCCAATTGTTCAGCTGTCTGTATCATTAACCCTGCAGCCAAGTAAACAGATCAGCAGTTCTAAGACTGCCATTCAACGCCACAAGGAATTCAGCCTCATGTCCCTACCATTATCTCCACTGCTAATGATTTGGAAGAGGAATGTTTTCACAAGGTTAGGTTGCTAAGACTTGAAGGCAGCGGGATTGGTGGTCTTTAGATTGGTAAATTGGACTGGACTCAGTTGTCCTCTGTTGCTAGCAACTTTTGCATCTACCTTTGATGGGTTGGATTTCACTTTCATTTTTTAGCAAACTAAAAGCATGGTGTTTGGTTTACTTCTATTTCTATTTATCTTTGTGCTGTGTACCTTTTGGGGTACTTTTGCTTTTATCGCAAAGTAAAACAGAGTGTGTTGACTGCTGCAAAGAAAGAGGAAGCCTGTAACAGAGCTTTTCTACAGGAAAAATTGTTTGAATAAGAATTAATTGACTCAAGCTGTCAACATTTTGGCAAGTGGAAAAAAAAAAGACTGAAGAATACCTCATCCTGCCTATATAATAAGAGACCAGAGAGACTTGTTTGTTTGGGATCAAGAGATCCTGGATACACGTATTTACTCTACAGTTTGCAATTGTCTATTGAACAAGAGCTTGTACACCAATTGTCTCACATCCTATTTTGGAATTATTCCTAAAAATAAGATTAATGTGTCCTAGGGAAGTTGCTCAGATCATCACTTTGTCACCACGTGCAAATTATTCTACCTGCTGTTAATGAATGAATTCTTTGTATGGCTAATGAGGAAACAGAAAAAATTGAGGAGGAGGTAAGAATAAAAAACAAATACCACTTTGGTTCTCTTGCTATATAGACACATATCTTTCTTGGTGTGTGAATGTTTCCTCCTCCCTCTGCCTGCATTAGCCTGCAGCCTGACGACTGAGGCAGTTTCCTGAAGCATGAGTGTGTCAGGCTTGAGACCATTCCCACGGGACTACTGTAACCTCCTGGTACTTAAACTGAGGATAAATCAACCTTTTCTGGTGATGTTTTAAAAAAGCTGTGGCAACTACAAACAGATTCTCTGCAGAACTTGATCTCATAGGCTGTACAGAAGTCATTCCCAGAAAAGCCTCACAGGGCACTCAGGCAGAACGGTATCTTGTTTCTTAATTCCTGTTTTAGGCAGAGTTACAAACACAGACACATAGATAGTGTCATATAACAGCCACAAGTATTTTAATGTAAAAAGTAAGGCAAATAGTTAGTCAGATGACTGAGAAAGATTCTGCAGGATCTCCAGTCTGGATTTTGGTGTGTTAGTTTGGCTGGCTAAATTGTTGACATTTTTAGTTTCCACCATCAGCTGTGAAAAGTAGGGAAGCCACTCCAGGAAAGCAATTAATTTGATTCTGAATTAATCAGGATTAATTGTTTTCTGGAATTTCCCTACATTAGCTAGAGAGAAAACCAATGCATCTTAGATTGGAAGCTTTGTGCTTGGAATACTGGAGAGATGAGACATGCTGAAGAAAATGAAATTCTTTGGATTGGACTTAAGCCAGTAAAATGAGTATTTTAATAGTATATTTTATTTAGAGCATAAAATTTTAAGAAGAAAATAGTCACCATCTCAACATTTTTGTGGTTTTGAGGACTTCTTACAAGCTGCACTCATTCTAGTCTGTGAACAGCCAATTTAAAGCAAAAGTTTAACTCCAGAAATGTAGGCACAATGAAAATTTACATTGAATTTTCAGTCTAAGTACAACAAAAAGCATTTTTGCAATCTATTTAGAATTCAATTCTTGTGATATTTGTATTTCTGTTTCATAAGGGTGTCAATTCCTAAGCTTTTCACATGAACACTTTGCATAGTTATTGAATGCAATTTCTGAATGTGGAGAGGTTCATCAGCGTGAAGACTTTTTAAAAAGTAGTCTTTTCCACTCAGGAAATGGGAAAAGGAGGGTTATGGGTTTGAGTGATGTGCATTGTGGTGCACCTGAGAGTCCTACTTCAGTGTATGCTAATGCTCCTTTCCTACCAAATTACTCTGGATTTCTGCTTTGTCACAGACAGTTCACATGGATGTTGTGGGAGAGAAGAATGCTCAGAAAATATTTTATCTCAAAAGTCAAATACATTGAACAAAGGGCTTTACAAGCACATGTGTGAATACGGGAGTTCAAATACTGCTATTATATGTCATGAGAGATATTCGCATCTTATCTTCTAGTTTTAAGTACCACTAAAAGTATCACTTCCACTTCTCATCACTTTCTTATTCCTTTGAATTTCTTAAAGCAATGTCCTTCCAATTTCACCATCTTCCTTTCTTTGGTCTTTGTACAGATCGTCCTTTATACTTCTTTCTCTTGTGCTTTCAGTTTTCATCTGACAAGCATTTTTACAAACTGCTGCCCTTCACAGAGGCTGCTAAGCAGACAGTATTATTGCCAGGTGGCAGAAAATTGAGAAATTATGTGAAATGCTTAGAATCCATTATTTTTTACCGCCCATGAATTTCCAGAGATCTTGAGTACAGCTTCAACTAACAGAAATGCAATTATTACCCTTGCTAATTTTTTAGGAAAGAAAGATTGTTCAGAGCTCTGTGATGTGCTCTCTAGAATAAACTATCACACACTTAAAAAACTGCCCATAATTCCCTGTCTGCATACCTGTGGGCATTATGAGGATATAATTTTAGCATGGGTCAATTAATTTTCACTGTAATTCTGAATTGTCCAGTATAGACTATAAGACATCAAACTGACTTATCTGATGTCACTTTGAGGTAAGCAGTTATGGCAAGTAAGTGTTCCATATTTATATTTTTGACAGCAAAAAGAACTTTTCTCAAAAAAACCCACCCCTAAATCTGTATGAATGAGGATGAAAAATATAAATGTTCCACATTTGAAAGTAGTACCTGAGTTTTGAGTGAGTTTATGAAATGTAATTTCATCTCTCACACTAAACTTCATTCAGTCAGTGCAGGTCTGTAAGGGGGATGCAATTTCACAGTTGATTTAAGCCAGCTTAAGAGCAAGTAGTCTCACCTTCCTGCCCTTGATTATGTCTTCTCACCTCACTCTTATACTACTACTAGCACTCATGAGACTACACTGTTAGCTAAACAAGGGATCTGATCCAGCAGCAAATTTCACACCGCATACATAGGTGGACAGATATGTTTTATAGGGATCATTTTCAGCTGCACCAATTGACTTATCTGGCTGACCACGCAAATACTAGGGCTCACTTAAGGAAAAGATCAAGAATGATGAAGCAGAAGAAAACATCTCGTGACTGTTACAGGAAAGAAGTGAGCATTGCACGCTTGGCTATTCCAGCAATATACCACAGTAGTAATTATCAGTGCTAGCTACTTTGGTAACTCCTGCATGATCTTCTAGTACCGAATCCTGTGTGTAAAGTGTATCATTTACATAGTTAAATTGGCAAACCATGACTTAGAGCAAAGAGGCAATACTGTGCTCTTTCTTCTTATTTGTCAGATTTAGTAAAGGTCTTTGATACTATTATTATCACGGGTTTTTAGGAACAATTGCAACCAAAGAGATCACAAAAAAAGAGACTGACAGTAAGGTAGACTTTGCCTTAAACATCCCTCAGTTCAATGAAAATACTATTACTCCTCCAGTGTGTTTTTAAGAAAATAAAACCATCTTATTTATTTCTGTGAATGAGTGGTATACCGCATTTTAATATTAAAACATAATTCAACACATCGTCAGTAATAGAAGCTCTTTCTTAACATGGAATTATAGAATTGTTTAGGTTGGAAAAGACCTCTAAATTTATCTGAGTTCAGCCATTAACCTAGCACTATCAAATCAACAAGTAAACCATATCCCTAAGCACCACATCCAAATATCTTTTAAATAATTTCAGGGATGGTGACTCAACCACTTCTCTGGGCAGCCTGTTTCATAGCAAGACAACCCTTTCAGTGAAGATTTTTTTACTAATATTTAGACCTCTCCTGGCACAACTTGAGACCATTTTCTCTCATCCTATTGACTGTTATTTAGGAGAAGAGATCAACACCACCTGGCTACAGCCTCCTGTCAGGTAGTTGTAGAGAGCCATAAGGCCCTCCCTCAGCCTCTTTTTCTCCAGGTTAAACAGCCCCCACTCCCTCAGCCACTCCTCATCAGATTGTGTTCCAGACTGTTCACCAGCTTTGTTGTCCTTCTCTGGACAAGCTCCAACACCTCAATATCTTTCTTGTAGTGAGGGGCCCAAAACCAAGCACAGTATTCGACATGTTGCCTCACCAGTGCTTAGGGACAAGCACTGCCCTTATCCTGCTGGCCACACTATTTTTGATATGGGCCAGGATGCCTTTGGTCTTCTTGGACACCTGGGCACACTGCTGGGTCTAGTTCAGTGTCTGTCAACCAGCACCCCCAGGTTCCTTTCCTCCAGGCAGGTTTCCAGTTATTCTTCCTCCAGCATATGGCACTGCATGGTGCTGTTTTAAACCAAGTGCAGGACCCAGCACTTCACTTTGTTGAACCTTGGGCTCAGCCCATCTATCCAGCCTGTCCAGATCCCTCTATAGAGCCTTCCTGCACTCCAGCAGATCAACACTCCTGCCCAGCTTGGTGCCATCTGCAAACTGAGTGAGAGTGTGCTAGATCCTGTCATCCAGAACACTGATAAAGATGTTAAACAGGGCTGGCCCCAATACTGAGCCCTGGAGAACACCACTAGTAACTGGCCACTAGCTAGATGTAAATTCCGTTCTCCACCACTTTCTAGAGCCAGCCATCCAACCAGTTTTTTCACCCATTGGGCATTTCAAGCCATAGGCAGCCAGTTTCTCCAGGAAAATGTTGTGGGAAATAGTGTTAAAAGCTTTATTAACGTTCAGGCAGACAACACCCACAGCCTTTCCACTCCGCGGGTCACCTTCTCATAGAAAGACATCAGATTAGTCAAGCGGGACATGCTTTTCATGAACCAAGGCTGGGTAGGCCTCTTCACCTGGTTGTCCTGTACATGCCACATGATGGAACTCAAAATTATCGGCTCCATGACCTTCCCCATCACTGAGATCAGGCTGACAGGCCTGTAGTTCCTGGATCCTTCTGCTGGCCCTTCTTGTAGATGGGCATCATATTGGCAAACTTGTAACTGAACTCATTGTGGGTTTTTTGGAATGAGCATTTGCACTTAGGAGCAAACCCTAGCAGAAGTGCAAATGTACGTGCTGATTACAGCTGATTCCATACATACAGATGTGTGTATATATACACAGGCACACTCACATATGCACATACATATACATATACATGTACAGACATACATATATACATGAACTTTCAGGTCAGTCAACTTATCTAAAAGACAATGTTCATCAGCCTTTAAGTCAAACATGGGGTTTTTCCTAGACCAGGTCAGTTTCAAAAAAAGGGAGATGCAGGGTGTTTCTATTTCACTATATTTTTTCATCTTCTGTGAATATTCCAATACTTGCCTATCTGTATAACCTTATTCTTTTTTTACAGAATATGCTGTAAGGTCTGTAATTTATTACAGCGTTATTTTCTAGACACAGTAAGTTATATTAGTCATCTCATTCACCTGTGAAAGATCATTCAGAAGGTGAAAGACCTTAGAGATATGGCAAGCATTATTCTAACAAATGGAGATGAACAGCATGGTATAAATCATGTTTGTGGGCTGGATGAAATGTTCAGTGGTGAGTCTAAACATCATATATCAGAACAGAAATTTTGTGAAACACCAAACTTCACTCCATAGGCAAAGTCTTTTCAGACAACCTTTTGTACCCAGTCTTATAACTGTCCAATCTATTCTTGGCCAAAATATCTCAGTGTTAACCAAATTTGCACATTACATAATTTATATATTTCTGCTTATATAATTCCAGTTCTGTGTGCCAATGGTTAATACTTCTGGGGGTTTTGCTGTTCAGTGATTATTGCCATAAAAAATAACAAAAGAAAATATTGTATTAGTATAACAAATGGAGGACTTGTTTGTCAGTGGCTTCATGACTTCTGGTCAGTTTCTGGAAAGCATGTTATATTATAACAAAACTTGCATACATAGTATGAATATTCCATGTAACCATGTACTTTAGGATACTTTACGAAGGAGTCAGAAGTGAAAAAAAATTGCTAGTACAAAAGGTTTTCTTGACTTAATATGTTTCTTTTTGGTGACAGGACTAGCTCAGATGTTTTTATTAAATCATATTCTGTGTAGAAATAAATATATTTAACTTCTTTTTAGTTTTATCTAAATTCTGTGGTATCTGAAAAGTCTTAATTGTTACATGCACTGTAAATATTTTATTTTTCTGCGGAGATGTCTAGTTCTTTGATAAGAATTTTAAAAATAAAAATCTTTCTCTACAAACCAAACTTTTTCTTTTAAATGTCTTCTTGCAGGTTTACAGTGTTGGTAGCTCGGAGTTGCATTCTTTTCTTCCTGGGAAGAGAACACTTTCCCTATGATGAAATAGAGGCTTCTCTGTTTAAGTTCTGCGTTGAATCAGTTGGTTGCCAAACATCAATATGTGGGTTTTTTCATGTCTTCTAGAAATAGTCAATACTCTTCTCAAAAACTCCATCCTTTTTTAATAACAGAATTTTACATAAACTATAATTTGTCACCCTTTTTAAGTGGTAATGAAGAAACTTTCTTACTTAACTTTGGTGGGATCTACAGAAGAAAA
Source organism: Xenops minutus (assembly GCA_035221455.1). Lineage (NCBI taxonomy): Eukaryota > Metazoa > Chordata > Aves > Passeriformes > Furnariidae > Xenops > Xenops minutus. Next base: position 82,946,768 of record JAWWEE010000001.1, on the reverse strand, counting down.
GTGCAATTTCAAGACAAGTGGGAAGGAAACCAAGACAAACCATTCTGAAGAAAATTTTGTTTCCTCACAAATCTGTTTTAGAAAAGTACTAGAATTACTGTTTTCCTTCACTTTCCTGGATTGTGATTGGTTAAATTTGATGCACAAAAAAGTGCTATTTGTTAGGATGTTTGGAGGGACTGCCTCCCATCTCCTGATGTGATCTAGACTCTCAAGGGTCTAATATGTGTGCTCATGGCACCGTTTTTACCTCAACTGAGGTACCTTCATTACTACCAGTTTACCTATTTGCAGAAAAGTTGACATAATGAACTTGCTTGAGATCTCTCTCCCTTTGTTAAATTGGACTGAAAAGGTTGGATTTTAAAAGCTTCTGGGCCAGGGACAAAAAGCTGTCACACACACACACACACTTAAACACAGACATAAACCTCATTTCCGCAGCCAACCAGTAAAGGAAAACTATTTATAAAATGTGAGTCTAAAAATCGGACCCTTTGCAAAATCCTGTGACCAAAACACATATTGAGTGTAATACAAATCCTTAAGAAATGCTTATATTTACTGAAAATTTAAAAATTCTAATTTACTTTAATTACTAATGAATCATTACTGGTTTTCTTTTCCTGGAATCACATACTTCAGAGGATGGGGAGAGGCAATTCACATCTGTAATGTGAATCTGTTGTTGAAACTTGCTCATGTTTGTTGTTTGCTGTCTTCCAGTGCTGACAAGATTAAAGGACTTTATTAGTTGGATTACCTTTCTGACGAACTTTTCAAGCTTATTATTTGCAAGGACTGTGTATTTTTGCTGGTTTTGCTTTTGCTACTTACAGAAAGCATTGGAATAGTTATTGGCATAATTTTGAAAGCCCTAGTAATATTACTTTGTTAAAGTAAAATATTTATGTACAGATTTGCTCTTAGAGGTTATTATACTGTCATTCAATCCCATCTCTATTTTATTTCATCGCATTTCATTCCATTTCATTTCATTTCAGTAAAAAATAGAAGCAAATGTGGAATGCATTCTGCATGTTCATAGTATTAGATTGGTATTTTTAAATCCTGAAGGCCTATTTCATGATCTGTCATGTGTACAGTACTAATTAACTTGATTCATCTGTTTTCAAAACAATACTCCCTCACACAGGAGAGCTTGCACTCTCCCACTTGGCAATACTAGAGTAAATTATTTCTTTGCTGTTCTGTTGTGCTTCAAACACACTGCAGTCTGCTTCCATACAGAATCTGGATTCAATGAATGTCTTCTGTTTGAATGAGCTGAATCTTTTGTTCTTTTTATCATTTACATACAGGCACAGAGGGGTCTCTCCTGATGAAGTAGGTTCTTCATTGCAGAGGTTTAGTTGAGATAACCTACACATTCAAGGCTGTGCCCTTTGGAGAAGTGCTTCAGACTGTTTAATGAAGCAAACAACTAGGAAGTACTTTGTTCTTGCAGCTTCTTATCCAGTCTTCAAAACCACAGTGTTTAACAACACACTAATAAATTCAGTTTATTGCATGGAAATACAGTGCTCTTCATTACAGAGGTTTTAACAAACAATATCAATTAACAGAATGTTACAACAACTTGGGAGTGTGAGAAAACAATTTCCAATTACAAAATTGCACTTGTGCAACTGTCGATTGGATGTTGATAGGTGTTTTGAGATGACCTTTAAAGGGAAATTCTTCACTGGAAAAGTGTCTGTGTTAAAATGGCAGCTGCTAGATGAACAGATTTGTTCAGCTGTGATGAAGTGTAAACACTGCAATACAAATGAATCCAGATTGCTTTTCAGTTCCCAGACTGAATTTTGCAAGAATGAGATGCAGAAAGTATTTCTTTTCGCTTCACACTTGTACACATGCAAAGATACATTCATATATGAGGAAATCATTGATTCATACTCCTTCCATTTAATTTTTGCACTTCTTTAAAACTTCACTTTGAAGTGAAACTAACTAGAATCAATAATGCATTTAACTGAAAGATTAAAGACTTGGAGATTGCTAGTCTTAAAATGATATGGTCGAAACACTTGCAGGAAAGCAGCTTTGGCATCTGTAAAACAGAAGAAAGACATTCTGAAACCATTTGAAAATTCTAGCGTAATCAAAAAGTATAAGGTTCTTTTCTCAATGTCTAAAAAAGGTTCTGAAATAAAACACTAGTCAAGAGAGAATATAGCAGTTAGAGTCTATCCTATACACAGAATATTAAGTTCTCCTTTATACAGTATAGATAGTATTAGTAGTTAATGATTATTTAGCTTCAGGAGTTCATTTTGACCATGTGTTTTTAGAAAAATGGATGTACTTACTTAAAGTATATCAGTTCATTGTTAGAGATACTGCTATTCTAACCCACTTTTTTTTTTTTTTTTTAAAAATAAATAAATAATAATAAAGGGTCTGCAATATAATTGAAAAAGCTCTTGACCATAGAGATTAGTAGTGTGGTATTTGTGTTTATAAGAGTTTCATTTCAATGTTTGGCAATGCTTCTTTTTAAGGATAATTGTAGGCATTTATGTACCTATGCATGTGTTTGTAACTATGAGTACACATCAGGTTTCCTCAGCAGACTGCAGCAGCTTCTTCATTGTCTTTGACTGTTGGTAAGTTTGGCTATTATCCTCTTTTGCTCTTGTTCTTTCACTTCTTATCTACCACTGATATGCATGAAGATGGCTTTGAGGTGTTAATCAATAACTGTGAAATAATCAGATATATCTTGTGTGCCCCTTTTTCTTTCCTAAATGGAAATGCCATACCTTAGTTACCAGGAAGGAAACTTTCAGATTGTGATAGTCTAAAATAGTATCGTCTCTCTGATCATCAGAAACCTGTGAAAAGTTTACAATACAATTTATTTGAAGGGACATTACTTTTATAAAATGACCATTAGTTAGATTATCTGTCAAGACTTAAGTAGAATTATCTGCTGTATTGCATATCCAAATGAAGGATCAGTTTCATTTGTGAGTATTAACAGGTGTTTGGATTAATATATATCATATAGCAGTGAGTGAGTTCTGAATGTTACTCATTAAAACTCAGACAGTAAAAGTAACAGTTACTTTTTAAAACATTCTGCATTACATTATAAAAATATGAAAACATATTTAAGAAATGCAAAAATTATATTTCAATATTAAAAAAAGAAAAATGCTTATTACACTTTGAAAGAACAATCTCTAAAAAAGAAAAAGGTGCTGCACAACCCACTTCTTGGGTATCTTCTGTTTAGGTAACTTCTTTGGACTCGCTATACAAGCTTTTTCCAAAGAATGGACAGTATACTATCTACCTAAAAATATCTATAGAGAGCTCAAATGTTGTTGTCTTTCCCAAGATTTTTTCTGCAGCTTTCTTTATAAATGTTATACGAAGGTAGTGAAGCAATGCTAACTACCCTTTTAAATTTTTCAGTCTGCCTTGTAAACCATCCTGAGATTTGCCTATACCCAAATGGTTTGTCACTTTAAGAAATGTGTGAAGCAGATATAATACTCTGTGCTTGAATATAGATATTCTGCTTTAAAACTTCCCAAATTACAGAAGAGTTGTTTTATTTTAAGAGGTTGGAATAATTTCAGTTCAAAAACCAAAATAACTTATATTTTTAAAGGACAACTTTGTGCCAGTAGAATTCGGTTTATTATTCCTGGGGTAACTGTGTTGTCCCCAGTTCTGGATTGTTACATGTCCACATATATAAGTGCTTTCTATTAGTGCACTTAGGCCACAGAGATAGTAAGTGTTCAATACTCTCATGCAATTTGGTTACCTGCCTGACATACATTTTTAGAGGACCATTAAAATTCTTTTGCAGTACTGTTTAAGAGCTCCTGATATGTTAACCTTCACCCTGTTGAATAATAATAATTAATTCCTACGCTTTGTTTTCCACTTCTTAGCTAGCTTCTGATCCATGACACTTTTTTACTTCTCATCAAATGAATACTTGATTCCTTAAAAAAATCTCAGGGGAAACTCATCATCTTTAGAAAGTCTATATCAGTTATGAGTGCTGTATTTTACTTCAGTGTGTCTGAATAACTAGGGTGCAGAAACTTTTCAAAAAAGGTAAAAAATCTGGTATTATATTTCCATTAGCATGACAAACAAAACAAAAACAAAACAACCCAAAATCCATCAGGCATTGCCTCAGCACCAGTATAAATCAAGGAGAGTTTCACTTTCTGCTCATTCTCAAGTATAAATATACTATCATACGTTGAAAGAGCATGTATAGTTATGGATGCATAGTTATTTTCTCCTTCATTCTTCATGAAAAACTCTCTCTTGTCTTTGTACCTGTATTCTTGTCACTATTTAGATTTATGACTGGCTTTAAGTGGCTTTGTAAATATTCTTCAAACTCTAAATGAAGAATGAATCATCCCTGAGGAATACTGTTTCCTTCTGTATGCTATGTATGGATGTTGCTGTAGTCTTGGTGAACTGCATAAAGTTCAACATAATGTCATGGCAGAAATGTTGGCCCATGAACCTGAACAGGTTTGTTTTCTATTTTCAAACATCCTAATGGTTAGATTTTTAGATGACTGAGTCATTGAAGATCTGATTCATCTCTCTAACCCTTACATATCTAAAATGTAGATAGATACTTCTGGAAAGAGTCATCCAGATTCTCTTTACAATGAATTAACCAAAAGGAAAAATAATTAAAAAAATAAAAAAGTTGTTTAGAAAGAATTATTAATATAATTTAAAAATAAATATTTAAAACATATTACATAAATCATGCCCTAACAAAGCCTCTTCATTTTTTTTGACTACAGTAGAGGCTCAGAAAACTAGCTTAGGTGTAGTTATTTAAAGAGTAGATCACTAGAAATACAGCAAATGAAATTCACACTAGAGGTCTTGAACAATCAGAAGTGGGACAATTCTGAGAAAACAGGGATCTATCTGTAAGAAAATCAAGTTTATTTTAGTTAAAGTGGACTCAATTCTAAAACAACCATAAAAAAAAGTATTTAATGATGGAATATGAGATAGGCAGATACTCAATTTTCTACGTAGAATATAAAACAAAATAAGAAAAAAAGTAAATTTCAAATACTCAGTTACATGATCTGCATTCAACAAGTTATTATTGCTCTTTGCCCTAAATGTTTTCAGCTCTTATACTAAAAAATGCTACTCTCAGTGAAAGTAAACTTTATTCACTACACAGTAAATGCACATATTCATTTAATTAGTCTGAGACATTCATTAATTACGACATATATTTTATGCAGATTGTTTCAGAGAAAAACACTGCGCACACAGAACTGATGACATACACTGTCTGCACAGAAGGGCCAAAGGAAAGTTTGTATGTCTTTGCGATCAATAACACAGTTAATTTCATATAACCACCTGCTGTAACTCAGATTGGTGTTTTTCAAAAATTTTTTTCCTGAAAATTACTAAATTTATGCTTTAATTTTGTCTTAATATTTTTCTTATGTGATATTTTATGATCATCAAGGTCTAGTGCACCTTTAAGCACTATCAACTAGATAGTGAGTTGTACAAAATGTCAGAGTATCAAAAATGTTCTTCTGCCCTGTTGATACTTCTGTGATTGATTTAGAACAGAAATTTCACTAAAAGTCTGTAATTGTGTCACTGAATCATAGATTTCTTCTTTTATCTCTTGTGGTAGTGTCAATAAAAAAAATCATCACAATGTGTCTTTTTGTTAATAATTTTATTTTATTTTATTTTCTGAGCCTTTAAAAATCAGCAAAATGTTTCTGCTGAGGTAAGTCTCTTGATATACAGTTCAGGCTGTCAGTTATATTACTTCTGCCTGCCTGCCAAATGTAAGTCACCTGTTCCAAGTTGCTAATCAAAGCTCCTTCTTGTGCCAGTAAAGAGAAATTACTTCCCAACCCACATTCATCCCAACTATCTTAGGCACTTATGGTTGGATGCGGTAAATCTTTCACTTGGAGGTGACTCTGTCCCTCTGTTGATGACAGTCTAGATGACTACCTCAGACTTAAGAAAATAGCATTGATGATTTACACTCCATGAAATAATTTAAACTATACTTTAAACAAAAGATATCTTGTTTATTACTTTCTCATGTCTTCTTTCCTCCAGTTATCCTTCATTATTCCAAACTGTCAAATTCTTTACCATCAGATCTAAGCCCGTCTTCCTGATAACTACACAACTTAGCTCTATTTAATTAGGCAATATTAATCTATATTAGCATTACACAAATTACAAAGCATGTATTTGAAAAAGAATACTTTTAGACCAGACTATTTTACTTATTTTTTCAGTCTACCTAATTTCCATCATAATTTTCATCATCTTTTTCCTCAGTTGAAGATAAATGCTTAATAAACCAGAGCAAAGTTAAATTGTACTAAGGAACAGTTAACATAAATTTTCAGGAACCACCTTAAAAGTACAGGACTCAAAAATGTAATAGTGTTATATGATTTAAGAAAAAGTATTTGAGTTTTCAATTTCTTATGACATTTCACAATACTGGTGTTAAGTGATTGCTCCTAAAATACATGTTTTGACAAAAGTAATTAAAGTGTGGACATTTTGAGTTATTTTGATATTTGAAACTAAAAACTGTCTGCGTTACTACTTCTAATCCATCAATTGTTTCATTCACAGTAACCTTAAAATTACTCCAGCATAGTCATCTTGAAGGTGAATTCTAAAACTTGGATTAGCAGCTTGTGCTTTTTTTTTTCCCTCTGTTACTCTTTTGGCAAGTAAGCTAACACAGAGATATACTCTTCCATATGTTGTTATAAGAACTGGTAGAAATTTTATTCTTTAATGAAAGGAAACAAACTAGGAAAAAATAGATGCTAGAGTTCTTTAGAAAAAACATCCAGATGCATTCTCAATTAAAAAGAATGTTTTGGACTAACAAGGTCTGAGTACAATGTCTAACTTTCTTCACTTCTTGTTGTATGCTAATTGCCTATTTTTTGTCAATTTCTGATTTCTCTGTCAAAACATCATTCAAATGCAAAGCACTTAATTATAATTTGACACCCTAAATATACAGAGGTCTTCTTATCTTTTCTGTTCTGATGTCTTATCCTTTTTTTTCCTTGTGCTCTGTTAACTTTGTTTTGTTGTGGAAAGATCTTCTAAAAATTAGTAAATTTTGTATTTTTAGTCAAGCATATTAAGGATGTGGGTTAATCCAATCCTATTAAAATTAATTCAGTAGTTGAGACCTTGCTGTAGAAAATCATCTGGCACTTTTCTTCACCTGAATTGGTTAACTGATCTCTGCTAGTTTTAGGTTACTCTTTACAACATGGGCCTGAGGGGTTCTTGGTGAAGCCCAATTCAGACAGGATTTTGAAGTTCTAAAACATCAGCAGGACCTATTGCTGCTCTTAAATGGATGGAAAGCCCTTGAAAAATACCTGTTAAGAAATGTGTTAAAATTTCTTTCACTTCTTTTCAATATGCTGCAATTTACACAGATGGTGTAAATCGAATCAGCTCAACTTACAGGAGCTGGAGAGTGTTTCTAGCTCTTTTCACTGGTGCTGAACGAAAGGACAAGAGGCAACAGGCAGAAACTGATGCATGGTAAATTTCACTGGAATATGAGGAAAAAAATTCTTTACTGTTCCAGTGACCATGCACTGGAACAGATTGCTCAGAGAAGTTGTGGAATCTCCCTCACTGGATATATTTGAGAAACAGTCTGGATACAATCCTTGGCAACGTGCTTTAGGATGACTCTGCTTGAGCAAATGCCAACAGTGGTCTCTTCCACACTTAACCAATCTGTGACTTGTGATTAGATAGTTTCATTCTTCAGTTTGGTCTACCCTCTACCTTATTCCTAATAGTATCTTCACAGCATTATGTATATCATTTCCTCTGCCTTGAATGTCTTGGAGGACAAGTTATGCAGACATAGTCATTTTTGTTAAAACAGGTGGAAATCTTATGAATTGAAGGATTTGCTATGAGCCATTAGTTTAATAGAAATTCTTGTAGAGATAGCCTCTTTGAGGAAAGTACATTTAGCTCACTGTTGATAAGAAAATAATTACATTGAAATTTACAACTCTTGTTTTTAACAAAAGGCGTTGTGAACTTTTTATACTAATTATGTCAGTATATGCCTTTTCAGATAAAACAGATCCCTTTATTACCACGTATGTGTCTAACAAAAGGCAAGGTGCAATGAAACCATACATTTTCACAATCCTACTTGAAATGTCATTAATGATGAAATTTTGTGAAAACATGGAGAAGTTAGAGAAAAGTTTTGTTCTGTCTTTGAAAAATCATAGTTTAACAGGGTGAAAAATGTGTTTCCTTTTCAGATAGTCCATGCATTAAAATTGAGTTTATTTATTTAAACAGGATACAGCACAAAATTATTGAAAAGAAAGGAATTAGGCATTTAGACTGAAAAGATAGTTTTCCTAAGGTTTGAGTTACATAACACAGATGTTACATAACTACAGACCAAGCTGTAGTATTTATATTTCAAAAACTCTTGCTTTTGGAGATTGTGTTTGAATTTGTCGACTTTGACTATCTATGACCTTGAAAGTTGCTTGTATTATCCTCCATCATGCTATTTCTGTTCCACAAGTCCTCTTCTAAAATGATGTGTTCTTTCTGAATGAAAAGTAATTCTAAGCACTTCATATCTTCAACAGAGATGTGGTATTTTGTCATTTCAGCATGTCACATTTTTAAGCTACCTAATGTAATGGATCAAAATGATTCAACACTAGCTTCTGGACTTACATTTATTGTGATGTAGAACACACTAAAGATAAATGACAATTAAAATAAAACTCTGAGCCAATAGCCACACTTCTTGCTAATGATTAAATATGAATGTGTCTGAGTTATCTAGGGATGGATTATCTGTGTATTGTATCAGCAGAGCAATGGATGTAAGCAGTGCAAATTGGTTCATGTCTGACAAGAATTATTAGTACAGAACCACTCAGACCAAGTTATGCTTCTTCCAAGCCTGTTTGCATCTTAATGCTCTTTACAAAGCAAGCTTGAGTTTTTCTGGGTGTGAGGAAGTGGGAGAATTAGCAACAGTGCAATTAACTGATGAGAGGGAATGAAAGTATTGGAGACAGACTCTTCTCAGTAATATTTTGTGACAGGTCAAGAGGCCAAAGGTGAAAATTAAAGCACGTGAAATTCAAGCTGAACACACAAACCCAAATTTTACTGTATGAGTGGCCTAAAACATTGGATGGCAACTTTATGGAACAGGTCCTGAGGGAGCCAACTCAGAAAGGGAACCTCTTTGATCTGCTGCTTGTCAATAGAGTGGATCTCAGGAGCAAAGTGAAGGTTGGTGGTCATCTTGGCCACAGCAACCATGGACTGGTCGAGTTTAAAATCTCTGTTGACAGGAGGAAAAATGCCAGCAAAACCTCAACTCTGAAAATGAGGGGAGCAGAATTCAAGCTGCTCAGGGAATTAGTAAGCAAGGTCCACCCAGAAAATGTGTTTGCAGGTGCTGGGATCCATCAATGCTAGTCACTTTCCAAACATTGCCTCCTAAGGGAACAGGAGAAGGCAATTCCCAAATGTTGGAAGTCAAGCAGGTGAGGCAGAAGGCCAGCTTGACTCAACAGGGATCTTCTCTTGGAAATAAGGCAAAAAAGGAAGGTGACAATATTTATAAACACTTATATAAAAAACCCCAGAAGTTACATTCCAGAAAATGTTCTTCATTCATTGTTCTTGATTCATATGGCCTGACATAACACACATTTAAATAGATGTGACTTTTCCCAAGATGTACTGCCAAGAAGCTCAAAAAATTCCAAATAATGCAAAATAATGCAAATAAATCAAATAATGTTAACAGGATAAAAAACTTAAGCAACTTCTGAAGGAGCGTCTCTTGAGGAGAAGATAAGGCTCTGGGATGACCTTTTTCAGCCCTTCAGTACCTGAAGAAGGACTACAAGAGAGCTGGAGCAGGACTTTTTATGAGAGCATGTGATAAGACAGGGCAGAATGACTTCAAAATAAAAGAAGGTAGGTTTAGATTAGACATTAAGAAGAAATTCTTTACTTTAAGGGTGGTGAGACCCTGGAACAGGTTGCCCAGAGAAGTTGTGGATATACCCATCTCTGGAAGTGTTCAAGGCCGGAAGGGATGGGGCTTTGAGCAATCTTGTCTAGAGGAAGGTGTCCCTGCCCATGATGGGGGTGGGGTTTAAATTGTCTTTAAGGTCCCTTCCAACCCAAACCATTTTATGACTCTCTAATTCCATGACTTGAGGACTACAGTTACCAAAATAATTTTTCAGTGAAAAATTTTCTATAGAAGCTCTCTAACTCTAAACTATTTGGCCTGGGCCTGAAACCACCAGTTGTGGACCAGATCTGCTATTCATTACACATTTAAATCTCGTTCTAGCAGTAATACACAACTCTAATTAGACACTGGAAAGACCCCACTAAAAGGGTTTTGCACTGCCATCATCTACAAAATTTCTAAAACATAGAATCATAGAATCGTGGGATCATAGAACCATTAAGGTTGGAGTGTACTTCTAAGATCATCAAGTCCAGCCATCTACCCAGCACCAATACCATGCTCACCATTAAACCATGTTCTCAGGTACCATACCCATAAATGTCTTGAGCAATTCCAGGAATGGTGATTCCACCACTTCCCTGAGCAACCTGTTCCAATGCTTGACAACCCTTTCTATGAAGAATTTTTTTCCTAATATCTCATTTAAATCTCCCCTGGCATAACCTGAGGCCATTTCCTCTTGATCTGTCACTTGTTACTAGGGAGAAGACACCCCTATCTGGCTATAACCTCCTTACAGGTAGTTGTAGAGAGCAATAAGGTCCCCACTGAGTCTCCTTTTTTCCGGGGTAAACAATCCCAGTTCCCTCAGCTGCTCCACATAAGATTTGTGCCCCAGACTCTTCATCAGCTTCATTGCCCCTCTTTGGACATACTCCAGCACCTAAGCGTGTTTCTTGTAGAGACATGATGTTTCTTGAGTGTCAACAAAACTAAAGAGGTGCAAGGAAAAAATGAAGAAACTGACAGCAGTATGAGGACAGTGATCATCAAGAAATTGATATATGGTTTCAATCAGCAAGGCTGTTCAGTTTAAACTACTAACCTCTGAGACAGTTGGTTCATAACAGTTTAGGACAGTTTGTTATCAATCATCTATCTGTGACCTATGGACATACTTCTGACTCCATTGTGCTGCCAGGAAAGAATCTTAACCTCTTCCCATTCCCCTCTTTTACTTCCTCATTTTGCAACACTGCTAATTAGCTTTGGCAAGAATAGGTACTGATATGTGGTCTTTGCAAGGACTTCATTAGCAAGATGACCTTTTTAAGACCAGAGAGAATTATACCTGTGAATCTATAAATTTCATATTCCAGTCCAACTGATGATCCATGATATCTGCAGCAAAGGAAAATCAAATGTTATTGCACAGCCACAAGCAATTTTTGCCATTTATTAAATATCTTTGAAGGGATGCTCAAAGATAAGACACATATAGACATATGTATGCCTTGATTCTAGATTAACTACAGTTTTCTGAGCCGAGCAGTTTACACTTCAGCCTACCTGGTTTTATTTGTCAAATAAAAGCTTTAAAATAATAATTACAGGAGTTGGAATACAGGCCAACACAAACACATCCTGAAAAACTATCTCAATCCACCTTCATCAGAAGTGATCGGGAAGGCCTTGATGTTTTGTAATGACTTCAGAAAATGAACTGTTGCTCTGTATTCTCAGTGAAGTACACTGAAGAAGGTTGCTGGGACATTTCTAAATCCTTTCTCTATGTGGTCAGCACATACTTTAAAAATTATATTCATTGCCTTTGAACATCTGAAAAATAGTTGTCAAGGTAAGCAACAATTTTCTTTGTGGTACAGAAAAACAAGTGGTAACAAATGTTTTAATTAACACTGTCCCTTCTGCCAGCTGCAGGGTTCATCCATTCCACCTTTAACCACTAAAATGAGAAAATGTGAAATAGTTCTTGAAAAATGTCTCTGCAGTAAAAAAAAAGAGTAGTTTGTCCTTGAAAGAGTTTACTGTGATACTCTTGAACCTTATTTAGCATGTTAGCATTTTCTATGTTCTCTTAGTATGCCAAGCCCCTCATAATTCCACCTGTATGTATCCTCTTGTATTTTCAATTCCTTAATACATTAAAGTGAGCTCTTCTACCATCTATAGTCTTCACGACTCCAGCTTTCTCCTATAACCTCTTTCCTCCGTGAGTTCCACAATTTATTGGATGTAGGTCTCTCTAACCACCAGAATCTTAGTATGCAATAACAGATACCTATTTGTGTCCTGCAAAAGAACTGAGAAAAACACTGACAGATTTTCCTTTGTCAATTCTCATTTTGTTCATGTGCTTTTACAACACTTGTGAATGCTTTCATATACTGAAAACACCCTTAACTTTTCTGACAATCTTATAGAGAAAAAAAAAATAAATTTAGACTATGCCAGTCCAAAATGCCATCTCCTGTAACACAAGTTTCCTTCACTGAAACAATTATTGACAAGGTCAATGGGTTAACAGCACATAACAGCACATGGTCAAATGTGTGATTCACCCAAAAAAAAAAAATGTGGAAGAACTTCACTGTGAAAGAAAATCACTTTTTTCCCCCTCCAAATAGATGTCATCATACAAATATTGAGTAGATGTTGGTCTGTTAGTCACAATGGCTAAACAACTAAAATCCTTATTACAGAAAAAGTAAACACCTAAACGCACTATTGACAAACTGAAGGTAAAAAGAGAACAATTTGCTCTTTCATGTGTGCAATATAGATGGTAATAAAAGGCTGTCTTTAACATTTGGTGCAACCCAGAGCACATCCCTTTTCCTGTGCTTACCTCTACCCTGACCTACTAGAGAGTACTCTGCCTATCTCCTTGCCTACGGACCTGAGCACACATACCTTCTTTTCCAGGTCCCACAACTTATAGAGGCATGCATTTTGCTTCATATATCAATAATCTGCTGCCTCAGAAAGAAATACAATCTTTGTTAATGGCAGCCATAAAAAGATAAGTATATTTAAAGAGAGGATTAGGAAAAGTTATTGACATTAAGCCCATCAGTAACTCTTAAAAACAATGAGCAAAATGCAATCTGTCTCAGCAAGTTCCAGGAAACTCAGAGGTTTTCAGGAGAAAAAAATCACTTTACACCTGTTCTTACATTTTTTCCCTCTACACAAGAAAGTGGAAAGTATTTGAGACAGGATATTGGCTCGAAAGGACTTTTGAATTGATGCGTAAGAGAAACTTATATGTGTCATATATAAATCAGTTTCCAAAGTCCCATAATAAATACCAGATGACATAAACCAAAAGATCCCCTGAACACACAAAAGGATTCTATGTTGCCTCCTGAATCATCTGCATCTTAATTCTTGCCCACCAGAAAATGAAACACTACTTATAGAAGTCTACATGAGGATAGGAAGGAAGGTTATGTGTCCCATATGATTCAGTCTTTCCAGTTACCTTCCATTATTATTACCCCAGAGTCCAGAGATGTCTCCCATTTTCTCAAGTTATCCTGCACATGGCATACTGCTCTCCAACTGGAGAGTCTTTCACGCTGATGACTGCTCACATAGGTTGACTAAACCTTTCAATGTTTCTTTCTTTTAATTTCCTTTCCAATTTTCCTTTGATTTTTAATGCAGTAGATTCCTGAGTGCTCATTGTCAGGAATCCACCAGAAATGGTGGTGCTCCAATTTGGAGCATTTAACTTCCCATTTCCCTCTTCTCCTAACTAATACACTTGCAAATCTGTCTTACTCATTTATAGCCTATAGTCAGTCCACCTCCTAAAGATAAGGTCTGTTTCACTCATACACGGGGCCATTGTTTGTCTAACTAAAGCTGCTATGAGTTGTTTGACACCAAGTTTTCAGCGATTGAATTAAAGATCCTGTGTCAAATCTTTCTTCTTCCTCCACTTCTCAAATTTAATTTGTGACTGAGTAGATACCCTCCACTCCCCCTACCTCAAATTCAAGGTACCACAGGAACAAGACTCATAGCCTAGATTCCATATAGATATTTATTTATTTATGCATATCAATGGTGCTCAGTGAAATCTCTTTTTCCCACTTATCTCCTGAATTAGTAATTATATGAGAAGGAGGAGGAAATGGTATATTGACCTTCTTGTGTTCTTGAACTAGAATCCAGAAAGTTAAAATTTAAATATCAAGTTTTGCAAGTAACACTGCATACCATCTTTGTTTCTTCAAGGCACTCAGTAATTCACATCCTCACATGGTGCATCTGTGTGATTTCATCAGAGAAGGAATGTGCTTTCCTCAGAGACTACATTTGCTTTTATTCCACATTTGCCTATATTCATGAAGTGAAAATATTTAGGTATATATGCAAAGGAAACAAAATCTATCCTCTGTCCCCAGTATCACTTATCCATCATTGTCTCACAGGAATTTAAACAAAATTTCAAAGCAAAAGTAAAAAATACAAGAGCAAAAATTTAATACTTAAAGGAATACACAGTCCATTACTCATTCACTTTTCCATATGTAGGAAGAATCTACATTTTGAGAGTCAGCCAAGGTGAATTTGCAGATCTGAGTTTCTGCTTGAATAGTATTTTAGTTAATAAATACATACTTAGTGGTGGGAATTTGAGATAACCTGTACGTTCTAAGCAACAATTTGGTAATTAGTGCTTAATAACTAATAAAAAAAGATCCATACATTGGCAAAGATATTGAAAAAAGGCTGTTTGGGTCCAAAATACTATTAATTTACATATACAGATTTTTGTAAGTACACATTGCTATGTTAAGCTTTTGAAAAAGTGATATGAAGAGAATTTATTTTGGTTAAAATGAATGGATTTTGAGAACCACCTGTTCACACACTGGAAAAAAAAGATATTATGCAGCAATTGCCTTCAGAAATTCGGGTCATATGGTCAGCCCCTGAATTAATTATCTGATCAAGACTGATTGAGGTGAGACCAAATAATTACTCGTTAGCATTCAACACCACTGTCTGGCTGCACTTTGCATGCTACAGTGTATGCTGCCCTTTTTAATTTTACTCAGTCTCCTTTTTGGGTTACACCACATTGTTCTACATGACTGGGAAATGAAATTGGAAACAGGAAAAAGAAGTTTGGAGAATAAAGCAGACATGACTTTATATAAAAAAATGTGCCTTGCACAGTTTTGCTTATTGAACAATCAAACTGTCTACTAACTATTTCTATAAATCTGCCACATACTGGTCTCTGTGGGAAGTCAATAGGAATTCTGGGCACAGATACTCTGCAGCATTATACAATAATTTGTTCAAATTCTTCAAAACTCTTGTTCTATGTTTAAGTGATCCAATTTGTAACTGGTTGAGCAGTAAAGTAATATTCCCTATTACCCTGTAGGCTTGTAACATTTTTTGTCTGAGCAGCTCAATATTGTATCTCAGTAGCCATGCCATTTAGCACTGCATGGTGCAGCGTTCATATTCTTGGAGATGTGAAGGAGGAACAGACAGCTCTAGCTGGCCCCAAATCTGTTTTGGACACCGTACTTCATAACACTACACTATAATAAGCACCAGGGCATCTTATGAGAGTGATACACAGAATCTGCTTTAAGGTCCTGTATGTTATGTAGAAAATACATTAGATTTAAGATGCAGTGTTCTCCAAACCTCTGTCTATATGGTTATGCCTAAACTAGTAAATTGAGTGTACTCAGGGGCCCAGTCTCGTGATAAAGCCAAGTAGAACATCTGACCCATGCTATTAGATTACTTGCTGTCCAAAACAGGGTCTCCACACCAGGAATGTGCCTAATGATATATTAGGTCTCTGTCCTATGATAACTCAAAACCCTTCCTGGAGAATTGTTGTTGAGAATGCCTATTGGCAGCAAGGCCAAGACTCATTCAAGAAACTTAAGTATACAGACACTGGAATTCCAGAGCATGCAAATGTCAACTGGCTCAATCATACAGACATAACTCAGTTTTCCCAATAATAAGAAACCAGAAAATTACAAGTATATCAACGAAATTCAGTGGAATAATGGTAAAATTTTGCCCTACCTGACTTAGAAAAAAATCTTCTTAACCCTTCAAAGTAGGTCCATAAAAATGTTCTGCACTCTATAATCTATCACAAATGTCAAAAAATCACAGCCTCATTGTTTATTTAATTTCTCATTGCAACACATTGTTTATTCCCCAATAAGTTCTAAAAGAACCTTTAGAAGGACTGTACTTACATGTCTCTGCTTTCAAAATCAAATTAGAACAGTCTTGAGACCTTTAAGTTCTTAAATGTCCCTTTCTTGATCTGAGAGGTGCTGCCTATAACAATCCATACACTTAATTGCAACTTGTAGAGGAGAATCCAAATCATCCAGAATCACTGACATTGTTTCACAAGTCAAGTGACAAAATAAGTTTTATTTTAGACAACATTTCTTAGGGACTCTGTATGAGTTTCTTCTCTTGGAAACCATCACTTTTCAGGGGAAATCTACTGCAAAATTCATCACCTATTTCAAATGCCTGAACCTGAAAATAACCCTTCAGCATTCCATGCTTATAGGATTCTAGATGTTTTAGGTATGTTGTTCTTTTGATGGGAAACAGGTTTCTAAAGAAAATTTTCCAGTCATCCTCACGTCTCTTTCCTGAGTTTGCACGGTGGGATAATATTAGGGCATGTGAAACTGTATCTGTACCAGACAAAACTGAACCAGAAGGGGTGTTCCCGGAGCTCACTTGGTAGCCTTCATCTGCTCAGTCTGTGGATACAACTGGGCTAATCCAAAGAAACTAAACTTCTTAAATATGTACCACAAGAACACAAGGTCCTCAGTACCAATTATTTCAGCTCTGAGTTTGCTTTTACTTGTGCAACCCTACTTGCTAGTAGCCATACTTACCCTTTCATTATTTTCTCTTTTTAAGTATAGAAACCCATCTTCTAGTTACTTAGAATTTGGCAGATAAAAAAACCAAGTCAGATTTCTCTGGTAGCTGAAATTCCCTTCACAGATTACCATCAGTAGAAGAAAACTTTGAATTTACAGTGTATTTTTTTGGGGAAGTATGTGAATGATATCAACAAGTAGACCTGTGCATATTAAGAGTACATTTTACTTGAAGTTTATCAGTAAAATACTCTTTTTCTCTACAAGAACATTGTATGTGAACAATAATAAACAAAATCAAAATGGCATAATCTGCTTTTGCTTCTCTGTCTGTTTTCTCCCATCAGCCTGAAGCACTGGGGGGCTGGGAAGTTCTGCCTTCTTGAAAGAATCAGGAAGCCTCAATTCTGCTTTCCTCCACAGTCTTTCTGCGTCAGCTTGTCTTCTCTGATCTTCCATATGAATCACTCTCTCCTACCTTTGCTACAGAAGTCTGCTGATCCACTACAAAATGCCACTGTATCTTATGTGTATTCATGAGCCTCTCACTGTTTATATCCCTCTCCTAGATTTTTATGAGTCCTGTGAATTCTGGTAGCTTTCTGTTCTTTTTCACCTTTGCAGAGAAATTTTCTTTTGTAGAGATGTCATCTGAAAAGTACATACAGGGTCCTGTATTGCTCTTTATAGACTGCCCAGCACTTTAGCTGATGTTGAATTCTTCCTAGCTCTGGATGGGGTGAGCAAGGTAGACTCTTGCAGAGCCTGCCTCAGAGTCAGACAAACAAATCTGTGGTGCCTATGGCTGTCTAGAAGTTTTGCAAAGCCACTGCAAAACTTCCAGGCTCTGAGCCCTAGTTTCGCAGCAGAAAGTCATGAAAAACTGGAACTTCTCACCTAAACTGGGTTTCACTGGGGCTTCCAGAAACCTGCTGGTTTATGGGGTGTCATTTTTAATAGTAAGCTTCAGGAAATTCCAAAGGACTAGAAGAATCCTAATGTAGCACCAATCTCTTTGAAACTGCCTGACCAGCTAGAGCTCAGTCACTCTGGCAGCATCCCAGTTCAGCTAGCAGGGAAAGAAAAAATTTCTATTTAAACTTAACTGATACAAATTAAGACAAAATGTATTAATAATAACTGTCAATATAATTTTAAGAAAAATAGACTGTGAGCCCTAGAATAAGTTTTTAGTGAGATTAAAAGTCTGAGACATGAAGTTAAATGAATGGGCATGATAGCCTTAGTCTTGTAAAATATTTTATGCAGTCTCAGAGATTGTACTTCATAAAATAACCTGGCTAAAAATAGAGATATGCAAGTCAGCTAACTAATATTTATTATAAAATAGTAAACTGTCACCAAATCAGGAAGGTTTTGCAGTGCACCTGGTAGCAGACTTCATGCTTTTCCCCATTTTCTTCAACACTGTTGGTAATATGCATAATTTACTTTTCCTCTTGTGAACTAAATCTGATTCAGAAATATATGCTGAGTTAGAGAATGAGAATTCTCATCAAACCCAATTGGATTCCCAATGATAGGATAAAGAACACCAAATTTAAATTTCTCCAATGGCAAGAAGTAAATGCATGTTTAAGAGTTTGCAGAATTGGGGGCCTGAATGCTTTTATCTTGGAGCATTTGTATATGCATGCCATGAGTAAAGCATTCTGACTAATCGTGTTATTCTCTGATAATTTATTACAGCCTTAATGTTAGCTCTTTCCCCTTGACAAGTCTGCTGGGAAACTGAGATGAAGTTAGTCTTTTATCATTATCTCAAGTTTGTCTTTCCAAATGCTTTTATTATAGTGATTTTGGGAGCAGAGCAAGCATATTAAGGCGAAGATATTACAGAACTGTTGTACAAAATAGTATCGTCAAATACCATGTAAGTGAATATAGGTCTTATCACAAATATTGTAGAGAGAATTTAGGACTAAATAAAAAGAAGTAAATCAGCTCTTGAGCCCTAAAGCACCTTTCAATAGTAATAGTAATAAATCAGAATAATAGCCTGAAACAGCCACTGATTTTTCCTCTTAATCAAATAAGATCAGAACCAAGCCATCATTCCAGCAGAAAAACCAAAATTTAATTAGCTTATCTAACAGTGTCATTTAGTGAATCAAAAGCTTTGAAAGGTCAATGAATTTTGCCCTTATCATCTCATTATCTTCCATCACTAACAAGATATCATTAAGCAACTTCATGAGAGCAGTTAATGTCGAAACAGCCAGCAGCACTGCAATAATTTAAAAGGAAATTCCAGGCTATTTTTGTATATTTATTTTTATTAGATTTTTCATTCACAGAAATCTCCTAAAGGTTGCTTGAAGAAAGAAAACAAATACAGTCTTTTTGCATTATTTTCAGAATTGCTTTTATTTCTGAAAAAAATCAGTGGACTGGTTTTAATCATCCATCTAAACCAGTGGACTGGTTTAGACATACACACAGCACAAAATATGTCAGAACAATACAGCTGAAATGCTTTATTCTAACACTATTAATATGAGTATAATCTCCATAAAACATCCAACATTATAAGCTGTCTCTACAAAACCAGTGGAGACAAGAGATAAGTGACACTCATCAGGGACCAGTACTGGGACTGGCACTGTGACATAGACAGTGGGATTGAGTGACCCTCAGCAAATTTTCAGGTTGCACCAGTCTATGCAGTGCAGTGGACTTACTGGAGGAAATGGATGCCATCTACAGAGACCTTGAGAGGTGGGCTCATGTGGACCTCATGAAGTACAGCAAGGCCAAGTGCAAGGTCAATCACAAGCAGAAATACAGGCTGAGTGGAGAGTGGATTGAGAGCAGCCCTGAGGAGAAGGATTTGAGAGTGTTGTTTGATAAAAAGATTAACATGACTTGTGCAATCACAGCCAAAAAACCAGCCATATCCTGGGCTACATCAAAAGCAGTGTGATCTTCACATTGAGGGAAGTGATTCTACCTCTCTATCTGCTCTTGTGACACCCCACCTGGAGCACTGCCTTCAACTCCGGTGCCCCAGACATAAGGGCACGGACCTGTTAGAGCAAGTCCAGAGTGGGCCACAAAGATCAGAGTGCTGGAGCACCGGTCCTCTGAATACAGGCTGGGAGAGCTGAAGTTTTTTAGTCTGGAGAAGAGAAGGCTTCAGGTAGACCTTAGAGTAGCCTTCCAGTACCTAAAAGGGCCCTACAAGAGAGCTGGAGAGGGACTTTTTACAAGGGCATGTATTGATAGGACAAGGACTAATGACTTCAAATTGATAAAGGGTAGATTTGGATTGGCTATAAGTAAGAAATTCTTCACTATGAGTGTGGTGAGACACTGAAAAAAGTTGCTCTGAAAAGTTCTGAATATCCCATTCCTGGAAAAGTTAAAGGCCAGGTTGGATGAGGCTAGTGGAAGATGTCCCTGCCCATGACAGAGCAGGTGGAACTAGAGAGTCTTCAAAGTACCTTCCAACCCAAATATCCTACAGTTCTCTGATTCTGTGAAAAGCTTAGAGTCCTTGTCTCATCCTTGCATAGGCCAGCTCACCTCCCATTGCACAGGACCTTCCTATAGAGCACTATGTGATTCGTTCTATAAATGCGACCAGTGAAAACAGCAGAGTTCAAAAAACAACTGCTGTGTACACTGAAGGTCATTTCACTGCTCTGCTTTAGAGCATGGATACACAAACACTTGAACAAGTACATCTGAGAGGCAGCAACCTGCAGTGAGGCAAAACTCTGTGGTGGCAACTTCTCACTACAGATTTGCCTTCAGAGTGGTTCTAATGAGGAAATGCACCCTGGAAAGAAATTTTGTGGAGTTACACTGAGCCCTGCTGCA
The DNA here is from genome assembly GCA_035221455.1 of Xenops minutus. Classification (NCBI taxonomy): domain Eukaryota; kingdom Metazoa; phylum Chordata; class Aves; order Passeriformes; family Furnariidae; genus Xenops; species Xenops minutus. The sequence continues at coordinate 82,925,927 of JAWWEE010000001.1, read as the reverse complement.
AAGCAAAATAGTAGCACATTATTTAAAATAATTTATTTACATTCCCTAAAATCAATGGAGTTTTAAGATTTTCTCTAATAAAAGCATAGAGAGAAGGCAAATAAAATAACTTGCTGATGTTATCTCCATCAGATTGCAATCATTTTAACATAAGTCAGGCCTGGAGCCTAAACTACCTACTGCTGTCCCACTGAGAGTCTGTCATGATTACTAGAAATTCACACCTTTATCTGAAAAACCACATATGTGCTCAGCCGAGATGTTTTCGACTCCAACGCACCCCCACCCCACCCCACACACACACACCCTTTATTTATTATACTTATCTGGTTTAAATTGATTTTGCTATCTTTTTGTTCACAGAAGGCTTAAAAAAGAGCTAGGGGAATTCACATATCTTACACTGTGCTTCTATAGAGTTTATGTGGTAATCATTCATTGTGAAGGGATGCAGGCTTTACAAAATCAGAAGTCTTAGATACAATGGAAGCTATCTCTTAGAAAAACAAGATCAGCAGTTTTAGACTAGATAAGAACTTGTCAGATAGGAAACAGCATACCCTGACAGATAGCAGAAAATATCTGAGTCTCTGAGACAGGTGATGAGAAAGGGAAGGGTGAGTGAACTTTCCTTCTGATCTTATTCACCGTCACAACCATGTCTGCTCCCTTTCCCTGTCCATTCTACAGGCAGATTTCTCCTCTGAACTGGCCTTTCACATCCCTACCAGCCTCCAAAAAAATGAGAACTATGCCTGTTTCTGCAGATGTGGGAGCAAATGACTTTCTTGCTGGCTTTTTGCTCTAGCAACTGCTGCTGCTTCACCATCTGCTGCTCCTCTTTTGTGTCTCCAGGCAGCTGTAAGTAAAGCTGCTGCATTCAGTTCACATTCCAAGGTTTTCTTAGTAACCACCAAGGCTGAAAAAGAAAATCTTTTAATGAGACCTGAGATTCTGCAGTCACTGCAGCAGTACTAGACATATGCCTTCTTGACATGAGTTGGACACATCCAGGAGTCTCTCCAAACCATGGTCAAAGGGAACTGAGCATCAGGGAAAACAGGTAATTAGAAATTTTCTAGCAAAGCAGACTTTTTCTTTTGTTAAGAAATATTGATTTGCTGAGAAAGGCAAGTTTCACAGGGAGGTAAGCAGCCAGGTCATTGCAGTGGTGTCTCAGCAGGGAATACAAGTGACATAAGAACTTTTTATTCAATCCTTTTGCTACGTAGCAGTCAGGGAAGTGTGGTACTCCAAACCACTCATTAGTTCATCAGTTTCCCACCTCAACCACCTATCACTGCGATACTACCAGAAATAGGCAAGAATGTAAGCTATGGGGGTTTATGAGGTGAGATTTAGCCACTCTATTACTTGTAGGCCTGAAATAGCTGAATGCCACTGGACAACAATAAGATAGTTCTGACAGTTAAACATTAAGAGGTTAATCTTAAGACTACAAATCCATAGGTTCTGGGTTGATAACTTTAGGAATTTTAATAGAGGAATTGTATGAGAAAGTATGTTTAAAACCTTAATGATTGCTATACATAGGAGCACAATATGGGGTTTTTGTGAATGTTTTGACCATCTCTGCAACTTAAAATATGATAGCATCTCTGTTCACAGAGCACAGGAGTGTCAGGATCATACTTTCAAGCCAGAGCAAATATTTTGTTGTGTGCCATTTTGTGCCAGATCTCACAAATAATGGAAGTGAAAACTGAAGTCCCATTTTTCTAGGATGTATACAAAATGCCTTGTGAATTTGTTTGTTTACATAAGCAATTGATAATGCAGCAAAATAAAGAAATGGAAATGTGAATCATTGAATTAAAGAATTAAAGAGTCTAGGAGAGCCTATAAGAGAGACATCCCTTAACCCTGCAAGCTCTTTTGACAAAATAGAGTGAAATACTTTTATCAATAATCTACTGACTAGTGCTCATAATATATCAATGGGACAGACCATAGCAGTCCCAAAGGAAGTGTAATGATCAATTGTGGCAATAATCCACAAATTAAAGATCTCTAAAAGTGAATACATGATGGACTCTAAGGATTTTGAATGAGTGTTGTGTTTTATCATGCCAATGATCCGTGGATTAAGGGCTTGCATTTATATAGCACATTGTAATGGCTTTGAGGAAGCTATTAGGGTCTATCACATCAATGATCCATGAATAATGAGAGTTGTTGGAGAAGTATCTTTCAGTCCATGATGCAGTGCTTCAAGGATGTTTTAACATGGTTTAAGGTTTAGCGAGTATAATACAGTTTATGTAGCACTTCTTGCGTTTGCATTTACAGAATGCATAAACACAGTATAAAAAGCATATGAAGGCAAAAGGAAGAAGTACTGCTTCAAGGGGAAAATAATGGATTACTTTCCTACAGTGCCTGAGATCAGTTTCTGGCAGCAATAACCTCTTACTCCCTGCTTGGTGCTAATTCATATGGTGCTCATAATATCACTATAATCAAAAGCATGTAGAATACAGGCACCCTTTGCAGCATGACAGTAATCAAGGACATCATCGAGTTGAAATGAAAGAGTTATGAGGGGTTAGATAACCTCCTAATAGTGATTCAAACAGGAACTGTTCAGTGTTATGTGAATCCCCTTCTATTTTACTTTGAAATATTCTGATAGCTCTAGGTGGTCACAGGGTTATGCATAACTGCAGCTTTCTGATGGCGTTTTCCCCAGAACATCATGTCTGCACAAAGATTTAAAAGCCATAATTAGCTTTAAAATAAATCTTGATCAAATACCAACTCTTCTTATCGGTGTCCAAGTCTTGGAAAACTTGAATTTTTTTTAATTTTGAGCATGGATGAAGAAATGTGGGACAAAAATACTTTATACATTAAGAATATTTTCTGAAAATATCTATACTAATGTTACACATTTTATGAAGATGCACTTCTTAAGATTCTTCCATCTATTCTAAGTTGCTTTTCCCTTAGTAATTACCTCCTCCTTCTCAGGATCTCCTCAAAGACAAAGTGAACTCTTGACCCTGAGGACATGTAAAGGGGGAGAAGGAAGATGTCCCCATCTGTTCACTGCTTGGAAACATCATCCTGCGGTCATATTCCAGTGACTGCCTGTCCCAGTGCCTATGGATGCCCTTAGAAAAGAAAGGACACTTTTTTCTGCAGAATATATGTTGGGAGAGGAAGAAAGGGGACAGCAGAATGAGCTATAAAAAGCATTCCCATCCTGGCTTTTTGCCACATCCAACTCTTCTGGCAGGAGGAAGCAGAGAAAGCATTTCCTGCTGTGGCTATTGCCTTTATGGGTTACTGCAGTCTGGCTGCAGTCATGTACAAACAACTACAGCCCACTAGATTGCAACACTGGGAGCTAGCCACTGCAGCTGCTAACTTTGGACCAGATTTGAGGGTAACTTCTTCAGACAGTGTATAAGGAAATTTGAGTAGAGATCAAACAAGATGTAATGCGAGTGTTGGCAAATTCACCAGCACAGCATGTAGTGACTTCTACAGTCAGCAAGTCTTAGTTCAAGCTCTTAGTTCAAGCTCCGTTCAGAGCAGTGTAAATACTCCCATTCCCATCAGAGGGTTTTTGGTCTTTTTTCCAGATGGAAAGTTATAGTTACAGTTCAAAAGGAACTTAGCCTCTCTTTCACAGTCAGCAGTGGGGAACAGAAGACAATTTCATCCAGTCTTTCTGATGGACATTCAATGTGCTCTCTACCAATAGTTGCAAAATACAAAATTATACAGCTGGGTAGCCAGCTACCTCACTTTTCTCCCTCATTTTTGTAGCTTGGTTTCTCATTCCTTGCAGGTCAGCTGAGCCAGATATACTGATATCACTATATGCTCTAAAGCTAGTAAGCTGCACACAAAGCTGAGAATTTGATCAGGTGACAGAACCTCATACAAGGATTTGCTTTCCCTCTACCTCACAACACACCTTTTTTTTTCCTTCTTCTTCCTAATTAAATGGAAAGGTATCACAGCCAATGCCAACGCCTTGAAATGCTGCTACAATAAGCCCTGGTTTAGTGCTATCCAAAGTAATTAAAAAAGACATGTAATCTCCCAGTGTTTAGAATGGTTTTTGACTATGATTTCATATATTCATTTATCCTTTGCAAATTATTTCTGCTGCAATAGCAACATTGCTCTTCAGCCCTTGTCTGCTTTACCAGTTAGATCTTAAGTAAAGCCACAGCACAGAGTTTATGCTATTAAAGATTGTTTCTGTGCTTAGGACTGTGAAGTCATAAATACAGGATTGTGCATTCATTGCACTACCAAGCTGAGATGTGGAGTAATGAGGGAGAACAATACTGTTCAGACACCAATATCTTCAGCAATAACTAGTGCAACGTGGAACATTACAATGAGAGAAAATTGCTTTTTTTGCCGGTATTCTTTCTTTCAAAGAAACCTAATTGATATCTATAATAACAGAACATATGAAAATCTTGAAAAAGATACTGATCTTTTGCTACTGCCATCAGCATGAAGTTACATCCCGAAATACAAGGGAACAGGCATGAAGGGCACTGAAATACCATTTCAAATATGGGAAAGATGAAGGAAGAAGGAGTTCATAGAAACCTCAACCTGCATTACCATCTGTCACCTGGCCTGTTGGCTCAAGGGTAGAAGTTAGAACCAGCAACAGAGCTGGGCTCTTTGAAAAGGATGAGATGGGATATATTCTAGGTTCCAAGGTCAATAGACAAGAAGCTTGAATTTTGTGCCAGGTGTGAAGGCTTCTTTATGCTTTCTGAAGAATATACGAAGTGTCTGTCTGGTTCATGTGAACATCTGAAATGAAAGTACAAGTGGATGAAATTTAGAAGCAGTCCACAGAGAAGAATATAGGTTCTTAATTTTTCTACTGAAGGGTCCTTAGAACTAGGCTGGAATTAGACTTCATACATTTTCTGTAGACATGTAGACACAACCTCAATTCAAAGGTAGCCAGTAGGTAGCCAATTTTTTTAATTTATATTTATATATACATATGTGTATATATATATATATATATACTGGGAGTTAGTAGGATTCTGAAGAGAGAAGAGGGAATGCTTGGTCAAAATTCTTTGACACTGAAAAGGAGCTGAAGCTAAATCATCTACTAGTTGGGTCACTGCACTGTGTTGCTGTGGAAAAGTTAAAAGGAGCATGAAATCTATCCTGTGAATAACCTGCTTCTGTGGTCATGCTCACAGCATGACAAATGAATCAGGGGATTTAGGGAGAGAAACAGTTTCCGGATCTTGACTAAGCTAAGTCAACAGGATATTTGAACTAAAGTTGTGTCTGTATGCCTGAATACAAGACTGCATGTGTCTGGAAGATTTAAGGTCCATAGATGTTTATCTTGTGTGACTAGAGAGCAAGAGAACTGAATTATAGGCTCATTGACTGGAATTCAGATGTGTTGGCACTTCATAAGTGACCAAACCAAATCAGTTCCTGGATCCCCTTTAACATTTAATCTTTTCAGTTTTTGGTGGTTTAGATAATAGTGATGCAAACATAATGTTGCACAATCAAGTAGAAAACCTTGAAAGTAATTCAGAGAATAAAAAATAAGCTAACTACTCACCATCTAGTAAGAGAAAATTCTGGCCCAGAAAAAAAACAAAAAAACCCAAAAAAAAACAAAAAACAAAAAACAAAAAAACAAAAAAAAAAAAAAAAAAAAAAAAAAAACAAAAAAAACAACCCACCCACACACAAACCCCCCCCCCAACATGGAAGATCTATTAAAATGCAAAAAAATTCACCACATGTTGTTCATCATTATTTTTAATTAATTACAAAATACTGGTGAAAACAGAAATACATGATATAGATCTGACAGTCTACCAACCTACTGAGGATTATTATGACTATTCAATCTATTTTAAAATGTTTAATTTTCCATAACTGCAATTCCACATTAGCATCCAAATAGCTTATGAAAAAACACCAACAACTTATTAATTTAGATGGGGTTTTTTGCAGAAATAAGGCAAACTACCCTTACAAATTATTGTGAAAGAAAGAATGAGGTTATCAGAATCAGTGAACAGGAAGTCACAATAGTATGCTATGGAAGAATCAGTTTGATGTCTCTTTTTGCTTCTCTACTCCAGGTTAAGCAAACCGTGTTCCTTCAATCTCTTGTTTATTGTGTGCTTTGGCACTCTAAGTGTCCCTTCATCAGACTCCGTCCAGATTGTTGATGCTTTTTCTGTCCCAGAACTGGACAAAATACTGCAGACATGCCAAATGGAGGTTAATTAGCTTTTTCCTTAGCCTACTGGCTCTTCCTAATGCAGACAGCATGCAATCTCCTCTTAAATACACAGATCTTTAAAACGATGATTTGATAGGAAGTTTTACCAGGCTTGGTTAACAAAGGACGAAACACAATAGCAGGCAGTTAAAGAAATCCTTGGTCTATTTGACACAGTTTCATAAAATTGCTCAGCTAAAAATTTTGAACTGGCACAAAAGATAAACTTGCTTTCTTAGTTGAAATAAGGTAATTGATGTGATAGTTTTGCCACAAAAGGGTTTTCTTTATCCTTATCCTTTCTACAACCCTTTTCCAGCTGGGTTTGAATTTTCTTGGGTTAATTTCTTTCTTACATGGGGTTTTGTTTGATATTTACTTGAAAAATCCATGTGTTGGAAATGTAACAGTTATCACGTGGATACACAAGCAATGTATAACATCATAGCCATTTATAATTTCTAGCGTAGAATATTCTTATCATTAATCTAAATGTTTAGAATATGATTGCTTTGCTGTGATATAAAAAAGAACCCCAAACTGGAAAGTTTAGTAAGTACTTGCAATTACAAGATCTTAAAATACTGTGCATGAAGATTCTGCCTGATTTTCCATTGAAATTCCTTTAAATTCATATTCAGGTAATGTACCATAAAAATTAAAGGTTATCCAACAACAAAATAATTATGGCTCATTAAATAGAAAAATGAGCAGGGAGTACAGTTTCTTGATTAGTTAATAATAGCAAAACATTAACTTTCCCAAGGTCTTTGTTGGCTCTGAAAACACTTCCTATTGTATAAGATTCATTTATAAAAACGTACTTTCAATATGTACTCTGAAAGAAAGAATATACAACATGTGGATTTCCTGCGTCAATAAGGCTACCAAAAGTTCACTTGTGCTGACACAGTGTGGTGTACCTCCCTCATGTTAAGCTCAACAAGTGCAAGACAAACACTGAATCAAACTTGGCAACTGTTACTCAAATGTGAAATCCCTCTTCCTGGAGGAAGTTCAATGTCATATAACTCCAAAGGATAACTTCTGTGAAAAATTAAATATTCCCCTGGGTAAATGCTGTAGAGGAGGCTATCTAGCACTGAACATTTCCAACTGTAAAATAATCTCAGTAATAAGTAAATGAGCATAAATCTCTCGAAGTCACAACATAATCTGTCGGAATTTGGAATTTTGGAGAATAAAGGTTTTTTGTTTTTTTTTAAATAAGAGACTACCATAATAAAGCTCTCTTTCCCCATGTTTCCTTCAGATGTCAGATGAGCATGAAGTTATTTACATTCTAATTAGTTTTCTTGCTAAAAAGGTTTCACTTGAATTACTAACAAAATGAGATCATACCATACTGAGCAGTTTCAGGTGGGAAAAACCCAACTGACTCAAAAAATGGAAGAGAGCGCAGTGGAGGAAAGCCAGTCCTTCACTACCCCTACTACCTTAAATGGACTACATGTGACAGATTCATGGGAAACACAAATAGGTGAAGGGCTTATTGACTATGACGGTCTTTCTAAAAAAGTGCTTACATATGAAGATAATCAGTGAATGAAAAGAGCAGTGGCCGGTGCCCAGGATCACACTTCCTATGCCTTAGTAATCTGGGCCACAGTTTTCAAAAGGTGAACATAAAACTGAAATAGATAACAAATAGTTTTAGTATGAGTATTCTGAAATAGACACGTATGCCTGTAACTGTGAAAAGAAATATGTCCTGCTTATTTCTAAATGTATAAGGGACTGTAGTGAAAAGTTTTGTTTGCAAGACTGTTTATTTGGGTAAAATTTAATTTGGGATTGCTATGTGTAGTAAGCACGAGCAACAAGCAAATATATTAATTTCTACTCTCACCAATAGGGAAAAATATTACAGCAGACCAGTAAATATAAAGCCCAGAGGTGAGAAAGAAGCATATCAACCATGAAATTGTATTAATTCAATAATTAAAGTGAGTCTCAGTTCCAACACAGGCTCCGGTTCTGTAGCAAAGATGTGACAAAACAATTGGGAATGGCAGCCCATTGCACTTGTATTAATCGTCAGGAGAGAAAGCTTTCCAGGAAATCACACATTTTATGAGCACTACAGTGTATTTAGCCCTGGACCTGATATCATCTCATTAATCAAAGCAATACACAGAGAGTGAAATTTCCACCTGCGTTTAGTTTTGAGAAAGAGGCAGTAAGAAGTGGGAGTGTCTTGTCTTTGTTCCCAGATGCTACAGCAGAGCCAGGCTTTGTAGTACTCTTCCCAGCAAGGGAATGAAAACAGTGCTGTAGGGGGAAATTAATTATTATCAGAGACATTCCAGATGGAAATCTGTGTAGCTGCAAAACGAAGACCTATCAAGGAGCTGAGTGTTTCCTGCTGATCATGTTAGTTTCCCTTGTGCTTTAAAAGCTTCAAAACTTCTATGTAAAAGCAAGATCCTATTAGAGCTGGTAATGAATCTAGTATTTGATTTTGCATTTTTAATTTTTTATCATTTTTCCATGTGCGTTTCCAAAAACATGCAAGAGAGAGAGATGCTCCCAGACAAAATCAATGGCTCAGTGAGTGGGATCTTCATTTAAAATCTGGAATTACCTAATGTCCCTGCTTCCAATGTGAATCACCTGCTTAAACAGGTGGGGTTTGTCTGGGTTACCATCATTTATAAAAAACACTGATGGATAGTTTTGAGTGAGAATAGAGTGGCCCACAGAGATATGGTTACTGTTTTCCAACAAAATGTATTACAAACAGAGGCAAAGTAGGGAGTCAACCTCCCAAGACAGCTCCTGGGTCACTTGGCTACACCGCAATTAGTGTTTCTTGTCAACATAAATTCTCCTCTTCACCTGAGAAGGCATCCAAAAGGAAGGCTTTTAGTCTTCAAAACTCATAGATTTTCTGATTAAGGAAATGTCTCATTACAAAGTTTCCGATCAGTTCCTGTTTCTAGTGTTCTTGGGTACAACCCTTCAAAACGTAATCAGCAACAAGATTAGATCTGTGACTGCCTTATTACAACAATATTAAAGACTGTGCACCTATGCCACTTTTTCTCTGTGTCTCAAGAACTGTTTTTGTCATCAGCCAAGAAATTTAACTTCTGGTATTCAGCTACAGGTTAAAGAGTGGTTTACATTCATTATTTGCATTCATCATAAAACAAAATCAAAATAGCTGCAGTGTTTAAAAAATGAAATGAACTTGAAACCTTACAGTTTATACAGAGTTTTAAATACTTGTAGCTTGCCTTAAAACTTCCACACTAGGCTCACAGCTTTAACAGTATCATTCAATACCAAAGTGGATCAGACTTAGTTTCACAATAAAGAAATAAAAGCTGTATTACAGAAGGTGTAAGAAAGGCATGGATACAGAGAAATTTAAATTGAATTTGTTTGAAAACAGAAAATCTTTTTGGAAGTACAAAAAAAAGAATAGCTGTTGAAATACAGCTTTGGTCTGATAATGAGTCAGGTATTTTGACCAATCTAATAACTATTCAATAAGTTATTCATAATAGCTCTTTACCAAATCCTATGACTGTGAAATAATTTTCCATTAAGATTTACATCGAACTTCAATTAACTAGATAAATACACCTTTCAGATCACATTTTTTTCTGCTTTCCTCTAATATATGCAAATTTTCTTATGATTTTAGAATAAACTTTCCCTTAGACACTGATAACTAGCAGCTTCAGTAGATTATCATATACACACTTAAATTTGCTAATTTAGAGTAAGCAGCTATGCTGAAAATGCAATGACATTTAAAAACTGGTCTCTTAAGACAGATTCTAACACTTTGTGGTTTTTCTTTGTAGAAATTTTTCTTGTGAAAATTTGGTGGGACATAAGTATGTACCCTCATAAAAACAATTCTACATACTTAATGATGTCCGTAGGAATCTAATTTTCTTTAAACATAATTTATCAGTAACTTGATATTTCTTTTCTTTCTACGGTTTCCTAGGACCTAATAAAGAGCAAATAAGTTGCTATTTGGTTTTGATATATGCCATATAAGAAAATTTTATGCCACAGAATTAAAAAAAAAAAAATCACTATTTAATGTAAGGAGTTTTAGTCTCTAATATGGGGCCCTCAAAATGCCTGCAAAGAATTTACTGGAGGTCTAGCGGGTAAGTACCATGTCTTAGATTCTGCCATTTTCTCCTCACTCTCCACTGAGAACAATAGATTCGAAAGGAGTAGAAAAGGTTAAAAAAAGAGTTAGTTAAACAGTGTGCTTGCAGCTTTTGAAAAACAAAATGTTCCCAGCATAATCAGGAAATTGCCCCTTGCAACTTCTGATAAAACTTGATTTTAATCAAAATTACATTTTTGTCACTAAATTATTTTTCATGTCAAAATGTCTTTATAGAAAGTCAACAGAATGATTTTATTATTAAAAACAACTAAAAATTACAAAGTACTTCCTAACAATTTTTAATATACTTATAAAAGATTTGTTGTGCTTCATAATACTATTCTATTAAAAAGATTAGTAATTCACAGATCCAGAGAGTTCACTGGGGATATTAGGACTTTTTAAATTTTAAAATATTCAGTAACAAAAATATATTGTTGACATAATTTTATTAAGAAAATATGAAATAACAAGAGATACCCTACATATAGAAAGTGGATAGAACTTAATTGACTTTGTAGGACACAGTGGCAATTGATTTGCTGTGGTTTAAATTAGCTGCAATTTACATTTCTTGTTCCAGAGCAGATAGAGAACAAGAGCACTAGAAAAGCATAGATTATTAGCAACAGCTCCAACAATCTTATTCAGAACTTCAAAAATATGCATTTATTGGGGCATTTGTTGACTTGGACAATAAGAGAATTCCTCTGTTGTGGCTCTGATCATCTTCATAAGAATATATTTCAGGGTAAAACTGAAACCTGTGTCAAAACTTCAGACCATTCAAATTCTTGAGTCACTATTAGGGACATTTTACTTACAGAGGCCTTTTGTACAAAACAGCTCAATGACAAATAAAGATATACAAATACTGCTGTATGCATATACATACACACATATTTTTCTACATATGTTTCTCAGCCATTTCTGCTTATAGCTGAAACCAAAAGCAGTAAAACCATGGAAATAAATGCAAAAGAAAATATTTCTGAAGCTATCCCAACATTCAGAAAGAAAATTATTTTAAACACGTTTCATTCAAATATTGGTTGATGGTTCAATGCAGCTTCTAAATTTCAACCTACTTAAATAATGGAGCCCTGAAGCAATCCTCTAATTCTGTTACTATGACTCATTCCATCACAAAGTCCTTGTAGGTATTCTATAACATATTCCTTAAATTATTCATTAAGGAATATCTTAAATAAATATTCTTCTTGAGAATTATGGGGACTAATTTGGGGTTCTGTTCTTGTTAGAAGTGATATCAACAAAGAAAGAATTAGCTATGAATTTTGGAAATAAATTATGACAAGATTGTATTTCTACATGTATGCAAATTAGAGCCTTATGACAAGAAAAATACTTGGTTACTATTTTTAATACAGCTGAGGGCAATGTGTCTGTAGTTCCCACTAGAGACACAGATATGGCACTGCCATGAGGCTGAAGGCACTTTTGGCTTGTGAGTGATATCCTTGGAACAGTGGTATTCTGCACGTCTTACAACATATCCACAGGATGTGCCTTTAAACCTCAACATAGTAATTTATAAAATTTGAAGCATGTGGTTCTTTCTCAGACATATATATTTGTCAGCGAGTAGCATTACAGCAGTTTTATTTTCAATATTTTCATTACTTTTTAAAATGATTTTATTTATCAGTTGCAGGGATTAGAAAGCAAGTTTCTCATTTGAAAGCATAAGATGATGTCACATGCGATAAAATGAGAGGGGACAAGATGTTGAGACAAGATGAAATATCATGAGGGATGCAGCCATTGAGGAAGCATTTGAAAATCATTTCTGTAGGCAAATTCTGTATGGGAGCAAACTCCACAGGACAACTAGGAAAAAGTACTGTTCTGTGCCTTTCAGTTGGACATCTCTCATGTGCAGAGGCTGCCCATAAATTCTGAGCCATTTTTACATTTGATAAACACTCAAGCTTTCAGCTAGGCTCAGCCTGCTGCTGCTGAGAAATATTGCCCTCCCTAACTGCTGCAACCATTGTACAGCAAACTGCACTGAACTGCAGTCACAGGCTGTACAAACTTCTAAAGCCTCCTTACAAGGCAGAAATGCCAGTACTTCTGCTTAAAATTATAGACAAAAGCAAGAAAAGGCATCTTGCCCAGTTCTGCTTAGTGTTAATCTATAACTTACTACTTAATCAATAAACCTTACTGTAATAAGACTAGGGCACAGAGAAAATCTTAACTCTCAGGTGTTGTCATTCTGCCTAGATGTTTAATGACTAACAAGCTGTGTGATTATCATCTGGGTACTTCCCCAGAAAAATGCTTTTAAAAACATTTTTGAAAACCTTATGTCCCTGAAAAGTCTTAATGAAAAATCATAGAAACATTTCAACTTATAAGGCAATACTTACTTGATTTAGGTTTAGAATTCCCCCTATTTCTCTTTACATATGTGCTGAAAGTTATGTAACACTATCTTCTCAAGCAATAGTAACTGAAAAAGCAAAAGAAAATATTTTTAACTAAAAAAGTAGTAAACATTGAGACGAAGCCACATGAGGAGCAGCTGAAATCACTTGGTATGTTCAGCCTGGAGAGGAGGAGACTGAAAGGAGACCTCATTGCAGTTACAGCTTCCTTGTGAGGGGAAAATGAGGGGCAGGCACTGATCTCTTCTCTGTGGTGACCAGTGACAGGACCTGAGAGAATGGCCTGAAATTGTGTCAGGAGAGGTTTAGGTTGGATATTAGAAAAAGATCCTTAACCCAGAGGGTTGTTGAGCACTGGAACAGGCTCCCCAGGAAAGTTCAGGAAGTGTTTGGATGATACTCTCGGACACATGGTATGACTCCTAGCAACAGTCCTGTGCAAAACCAGGAGTTAGACTCAATGATCTGTGGGTCCCTCCTAACTCAGCATATTCTGTGATTTTGTGATTTTAATAAGCATAACTTAACCTACCCTCCACTGCTCAGTTTTAGTCATATGAGAAATACTATTAAGCCATTAAAATCATCCAAATGCTTAATCTTATACCCTCAGCTGACTGTTTTGCAAGGTTTATGTTTTCATTACATTTGTTTGTTAATTTCACCACATGAAGGTAAGTAATTCTTTCAATTGCAGTATGGATCTTGTCCCCACCACACTTTTAGGGATAGACAAGTTGCAACACTTAGAGGAAAGCAAATTTTTCCATAAACCCCAAACATTTTTAGGTCTCCTTCCTCATAAGTTATGATTAGTGGTACCTGAAAATGCATCCTTTTCAAAAAAATGTGTCAGTTAATCTGGTACATTATCCTAACATATGTTAACATATGCATTATGCCAATTATATATGCTTCCTCACTAAAAAGACCTGTCTTGTCTGGAAAAAATGTCACCAAAATTATAATTTTCCCTAGACAGCAAAATGATAATGCTTGTTGAAAATTTTACACAGAATTACCTTTATTTGGCATGCTTTCACAAGTGTAAATGGCATTTAGTGGCAGTACACATTACTAACAGCTTCTGTTCCCATATCATAATGCAGGAGTTCAACATTAAGTGTGACAGCATGATCAGTCATATTAAAACATATTTTTATAAACATCCCATCGTGGGAAGCAATACTATCTCATTTCAAGTATCAAATTAATTTCATACAGTATTGCCAACCATTATAAGTGATGATGGCGAACTATGCCTGGGCAGGGCGAAGCCAGAGGAAACTGGTGGAGATCTGTAGTGGTCCTGACATGTAAATCAGTCATCCGACCCAGGTCTTGGGGCGAAGGACATGATGGGGAACATGGTTACCAAAGATGAGGAAAAGGCTGAGGTATTTAACACCTTCTTTGCCTCAGTTTACAACAACAAGAGAGGTCCTCCTCAAGACAATTGGCCTCCTGAGCTGGTAGACCAGGATGAGGAGCTGAATAGCCCACCTGTAATCTGGGAGCAAGCTGTTAGTGACCCGCTAACTTGAATCCTCACAAGTCTATGAGACCAGATGGAATCCAACCTAGTGTGTGGAGGGAGCCAGCAGAAGAGCTTGCCAAGCTATTCTCCAAGATTTATCAACAGTCCTGGCTCATTGGGGAAGTCCTGAACAATTGGAAGTTGACAAATGTGACGCCCATTCACAAGAAGGGCCAGAAGGAAGATTCAGGAAACTACAGGCCAGTCAGCCTGACCTCAGTGCCCAGCACAGTTATGAAACAGATCATCTTGAGTGCCATCACACAGCACCTAAAGGATGGACAGGGAATCAGACCCAGCCAACATGGATTTAGGAAGAGCAGGTCCTGCCTGACCAACCTGATCTCTTTTTATGATCAGGTGACCCACCTGGTGGATGAGGGGAAGGCTGTGGGTGTAGTCTATCTGGACTTCAGCAGAGTCTTTGGCACTATCTGCCACAGCACACTCCTGGAAAAGCTGGCAGCCCACGGCTTGGACAGGCTTGATTCTATGATTCTACGTTTCAGAATGCCTTTTTCCAGGAGAAACAAAGCAGAGGGGGGAAGAGAAGGATAAAAAAAATCAAATCTAGGTCTTACCAAATCAAATGTGGATGAGCCTTTTTAATCTTTTTCTCTGTATATACTGGTTAACAAAAGCTTTGAACTCTGTGACTCTTACTGTGGGGGACAAACTTCCTGTATGTCTTTATTTTACTGATCCACGGAAGCTTCATTTTGTGATGCCTGGTTGAAGTGCTACACTCCAGAACAGGTGTGCTACTCTTGGCTCTCCTGAAAAGTTTTGTCTTGCTTAACTAGATCACTATCAGTCAGTCTGTTACTTTATTACAACCACCTGTTTGTGCTGTAGCCATGCCCAATGACCATAATCAACGACCAAAACTAACAGGGGAAACTAAGCTTAGTACTGTGAACTGCTTTTTGTCCTGTCCTAGCTTTGAAAATGACTGCTGGTCCTGACTATTTTAATCCAGGATGTGTCTTGAATATAGCCACCTGTCATGCTAAATAGGTCAAATGCAGGTTATCTGAGCAAATTATATATATGTGTGTGTGTGCGTGCATGTTTGTACGTATACATATTTCTCTTTGGCCCACCAAATCCAATTTCAAATGTACCCATGCTCACGCCTTCCAGTGACCTCATATATAACAAACCCTATCCCTAAATTGCTGTGCAAATTCTACAGTATTTTTATGCAGCTTCTCTAGAGAAAATTATACCTATGCATTTTGTAAAATTCAGTACATGAACCATGAAAATCTTTCACCATATGATAAAAAGGTGTTTGTGTTAAAATGTGTAATAATATATCACAGGCTTCCCCTCCAGGATTAAACCATTGTTTGATTTCACAGAAGGTAAATTCCATCAATCACCTTGTCCTTTGTTGTCAAAAAAAACCAACTTAAAGTTTAATTCTGTAAGAAGCAATCATAAAATGAACAAACAAGAAACCTAATTCATTAAACTAAATAACAAAGAAGAATATGCCAGCTCAAGATTTCCCCACATAAGACACAGAAGTTTATGGTGTGTTTGGATATAATTTTAAAGGTAAAACAGTAAACAGTAAAAGCCTAAAAATACATGTAATTAAAATCTGACAAAAATTTTATTTTTGCTGTACTCACATGTAAAATTCCCAGAATTTTTAAGGGGTGGCTTTAACTGGTAACTTAGAACAAATTAGGCCTCTGTAGATTTTCCACTATTTGGGCTTTCATAAATCAAATCCAAATTTGTGTTTGGACTTTGTTTATGTGAGATTCTTTTCTTCTAGAAATCCCAAATAAGAACCAATGATTCATGGTGTGATCTCTGACTATATGTTATTTCATTTTGAATTACACCAGCAAGACTTAAATCAGCTCAGGAAAGAAGCAATCTGCCCAAGAAAGCAAAGAAAACCAAGAAAAAAAAATTGCATGCGTTTCTTCATCATCCCTCCTCCCTCTTTGAAAGGTAAAACAAAAAGAAAGGGCAGAGGAGAGGATAAAAACAAAGAGGAGCTGAAGAGGGAGAGGCAAAGGGCAAGAGGAGGGAGGACAAAGAGAAGAAGGAGAAGGGAAAGGGAAAAGGAAGAGAGGAAAGAGGAAGGGGAAAGGAAAAGAGAAATGGAGGAATGGGAAGGGTAGGGCGAGGGGAAAGGGGAAATAAAATTCACAGCAAACCTTATGAAGCTCTGAATATCCCAGAATCACAGAATATGCCAAGTTGGAAGGGGCCAACAAGGACCATCAAGTCCACCTCCTGACCCTGCACAGGACCATCCCAAGAGTCACATCATGTGCCCAAGAGTATTGTCCAAATGTTTCTTGGACTCTGTCAGGCTTGCCTGAACTAAGTATACAGTAATGATGCTACACTTCTGAAATATAATTTGAATATTAAATTGCAGTGAGAGTTTATGCTTGAAACACCAGGCAAATGTTACACAATCTCTTTCCCTAGCAATATCTTGTGTAAGCTGAGATAAAGATTGTCATAATATCCAACTTAAAGCTCAATTCAGAACAATATAAAATTATTTCTAAATATTTCACATCCCATTCTGACAATTTCTAGTTGACCTTCATAGGACATGAGGCAGCATTAAGGGCTGAAAAATATGGATGTCATTTTATGAAGAATTAGTATCTATTGAATATCTAGCTATAACTATATCAGAACATTTTAATTAATAAAACTAAATAATGTGGGACAAATCATGGTGGGGAAAGTAAACACAGAGCAGCTCTAAATAGTCATGCTCATTCATGCTAGCAGTGACTTTCATTATGTGATTCGCCATAAGACACTCAAGCCCATCCTCTGGTAGATATGGTCTCTTCCCAGGTAGGAGGATGCACTTGGCTCACTGTACCTTCTAGCTGGCAATGCACCGGAGACCTGCTGAGCCTGACAGCGCATGGTGTGTCATTTTGTCTGGCTTAAGCAACACTGTACTAAAATGTTGCAGGCTCCTTATTTGTTGACCATCAGAGTCCAGCTGGGAGAGAATTTATCTTCTTTAAATACTTGTTATCTTTGTTAGCTAACTCATCATCATCTAGGCAGCTTAAGTCCATACACATGAAGGGCACAATAGCTAATACTGTCAATGTGGACTTTGAAATGATCCATGAAGGAGAATATATGGCCACTGCTTCATAATCAGATACTAGAAGTGATTTACCTTTCAACACTTTTTACATTCATAAATCTCAAATGCTGTCAGTTCAATATACAGCAGTTGTTTCCCCAGGGAGTCTTAGTTTAGATCCTGTACCTCCTCTGCAGTGTGAAACAACTTTACCTGCCTTTGCAGCTGTTTGACTGAGGTCAAGTGAGTCATCTAAGGTCACAAAGTGAAAGAATGACCCAGAAAGATGCTGAAACCAGGCCCGGATCTTTTAAGGTTCCCTGCTGCAACTACTGAAGATATTTGTCTCCCTTGGATAATTCTGCTTGTTGATCCTCACTGAACATACACATTTCCTAGTGCCACAGGAAATGAAAGCTTACATCCAAGCTGCTGTAAGAGCTAGCATGCAGTGGGAACAAAACTCTTTTTTTTTTTAATGTTGTATCAATAATATTACTTCCATTCCTATACTTCAGGATATTCTTACATCCTGAGAAAAAAAATGGGAAAGAAAACAAGCCCCTGTCCAAATACATTCAGCTTTGCACCAAGATCCCAGCATTGTGGTTCTCATATGTTTGTCTTTTCTTTGACTGGATTAAATTTGACAGTTTTGGTTTAGGTTTTTCCACCACCAAGACAATTTGAGTCACTTTCATTTTCTTTCAAAGAGAAAACATCACTGTGTTTGCAAGAATCAGAGGAATCCTACAAGGATTTCACATGTAAAAGCCAGTCAGGAGTCAGGTGCAATGTTCTGCATTTACTACCCACCTTTCACACAGAAAGTTTGGGGCAGATGACATGCAGTTACATCCCAGTGGTTAGGCTGCGTATGGCCTCCTACATTAAAGACACACACAAAAAATCAGTGATTCTGACTACCTGAATAAAATGATAGGATCTGATTGTTACATTTCTGTATGGTGTCAGTTTATGTGTACTGAATATGAAACTGAAAAATTTTATATATGGAATAAGAAGGGAGAGAATGAAAGTAAAAATGCAGTTGAAAGCAAAATTTCAAATATTTACACATTCACTTTTCATCGAGCCACACATTTAAGATTTCCTTGCTTCCACCACAGGGATTCCAGATGTTGAACTGGCGTATAAGTAGGACCAGTAGTGTTTTCCTTCTACCTGTGGGGAGCCAATATGGCTCACATTCCATCACTTAAATGCAGAACTAGTCCATTAGTTAAAATAATAGTGATGCCAAAATGCCTGATGTCCTGCAGGCACAGCAAGAGTGAGAGTTTAAAAAAGACCTATGTACCAACAATACCTTAAGGCTTGCACTCAGCTTGGGAAAGGTGACTTTCCCATCTCTCATCTCAGTCTGTGTTTTGGTTCTGCTTTTTCTATGTAGATTGTGTCCTGTTTAACTCAATGTTCTGTGAATCTTAATTGCTGGTAGCAAGTACTCTGGACATCTGCTCTGAATTTACTTTTCAGATAATATCTATATTTGGGGGGGGGGGGGGGCAGTTTTATG
>JAWWEE010000001.1:82890990-82906809 GCA_035221455.1 Xenops minutus | reverse complement strand
GTTTTATGATATTTGGGTTAGGCTGAAACTGACAGCCTGCAGGAGGGAAGAAAAGATCAGTACTATTTATAATAATAACAGCTATTTACAAGTCCAGGGATCTCAGCAGGTATCTCTTTCCTTCCCAGTTACATGCAGTTATCTCAGGTCAGAATACCACAGCCATTTTGCACCAGTAATGCTGCACCAAAGTTTCAAACAAAGGAAATTAAATATATATTTATTCAGGGATAAAATACAGGGCAATTCCAGGGATGCAGAGTGGAATTCACCTGGAAACAGGCCAGAACACAGAGGCCAGCTTTTCACACTGGGAAAGGACTGATGTGAACATTTCTGTGATCAGAGGTCATCAAGGCTTCGGCTTTGCATCCAGCCATAGGGGCCTGCAAATGTGGCATAGTTCAAATTTGGCACTGAAGAAAACAGTAGGAAAAAGTGATCCAGCTCTGCCTAAAATAAATAGAAACATTTCTGTAGGAGTTAGAGCATAGTGAATCACCATTTGTTTCTTAAACACCCTATTTTATCCCTGGGGCTCAAGTCACCTTCTTTTTAGTTATGATATCTGATGGGATTTCAGCCTAAGCTGTACGGTATGATCTTATGTCCTATAATTCAACCTGCTCCAGAAAATCTCTATTTATTGAGTGATGAATAATAGAATTACTTAGTGACTTCTTTTAGCTTTCAGAAAAGAAAACACAGTATTGTATGCACTGTTTCAAATGTTTTCCTTTATTTTCCCATGGGGATTTATTCTTTAAAAAAACAAAGAAAGGGAAAAAAAAAGACCTCACTGAGAAGTACAGTAGTTAATTCAGATGGTTTCAAGTTGCCTAGGGCTATTGACTGATATATGCAAAACCTTGCCATTATGTTTTCAAAGCAGCGACAAATAGAATTAGGAGTGCAATTCCTTTGATGATACTTTGATTTTTTTTTTTTTTTTAAATTACCTTCCGTTATTGTCTGGGCTTGATCCTTCTCGCTCAGAAACTAGTGGGAGTTCTGCCACTGACTTCAGGGGAAGGAGAATTGGGTTGTTTTCAGCACAGATTTTAAAACAAAGGCTTGAAATTGGCAGGAACAAAACACCCTGCAATGAATCAAGACAGCAGGTTGCCAGATGGCAACTTTTCAGAGTTATGCAAACAAATTTGGTTTATTCAGTATAAATATTTGAAGGGGGAAAAAAAAGACTACAATTCTCATTTACTAAGGTGTCAGATTTGAGCCTTTTAAATTTTAACTTTGTTTTAAGAGAAATAGAATCTCTACCAACACTTTTATTTCTTTAGAAAGCACCTGAGTCTGGCTTTCCCTGACAGTCTGCGCTACTGTAGATACAGTTTTGAGTAAGTGAAGAAAAATTGGAATATTGGAGAAGGAAGGGTTTCATAAGTTATTTGGGGAAGGCAGTTTAGGGTCAGTTGGTAGACTTTCAGTAGAGGAGTACGTGTTCTCTATACAACCAAAAGAGAGAATGAGATACACTCAGAAGGCATTTTTAGCTTTTAAGTTAGAAACTCGAGGTTAGGCACTATGAGTAGCCCCATAATTTACAAGTGAAATTCTCAGCCATTCAGATTCACTCAGCAGATAACAATCAAGAGAAGAGGCAGGTCAAGAATTCCAGAAGACACTGTTGTTAGACTATTTGGTCAATTATGTCTTGTTTTGGTTTGGTTTTAGTCAAGCAACACTCGGAAAAGACAGAACAAAAGGAAGATTCTATTTTTTCTTGAAAATTAAGTTTGGATCTACTTAGAAGAATGACCTATGAGCAATAAAAATTTAATATTGCTGAACTCAGACACCTAGACTTTTTTCCTATTGAGTAAAAAGGTTAAACAAGAAGAGGTATGTACACAGGTCAGAGTAAGAGAGCTCTAAGACCTTATTCCACTGTCACAATTCTTTTTTTCAACTGTGTCCAACATTTAAAAAAAATAATAGTAAAGCACATCTGCCCTGAATTCTTTCTGCATACTGTTTCCTTCCGCCTGTGGTGAAGAGTGTGCTTTTGGAAAGGGAGAAGGCTTCATCTTTTAACATATAATGAAATCCACATTCCAGTCAAATGTGATCAGCCCTGCCAGAGCAGAAGGGTATTTTTATTGTTCATATTTGCCTTCAGAGTGCCACTGCACATTACTAAGCAAGTTAGTTTCTTGCCACCTCCATTTTAAGCTGTTCAGAAATTGGGGGAGTGAAGAAATATCTGCCTTTGCTTTTCAAGGGGAAAACCACTACTTAAGTAAGCAAATGTTTTAAATAACTCAGGCTAGAAAATACAGGTATCCTCGGATGGACATGCTTATTTTAGAAAGACAAAATTTCTTTGAATTAACCTCTTGTCACTCATAACCCACTTGTATGTACTGCACTGACCTCATGGGAAATAAAATCAAATCAACTGTAAATTGCCTGAACAGATTTGTCTGAACCCATAGAGCAGTAAATCCTACATTTACATTACTTACTCAAGACAAGTGGTACTTGCCACACCTTCTACTCAAAAGGTCACACAGAATTTTTTAGACTCACTAAAAAAAAAATAAAATAGCAGTGGGCCACAAGCTTGAATTAATTCTCTGCATATGATTCCTAGAGCATGGAAGAAGGGAGCAGAGAATAAAGGACTAGTAGAAAAGATCGGAGGAGCAAGGAGAGAAAGTAAGAAGGAATACTTTCAGGTTCTGATGAAAGAGTTTCATTTCAGATACATCCTCTCCTCAGCTTACCTCAGGGACTGGCATATGGCATATGCTACAGATGGATAGGCAGCAGTACACATACAGCTGTAAGGTTCTGGCACTCCTGGTCCTGGCCCATGCTGCCAGCTGGCCACCAGAAAGCAGGTTTGCAGGACGATTTAATTTTCCACAGCTGTCGTACAAAGCAGGAGGTCAAAGGAGGTGAGGGAAAGGAGGAGACATTGGAGAGAAGGAGGGGGTTGTATCTGACTGATCCTTGTTTGCGGCACAGACACTGAGTTCAACCATGACAATTGCAATATCCCAGGCAGCAACTTTCTCCATGTGCAAGCCCTTCATTTAAATGATGTGTTAATGTAAGGTTTAGGTCTTGACAAGACCAGACACTCTGGAATCTCTTACTGACACATGGTAAGTATGGTACAAAATACATTAATACCATGCAAGATGGGTGATTCTCATCTAATGCATAGTAAATATACCAAGTCTATTGGAGTACTTTTTTTTGTGAGTAAAGAATATCTCTTTTTGGTATTTATATTTAGGAAAACTTACTCTGACACAACTGTGTGTGTTGACAACAAAAAGTTTCTTAAAAGAAAGAAAAGTAAAAACCCTTTGTTGCTAGAAAGTCAAAAGCAAGGTTCTCTGCACACTTCCAAAAGCCTGACATTTTTGCACTTTGAATAATAATTTACTGTTATTTTCCCAGAAAACAAAAATCACTATACTCCCTTTAATAGGATAACTTACTAGAACTACATAATTTCATATATATAAATTTTAATGAAATTGAACTGTTTATTTTCAAATTTCTGATATCAGACAGTTTTATTGTTCCATTAATTACATCAAGCCATTTGAACAAAAAGTTTCCTGTGAAATAACCTACTGACACTACTTTAGTCAAGATAGTGAAAACAAGGACAAAGTATGAGGAATTTCAGATTAATAGGGCTGAGTAACTCCATAACAAAAGGTCAGAAGAATACAAATAGGGAAAAAACTTCTCCTATGTGGAAAAGATGAGAATGTTAGCATTGTGCAGAATGGAGATGAAAAGACTCTGTGGAGACCTCACTCCAACCTTTTCATATATAAATGGGTCTTATAAACAAGGTGGAGAGACTTTTTTACCAAGTCCTCTAGTGATAGCACAAACAGTAATTGTTTTAAACTGAGAGATAGTGGGTATAAGTAGATACGAAGAAGTGAGGGTGGTGAGGCACTGGAACAGGCTGCCCAGAGATGCTGTGGATGCCTCACCCCTGAAAGTGTTCATTCAAGGCCAGCTTGGATGGGACTTTGAGCAGCTCAGTCTAGTGAAAGGTCTCCTAATCAAAGGCAGGGGGATGGAACTGGATACCTTTAAACATCCCTTCAAACCTAAATCATTCTAAGATTCTATGATACTATGAAATTATGGACAGAGGGGGAAAAAACCTCTGCCTTCAGGTATATAAGGTGAGCTCTGATCTATTCATCACTCTGCAGAAACAAGACCTTGAGGACATAATAAGCAGTCCCACAAAAGGATCAACTTAGTATTCAGAGGTAATAAAAAAAGAAATACAAATACTCTGAATTACTAGGAAAGAAACAGAATAAATCAGAAAATACTGTTCAAGAATATAGATCTATTATTCACTCTAACTTTTAATTTTGTACTCTAGTCATCTAACCTCAGAAAATGTACATATCAACAAGGTTCAAGGACTACTAGAATGGTTGTATGGATGACTTAATAGGTTCAAAACTTCAGCTCAGAAAAGATAGTTTCAGATGATAAAATAAACATCTACAGAATGAGCGTTGGCCAGAGACTCATTACTTGCTCCTCTTCTAGTGCTAAAGGTGGTTGATGGCCAAAAAAAAAAAAAAAAAAAATTAGGTTCAAGGAAGAAAGAAAAAGATAGTTTTTCATGTAATATGCAGTTAACCTTTGTAGCAACCTGCCAAAGGACCTAGTCAATACAGGAGATACATGTGGTTAAGGGAAATCAACCAACTAGTTGAAAAAGAGGTTCATAGAAGGCTGCTAAACAGAAAAACTACAGATGTTGAGGGAAATACTTGAGCTGAAAATAACTGAATATTAGGAAAGCATTAGAAAGAACTAGCACATATTATTGTTCCTTTTCCCTTTCTCCCTAAGAGTGCACTTGAAGGCCAGTGTTGCTGAACTAGATTAATCTGAACTTTGTGACTGCTCTTTCATTCCTATTATGAACATCTATGCTAGAAATTGTATGCATCATTGTATGAACAATTTTCTAGCAAGGAAACAAAAACTTATATTCACAAGTATTAATAAAGGTAGCTATATCCTAACAGATTATTACAAAAGGCACATGAGGAAGATTTTGGCATCAGAAAAGGCCATTTTGAAACTCAGTCTAACACTTGTTCCTCTGTGATGGAAGACAGAAACCTAAAACAAGAATTCAGAGAGATGAGCAAGCGAAATAGACAGAGACTAGTGGTAGTAGCAGTAAGCAACAGGATTGTCCTGCATACTGCTCCTCAAAGATTCATTACCTTAGAAGGTAATCAGCTTCAGTATGGGGTTCATGGGCACAAGTCTTTTTCACAAATCAAATGTGGTTTTTTCCCTTTGACAAAAAAAATCCCAACAACACAAAAACCAAACAACCCCTGCCCCCACACACACACACACACACACACAAAAAAAAAAAAGGAAAAAAACTAAACCAAAACAAAACGGCAAACAAACTAAACAAACAAACAAAAAAAAAGCCAAACAAAAAAACCTCAACTAACTCCCTTTCCCCCTACATGGCTGACACTTAAGAAGCACACATTCTTACTTGGTCTGTAATAAAAAGTTCTCAAGCAAATATGTCTTTCACAGTCAGTACAAAAGCCTTTGTGTCCCTCTTACAGTAAGTATTCAGAAAGCCACAGAGGTAGAGGATGAAGTGGACTCTGAAATCTGAACATTCAGAGATTTGCACCAAGTTGTTAAATCACTTCTCTATTAATTTGGTGAACAAAAGTGTAACCAGACTCAGTAGGTAAGTCTAAAAGTGTCTCCTTTGAAAAGGATCCTGTTGAAAACGAAATGATGAGATTTAATTTTTTCTTTTCAAAATCAGACAAAGAACAGTTTAGAAGGTGCTAGCCTTTACTTTGGAATAAATTCTTTTTTAATTTTTTTTTCCCTTTATAAAATGGCATAGGCTTTGCATAAAAGCAGCATCTTACTTTCTTTTCTGGTTATATTTTAAGAGAATGTGGCCTTCTGAGCTTTTGCTCAGGTCTGCATCTCTTGTAATACATAGCTAATTTGCCCCTTGAGTATCTTTCTGGTGCAGTGATGCCTAC
Organism: Xenops minutus; assembly: GCA_035221455.1. Lineage (NCBI taxonomy): Eukaryota > Metazoa > Chordata > Aves > Passeriformes > Furnariidae > Xenops > Xenops minutus. Next base: position 82,900,744 of record JAWWEE010000001.1, on the reverse strand, counting down.
AGGGAAAGCTAGTCTGTGCTGATATTTATAAAGTATCAGGTTTGACCACTGGTCAAGGATCACTTATAGTGTTTGGCTGTAAATATGTTTCTGATACAATTTTGACACCCATCAACTAACATTTTCTCGTTCAGCATGCAACATACCCCAGAGAATATCCTACCGACAGCACAGGGGTAAAGCCATTCTAGTTTGAGGAAAGAAAGAACGTGGTCTTAAATATATAAGCTTACATCGGTTTGCCTCTGGCCCAGATAAGACTCTCTGGCCTCTTTTTGTTTACTAGTGTAGATGAGTCTTGGGAAACCAGCCTGCACTGGTAGTTAAGTCCCCCTGGGAGCTCCTCACACATACAAGGTACAGAGCAGGCTCCAGCAACCCCGGCCAATAGAGAACACAAAGGATATGCAGCTGCAGCATGTGCATAACTTGGAAAGCTTCATTAGTCAACAATACAGGCCACCCTTTTGCTTTTTGTTTTCATTTGTTTGTTGTTGTTTTTTTTTCTTTTTGGTATGGACATTACTGATGGTGGCTGGGCTTTGTATTTGCATAAGGATAACCCATTGTGATATGTATCTATTCAGGTTTACTTGTGATGTTTTCTTCTCATTCTGTTTTATAAAGGAAGAAAATATTTTGGTCCTCTGAGAATAACATCAATGAATCCCAGAAACTATTTATTTTCTATGTACATAATGCACTTTTGCATAGTTCTTTTGGAGTAAAAGAACAATAAATAATTTCTCTGTTTTTGGAAGGGAAAACAAAACTTCTTGATGAACTTGATTAACTGCTGTTAAAACCTGACAGCCTGCAAAATAAAACATTTAAAAGAGACACACCTCTTTCAAATGTCTTCTCAGCTGCATGTAGAATCTGTTGAGATGTTATTTCTCCAACAATTATGAAGAGATAGAATTTTCCCTTTTAGAATGGATCTGCAATGGCTTGTGCCATCAGAAAAAAAACTTTGATGATGCATTAACATGGTCCTGACCCAGCTGGTTGGCATGCTCTGTCACTCCAAAATTTCATTAATAGGGTGCCTGAGGACATGAACTCAGTTTGACTTGAAAGCTTCATGTGTTTCAATTAAAAATGCATTTATTTAATTAATGTACACATTAGAGATAACACTAGTTTAAAAAGGAAAACTGAATCTGATAGACTATCTTCATCTTCTTTTTCTAAGATATCTGGTATATGTTGCTTTTTTTGCAAGTGTAAAATGTAGCAAAGGGAAACAGTGAAATGTTGCAGATTAATAGATAAGGAGGCACTGAGGAAGATGTCAGACCTGTTGGATTCAAAGTAGTTATATTTGAAGGTGGACAGCTCTCTTTGTTTGGGTTTTGGTAGGTTTTGGGGGTGGGTTTGTTTTGATTGGGGTTTTTGGTTTTGTGTGTTTGGGAGTTTTTTGGGTTTGGTTTGATTTGGTTTTTTCTGAGTTTTTGTGGCTGACAAGACAGTGCTAATTTCACTTGCAGGTGCTAGGAACAAGAGGGGTTTGGCTGCAATGGAAGAATTGTTTACTGGCATCACTTCAAGTGTAAAATCAATGCCTTTTGTAATACAATAAAAGGACAAAATTCCATCCTTGCAGACACCTGAACAATTTTATTGAAAGAGAAATGTGAAGAGATGAAGGAAAAATACAGCTAAGGGAAATGTCACCAGGTATATTCCTACTGTACCCAGTTATCATGGACCCTATTTTCTATTTTAATAAAATGTTTTGCTACTCTGACCAACCTACCTCACTTTAAAGATCATTTGCACTCCACAGTAGAGTTTAGGGCCTTATTAAAGTAAGATTCAAACTCAAGTACAATTGCTTTTTCGTAAGACTCAGAGGATCTCATGAAGAAGATGCCACTTCAGTCCTGCTTTTATAGATGTAGTTTTCTGACGCAGTACTAGCAGAGTTCATTTTAAGTTATTAACTGTCATGTGGATTGCAGTCACAAATGGATACATCTTTTCTAAGACACTCTGTACGGTATCCATTCTTATCAACCTAATATAAACAAAGCTTTAGTTACCCACAGACACACCACATAGATCTTATCTAGCATAAGAATACCAAATTAGCACTGACTGATTCTTAGGTAGCTATCAGCTAGTTGGCAGCTGTGATTTTTCATATCCAGTACATCTGCTTGATAATATATGCCAAGGCTAGATCCAGGGATTTTGGCACCTTGCTCTGGTTGGACAAATCCTTTGACATGTTTCCTCCTTGATGTGAGACCAAACAATGAATAGCTTCAATTGCATTTGCACTTAGTATTGTCTCAATTATTAATTTACTTTGAGCAGTTGTACAAATGGGACAATTCTGCAATCTGATAAAAAAGAGAGGAGCTTTGATACATATCACAGAATAATGATGTGTCAGAAAATGGACACACAAGTATTGCTTTTTAAGCTGCTGTCACAAAGCTTAACCTCACTTACTACAAAGGAAAACTGCTATTCTATGAAGCAGGTTTTCTGGCCTGTTGAAAGAGATTCAAAATCCTAAGAACATAATAACCATACAGAATCTTTAAAATACGATGCAAATTAAGCCATACAACCTCATGCTTATCCTAACTTATCACAGTAAAGCAACAATACAGACCAGTCATTTTAATTTAAATCCATCCTGGCACCAAAAACGTGGTTCTCTCTTCCCTCTTGTCAGCTGCTTTTTTCCCTCAACATTTGCCAGCTCCAGAGTTTCTGGAAATGCCTTCTCTGGTACCTCAGAGAAGGAACTGATCCAGCTAAACTACTCTTGAAAAGGTGTAGGTAGAGCAGGAAGCTTATTCTCACAGAAGCACAGAATCACAGAATCAATTAGGTTGGAAAAGACCTCTGAGATCATCGAGTCCGATCTATGACCAAACATCACCTTGTCAACTAGACCACAGCACTCAGTGCCACATCCAGTCTTTCCTCAAATATCTCCAGGAACAGTGACTCCACCAGCTCCCTGGGCAGCCCATTCCAATGCCCTATCACTCTTTCTGTGAAGAAGTTCCTCTTAATATCCAACTTAAACCAGTGATTGTAAAGGCTGTGTCCTCTTGTCCTACTGTCAGTTGCCTGGGAGAAGATACCAATCCCCACCTGGCTACAACATCCTTTCAGGTAGTTGTAAAGAGTGATAAGGTTTCTCCTGAGCTTCCTTCTCTCAACAACCCTTATCTCCCTTAGCCCCTCATAGGGCTTGTGTTCCAAATCCTTAATCAGCCTTGTTACCCTTCTCTGGACACGCTCCAGCACCTCAATATCTTTTCTAAACCGAGGGACCCAGAAATGGACACAGGACTCGAGGTGAAACCTCACCAGTGGCAAGTACAGGGAAGAATCACTTCCCTAGTCCTGCTGGCCACACTATTCCTGATACACCTGGGCACACTGCTGGCTCATGTTCAGCCTGCTGTCAATCAGTGTCCCCTGGTCTCTTTCTGTCTGACCGCTTTTCCAGCCACTCTGTCCCCAGCCTGTAGGGGGTTGTTGGGGACAAAGTGGCCAGCACTTGGTTTTGGTGAATCTCATCCTGCTGGATTTGGCCCATCTATCCAGCCTGTCCAAGTCCATCTGCAGAGCCCTCCTACTCTTCAGAATATTGATATTCTCCCCCAACCTGGTATGATCTACAAACTTACTAACAGTGGACTGTTCCAAACAGGTTTCATTATATGGTGACTCACAAGCTAAATCTGCCACTAGAAAGGAGATAAGGGCATTATTGACCAGCCATGGAGAAGGGTAGAAAAATCACTTTTGGTAGCACTCTGCTTTTTTCTGCATTAAAAATACTGGGTAACCATAACCAAAATGGTTTTAAACAGTAGTCTCCAGAGTATCTCTTTCTGAAGGACCGAAAAAAATGCAGTACTAATTGCACTAATTTTTCACATGAGAGTCCACCTTCAATGGAAATGTTACATGGAAATTTCATTTTGAATAAATTGAAATCTGCTGATTTCTGGTGGATGGTCTCAGGTGTGGTTGAGTGCATCTACAACACAACAGATCTTGTGCATGAGACCAGGCAGCCTGATAGCACCTGTGGGGCAACGGGAAAGGTCACAAACTCTTCTTCCATGGGCTGAACCACAAGAGCTCAGTACCCTGACCTACTGTTGTGGCCTGAAAGGACACCTGATGATGAGCTGACTACGAGCAGCCTACAGACACAGGACACTGCTGGTGCTCTGGGACTGACTGACTGCAAAGTATGCAGTCTGGTTTGGAGACTTTAAGGAACAGCAAATCTACAATAAGTGTCTGAACCTGGTGGGGAGAGGTGGGTAGAGGAGAGGAGAGAGGGTAGGGAGCGGAGGTGTTTCTCATTATTCTCCACCTGTGGAATCACTATCAAAATTCATCAAACCCCAATCAGTTCACTCATCTTTTTTGCACAATCCATTGCTGTGAGAAGCATAAAACAACAAAGCAAATGTGAACAGAGCCCCTGGACCTCAGAGCATCACAATTTCTTTCCTTCAAGAATACACACCTCAAGAAAGCTACAAGATAAAGGTTAAAGATATTACTGTACACATTTCTTTCTCTTCCATATTTCAAGGGGATGAAATGGCACACGGCTTTTATCTTTTTTAAATTATAGCTCCTTTTATTTATAAAGACTTCAGCTTGAAAAGCTGTTAAAAGTAATAAACCACATCTTTCTGAGAATACAATTCCATTATTTAATCATGCCCAGAGGCAGCAAAGACACTGGGAAATAATTGTCTTTTCGTCACTCAAGCATGAAACACCCAACATTGTTTGAAACCTAACTAACAAACCTTTAATATTCTAATTCAGAAATCCCTTGACCATGGGCAAGTACAATCTCATTTCTCAGTCCTTTAAAACAGTTTGCTGAAGCATCCCAGCAGGCACATGTTGTGTTTTCTTCTCTAAATTATTTTTTTTTTTTTTTTTGTCTGCAAGGTTTCACTTTTTGCATCCAGATCATAATTCCATTAATATGTTAGCATCTCCATAAGATATTAATTCATGTAATTTTTTCAATCTGAAAACTGCCCTTTTAATTTTGTGAAAATCACATATGAAGAAAACTGAACATGAGAAACAATGGATCCAGAACTACTGTAGTTAAAGAAACATGGGAAGATTGTGTTTTCTGCAATGGCATTATTTTGGCACAACTTGCTTTTCTTGGACAGATGCCAGTTTTTCTACTAATTAGTAGTATTTGTAAAGCCTTTTAGTATATTTTTCCACGTCATGATCAAGAGATTTGTCATGTATCACAAAATCACAAGAACCTGGCAATTAGAAATAAACTAGCTAGTTAATGATAATGTAATTTATAATTAATAGGAACAGTAAGTGAAGGCATACACTAAGATGACACTGTTATAGAATAGGGTGTCTCATCCTGACTCCATAAGTACAGGAGAATAGAATATAAATACTAGATATAGAGGATTGATATTTAGTACAGGTGGCCCATAAGTAGTAGATTTAGATTCAAATTCAGAGCTAAAGTATGGTTTCACTCTTAGAATGAAAAAAAAAAAATCTTTTAAACTGTGAATCTGTAAACAAGTTTGTCAGGGTGCAGACAACAGTAGACTAGGAAGAAGAAGGTGGTATTGAGTGAAAGAATGGGGAAGAAAGATAAAGAATTCTTCAACATATAGTACAATATATGTACATATGTTGAATCTATTACCATTTAATATGAAAACAAAAAAAATTCTAATCCTTTGTCTCACAGGATTTTTGATATTGTTTTTTACAAAAAGATTACAAACACTACAAATTTGCCTTCAGCTTGAATAGCTGAAGACATTGCTTTTGTGCTTTTTTAATGATATCTGCACATTCCTTAGAAAACAAATGACAAGTACATACTATGCTTTCAGCAGGCTTTCTCCACAGATAGTCATATCTATAATGTGTTTCAAATACATTAATAATAATGCTATTAAATAATAAAGAGTTAAAAAAAAAACCCTTTGTTATATAGGATGCATCCAGTTCTTTTTATAGACTCTGACTAAAGTTAAAGAATTTGAGCATGGGTAGAAACAGGAATGCACTTCAAGTTGCGATTTGTGAGTTACTCCTTCTTTGCAGAGCTCCAGTGAAGTAACTGGGCCATTCATGTTGCAATTGAAAAGATCAGGGCCTAAAATAGTGCAGGTGGAACAGAGGATCTAAAATGACTTCTAACTCTTGCAGTCACATGCACAGTGCCTGAAACAATCAAGAAAACCAGTTATCTACTGTAATAAATAAATAAATAAATAAATAAATAAAGACATGCCAGAAAACAGAGAATAGTCAGTTATAACAGTGAAGTAGCTAGTAAAGAATAATGCAGTTGGAAATCAGGAGACAAAAATTTATATCCTAGATTTTAAAGGTAGGGGAAGAAGTTTATTTCAAGCAAATGCCACTAAAAATAAATTGTTTCTGAGCCTCAGTCTCAAATATGGTGCAGCGCAGCATCTGAGCCCAGGGCCAGATCTGTCATCATAGACAGGTCTTTCTAAAAGCAAACAAAGGGGTGAGCACCAAACAGCTTGTCAAAACCATTGCTACATTTTTAATGAACCAAATAGAACAAGTGCAAAAGAGACACATTTTTGTATGTTTGGGCATATGACTTTTCATTATATTTATTAAAAAGCCAACCTCTCTTTCCCCAAAGGTACTGTTTGGAACCTGAAGAATGCACCTCACTCTGAATGCTGAATTCCAACCTCATATTTGGAAATGTCTAAACAATTTCTTTGATTATTTCTTTATGGAAGTTGTTCACATTTACTCTGATTATGTATGTTTTCATATATAGACACACATATATATATATCAATAATGTTACAGGGTTTAGTAGAAAACAAAAGATACTATTGGAAATAGGCATTTTTCACTAAGATTATGCTGAATAACATTAAAGACTATCAACATAGTGCACAGCACAGAGAACAGCTGAACCCTCTATCCTCTGTCTTCTTGGTATGCTATTTGCCTTGCCAAATATGTAATGAAACTGTTATAAAGGGGATCAGTGAGTGGATTTTAAATTAACTGACAATTTGAACTTAGAATGATCAATGTTTTGTGTCTATTTGGGGATCACGACTGCTGGAATTAAAGATGAATAAAGACAAAAACTGTTCTCTGACAAACCATTCTCCTAAAGAAATTGAATTGTGGGTTGTTTTTTTTCTCCTCAACAGAGAAATGATACTTAATCAGTCAAGAAGTAAAAACTTATAAAAGAGACTCTTTACAGGAGCACTTAGGTCACTAGGTTAAAGAAAGTGAATGGTATTCCTAATGGAAGATAAACGATTGCCCTGTGGGGTTTTATCTGTCATACTAATCTCAAAAAGCATCTCCTTTAAAAGTAGAGTTAAAAAGACTGTTAAAGCAAGCTTCGCCACTGCAGTAAACTAATACCTGTGGCTTACCGCCTCTGCCCTACATATGTGAAATGTTTAAAATGTTTGGCAGGAAGCTTTTTCCCACATTTGGCTAGGCATACTCAGTGAACCCAATGTGAGATAATCCAAAACAATTCAGGTTCAACAAAGGTTGGGAAAATATTATAGCAGACATAAAGCTTTGATGGAAAGCTTCTTTGATCTTGAGATTATAAAATACACAATTTCTAATCTGACAAATTTTTAGCTGCAAAGCAGAATATCTAAACATTCCTCTTTTGTCATAACAGTTTAATCCCTTAAGAATGTGATTTAAACCATTGGGGAGCAAAGGTTACCACAAGATTTGTATGAAAGAGGAAACCTGCCTCAGACACCTAGATAGAAAAATGGTAAGGCCATTAAATTATATAACTAAATACTATCTGCAGATTGGCACTGCCAGGTCACCTTCAGTTCAAGTTGTGTCAAATATCCGTTGTTCCAAACACACTTGTTCACTGAATGACTACTGAAGTACTGATGATTATTTTAAATATTGGATTTGCATTTAGAATGACCCACTTTGCCATTCATGAAAAATAGCATCAATACAATAAGAGCTTTGGAATCAAGATCTGTTGAGAGGGAGGTTTTGTTCTGGGATTGTTTTTGATGGGGGAGGACACGGAGTGTTTCCAATGTATTTATTAATCTCATAAAAGTTATTGCTTCTTCCTGCTTATCTTTCTTAGGCCCATAGACTATGACAACTCTACTTGTAATATTAAAATAATGATTTTAAAACTGAAATCATCCTTATCAAGCATTTTCTACCTGTGAGGACAGCAACTCCTGCGAGGAAACATGATCAGCAAAAGCAAATACAAAGTTGTTTTATCAGTTATTCACACATGATTCAATATTGCAAGTCACATATAAATCCACTCATTGGAGTTCATAAAATACGTTTTTCAGTGCAACAAACTACAAACCATTAAACATTAATTTGAATGCAATATCTTATAGAGTACTAGATAGCTTCTAATGGCTTCTAAAGTCAGTTAGACCAGACTTCAACTTTTCTATATACAAAAAAACCCCAACAATCAAAAAAACCAAAAACCTCCTATTTCTTTTCTCCCTGAAACTAAAATCAAAGTTCATAGTTTTTACTTGGAAAATGAACAAGTGGAAATTTAATACCATGGTGATTGGATTTCCATGGATCTGCAAGTTAGTGTTTGTCACTGTTTGTAGCTAAATATCTTTATCCAAAATCCATTCAGTTTGCAGTTTTTTAAACAAATTGTTCCCTACCCTATAATCATGTCTGATAAAAAGTCTCGGTGCAGAAGACAGGGTTTGGAATAATGACTGGAATAGGGGTTTTACAGCCATTATATAAATGAATATAAATAGTGGTGATTAACACATGGATTATCATTTTAGAAAGCATAACCCAGTACAATGTTGATCAACAAAATGAAGAATACATGGATCTTTGCAACAGGGTTTTTTAAAAAACCTGAACTTTCACCTGTACTTGGGCAGAAAACTTCCCATTCAATGGGGGAAAAAAAAAAAATGATAAGGTAAACCAGCATAATTACAAACTTAGAAGGCATCATATCAGAAACAGGAGATATATCAGTTTTTGACATTGTGTTACTTTTTATGTTTCTTGGCACTACATCAATGATAAAAGTCTTTGTTTCTTCCTTCTCAGAATGTGCAACTATCTTTCTCAATTGCTCCACACTCTTCATAAAAATTAATTTTACAAAAAAAAAAAAAAAACAAACAACAAAAGAAAAAAACAACACACAAAACCACCAAATCCACACAAATTTTTGTTTATCATTATGTTAAATGCAGTGAAAATCACCTGATAGGTGCAAAAGTTCCTAAGAACTTTCCTAAATTGGGAAGACAGACACACTAATTGCATAAACCTCATTCCTTTTGGAAACAAAGATATATTTGATTAGAAATAGCATTAAAAAAAAATAGCTGCACACTTACTAACCCTTCTGGTGATACTTTATCCTGGAAAAGGCTTTCATAACAATGTTAGTGGAGAGAGAGAGAGAGAGAGAGAAAGAGCAGCCCCCTTATTAGAAGCTTCTCAGGTTCAAAATAAAAGTGCGCACATGGACACCATCAAAATATTACAGTTTTTGTAACTTTCAGTAATTAACATATTTGATGACTATACCCAGCCCATGATACCATTTTCCCCTGGTGACACAGACCTTGGGGGGGGAAAAAGGAAGGACCACTCTGCACGCAAACGCGGGGTAATGCAAAATGGCCGAATATTTAATAGAATAAAACGGTTTTATAGG
>JAWWEE010000001.1:82826071-82874643 GCA_035221455.1 Xenops minutus | reverse complement strand
TATGTCAACAGAACAGGAGAATAAATTAGACATTAAGAAGCAAAGACAAAATTAGCAGGAAAGTGTAACTCAAAGCAGCAAGGGAATTTTCATTTTGTAAGGCGTGGATAACTACACCCAGTAAAACTGAACAGGTCTCTGCTGTGAATCTCATATGCTCTAAATAAACAGAGAACACAAGGAAACCCAGAGGCATAAAGAAATAACATCAAAGGAACAACAAGGAAAAGAAGGAAGTTCTCTCTACTCCAAGACCAGTGTTCACTAAGACTGGCTATTTCTTTGCTCATTCTGCAAGTTCACCTTTTTAAAGATAATTAAAAATAAAGACCTTTAGTAGATACCTTTATTCGCTATAGTAAATAGGACAGGAAAAACTCTTCTGTTTTGTTTTATAGTTCGTCCTGTATCTGTTATCACTGTATACGTTCAGACATGGACTAAAAAAAAGTTTTAATTCTATCAGTGTAAGTTATCTAACAGTATTGTTCCAGTCATAATTGAATCTAATCATTCTGCAAAATCTGAACTTGTTTATCAGCATTAATTCATTTAGAAACCCTAATACAAAGGTATAAAGTTGTATTTTTAAGAAAGAAAGACAAATATGCAAGTCAAAAATTTTCTAAAAGCAGAGGTCTCAGACATACTAAGTCTTTGGTTTTTCCTTTAAAAAATAATTAAAGATTTTTTAAAAAGATAAACAAAACCAAATAAGAAGTCTTTTATTCTGCTTTCTTAAGAGGAAGAAATTCAGTATGAAGGCAACAAATGTGCCCACAGCCACATTTAAAACAAAGATTTACTGCTTATTCTTAGTTTCATGATGAGAGGAGAAAACTTGCATGAAAACAGTGTTAACCCAGCTGCCCACTTCAGCCACTGCCTGTGAAATAGAGCTTACCTACCAGTCACCACCTGAAGAATAGAGGCCTCCTGTTATCCCAAGGATGTCTGAGGAGATGACACGGAAAAATTCCCAATGCCGTCAAAGTTTTCTTTCTGTGTTAGCATTTAGCTAAGGGAAGGGTTCTGAGAAAGCATTAAACATACTGTCTTTTCTTTATCCCCTAGACTGTGCTTTCTTCTGAGTTTTAATGGGTATTCACATTTCTTGCAAGTTCAGTTACCCTTAAAGCTCAGAAAGCTGAGGACACTACCTAGAAGTGGCAGATCCTGGGATCCTGGACTGTTTCACTAAGGGGAGAACCTGGTGGTGAAGAAATTAATAACCTCAGTTAAGAAATTTCCATTTTCTGTCACTGCATGAAAAGTATATTCCACTGAAAATTTAAGCCAGGTGTCCATTTCTCCTAGATTACATTGTCTGTTCAAAGTGGCCTAGAATATCAGCCAAAGTTGATACATTCTTATGAGACTGCAAGCCTAGAAAGAGGAAAAGCTAAAACACAAGGAAGATAAAAGATCCCCAAGAGTCTCTACTTCCAGCTGAAATTATTCCACTTGCATACCCTCCTTTCAGCATTACACTTAAGAAAATTAGCACCACGTAAACCTTGATAATAGAAGGACAATCAGGCAGCACTGTAGATGCTATAACAAGGTCTTCAAGGAGTGATAAACACAGCCAAGAGCTATCTGTCTCACCATTTAGACTGTGAACAGGAGTCATTCCAACTACAGTACATACAACTGAGATATACTATAGATCCCTGAATATATCCCTGAGAGATACCAGATGACACTAAAGACACTAGGGATCAAAGTAATAAATTTTACAAAATAAGAAAAAGAGTACACTTATAGTTGATGGTCAAAAGAGTCAAATGTCACATGGAAGTTCAAAAGCAGCAGGCAAATGTAGTAATAACCCCTCTGTGTACAAGTCCAGAAACATATTAGCTGGTCAGCCTTCGGAGATAGAGAAAAATAAAACTCAAAATTATATCTATAGTTTATCTGCAGAGTGGTTTGCACTAAACTTTGACTGCAATGACAATGTAAAGGAAAGGTTCTCGATTTTCAATGAACATTACTTTTGCTACTGTAATTCCCTCCTACGGCAGCCACCTTTCTTAAAAGATAGAAAGATCTCTCTTGTGTTCATTTGAGTTAGAAAGTAGATGGGATGATCAGATAGACAATTAGAAGGAAAAAAATTGGGAAAAAAACCCAACAAATCATGGAACAGACAAAACAAGACAAGCTTTTTGATGTAATTAAACCACAGTTATTTTGCTGGTTACTCCTCCACTTTCCCCATCCTTCATCTGTGCACTGTTTTCTTAGCTTATAAAATCTTTACTGAGTGAAATTTGTTTTCACACTTGTCAAAAATGTCAATACATATTCTGGACTGAGTGTAATAGATGAACATCAGTCTTAAGATGCACCAAAACATTTGAAATTTTCAAACAACTAGCTGTCAACTATAAAGACATTTTTCATAAATTAAAATTGCAAAATTCAAGTTTAAATGAATTAATAGCAAATTTTTATTAAGAGATCTAAACGTGATGAGACGCAGTGAAAACAGTAGTTCTGAAGCATAACTGCAGAAACCTTCAGCATTCAGGAATTATAAAAACCAGTACTGTGTCATTAAACTCTCTTGGGATTTTGACTTTTGCCCAACAGCAGTATAAACTAAGACCTTTCTAAGCATGTTGGGCAACCACACATCAGTCAGAGAAATAAATCTGCAGAATAGCTGATCACCCAATAAACAGACTCATCACACAGGCTGGGACAGCCAGAGCTTGATTCTGAATCCCAGCACCTTCTGGGTGTGAGAGGCCCACGTTTAAGATTCTGTTCGAAATAGTACAGAACAAAAAGACAACTCTGATTCTCTTACATCTCAGTGATGGCAGTGTTTCTCTGCCAGACAATCTGCCCAGAACATGAGAAATCCCTGCCATTGAAATATTTGGGTAGGGAAGAAAGTGTTTTTAAGGAAAGTTTTATTTTTGGCAGTTTAGTATTTATATGAGAAAATGACCAGATAAAAACACTACTCCATCTATATCATATAATCAATATATGACAAAAACAATTATTATTAGATACTCATAATGTTAGCACTGAATACAGAGTATTTAAACTTAAGGCTAAAAGAAATGACAGATGGAACAGAGAAGTATGCAGAGCTCTGATATTCATATATCCATCTACTTATGAATATATTAGCATCTGACTCACAAATAAAACATATTGAAGTAGTCACAGCAGCATTATCTACCACAAAATAGAAAAAAATCAATTATGAAATTTTTAGTATGCTACCATTTATTAATATAGGCTAATTTAAAGACTGGGGGTTTTTTAATTTTTTTATTCTTTCTGTGCAATTAGAAATAAGAAAATACTTTTCTACTTAGCAGATTCAGTCCTGCACCACCACCATCAACTTCAATGGGAAAAGAATTACACCCTGTGTTAGCTCTCAGCAATTACATTGACATTATCAGTGATTTACTGAGTGGTATTTTAAACATGATACCATATGTCAGCTGATACCAAGAAAGTTTGAGTGACAAAGTTCTGATCATAACCACTTGGTTAATAAATATCACAGCTATTAAGCGTCTAGAACATTTAAACTCTGACAGCCAGGTCACCACCCAAAAAAAAACAAAAAAAAAGAAAAAAAAAGGAGGTAAGAAAGAAAGAAAAAAACAAACTAACAAACAAACAAACCACCTTGAAAAACTCTGAGTTTAAATCATTTTCTTTCAAGTCTTACACTTCTGAAGTTGATAAAGACTCATTACATAATTCTGGTTTGAAATCAAACAGTTCATCTGGGGTGGAGGCTGGAAATTTTCTCTCGTTCATAGGTAGAGGTAGAAATTAATATTGATAACACTTTGTGATGATTTTCAACTCTCTGCTGTGCCCAAATTCTTAAGAATTTAGGCTGCGAAAATATGTTTGCTTTTCTGAGCTGCATTTCAGAGGCTTTTTAAAACTATCTTAAAAATCCAAGAGGGTTTTGTAAGCCGCCAGTTGCAAACCACTTCTGTCTAAAAAGTAATTGAAGGAATCTATGGAAAGATTTTTGTTCTTCATAATTAAAGTGTATCTTTTAAAATAGCTATGTCATTTTTATTCTGTATGGGTCCAAAGAGTCTTCAGGGAATCATTTTATTCTTGCTTTTACATCAGTGAAATGACACTGATACAAGTTATTTCTAATTTCAAGACATCTGAGAGTTGTGCTTTAAAGAACACACTCTTTATTTTTTTTTCAATATTTTAATTGCAAATTGTAAACATTTAAATTTATTCTTATGGACTTCATTTACTGACAGATCTTATAATTTGGTCAGCACTGTAAGAGAGAAATGGGTTTTTCTCTATCTTTACACTTATTTCCCATAAATTTTAATTCTATGTTTATTCCCAAGAATTCTCTTGCATCTTGATAGTTTTTCCAGTATCCAAAGATATATTAACTCTGTAAGTCAGGAAAGCAAATTAAAAAACTCCAACACTCTTGTCTCTTTAAAATTTAATTTTCCTTATCCAAATTCCTCAGATACTAAAACCAAGATCAAAACGGAATTAAAAAAAAAAAAAAATTGTAAAAAATATGAGAGGAAACAAGACCAAAGGAAAACTTAGATAGTCTCACATTACTGGTATAGACAAATAATACTGTCTATTAACTTTTATTTTTAAGCAGCTTTTCTGAGTTCAAGATTTTTCAAAACACAGAACTTTATACAAACTCTGTTAGAAAGGCCTATTTAGATAACAACAACAACAAAATGAACAAGCTACTCAACCTAGAGCAGTAGTTTAAATTACTATATTGTCTGTTTTGAATGATGTTCACCAAGAAGGACATCATTAGGGAAAGGGCAAGGTAAATAATGAATCGCTGCCTATTGGCTGCAGAGAAATAAAAAAACCACTGGATTCTACAGGCCAGGGACCCTGCTGCTGCATCATTCAGTTAATGGGCTAAGAGAGTCTGAAGTAACATTAGAGCTCTGTACGGAGAGATCGGAAATGCAGGAAAAAAAGAAACTGGAACATCCAGGGTGAAATCAGCTGCTGTATATACAGGCCAGAGGATGTTATTTGGCTGCAGGGAAACTGGTGTGGATCATCAGTTTGTACATCAGCCCATTAGCCTCATGCTGGTTAACTGTATTTTTTCAGCTGGGAAGTATTTAAGGCCACATGTTAGAGCTATTTTCCCCCTCCCTTCTACACTTACAAGGAGAAACAGGAAGAAATTTTAAGTAAATGCAGAGTAATAGTGAGGTATTCACTTGTTAAACTAACTTATTGAAGTCTTTTAGATCATATGAGGCTCGAAATCAGAGGAGCAGAGAGAGAAAAATGACAGGCAATGTACTGAAAATGAAAGATCAACTCAGAACATGAAAAGTTTGCATGGATTTTGAAGTCAGCAGTAAAACCTGTTAGGAGGAACAGGTGTTGCTTGCTGATTTAGCCATGGGTGATACCTGGAGTCAAGTCATGAAATCTTTAAAGACTCACTTGTGTGATCAGAATAGGGATTCAATGTTTGATGGAGAATCTGAGGGAGGAGATGAGCAGTACATCTGTGTAAGCCCTTGCCAGTTGTTGCTGAAGAGAGGCGTGGCATCCTCCTACTGCCCTCTTGCCTCTCTTCCACAAGTCTGAGCTGGCAGTGAGCTGGGTTGAAGAACTCAAACAGGCAGAATATTAACATCTCCCTTCCCCTGCAGCGTGAAGTATACCAAAGAGCTGGGGCACCATCTTGGAGGAATTCTGAAAGCTGTGTGTGGGCAGTAGTGCCATTTTTGAAATATTCCTCCCCTCACCATTCAGAGCATACAGATGACCAGACTTCCTTATGAAACAGCTTGCCATCCCACATTTTCAGCCCAAACCCTCTGCACTGCTGTAGTATGAAACTGGAATATGCAGAGAGTGTTGTGGTTTGATGCCCTTCTGTTGGTCAGCCACACTTTCTAACCTCATGCCCAGTCGTTTAACCATGTGGAAATCTGGGTAGCATCTAGATGTACACTTGCTTTTTATGCTTCCCGTTTCTTTTCTCATTTATGACGACTATTTAAAAAAAAAAAAAAAATCCCTGTCTCTGAAAAACATAACACTGAACCAGTGCACCGAGAATCTGGAAGGAATCCAGCATCTTCTGTACACAGTTCAATTTTACCATATTTAACACAAGTGCCTCTAAATAATAGAAATATTTTGCTTTCAAATATTATTTTGGCCTTTGACCAATGTTCCATTTTATGTCCAGTCTCTGCTACAATGTTTTTGACCTGTTATGTCCTGATCTTTTTTTCAGAAGAGATAAACTTCTAAAAATAGTTCTTTATCTTCCAAAGACCATTTATAACTTTACAGCAGATTAAAATTTCACTGATGAATGGGGAACTGCTGATGGAGATGAGCCAACACTAAAATACCCAATCTCACTTCAGTATCTTTGAAATATTTTCTTCTTCAGCACGATACTCTGATATTATTTCTGCTCAATGTCCTCCATGTTGTGATTCTGTAGTTAAACACAATGAAATATCCAACAGTTGCATGTAATGGGGTCAGAGAAAGGGCTGGTATGTCTTTTCAAACCAGAAGGCTGGATGTAACTGAAAAAAAAAAAAGGAAAGAAGAAACAAATTAAAAAGAAAAAGAAGCCCCCAAAACACATCCCAGAAATTCTGTCTTGTGGGCAAATAGTCAGTCAATTCAGCAGAATTGAACCTTTTACTGAATGATCTTTAAACAGTGTGACAGAGAAATCATACTTTTCCTTAGGAATTTTATAGTAAATTTGTAGTAAAGGCTCTAGTTTGTAATTATGTTTACACTACTGCTTACTTGGAACAAATACTATTATTTTGAGTACAGAGACTTTCTTGCCACACAAACGTCTTCACTGGTACTGCATATTCATGTCTACTTGCAGGCACTGGTCTATCACAAAATATCTTGCTTAATGAGAGGTTAATTTATTTGTGCTCAATAACAATTGCCTAGAAAATTATTTGTACCTCAGGAACAGTTTACCACAGGGTAAGCAAAGGTGTGAAAACAAATTATATTGGCTGTTTTATATAAGCCCACCTAAAGGGGATTTAAAAGAAGGCTGGATGTTGACTTTTCACAAGGGCATGTAGTGATTGGACAAGCAGGAATGGCTACGGCTGGTAAGTTTAGATTAGATATTACAAAGAAGTTCGCTACTATGAGGGTGGTGAGGCACTGGAACAGGTTGCCCAGAGAGATTGCGGACTTCCCATCCCTGGAGGTGCTCAACACCAGGCTGGATGGGCCTCTGAGTAACATGGTATAGTGGAAGGTGTCCTTCCCTGTGGCAGGGGAGTTGGAACTAGATGACCTTTAATGTCCCTTCCAGCCCAAAGCATTCTGTGATTCTATGATACGATTTGGTACCTATCTGTCTGGGTCTCTTTCTGCAACTTGCCTCCAGTGAGAAGGTGTGATGGAGAGAAACCTAAATACGGAGACATATGGCAGAATGATGCAGTGTAGGATGCAGTGTAGGAGCAGTGCTAGTTCATACCCTGACATGTCCACTCGCATAATTACTACAGTACAACTCACGTCTCTTACTCATTTTGTAAAAATAATCTGGATTCTCTCTTTATTTTGAAATACAAAGGGATCTTTCTAATTCAGTTTACCTTGACTGCAATAAGGCAGGAGCATCACAATCATCAGAGCTGGCTGGGAAGCTGCACATGGTGAGGAATGGTGACAGGCTGTTGTAAAGTAGGATGATGCATTCAGCCAGGCCAGCTGCAGGCAAAAAATAAAAAGAGGGACCTAAACCATAAACTCACATTAAAGTTTCAGGACACATTTATCTTGATGTAGGAGAAAATTAAATTCACTTTGCTTAGTACAGTCTGTTTTTGAAATTTACACTGTCTTATGATTAATACGCTACACTAGATAAGGCTAGTCCTATTTCTGTCCCCTCTTGCTCATGTTCATGTGGCTTCCAAACTGTGCTCTGCACAATGACCCTGGAAGTACTTACTGATCTGGCAACACGTTTTTACCTGAGTGCCAGAAAATGTCTCCCTAACTGAGCATTCCATATTTCCAGCATGTCTTCAAAGCTCCTATAAAGCATTTGCTTGAGACAGAACTCAGAACTGAATGCCTATTTTGTAAAGAAACTGAAAACCTCCATTCACAGGCAAGCAGAGGTTATCAAACTCCTGCTGCCTGTAACGTGACCAGCCCCCAGTTAAGCTCAGGACTCGAGGTGAAGTGTTGCCATATTTATGCACCGAATGATCCGTCTCCTAGAAACTGTAGATGTGTAAAATATCCAGAGCCTGTATGTACTGGGTAGAGAGAAAATACTGTGAATAGGCAGGCAAACATCTATTGACTCCAGTAGAACTAAATCAATTTATTCAAAATATTTTTATTGTACTTTATACATTTTAACAGAATCACAGAATATGCTGAGTTGGAAGGGAACCACAAGGATCATCAAGTTCAACCCTTAGCTCTGCACAGGACCATCCCCAAGAGTTACACCATGTGCCCAAGGGTATCATCCAAAAGCTTCTTAAACTCTGTTATGGGAGTTAAGGTGTTTGTCACCTGCATCACTGTGGAACAACCATTTTCTCCACATCCACTTAAATAAACAGCAACCTTTTTCCTCCCTACCTCGACATTTTTGCTCTGTTATTGGCTGAAAAACTTCCAATATCATCTGCTTCTCCTGAACTGCAACATTTTGATTGGAACTTACTGCACCTTTTCCCCCCTAGAAAAGTATATACTCCTCCCTCACACTATAAAAATCATGTATATTTTACACACAGTCATTTAAAGCGTAGTTTTTCAAGAAATTACAAAAAAAAAAAAAAAAAACAACAAATCCACAAGCCATTCAAATGCTTATTTTGCAGTACCTTTTGTTAAATTAGACGATCCATTGCCATGTTCCCTTCCCCCTACCTGAACTAATGGAAATGCCTGAAGATAATTGGTTTCTTAAAGGTAAGAAAATACTGGAAATTCGATCTACTGCCAACAGAGGTAGGTCCTTCAGGTAGCTGAAGAGGCTTTGCTAATGAGATCCTAGTTCAATCATTTACATTTCTTTGGTGGCTATTTTCTTATGCAAATGAACGGACTTTTCACCACACAAAAAGGGGCAACAACTGACTGCTAAGTGAATTGCCTCTCGCTTAATGAAAACATCCAGCTTCTTCTTTCTTATGAGTTTACGGAAGGTTATTTGTTTGGATTATTATAACCCACACTACTTTGATGTTCACACCACACTGGGGTTTAGAGAACAACACTATTATCTGTAATTGTAACTGCGAAGTTCCTCCCTTCAGAGAAATACTACTACATTTTAATCAAAGGATGCAAAGACAAATATGTTACATACAATATAATGAAGGCAGCCTAGGATATCCAATGGCTTTTTCCTTTATTTTAATAAGGAAGCAAGCCACCTCGAATTCTTTAGAGATATTCAAAGAAAGAAGGTAGGAAGTGTCTAATAAAATTAAAGAAACTCTGCATGTTTTCGATCATTAAATTAACATACTAACAGGGTATAACCCTCAAAGGAGTTAAGTGAAAGGGAAAGGTAACTGCATTTTAAGCTCTGTATTTTTATTTCTTTAAGAGGAAGCAGGCCTTCAACCTGGGGAGGTGGTGAGGGAGTAAACCAAAGCAGTTAGATCAGTGGGGAGCTTTCATCATCTCTCCTGGATTAAACACAGGAAAGAAAATAATATCCCTAATTCCTTTCTACATTTTACAAGAATGACAGAGACAGTGAAGGCCTGCGAAGTAACTACAATGTGGTAAAAGCAAATGGTTAACTGCATGCAAATGTAGTGTTAAACTTTAATTTGCTTCTTTCTTTCTGTTCTCACAGTATCTGAAAGCTGCTGCTGCTGCTACCAGACGTCAGGAACATGATCCTATTTCGTTTGATGTCATAAAAGATCAATCTGAACTTTCCTTAGCCTCTAGCTATGCTGAATTTTGTAATGAAGAGTTAATCTATGCACAACTTGAATGTTGAAATTATTTTTTCTTCTGTTCTCAGTAAAGGTGTAAATCCTTGCAGATATTCTGAACCCCCTTTGGCGATCCTTCCTTACAACACATCATAGTCTTCTGAGGATTATTTTTAGATAATTTTCCTTTTTTTAAAGCAAAGCTCCTCAGACCTATGCAAATATTTATGAGTTAAAGCTCAAAGACAACATCAGATGTTTGAAGAGGGTAATATTTTCCCCACAATTGTAAGGCGCTTGCATGTCTATAAAAATAATTTGACTTACTTGCTTCAAGTTTATTTATGATTTACCAATAACCATTTCTTATGGTGCTTGTAATGACATCAAGCAGGACCTATTCCCACTGAATTATGCATTGCATATTAGAAGTTAGCCTCCAGTCACAAAACCATTTCAAACACTGTACTGTAGTATCTCATGCATTTTCATCGGACACTGTACTTTCATAGCTCTAGCATATTTTTAAATGTCTCTCCCACTTTGTCATCTCTCAACTTTTATTACAAAGTGCTAAATATGCTTATAACACCGCTAAGCACACATTCCCATCAGCTGAAGAAACTAGTGAGTAACTAGTCACCATACTCTACTGACAGGATGGATATTGTGCAATATGTCAAACTTGACTCCATTTTCAGCTATGTATCTCATGCATAATTAAGATAAAAAACTTCAATATATTACAAACATTCTCTTCTAGAATGAGACATTCTTTTTTTCTTTAACTCTGAAAGGACATATGAAAACATCTGAAAACAAAACCCTACCTCCAGTAGCACAGGAAAAAAATATGAAAAAGCAATATCTAAGAAATAATATTTGAGAATAATTAGAGGCTATCTCCATCCAGCTCAAGTTCTTAACTTTGAGAAAAAAAAAAAATCATGAAAATTTCCACCTCAGTTTGTCTATATTACTGGGGGAAGAAAGACTTTTCCGCAGTCAGGAGGGAGTCCTTTTTTGGTTCTCACTGTTAACAATGGAGCATGAATAATTGGAAAACAGATATTCTGCAACTGTGTCTGTACTGGCAAAAGCTGTGTATTTATATCACAGTCATTTAGCTTAAGCTAGTCCTGTGAAGGATATTAAGTCCTATGTGAAAAGCATAGCATTAACCTTAGCTAACAATGAGCATGAACTCTTGTTGATACTTAGATTTTAAAAAAGGAAAGGCAAATTAGTTAGCAGCATTTTAAAAGTTAAATGTGGAGAAAAAAATAGGAAATAACGTACTGCAATAATGGGAAAATATTGGAGAATTAATGGATAAGGTCAGATTTGTACATTGATTAGCACGAAGGAGTTCAAAACCACAGGGTTTCATCCAAACGCCATCATTAAGTAAGAATAATAATGAAAATATTCTTTCAGTGAGATGCATATCTGTCTTTATCTGAACCTCTTGAACTCATTAAACTCTAATCAAAGTAACAGTAAGAGTTGACTTCATTTATTTCTTGCTTCTGATTGAAGCAAGGTTTTTTCTTATGAAAACTACTATTTCACAGGAATTTAGACAGATCTTTTTTCAGTACTACTCATACCTTGTAAGTGAAAAAATCTAAAATACATAAATTACAAATTAAAAGGTTAAATTTAGGTACAGCTCGAATTTGGAACAATTGGAATAGATTTTGAACCTTGACTGACTTTCATCTTCATGCAGGCAACTATCCATCAGATGACAAAATTTTTTGGTTTAGAACCCCTAAAATACAAAAATACTGCTTCTCAAGTTGTTTCAATTTAGTGTTTTTAAACAAAGTGTACTTATAAAATAAATTTTGCACAATTCAAATTCAAAGTACCATTTTACTGCTGATGTTAATCGAACACATAACCCAGAAAAAACATTCAACTTTAATTGGGTTTCAGATCATATATTTATAGTGCAGCACTTCTGTATAGATATATGTACATTGTATATTACTATATTCATAAAACAGTATTTATGAAACACCTCTTAAAATGCATGAGGCAAATTGGAACAAAAACTAGAGGTTTTCTTCTCTGCCATCAGGCTACTTAGCTGAGTATCCATAGCATAAGCATCATTGCTCCATTTCCTCTGGACAACTAGTGGAGTAAATACTAATACTACTCATAAAATAAGAAATTACCAAATATTGTAGAGTTACATTTCTGGTTCTGTATGCATTTGCTTGTTCAAGAAAGCTACTCAAATATCTTCCCTCACTCTACTTATGTGTCCAGTTTAGAAATCCCCTACTTTTTCCTGGTATGCTCAAACTCTCAAATGCTGGTGCATCACTGCTGTTGACGGCCCTGTATACATCCAGGCACTTTGATGTCCTGCCAAAGAAGGAGGAGGCAGCTTACTTTCATGTAACTGGTCATAGGAATGCTCTGTGTGCCTTGAGTCTTCTGAGGATTATCTTTTCCAGCCCAGGTGTGGGTCATGGACCTCTAACTGTCAGGGTCTGATATAAGCCTAAGACAAGGGAATTCAAACACAGCTGGAGAATGCGGGTGTCTGCATGTTGGTGCAAAGAATGTGAATTTCCAAGAAATAATGAAGGTGGGAGGAAAATACCAGGGATATTGACTGCTGACAGAAGCCACATTGGTGCCAAAACAAAGAAAGAAATAGTCAAGAGCAGGCATTATTCTGAAGCTCTTGCCCCTATAAGGCTGCCAGCTGAAAGGGAATGCATGATGTCTGGGACACTGTAAAGCAGTGTCTCTATGCACAGAGCTTTCAGCAAATTAGACATCTTCAATTTAGACTATCTGTATGTTATGTATTGACAATGCATGTTTTTTCTCTGGTCTCCACCCTCTTTCAGAATTTGTGCATTTTATCCTCCTCCCCCTCCACAATTTAATAGCTTCATGTTGTGTGTTGATATATGTGACAGACAGAAACAAAGATTAACAAAAGAATGCTCTGTTTTTTTGCCCAGGAGGGGAAAAAAATAAAAAAACAATACACCAACACAATTAATTCATTTATAATGATTCATCATGTTAACAAAATAGCAGAGGCAGATTTTCAGACTATGTCTGGATTCAGCCATGGAAGAGTATAATAAAGAAACTAGAATTGCAAGATTTACATCTGCACAGACTCATTTCTTGTCTTTTATCTTACCAGTTCTGACTGTTTGTTAAATTTCACTTTTTTAATCTGATATTACTACTAAATATAAAAGATATAATGCTTTTATCCATGAACAAAGAAAAATCACAAGGATTTAGAAATGCAGATGAATGCTAAAAAAACCCTCAAACTGGGAGGGAGGAAAAGGAGAGGAGAAGGAAGGATAGTTATCCAAACTAGCATACGCAAAGGAAACATATGGTTGAAAGCCTGCTTATTCCACAAGCAATTTACTCATTGAGGCTGACTCATAAACACATGAAGCATAGTACTTAGTACAGACTAAAATAACAAAAAAACAACCCATAAAGCTAGTTTAAATGTAAGATGTTTATATCAGAAGCTTAAAGTCCATTGCATTTGTCTTAAGTATATGCTATATACAAATATGCAAGCTCTTTTTTCATCTTTCTTCCTTCTCTTGTAAGGAAAAGAAGCAGCAGCTGTAACTGCACTGTGATACATGATCCCATCTCTAGTCTGCAGAAATTCCTAGTTACTTTTTTGAATAAATGCTAAACTTTAAAATGCAACAATGTATGACTTAATGCACAAGTTCACAAAGTGGAAAGCATTTAATATTGATAAAACCAACATAACTGAGTTTGAAGATCTATGCAGGGATTTTTAGTCTATCCAAAAATCAAAACATCATGAAATTATTTGGTGAAACTGTAAAGTTTACAAAATCTTTTCCCTCTACAAAAAAACTCAAGCTGTCAGCTGAGTTCGAAATCTCTGGTCTGCAACTGCCTATATAAAGTCAACAAGATGTTGGGTATTTACTGCTGGATCTTAGCCAAAAACTGTCATCCTGACATAATGTCAGAACATGGTCAGGTCCTAAAACCAAAACTCGACATCAGCATATTTTTCTAGGCCTGACAGTGTAGACATATGCTTACACTTAAGTCATCAGAAAGCTCCCCAAACACAGAGCAGAGAAAAATGCTTTCTACACTACAACAAAAGGCACTAGTTGCACAGAAAGGGCAGGATGTTGCCCCCCGCACCACACCTCCCCATTTTACAAATAATACTTATGCCTTTGGCCAAGTACCCTTCTCTGTGGACCAGGTAGACAAGGGTTCTTTTTGGTATGGACAGACTCTGGAGAACATCTGCCTCTCAGTCTTAATCTGTTCATCTCCCCACGACCAGTATGGAGGTGGCTGAGACATCATCAGCCCTCCTCCCACCCCTTGGCAGGCACAGAGAGTGTTCAGCTATTTATGCTGTGTTTGCTGATCAAGCAGACATTCCCCATTTCCTCCAGGTGGAAATGTCCCCTGGGTCACATCTGGCCTATCAACTGTAATTGAACTATCTGCTGGTTTGCATAATCTAATTAGCCACTCTCTTCACCTTCCCTGCTAAAGAGAGCAAAGACCTTTGCTTAACCTTTCACTTTGATAATTTAACTTATTATTAAAATACAGCCACGCAGTGACTCCTCTACCTGTTTTCAGTCTATTTTCTCTTTCCCCAAATGTTCATTTTATTCCATAATTGTTGCTATCTATCCTTATCCTGAAAGCCAAAAAGAATGCAATCTCATTGATCATTTGTCTTGCTACCAGGAAATGCACAGAAATGAAGGGAAAGAACAACAGAATAAACCTGTAGGAGTCAAACATATACTACCTTGCCAAAGAAGAGATTTAAAGCACTTAGGTGGGTGAAGTTCAACACATAGTGTCCTTCAAACTGAAGAGAAACATAGGGAATTCAAAATTCTTAGAAATATATATTTGAGTATGCTTGTACTGAAACTAAATACAATTACATCCATTCTTCAAAATGCCTATATTAAATAACAATTCCAAGGAAATTTGAAATGTTTACTACATGACAGTGGTGGTCCTTTTGATGCTCCCTTTAAATAACACAATTAGAGATCTGGGACCAGACAGTAGTCTTTCAAAGAGAAAAGGATTCAAAATTGCTATTTTGTTCTAACTGAGAAGACCAAATTTTCACCAAAAGACTGTAATAAAGGGAATAGAAGGGTAGCATAGGTAGGCTGAAACTATAATGACAAAATCATGCAGTCCTGCCTGAATACAGAGCATGAAGAGGTTAGGGCTTGAAAGAAGATTATAAATTGCCCATTCGTGAAGCAAACTCTAGTGTGGATACAACAGTGCAGTGGCTCAAGAGAAATTGAACCACATTACATGTTATGATGCATCCTTACAGAGATTAATGAAAATTTTTTTGTTCAATGCTTTATGAAACAATGTGATGTATGAATAATACTGGTATTATTAAATTAATACAGAAAAGTATTCAAGAACTCAACAGTAAGAACTATTTTTGTGATTGGAAATGGCTTACAAAACATATATTGCATGAAAATGTCTTATGCTACTGGAAAAAAAAGAAAGGCTATAGAGCCAAATTCTCCATTCATTTGCAGGAACTGTAGGTCAGTATTTTCTGCAAAAGGAAGAGTTGGCCTCTCTGAAGTTTAGTAACTTTTTTTATCTCGTGTCTACCTGGTCCATGGTGTCCAAAGAAGATAGAATTAGTTTTTTTTATTTCTAAGTTGGATGGCTGGCATACACAAATAAAAAATGTTTTTAATTAAAAGTGTTCTCCTAGGCAGTTCTATATATTGGAGGAAGGCAGATGACTATGAGAAACAAATTTAACCGGGTTCCCTTAAGGCTTATCTTCTGTATATTTTAATCTATTTGGTCTTCCACAAGTTACTTACCACTATCTTACTTTTCCTAAGGTAAGGAGAGGTTACTTTAAATATAGTTATGTGCATATTTATCCCCTTTTTAAAAAAAAAAAAAAAAAAAAAAAAAAAAAACAAAAAAAAAACAACAAACAAACCAAAAAAACACTCTCTTTTCTCTTTTTCTTTCCTTGTGTGCTGCTTGTCTTATTATGAAGTAGAAAATGGAAGTAGTTTTTCTCAACATATCTCAAAAACAGTGGTTCACTTTAGTACTCTGGAAAAGCAAAGACTCTTCCATAACTTCCTTCAGAGGTGTTGAAGTCTTTTGCAGTAATCCAGATTTGTGGGACTTAATTCTTTGGTGTTGGTGCTTAAAAATACTTAAAGCAGTTTAGCAATTGCTTGATTTGGCCAATAACCAAACTGCTGTAATCCGCAACATCAGAATAAAGCAATGTTTGCAGTTGCTGTCAAGGTCACTGAAGCACTACAGGATTTAAAGAAAGTACCACCCTCCATGTATATCTACCTTACTCTTAAACTGTGCTAAGTGTAGGGCTGGTCAATTGGTTACTAGATGTGCTAAGAAGAAAGAGCAGAGGAGAGTCCATAGGGAGATGTACAGAAAAATCTGCTGTTTTCAAGATGTCTGCTTGCCATTAATGCCCCTTTAATTTATTTAAAACATGTTTATCTCTGGCTCCTTCTTGGTTATATTATTGTGTCTGAGGAAAAAAAACCAAGAAGACAGGAAAACAATTTCCCCATGCTTTGATCCATTTCTTCTCAATCAGCTGTAGAACCTGGTCTTAAATTCATCTTGAGCTAGACCAGCAGCAGTGGGAAGGAGAATGGACAACAGCAATACCCCTTCAGCAGCAATACCCCTTCAGCTGGCCAGCTGCAGAGGAGAAAAGCACACATGCTGCACTTGAAGATTTCATGGATGTCTGGTCTATTGAGAATCAACACACACCCAGCTCCTTACAGTCTGAAGGTAGTACTACATGCCTTAAAGATTTTTTTCAAAAGCATGATCTTCCACTATTTCAAACTTCTTGACATTTTCTCAAGGACCATTGAATGGTAACCATGGATTACAGGCATATCCAGAATGATGCCAAAATAGAAGACAACCCCTAGCCTATTTCCTCTGACTCATAAACCCCCACATATAATGAACACCTCTGTTGCTGAATGGCACTTATCTCTATCTACTGTACCCCCTGTCAACCCACTATTTCCTAAATATTCTAAAATAAAAACAATAGCTAATCTTTCACTCTCTTTCTCCCTTCTTCCTCTTGAAGCAAACAATAAGAGAAATGGCTTAATTAGCAGCAATATTTCTTATTGGATTGGTGTATATGTGAGTCAATATATACAGCCATAAAATGGGTTTTATTGGTATAAATACATCTATGAATTATACAAATATATATATTACATTGATCCAATAGATAGATATACACATGTATGTAGGTGTCTGAAGAAAGTGAATTTTAAAAAAAAAAAAAAGGTACTGTAAATGTATATGAATCAGTTGAAGAAAATCAAAGTAGTTCTGCATTTTAAGCAGGTATGCATGGGACAAAGCAGCACCATATACATGTACCTCAGCAAGGCTGAGTGCCGTTAGTGAAACTGTGCAGAGGTGCCTGGGTTTGAGAAATAGAGCAGTGACTTCCTTAGAGAGATTTTCCTAGGCTGAGCTGACTATGAGTCACAGGAACTCCTACTCCAGAGTCAGCTCTCATGAGCCAGCTAGAGTTTCCTAACCCTGAACTGGTTTTGGATGGATGTACACCATTACCTATGGAAGTATTGGAGTCCACAGATATTTTTATATGGGTTAAAAGCAAAATCAGCAGCCTAGCTGTCATAACAGTTCTGGGTTTAGTGGTTAAATCAGCAATGGTGATGCTTCAGCATCTTTGTGATCCAAGGGAGGGAAAGTTGTAATGTTGCAAGAAGTGCTTTTGTATGGGGCAAATTTACAGGCAAGTTAGGACCTATGCCATATCTCTCTAGCTCAGTGTCTGATCTGAGCAAGTTTGAAAGAATTAATTTAACTTTTTGACTTCATTCTTAAGACATGCATTTTGTGGCCATTCTAGCTGAATGGAGTCATAGGTGTATGTAGAAATTATAGCCACAACCTGAATACAAATAGATCTTTAAATAAGACCAAAGTATGGACAAAACACCTGGAAAACTTTTTGCTTTTAAAAAAATGAATATATAAGACTTTTTTTTTTTTTAAGTCTTTCTAACTTAAAACTATACGAAAACTACTGTGTTTCAAGTGAGACAGTAGGATAAGTTGAATTGGTAGTTTCTTATTTGGATAAATTTATATCACTTTATCTATTTGCAGCATTGAACATAAACGTATTTTGTCTCGATTGTTCTGCCTCTGGTAAGGATTCAGTCAGCCTGTACTCTCAGTTTAAACATGAATAGGGTACTGGCATTCCTGTTACTGTCAAGTGAACTTAAATTTTTCTGGCTCATCTGAATTGACGTTAACTGGAGGATTGTTAGCATTAAGGAAAAAGGAAAAAAAAAAAAAAAGAACTTAATTAGCTTGGCCCAGGCACTCTTTGGTTTATATTTCTGAGCGAATTTATGCAGTTATGGTGAGATATAAACAGCCATCTTCCATAGTATTCACTAAGTAAATCAGACTTGTATCTGATCCTGAAGCACAGTTGTACTGATTGTTCGCTGTGGTGTTTCTGACGCATGACTGAATGCTTGCTTTCTTCATCTTTTCCCTGTTAGCAGCCTGTTCTCTTGTTAACTCTTTCTCAATAAGATATGTGTCATGTCCTATCCTGGAGGAAAAGGTGAAGTCAACCAAATAGTTATTGCAGTTACAGTTTAGTCACATTTAGGCGTTCAGCACCTTGTTGACTCAGTTGCAGGAGTACAGATTTTCCCACACTGTTTACTTGACACTTGTGAGTCCAGCCTGTACCAACTTCTATTGTATTAAGCAAACACTCCTCCTGCACTGAAATTCCACTCATTGTTAGTGCTAAAGCAACAGGATTTTCTCCAGTTCGCAGACAGCAGAACCTATTGTTATAAGAAAACTCTCTCAAGATGGAATCTGAAAAGAACCATATGACCCAGAAAAGGATTAGCCTTCAGGAAGTCTTTGGGCTTTACCATTTTGTGAAGGCATCCCCAGAGAGAGCAGAAAATAATAAAGTAAAACATATTTCTGGACTGAAGCCTGTTCCAAAATAGATTATAGGCAATTTCAGTTGTGTGAAAAAAGAACATGTAATGGTTACTAAATGAGACTATGACTTAGGCAAGAGAGATTGTGGTGATTTAACACAAGTGAGGTTGATAAACTTGAATAAAAGAACGTTTTTACTAAAAGGCGGAAACAAAATCATCTTTGTGGAAGTAACTGCAATTTTTAAAATACAAGGCAATTACATCACATACTCTTACACATGCAACCCCTACTGCTTAAATAGTCATTGACAATTCCTACTCAGAAGAGATTTGTGTTCTTTTAAGTTAATTTCCATTTTATTCAGCACACAAAATGGATGTGTTGTCATTCAAATTTTTGCAGTCATGCTTATGAATTTAAAGCCTGCTCAGAGTATTTAGACATAGGCAAACTTTGCTAATAAGACAAAGCCAAGATTTCTTTTTACTGTAAAGATACATGACTGCTTTTTTTCTCATTGATAGAGGTCAATACTGTAAGTTAAACAGTTTTATTGAGTATTATGTTTTAAAATATAAATTACAAATATAAATAAACAAAGTTCTATCAGCAATTACAGAGAAAGAAATAAACAGATACCTTTATATAATAGAAAATACACAGTTTTTCTTAGATAGAAAAAAAATCACTTTTTTTTTTTTTTTATCTACAACACAGAACATCTCTCATACCACCAAAATAATTAACTTTCCCATCACCATCAGCACATTCTGGAAATGAACTAGTGGCACAAAATAGTAAACTGCTATACAAAGCAAGAAAGTAGAAACTGTGGCACCCAGTGCCTTCCTGAAGTTAGGCATATGGGATGGAGCTGCCCTGTAAAGAAAGCTGGAGAGCAGCTCCCTTCATTGTCACTCAGGCAAGCAGCACTACCCACCTTATAGATGTGTGCTGGGAAGGGGCACGGCAGTACCAGATATATGCAGCAAAAATCTCATTGTTTAAAGCTCTAGCATGGCTTTTCCTTCTCACGCAGCATCCACAGACAGTTCTTCATCTGGCTTTGTGTCAGTATCCTGTGCTGGCCACTCTTCTACTGAGCTGGAAGAAAGGACCATGCAGGGCTTCTAAGGACCAAAGAATTAGATGTTGCTAGCCCAGTGAGGCTGTCAAAAGAAGCTCAAAGAAACCAAGCCAAGCTAAACTGGAGCATGGGGAACTGAGGAATTCAGCCCTGTCCCTGCTGCTTGTTCAGCCTTCCACTTGCGTGACATTTTCTAAGGCAGGTACTAAGCCACAATCCACTCCCCAAGTAGCCCTACAAGTTGAGCAGAAGTATTGTTATGGTTCTTCTTTAGTCTTCTACTAAGTTAATACCATCAGAGATAAAATTATTTAAGGGAGGAGAGAAATATCAAATTGCATTCTCTTTGGTCTCTCACTTCCATAATTTTAATGCTGACCTCCATGACAGTATTTTTTTATTTTGGGGTTTTTGTTTTGTTTTGTTTTTTTTGTCCCCTGAGAATATCCTTATGGACACAATCAACACAGGCTACACAGAAAGTTGCTGTACTTTTATAACTGTCCTCACTTACCCAGCACACCCCAGATTCTGGTCAACCTTGAGGCAGATGAGGTGTTCACTGTGCAGCCATTTGGCCCCACCTCGCCCAGATGTGCAGCTTTCTTTTCTTTCCCCTGGCCAAGGAAGAGGACACGCTGTACATACCAGGTAGAACACCTTTGGTTGGTACTTTAACTTCTATATATAATCTATACTTTTGTTTTTATTCTTTGAAATTCTAACCCAAAGACTAAAGCTTCTCTTAGGGCAACTGTGCTCATTTTTATACCTATAAATAACTTTATATTACCCACCAAAAAGTAGGCATTCAATTTTCTTATACCACTATTTTGAAGGTATTCAAAATGATTCACATCATAAATCTTATTGAAAGATACATGCCTGGGGTGTGGTGAGGATATACAGGAGCCAGCAGGGTGAGAGGAAATGTAGCTAAAATAAGCAGATGGGTGGACAGATGGGCATGAGAGGAAGAAATAATATTAATCTGCAAAATAGATAATAAAAGTCTTAGGATAAAAAAAAAAAAAGTGAAAATGAAAAAGCTATGGTCAAAATATAATGAATGAGATAGTTTACTCAGTAGGCTAGCAGGGATTCAAGATTCCTGCTGCAGAATTCTCACTTCTTTTTAACTGTTGCTCAAATTTGTTAATGTAAAAAGAACATATTTCCACGCTACAACACTCAGTTGTGAATGGATACATTTGTGCTAATTAAGGATAAGAGAAATCTTTCTGAAATTAATGGAATGCTTTGACTTCTCTAGGCTTAGGATGGGCTCTTGGAGGCTTTGAAACATTGAAATCAGTGAAGGAGGGATGAGGGGGTGTGTGTTCATATACTCAATGGCTGTAAAAGTTACATGATTTATTGTAGTGTCCTAAAGTGAAAAATGGGTCCCCTGATCATACAGTAGAAGGACTATATCTAGTTAGGATTTGCAGCTCTCCATAGATATAGACTTGCCTCTTTCCGTGGATGCTCACATACCAGATTTGATGTCCCTGAAGGATCAGTTAAGTTTAGCTAAAGAATTTGAGAGTAGCTATGATTCTTTTATGAGAATACATTAAATATATACTAAGGATATATAATCTAAGTAAGTTTTTATGGACAAAAGAGGTCAATTTTTCATCCTTTTCAATACAGTACTGGTTTAAAAAAATCTCCACGGAAACACTGGCCTTTATGAAAAAAATGGTGGATGTCTTATGCACTATATGGCATTAACCTTAAAGGAAAAATACATTCATAACCCTTCTTAATTTAATTTTCACTATTGCTGGCCAAAGGAACTCAAGGACTTTTCAAAATCCGTAGGCAAAATATATATTTCCAAATAGAATAGACTCATCTATGACAAATGAAAATAAATGAGGGAAGCTCTTGAGATCTCTATGTACTATGTCCATTTCTGCCTAATTCTATTGTTCAGGTTTTATGGTATGGTTATACAAGACAACTAATAATCTCAATTCACCAACACTAATGAATGGTATAGTTAAATGAAGCCATCCAAAATCCTTGCTCCACCCAAACCCATCTAAGAAATTGGAGCATTGCAGAATATTGTCTGTACAATCTTCTGTTTAAATCATGGTGGAAATGGATGTTGCAGCTACAGGAGTATTTAGTGAGCTTGCATATGTTATTAGTGCTCTGCTGAGCCATGGCTTAATAAGTACCTGCTTTAGGATTACTGGCCTTTTACCCTCAAATTAACTCCTCTAATGTTGAATATTAAGAGAAGCAGCTCTTTTTCTTGACACTACTAGCCATGTTGCTGCATTCCCTCGCATTTAGTTAATATTTTGGTGAAAAGTGACCAAAATCTACTTTATTTTTCTACCTTCAGGCAGGACAAAGTCTATGAGTCAAGTTAAATGCATGTTTTGTAAATATAATAGATGCACTAAACATGCATTTGTAATATGGTGAACAAAGTGCTGTACTTAACTATGATTTTTTTTAAAAGTTGTTCACAACAGAAATAAGCTCTTGCCTGAAAATTTGCCTAATTTCTCCAATTACACTATTTGATTTAACAGAAGATATTACCTCTCTCCATAAGCCTTTCCCAGATAGTTTTCATGACTACAGCAACCTGCTCCTTTCTGATGCAAATATACTATAATAATCCAGCTTTAATTGGAAATTACGTGTCTATTAAAAATGTTTCATGCCAAGGATTATGTGACTGATTTCAAGTGACAGAAGTCTCTACTCATCTACTTGTCATGAGAAACTCCCAATGAGGTACAGGGTAATACTGAGGCCAGCTAAAACCTTCCCAAGTTCCATCTCATAGAGTAAATCAAGCACTTTCATCCAAATGCACTCCTGAAATTCTCAGATGCAACTAAAATTTATTTCTTCATTATGGATCACAAAGCTCCTAATGCTCCTAAATACAATCAAAACCAAAGTAGCTTTGTAAAAGAGATGCCTAAGCTCTGCTGGAATCAGAGATATAAAGACTCCTAAGAAAGGAACTTACAAGGTAGGTATGGTCTTATCCTCATTAAGTTCATGTGGTCATGGCATCTTTTGTATATTATCTTTGTGATAACCGAATTTATCCACAGAAGGAAAGAAACCAACTTGAAAGGGGTTTGAGCATAGACCTCAGACATCAGCAGTGAAGTATGCTGTGTGAGAGATAACTAATTCACCTCCATAACCCTTGTAGGAGCAACCTGCAGAGTTACTGTTACATGTGGAAAAAAAGTGTCAGGTTTTTTTGAAATACACCAATTCTGTTATGAGCATATACTGTACAATGTAGAATGCACTGTATTCTAAATGACTATCCTGCTGAACAAAAGTAATTAGTGTTAGGATTCATAAAACTATAAAAGCATGGAAGGTGAATTATTTGTAACATGTATCTAGATGTTCTACTGAAATGAGAATATAACCCAAATCAGTTTATGACTTTGCAAGGTTGATCTTTGCTCTGTTTACAATGTAAAACCATGATCCTGCAAAGAAAGCGTCTGCATGATTACTATTAGTTCCATATATGTCAAAGGGTTTACTCATGTACGCATAGATATGCAAATACCCATTCCTTTTCAGAATTAGGGACTAAACTGAAAGCATTCAAGGTTATGTCTGTGTTTATTTTTGCATTTTATTCACATTTTAAAAACTCGTTTTCTTTCTTTTCCTTTTTTTTTTAAGTTAATTCTGCATCAGATAATTTCCATCTGTCTTGGCAGATATGCAAATCTGTCAGATTTTATCTAGACACTCAAGGGAGATTTGCACAGAGCTGGAAGGAGATCAGGCAGTGATAGACTGACTTTTTTTTGTTCTCCCATTTTACATTCCCCATTCCTCAGATTTTCTTCTTTTGCTTTTTCTGAATGGTTTCCTTTCCCTTTCAACTCTTTCAGTCCCTGCTTGTGGAACTTGATTTCTCTGCTTTCCCAGTCACCCCTGACCTTCTATGCAATCATCAACACTACTGTCTCTGTAGCATATGGTCAGAGACAGATACATACAGCGATAAATTGCTCTCAAGGAAACAGTCATAAAATAAAGGGGGGAAAGAGCAATTTATTGCTAGTCTTCCACCTAGACCAAATTACTTCAAATGCAAAAGGAATGGACCAGTAGAAAATGGCATAATAATGTAATAGGTTGAGGTGTGTTATGAAAATAATGCTGGGTTGGGGAAAATGAAGATAGGTAGACTGCATGTAAGATGTGTATTAGCACTCCCTTTGAGCAGATATGTAGATGGACTTTGTTCCTTGGATAAAGGAAAAAATAAGAAAGGTCAAACACAGGATTTGTATGCCAGGTAAAAGATTTGATAATACAAAATACATCTTGAGAAATATTTCCCTTTACAAGTGTTTTCCTTCTCCTTTCAAAAATCTATACTAGTATAGAAATCTTTAGTCTGATAACAACAGCCTGTCCCACAAGTTTGACTTGTTCAAGGCTAAATTTCCCTCATATCCTGGCTTAGCTCTGAACCACTCACAGGAAAGTACGAGATCTAACATGTCTACACTCCAAAAAAAATCCTCACTAAAATGGTGAGAGGACAACATAATAGATGAGTATCAAATGCACATTATAATCATGCTATGGATTTTAAAATTTTAGCTGTAGAAGTATAAAGCCATATCCTCTCAGGAATAATTGTGGTACAAAACTTGTGCATGCCATACTGCCATTAAAGTAATTTTCTTCTCAAAAATGGCTGTAAAATCAGAGCTCAGTTTGCTTATGCCATCAGAGATCCACTCATCACTTCATACAATCATACACCCTTACTAATTCATAATACTTATCAACATATGATTTACATAAAAATGGGTATTTCCTCATTCCTCCTCCGGAACCACCTATCTACAAATACATACATGCAGGTATATCAGTGACAATCTTATATGTATATGACCAATGTCACGGTAATATGGCATACTGGTATGATCTTATGATGTTCATGTGACTTTACACTTTACTTCTGTACTGATTTAAAGACAAGAAACATGCTGCTGTATAATTTTCACAATCAAGAGTAATCTCTGTGAATCATTTCTGCTACTCAAAATAGTGGGTCTTTTCTCATCTATTGTGAGACTTTTTTCAACATAGATAAGGTTTAAGTATTTCAAAACAGCAATCCAGAGACTGGCACATGCATCCATTCTTTTTGTAAAACTAAAATAATTCAAATTTATTGTTCTCTCAATGACTGTGACATTTCTGTTACCAAAAGGATGAGAGATGTCAAATTCTTGTCCCTTTAATGTCCATCACTGGTAGAATAAGATGCCTGTCCTGTTTGTTTAGAGACTGTTATTTCTGTTTGCCATAAATCTACATAGAAGTAACTACTAGAAGGATCAGAAGTGCATGCTACAGAAAAATGTCCGCTGCCTGGGTATAATGCATCCAGAAATGTGTACAAAGAACAACTCCCTCTTAATATCTGTCAAATTACTAAATGATGAGATCAAAAATAAATCTGCTCCTCGGTCCTTCAGAGGTCATGAGACTGACTTGTTTCTTGGCTGGAAATACCTACACTTCTTTATGAAACATATTATTTTTCATCTGATTGTGAGTGTAGTTAACAATGGTATAAATACAACAGTAGCTTTCATTCTGGAGTCACTTTTCTGAGTGAAGGAGAAGGAAGAGGGTGAAAGGCAAGATAAATGTTAGATTAGATCATATATATTGCTTCTGTTACTTTTCATGTGTAATTATTTAGGAAATTTGCAAAGGACTAAGAAAGCTACACACAGAGAGGAATACAGCTGAGAAAGAAAGCAATCAGTCTGGGGACAAACTCCAACTTTATAGACAAATACTGAGCTGCTTAGAGGAATATCAACTGGAAACTGTATAGTTTTAAATGTCATTAAAAAATATCTTTCTCTCATAAAAGAACCTTCAATGGAAATTACATTTATATGAGTAACATGTTCCATTTTTTAGTGGAATTAACAAGAAAAATGATTGGTACTTCTACCTGACTTTTTCCTATAGCAACCATTACAGTTGATTGTCACACTTTTCCAAAGGATTTTCAATGGCATCCACCAGATATGTGTTTAAAATAGGATTTCATTTAATATTCTGTTATCATTGTTCCTCCTTCAGAAGGTGTTTCAGTGGGAACAGAGTAATTGCAGTGTCTCAGAGGAAACTTCCAGAAGCACTGATTCACATTTCCTGCCCTTTTCCATACCTTTTCTCCAAGTCATGGGTTTGACTTCAATTTTTAGGTGACTGACTTAGTGAAAGGAAACCTCCAGACCAGAAATGGTCTTTTTAACCCTGTGCAGAATTTTTTAATGTTGTTCTAGATGAACAGAACACTGAAATTCAGAACTATATCAATATTTGGTGATATCAATAAAAAGTGTAGGAATAATTATATGTTTCAGATATCTGCTTTTGAAAGCTCATTTATCACACATATCATGCCAACTGGAGGATCGATCCAGTAAAATGGGTGCATTCTGGCCCCTAGTCCAACAAAATGCTTAATCAAGGCAACTTAATTTGACTTGCAAACAAAGATCACCTTGGCTGCTAGTCTAGCAAAACAAGTCTCTGCAGAACCTTCATATCCTGAAAAGCCTTTTTATGGAAAAACAATGTAACTTGTACATGTCCCAGATTAAGCACAAATCAAAGTAAATCAGGTCAGGACTGCTGAACACATCAGAAAATTATTTTATTAATTGACTAGTAAATTTATCAGTGATATTTTTACAGTTGCACATAATCATTTTACAAATAGAGCAATCAATAAAAGGAGCGAGAGACTGTAGAACACAGCCTTACCACAAAATAAATTAATATATATTTCTTTAGGTGACCAAACCATTGTATGAATCAGATGTTGTATTAATAAGAACATATGTAAACCACATTTTTGAGTAGGAAAATAGGAGCAGTGAAACTGGATTGTATTAATGGATTAGTTAACATAGGTACACTGATTCCAGTAGTGACCACCAGTAGATAATACTGTGTCTAGGATAATACAAGCCTTACTCTGACATTCCATACCAACTTCTAGTAATCCAAGGGTAAGGAATTTCTTAAGGCACAGTTTCTATAGAGTTAGGCCTGGCAGCCTTTGATGTTTGGTTAGGGTTTCTTTTCATAAATGTAATTTTTTTTCATTTTTAACATATGAACTTTTGACAGCTGCAATGATATTGACATCAAGACAATTCACGAAACGTCTATTATCAAGTTCATTAGCAGAATCCTTAGAAAAAAGTGAACTATAGCAGTACTGTAATTTCAGTATGGTGGTACAAGCTGCAATGTAGAGACATTCCTTTGAGGCAGCTTCATAAATTTGCATGGTTATTTAATTTCTTTGCAGCTAACATGAAAGAGACACAAGAGCTGGTTGCCAAACAAAAAATTTCCTTCAAGGAAAGAGAGGATTTTCACACATTTTATTATGAGAACGTCACATCTGAAAGGATTACGTGTGGCCTCCAAATCAGCTACCATCCTTTTTCTCAGCAACTCTATAATGCCTTCTTCCACTCTGACATTTGCAGTCGAAGCTACCATCGTGTCACACCTTGAAGTCTGCAGCACTATGGTCTCCCTAGGGTAGGTATGTCTGAATTGAATCCATGCAAACTGAGATCAGCTTATCAGGCAAGCAGCACATCCATGTCCTTGGAAGTGTTACATGATTTTCTTCTTCTCACTACATGAGACTGATACTGCTACAAGGGACTATCAAAAGCTTGTGCAATCTTACCGCTCCCTGCTGATCTAACTTTGTCTTATGCTTCTCCACTACTCTGTAAATGATAACAATGTCATCTTGTCACTACTTTGTTTTCTAGATGTGTAAAGTTTACTTTTCTTGCTGTTCAGGAAAGATGATCTTTCCAAAGCTCAGGCAAAAATATGTTTCACAGCTAGACTTTTCCATGTTTAAACTCCTATTGATAACACTGACGTCTTCTGATGTCCCTGAACAGAAGTGGTTGAGAAAGTGTGCTACGGTGGAGAAGTAACCAAGACAGAAGTCACAAGTCTGGCAGAAAATACGTATTTTGTTACCCTGTTACCACACATTTTGTATGTAAGTTGCATTCACACATCTATACCATCTACTTACTGAGTCCCTGAGGTTTTGCAAGTGCTTTAGAAATAGTAGAAAAGAGAAATTACAATTTACAGAGCTTGAAACAAAAAGGAAACATTACAGTCTTGCTTTTTGGGCTTCAGAATATACTTCCTTTGCTAGATCTCTAGAGATATTCTTTCTGCAGACTATTAATATACTCAATCTAAAAACTACCAGTAGTTAAAAGAATTTTGACAAAACATTTTTGGTTGAAAACAGAGGTTTGAAAGCAGGGAAATTACAGCCTCTCCATGCTTCCAAACAATTTTTCCTTTTCTAGAAACAAAACAAAACAAATACAAACATAAAAACAAAAATACACCAAACCAAACAACCAAACACAGACACACACACACACAAACACACACACAAAAAAACCTGAAAGCAACAATAACATAACTTCTAATTTTCCCTTTTTAAAAATGAAAACATGAAAAAAAAAAGTTAATGTAAAAGTAAAACAATGCTAGACAAAGCCATTTTGAAATTATCAGAAGAAAAAAACAATCTCTCTTACAAGTGATTCTGCAAAGTTATGGAGGTGGAGAGTGTAAGAAAGACTGGAAATACAATCCCTCTGTGCCCAGTGTATAATAGCGCCATCCAAAGGATGCAGGAAACATTTGCAGGAGGAGAGCTAATACTAGTCCATTTAGAAACTTCTAATACATGCTTCTTAAAAGCTATGTCTCATCTCTCAATACTGTGTCTGCTTGTCTTGAAGGTGAAAGGCCAAGGGATAATCTGCTGTACTGTGCCCTGGTTTGAGTTTCTGAAAACATCTTAAAGTCTTGATGGGATTAACTCTGTTTAGCCCTAACCCTACCCCATGGAAAACACTGCTTTGTAAAGACCTCAACAAAAGTCATGTGATGAGACCAGCAAAGCTTCCTTGGATTTTAGCTTATTTTTTTTTAAGTAGTTCTGGTTTTGTTAATGTTATATCATCATATAATAATAGCAATATTGGAGTAAGTTCTTTCTTATATAAATAATTTCCAATGAAACAGTATTGTACTATCCAAATCAAAACTGTGAGGCATGTTACATTATTTCTATGTCTGTTTTTCCTAGCAAGCAGGACACAGGTAGTGCCATTTCCTTCCTTGCTCTGGTATCCACTTTTAAAACTGGTTTCATCACGGCTCTTGTTTAGTTCCTCCTGTCAGTTGTATCAGAGATACAGCAGTTTTTAAAAGCAAGTTTAAAAAAGCTTTTAAAAATCATGAGATACTTTTACATTGAGAAAACCGCACAACAGTCACACTTTTCATAAAGAACACAATCTAATGGTAGGTATATCACAAGAACTGTGTGCCTTGTACATGGATGTGTTTCCAGTTTGCACACAACAGTGACAACAATAAGGGACAACAGATTTAGCACTGACATATTTGTCCTTGCAAAAAGTATGCTTCTCCTGCTAACTATCTTCTCTTGTTTCAAATGAGCAAATTCTATTGACAAGGTTTTCTATTTGGATGGGCTGTTTGCATTAAAAGGGGAAACAACTGTCAAAGAAGTCTTAACAAATACGCAAAACTAGGGGGGAAAAAAGCTTATCATGGATTAAACTTTGTATCACTTTGTCTGATGTAAAGAGGAGATAATAGGAGACATGGGGATATATGCAATGAAGAGAAACAATACAGAGTTTCTTAGAGGTTAATCCAGGTCTGCAGCTGAATACAACAGAGTTAATCTGAGCAGAAGAGGCTTTAGGCTAAATTCTAGAGAAAAACTTGTCACTTTATGATCTAGTTGTACTAAATGAAAAGCTCTGTTTACAAAGAAGATTTTGGATCTGGGATCCATTGGGGCAGAAGTTACCTTCATGATTTTTTCCTTGTTCAACACACCAGGAGACTTGTAGTCTGATAAATGATTTTTCAAAGATCTTCATTGTTATCTTCTTTTTCTCTTTCTGAAAAAGAACAAGTGTTACAAAAAACATACTTAAGAAAGCATACAACTTTGACCTAAGGGCAAGAAGTCTTTGATGATAAAGACTTTGCAGTTTGTTTGGCAAATCTTGCACTAAACAATTGTAATTGTCTTATTTATTTCTGCAACCAAAACCAGAGTAAAATCATAAATTTTCATAACTTTTTAATTATGCATTTAGCAGATTCAGGTTTTATTGATTCTCCAAAATGAAAATGTCGTATCAATTACATTAGATTATAGCAGATGTTAGCTACTGAGGAGACAAATTCCAAAATAAAAGTTAAAGGCTAAAAAAATACATAATAAAATTTCCCCACAATCTTGTCATTAGACACTTTAGTACTTTAAACTCAGTTGTATATGAAGAATCATCAGAATTAACATATGTTCTCACTGATTAGGAACAAACTAAGAAATATAGTGACATGGTATTTTTATCATGTTAATAATTAAAATTTTAATAAGTTGTAACCTTTTAATGTAACTTTACACAGATGGAAATACAAAACTATAGCTGTGACACTTCAATCGAGAAAAAAAACCTTAAAAAGATAATAGTCTAAAAGTTAATAGACTCTTGTGGGTAGCACATTTTTGTGCCTTTGCAAGGAAACAATAATTAGAATACTATTTTCCAAAACTAGATTTTAGCCTGCATGTAACTAAGAAAAATAAAGACTGACTCACTGACTGATCAAGTCAAGACTGACTGATTTCACTGACTCGTAAAACATGAGTTCTGAAGATTGAAATCTCTGACTTTGAAAAAAGCTCGAAAAGTGTAAAGGACTTGAAAAGAGCAAATGGTTGATTATTCTTGAACTATACATATTTGAGTAACACATCCTTTCCAATTTGGGCAGTAACTGTCACATATGTAAATGCTTCTATCTTTTGGCATCTCTTTTGAATGCACAAGTGTTAAAGTATATTTGGTAATTGCAAGGCATAATCTTGTCTTCTACAAGAAAACCAACTTTTTAAGAACT
Organism: Xenops minutus; assembly: GCA_035221455.1. NCBI lineage: Eukaryota > Metazoa > Chordata > Aves > Passeriformes > Furnariidae > Xenops > Xenops minutus. The sequence continues at coordinate 82,843,437 of JAWWEE010000001.1, read as the reverse complement.
GAAAAACTGAGAGAAATCTGGTGTAGTGATTAGGACAGGGCCAGCATTCAAGTATGCACTGAGAAGTACTGAAAGAAATATCAGGCTTGGTCTTGCTTCTCTGTAAGTGTATGGGGTATTTTCTCACACTGGAAATTAGAAATCGTTTTTCTTAACAAAAAAAAAAACATAGTTTGTACCATTTTTCATCGTCACAGTCACTGGAGGAATTTTCCCTAACTCAGCAAGAGGAAGAGAAAGAGCCCTACTTGTGACACACCTGTACCACTGCTACAGGCAGTTTTCATCTCTTCTGCTCCTTATTTCACTTCTTTGGGACGTGGACCAACAATAAAGGGTGAGGACTATAGCCTGACTATGACTGTGCTGGTTCTCATAATTTTTTCTCTACAACAGCTAAATATATTGACTGAAATGTGCTTTGAACCCATCAGTAAATGAGATATGAGGCATGGACATTTATACTGATATAACCTTTGAATACAAAGATAGTAAACTGAGCAATATCAAGAACTTTAAATAACTCACCAGAGAAAAAAAGATACGGTCTAAAGCAGATAGAAGAGAAATAAATGTCTGGTATGTCCTGGGTATCCAGATCCAGCAGTAAGTTCATAGTTCAAGAGCCTAGTGGAATGAGGGAAGGGGGAGTGATGGGGAAGTGATGGGTGTGTAGGAACCTAGTTCTAGTTGGTTGGCAAGATCAGTTTTTTAAAACCATACCAAAAAAACCCACTTTCTTTCCTTGCTTTTTAACTCACATATCTACCCAAAATTCCACCAAAAAGTGAGTTCTACTGGATCTGCAATAGCAACATATTTTACTCTTATATGTGACTAAGAAACAGTATGCACAAAATTACTTTGCAATCAAAAAGTGGTCAGAAGAATTGCTTCAGTGTGTTAAATATGTTCTCCATTTAGCTTTGTGCTCAGATAGTTAATTCTGACCCCTTTTTATCATTGCTTATCCTCATTTATTGGTAGACACCTCTGTGACCAACTCAGGCAGATAAGTGAGGTCCAATAATTCCCTAAGAAGTTAATGAGGTTAAACTTTTTTTCTGCTGTTAGATCATCATCTAAATAATTTTGGAAATCCTTTACTGTTTCTCACCTGTAAGACGAAGAGAAGAATAAGAAAAATCTGGGAGGGGTAAGGATGTAAAAATCATAAGGGATTCAGAGTACTGTAGACTGCAGCTTTATTACAGATTCACTGCTACTACATATCCATAACATTTTACCACTTCTCTGTACTTCTCGCTCCTGTGTTATTTGCCGAGATACAGTAATATAATGAACTGAAAGAAAAATAAACAACAAACCTATTTCCCCCCCACCCCAAAAAAAATAAATTGTTGTTTTGTTAATATGCAAGAGTTTTCTATAACAATCATGGGTAAAATACAATATACAGTTTGTTGTATCTCTTTTCTCATTTTCTCCCTCTTTTACCCTCTTCCTCTCCAAATATCCTGCATAAAATTGACCTCTCTTCAGATCCCTTGCAACCACTATTCCTAACAGAATGCAGACTCTAAATGGGAAGATTGGCCATGGTATGGCCAGAGGTGTGGTGGGTTGTCTTCCAGGATATAGTTTTGTCTAGTGGAGACATGATGTGAAAGATGCTTAGGGAGATGGCAGAAGGGACAGGAGAGCTGTATGCATCAGTGTCAGGTTTATGCTACATGCTAACACTTCTGTTAAGGAAGTTAAGATGCTCACCATATCTGCCTTCCAGTCAGAGAATATACATTGACAGTTTGAGGTACCTGGCACATCAAATCCTTAGTACAGCCAAGGCAAAGGAGAGCCGTATACAGACAACAGGAAAAGTTCAAAAGATGTACACAAACATGCATTGAATATGTTCTGATTTGACAGCAAGAGATATATCTTGTGGCTCTGAATATCTTCTAGCCAAAGACTGCCTACCCTTTCTCATGTCCCATGCAGATATTGACTCTGAAACTTCTACTACTCTTGGAAGACCCACGTTGGTGCCCAGAGAAAGACCCAGGACAGCCGTGGAGGGTTGGGCTAAGTGATGGTGAAGGTCATAAACTACCTGAAAGTATGCTGGGGAAAGAAAAGCATATAGGATTGACAAAACACTTGCTGATGTTAAGGAAAATGACTTGTAACATCCTTTGATGATGGCAGCTATGTGGTACACAGGAAGATCACACAGTTACTTGGTGACTCAGGAACCTTTGTCCCAGCCACCTGAAATCATACCTAAGGAATTAATCTGGAAATGAAAATTACATTTTCTAAAGTGAACTTAAGTTTTTCTGCAGTGACACAATCAGTGCCAGGACAGATAAATCACATTTATTTCATAGATGAACTCACAAAGCTTACCAGACTAACTGAGAGTTCCAGCTACCTGGAGTCACTCTGCTCCCCACACATGGTAAGGGTAGAACTTGAATACCAGTTTTCTTTTAACTAAAGAACTGATTGTGAACATGAGTCTGAGATAACATAAACTCATCTCTCATATCTCTATAAATCCTAATCATCTAAAATATCAGTAATGGACCGAAGGGCTGTCATGTCTGTTCAACTCTTTTGTCACCAAACAACTTCCCTGGGAAGGGAGTCAGCAATGTATGGCCTACCAGAAAGGATGCTGACTGAGCATACCATGTTATTGAAAGGAATAAATGATCTTGGTATTTCATGAATGGCCTTTGGCTTGATAGGTCCATTCTTTACATTTTGGTAAAGCCATTTACAAATATGCATAAAAGGAAAAGTAGATAGCAAAGTCAGAGAAAATGGCTTAATTGACATGTAAACAATCTTCTGGAATTTGAGGCAGAGGAGGCCCATGCCCCTGGAGATCTCAAAGCTACCAAGGTCAGTTCTGAAAATACTAACTGTAAGAAATATATTATGCTTAGATTTTCTGGGAGGTCATTGATAGGAACTAAAAAAAAAAAAAAATATGCCATCCTTCTGCCATACAGGAAGACTTCTATCTGTCACATTCTAACAGGCTCCAATATCTGTCAAAAAGAGTTCATTAGAAAGGGGTTTTCTGGTTGAGATGTAATACTGTTACACAGAAGATACAAAAGGCTTGACTCTCTTTTCTCTGCTAACTTTACTGAATGGCAGACAAAGAATTCTGATGCAACTAGGAATTGATCAGCAGGAAAACAACCATACAGAAAGAAAACACACAAACAAGAGTGCTGGTATAGACCAAAGTGTTGCATATCTCAAAACACATATAATTTCCATTTGGAGGGGGTTTTTTGTGTTTTGGGATTTTCTTTTAGCAATGGTTGAATGAGCAAACTGAAAGCCTTGATGGGTAGATAAGAGTTGAAATGGAAAAGAACAGTAATGTTAAGATGAGTTAAAAGCTCTTTTTGACCCTATCCTTAACACCATCTCCCCGAATGCTTCCCCTGTGAACTTTTTGTGTTGTATTCAGTTTGCTGAAATACGGGATAGAGAGGCCAAGCCAAGGATCTATCCCGCTTCATTGAGTAAAGCTAGCCTGCCAAGGAAGGTGATGGGTTATAAGTTAATACAAATGACAGTTCCAAGACAAAGTTAGCCAGCACCTTCCTGTGGAGCCCAGTGACAAGAAGGGGATCCCCTGCTGATTCCACTTCTTTACATTTCCTTTTGCTCTCCTTCCCCTTATCTGCAGGTCCTGTCCTGCCAAGCCAGGGGATCCTTATTAAAATACAATGTACTGTCACTAATAGAAGTGAGCAAAGCCTCATTAGCACAAGGGTTAGAAGAGGACTATCTCTAATTACAGCTCACTTAGAGGAGACAATCAAATGAATAGAAAACCCCTTGAAGAGAGAAGTCAATTTTTTCCTTGCATTTGGCAGAGTGGTTTTCTTTTATATACTGCTTTAAAAGGAATGAAATGCACCTACTGACTTTTTTTTTCCAACAGAAATTCTTCAACATATAATTTCCACCAGAGGACATTTAAATTGGCTGGGTGGGTAGTTCAGGACCTGCATGTTTTATTAGTTCCTGTGTTGGCCGGCAAAGGCACTACCTCCCATCAAAGATACAGCTGGGGAGGGTTAAGCTGCTCATTCAGATCCATCCTATAGAAACTCTGTTTCCCCTGAGTATAGAATTGGTGACCAAATTTCCATTGCAGTGTTTGGAGAACAGTTGTCACAATGCAGGCAGATTACTGCTTCTTGTTTGGGCAGACATACTATGGAAAAAAAATGTAGAAATATATGAGCACTGTGAGTTAAAAATGTCCCCTAAACACAGGGATTATAATTTTCACCTCTTTTTTTTTTTTTTCACCTTCTAGACTGTCTGAAAGGCTGAAGAGCATAGGAATAAAGTTGTTAAAAATTAACAATTTTTGAGGTAAGATTTTTCTTTTTTTTCATAATTTTATGGGAAGTTCCTCAGTTTTTGTAAAGCTCTATGAAATCTACAAAGTTTTTCTATTTTGTTCTATATTATTATGGCCCAATTCTTTTAAATTATTTTTACCAGTAAAATTCCCCCACCAGTAGGCCCCAGGTGACCTGGTTCTGTCTGAGTTCCTGACCAACATCCAAACTCTCACAAATTCTGTCTTTTAAGATTTTGCTCTGTGTTTGCATGTTCGCTTGTCCCCCCCAAAACAGACATCTGTACAGCACTTGCCATAAGATAAAAACTTGAAAAGTGTTTTCTAGACTTATAGTTTGTTACTTTGTTATCACTCATGATAGTTATCAATCTTATGTAAAGTTTTTATAATAGAAGTAATTTGCCAGGATGTGCAAGTTTTATGACCTGCCATCAATAAGTGAATTTACCAGAGCAGATGTTACAAAATTGCTACATCAGAGTTGTACTGCAAGTATTTTCGAAGTTTCTGGATCAAAGCAGTGGTCAGTCTAATCCATCTATTTTTCTCTGACAGTGCACTTTACTGGTTGTAAATGCAAAAGGCAATACTTTCTGTAAGTCTTCTCCGTTACTTGGCTGCAGGTTTATGGTGTGCTATCACATCCTCTGTGCACAGGGTCAGGCTACCTTCTTTCATCTAATTTAGGAAGCCTACAGATGGGTTTTCCCAAGTGCAGCTAAGTAAAAACACTGGAGCAAAGAGGGTGAAAATACAATAGCCACAACACCCTTTCACTGATTTATAAACTGCTGGCTATGTGAAAGGAAGAGAATTGTTTTTCTTTTGCAGCTCTGCTCTGACATATAAAGAGAGGAATCTCTTCTGTGTTGCTACCTTTCTTCTGCTTCACCATTGTGCCAGTACTAGCCACTGATTTTTCTGCAAAAATGCAGCCTAATCTTTAATAATGTGAAAAGTTATGAGACTTTCTTCTCAAGACGGTCCAACCTCTGCAGTAGTCTCAAATATTCTCAGTGCCCATCTAAGACAAACGATGTCCAAAACCTTGCCTCATTACAGGCGTTTCATAGAAAAGAAAATGCAACAAATAATTATTAGTCATACAATATATTGTTGTTAATAGCAGTGTTTTCCTTACAAAACTTGTCTTTTGGACTAATCTCATCTAAGGTGTTCAGTGGTTCTCAAAGCCCATAGGCATAACACATATAAATATTTGAGAGGATGTGAGGTGAATACTTATTAGGCAATGCCTTACCAATAAATAGGGTTCTCTATAGGAAGATGTTGCATTAGGACTTTAATCAACTGTTCTAACACTTCTTCTAGAGAAAACAGATGACAGCCATGAAAGCAGTTTTTAACCATTGCAGACAATGTGTCGTATATCCTTTACTGTAGTGAAGTCACCAGCATATTCCAGATCTAGATCCACCTGCATCTAATGCAGAAAAACTCCTTGCAGTGTCCCAACACTCCCTGCAATCTAGCTAATATTTATTTATTTATTAAAAATATCTTTTCCGTGTATATGAGAAACTATGGCCCCCTTTTTTTAGTAGGCAAATTTTGATATTTTTTATAATACAGACATGATTTAGAGGACTTTTTATTTTATTTTGTGTGTTCATACTGAGTTCTTTCTTTGTGCTAATGCTTAATGAAAAAAATCCAAACCCAAATCCATGGAAGTTAAGCTTAATGTAAAAAATAATCAATACTGTGTGAACACAAAACCATGGATAACTACATCAGCTGGAATCTTTTGATGACAAAAGATTCATCATGAAAGAGCCCAAAATGAAATTGGTTTTCTTTAATTATAGTTATATTAAATTCTTCTGTATTGTATACCAACTAAATCAAATTAATTATGTCTGAAAAATAAGGTCTGAACACAACTGGTCTTGAAAAAAGAGGGAAATAGTTTGAAAAAGGATTCATTGCTGTTCATTGCAGTAATGAGAGATTTCTTTTAAGTGTTTATCAATATGAAAGTTAATTTGCACAGCATATTATCTAACAAAAGTCACAATATGATTCAATAAAAGGGCCTGGTCTTTAAACAATAGGCTATTAGACATTGTTCTGCAGAAAAGTTAATTTTGCAGTGTTGGGTTGTTTTTTTTTTCTCTCAGGGGAGATTCTCAGCTCTTGCATATTAGACCCATACTTTTAATATGAGAGGATCTAAGATGGTTTTCACAGCTTTGAAAAGCAGATTGATACATATAGCTGAGAAAGTTGACATTTTCGTTCTAATGTTCATATAAAAGACATGCCCTATTTCATGTATTATTTTAAAATCTTTATTCTCTATGCAATTTCCTTAGGTCTTCCTAATACTTTTTCTGCCATCAAGAATAAAGAACTGAAATGAATGTTAGTACCTCTGACTCAGTATCAGCCTACCATGACCTTTAAGGGTATAAAGTACAGAGCTTTAAGTGCCTTAAATTCCATTAGAAGTCAATTAGAATTTGGAAGTTTTCAATATTTTACTAGAAATTCAGCACTGCAGAACCTGATCTGAAAAGCAGAAACTTTGGGTTGCTTTATCATCATCATCATCTTTTAGAGATGCTAGAACTATCTCCACTCTTTCCAAACTGGAGTGGTGTTTCACATTTGGATTTATGGTTCAAAAAAGTATAAAGCAGAAAAAAGACACATTTTCATGTTTATAAGAATTCCCCCAAATCTCAGCTAGGTTATAATGCTCCCATATCTTACTGCTTTTCGCTAGGTTAGTATCAAAATTGATAACTGCAGGAATAAGCTGGCCTTGACTTGCGGAAAAAAAAAAAACCAAACTCTAAAAATGGCAGTGAAAAAAAATCTTTGTCGCACAGTCTAAAACATCAGGTCTGAGCAGCAGGAATCATGACACAGGAAGAAAGCCAGCAGTTCAGAGCCTAAAAATATCTTTCGTCTTCCACTTTGCTGTGGTCCTATTATAGCTTAAGCAACACTCACTGTATTTTTTCCTCTATAACCTTTAGCTTAATAACTGTCAGTAAAGACTTTCTTTAAATGCAAACGTACTCTTTACAGTAAAAGTCATGACCCTATACTGTATTACACGCTGCAAATCCAGAAGAAAACTATCAAAATCTACAAAGCCTATGTCCATTAAAAGGCACAGTAAATAAATGAAAAATCAGGCCCAGAGTATTAGTAAATTGAGTAATGTTTTCATGGTTTACATTTTGCCCCATTAATGAAGTGATATAAACAAAAAAACAAAGGTGGTTTTATTTTTCAGTGAAGTCTTAGAAGTTGTATCAAATTATTGCAATTTCCCTGTGAAATGAAATCTATTCCTTTCTGGTTCTACTTGTTAGTAGAAGTATGTGTCAGACATGCAAAATTTATGCAATCTCTCCCTTTTTCAGGGCATCTTGTGCAACTGATAAAATTAGTATCTCCTTTACTTATCAAATGTAAGGATCTGCTTTGCTATGCAAATCTGTAACATGCTTGCAAATTGCTTTGCATGTAGAAGTAAATTACACTAGAAAGAAAGTAAGCATGGAAGTATCTATAGAGGTACCCGCAGCTATCTGTCTAGGGGTTGCCTTTGAAGGGGATATAGAACCAGGATGCAGGAGCATCCTAGCCTTCCCCAGCTGTCAGCAGACTGTAGCTTTTGCTGGCATGCAGCAAAAATGTAAATCCCTCTTTATGCCAGACACAGAGGTGGAACAGTGCAAAGGTTATAATTTCTTTGCTACACGTGTTGTTCTCCAGTTACATTAAATCCTGCTCAGCTGTCATTAACTGTTTGTCCAGGGCTGACTCATGCTGAGAAATAAGTCAGAACAAAGGAAAGCACAAGAGTAATTACAATTTAAACTAGGTATAAAAAAAGAAGAGTTGAACTACTGTACTTCAGCAGTACCAGTGTGAAAAACATTCTCCTGATTATAGTGGGTTTCTGACAATCACAAATAAATGGAGCTTCTAATTCGGATTTTTCAAGTCTTCAGTGTAGAGAAAGGGATTAGGCCATAAATATTCCATTCCATTGCTTTCAAAATGGGAAGAAAAATCATGGTACGGGCATACAGAGATATAGAAAAGACAATTTTTCAGGCTTAGTAGCTAAAACAGGCTCACTGAAAGCACAATGGACCCAAACTGAAGAATTGCTATGGTCTTTCAGATCCTATAAACCTCCTGTAAGCCTTTTCTCATCCCTTACCCTGGATTTCACACAGTATTTGGATGCCAACAAGGTCACGTACCAGAGACCCCCAGGAACTGAGTATTTGCTTGCAGAGACAAATATAATGGCTGTCTTGGGGGGTTTCAGCCACATGTATGGGATGCCTCATAAAACCCCCCATTCTTCCAACCCAGTGCTACATTTGCTTTCCATGTTAAGTACGGTTGTAGTTACGACAGCTACAGGGAAAGGGAATCTAAAAGACAGAGCGTGATTTTTTTTTTTTTTAATTAAATCCTAAGTAAATATTTGTCCTTACTGGGTGACAGAAAAGAAAGACTATATCAAAATAAGCCAGACTCAGAAGTCTACCTGGTCTCTAAAAAAACTCAGTCATTATCTTTAACCTTATCAATATCCTGAATGTCAGCTGAGCAAGGCAGATAGAAAATTTCAGTAAACAGAACATGGAACAACGGGGAGGATGTGGTAATCTAAATCAGAAATCAATCATCCAAGAGGCTTTTTCAAATGGAAAAGGGAAAACAAAAAGAGGCAATCAACTGCCAGGCATTCTCCCCCCACCAAAAAAGAGGGTTTTTTCCTCTGTGTCTCTTTCATGTGCACCACAGTGTTTCTGCAAACAAAAATAATAAGGGCTCTCAGGTCCTTCAAACAGAGTGAAACATAATCCCTTCACGGAGAGTGCATCAACAAATGAATGGAGTTCCTCTGTCTGTTTGGAAGAGCAGTATCAGCTATGCTTGAGGATCTTAATAATGCTCTTATTAAGAACTGGAGCAGTTGAGTTGATTTATTTTTCCTGTAACACCTGAAGAAACAAAAGTCCAGTGAGAGCACAAAAAATGGTTTTACTTAGGTCAGATTTTGAAAATCATTTTCCCTCCTTGACAGCAGCCTGTCAGTCAAACTCCACAGGAGAGGAAAGGGTCATCTTGTCAGTGTAATTTCTGAGAGGAAAGAAATGGAGCTGCATGTTACAGAGAAATTAATAAGCCATTCAGAACAACTTACAACAACAAAAAAAAAAAGGGCAAAGAAGCAAACAAAACAAAATATTCCACTGATTTATTAGACTACAAAATTACCTTTTTATAATGTGAATTTAATTTTCTTAGCATACTCACAGCCAGTACTCTAGTGGGTGCAAAATCCAGATGCCTGTTTTTTTGTGTTTTTGAAAACTTTCTTGCTTATCTAGATGTACAGACTTTTAAGGCAGGAACATTGTATAACCAATTGTTTCAAGCTGTTCTCACATAACTGGCAGTTGCTTGAGCCGACAGACATTACTGCAATACAAAAAACACCACAAACCAGACCTCTAGCTGGTTAAAGAAACACAACTTTATTTTTAAAAAAAAAAAAAAATTAACCAGTTAAACAACACGATCCTGATTTTCAAAACACTGATGATCATGGTTTAATTGATAATTTCTACTTCTTTATTTAATTATGAGGAAATTATAATACAAGTTACTATCTACTTTCATCCTCCTCTACTTCACAAGTAGTTATTTAAACTCAGAGCCCAAGTACAGCCCTTCCCTACAAAATACAGTAAGTTACATGTCAAACCAAATAAATTAGGGAAAGCTTGCTGCCTTGCATCAGCTCCTGAAAAATGCAAAATTTGGGAAACTGGGTATAACTTACAGGGGAAAAATATTTGTCAATTTAGCTCCCAGAAACTCAGAAGAATACTTTAGCAGCAAGCCATTAATACTTCAGATAGTCTTCCCTCACTCTTCACATATTCTTTCACTGAGTCTACTACAGCTAATATTATCACTGTAAATTTAGTGGTAATTTAATGCTGATTAAAGGTATGTCTCTTAGTAAGCAATAAAACCAGAGCAGTAGATAGAATCCATTGTTGCTGAGGACCCTCTATTTACTTTTTATTTCATAATAGCCTATTGCCCTGGACTAAATATGTCTATGACAAATATAATTCAAAGTTGTCCAAAAGAGCAATTATTGGTCTAAAATCTTATGCCCTATTTGGGATTTTGGGCACTGGGAAAAAGCACAGACTGGTGTCTCTGGTTCAGTTTCTTTAAATATATGCAATATGTGGACACTAAAGAATTATATGTCTTTCCCCATGCTACAGAATCAACTATTGTATTTTAACATGTGTAAACTGTTGTTTGTTTGTAAAGATACCTTGATTCAGTCACAAATGCATGTTATACTTTGGCATAGGAAAGGATACCCCACAAGATTGTTTCCCTCCAACAGCTTTGCAACCTCTGAATCTTCACAGCTTGCTCTCAGTAACTTTTTGCACCACTGTTTCACCAGACTGGAGTGATCTGAAGATTGCAGTTCAAGGAGCAGCACTTCTGAAGGAATCAAATTATCTTCAGTTTGAGTAGTATGTATACAAAGATTAAGTATATAACTGTGGAGATCCCAGTTGTTACTCAGTAAATTATTTTCTGAGGAATTCATTACCAAAACTACTATTTTCTGAAAGGAAAATATGTTTTTTTGTTTATAGTTAGACCTCTTACACAGTTACAGGTCACTCAAGATAATGCTACACCTGGGGGTCAGTTGGAACATCTGCAAGGAAGTGTTTCCACACCTAACCATTTGTCACTATTGTTTCAACACTGATACACAGGTCATTATTAGGATCTAGTGGCTCTTTACTGATCACCTTCACAGCATATGTCACTTTATTTTAGATTGTAGCTGAGGGTAAATAAGGATAACAATAAGATTGGGATGATGTTCAGTTCTTTGGAGTAGGTGTTTTATGGATAGCAGTTTGTGAGATCAGTCATGGAATAGAAGAGACAGCATAGTTTGGGTCTTGTTTTTTTGTTTCTGGAAATTCTAAATGCTAAACATTATTTTAGCAGATAAATCTTGCACACCACTCCCCTCCCCCCAAAAAAAATAATCTGTCGTTTACATTTAAATTCTTTAAAACTATGTTAAACTTTTTTATTAAAATAAAAAAAATATATCATAGTTCTTATCAATGAGCATTGACAGAGCTAATTATAGTACAACACAGATAGCCTTTTGTATACCTGACAAATCTCACTTAAATTAATGTAATTACATGGATCTTAATTACCACCAAATTTATTCTGTATTTAATATCAGTAGTCCTGAATCTTTTAGTCCCTAGTTGCTTATTGCCACTTGAAAACTAACAGTCAAAATGTTTGAATCTGAGAAGCTATGGGCCATGAACATGGCAAATTTTTATCTATGAAGTCTTTCAAAAGAAATCATCACTTAAGATGAGTATGCTGTACCTTCAACAAATACTTGACAATCCAAAAGCCTGTAATAGCTATATTGCTAAAGGGAAAAGGTTATACACTTGTTAATACCTGTCCTACTTTTCTAACCCTATCATTTTGAGCTCTAACAATTGTATATACAAATTTAACACGTGAAAAAATCTGCACCACCCTTAGTGTAATTCTTTGGGAACATTTTATACTTTGGTAACTATACATTATTTCCCAAGCCATCTGTGTCAGCAATTCTATAGACCTTCTATAATTGCCATGTTAATAATTTTGAGTCCAGAGATGTAGCATTTGATTGAGGCGCTCCTTCAGTTTGGCTATCATTTATGGATTAATCACATTGCCTCCTCATTTTGCAATATGCACACAATGAATCAAAATGTAAAATTAAAAGGCAAGACAAGAACAAATTATTCAGTGGTAAAATTTGTTCTTTTGTGGTGGGTTGAGCTTGGCTGGACACCAGGTGCCTACCAAGCCTCTCTAACAGTCCCCTCTCAAGCAGGATGGCAGGGGGAGAAAATAAGATGGGGAAAAAAGGCAGTTTAATAAAGCAAAAGAAAAGGCAGCACATGGAAGCAAAAAAAAAAAAAAAAAATTCTCTACTTCCCATCAGCAGGTGATGCATAGGAGTTGGTCCAAAATATGAACATTAATAATGAATGCCCCACCTTGGGAGACAGAAAACACTGCTGGATTGAACCTGTCAGGACACCAGGTGCCCACCAAAGCCACTCAGTCACTTCCCTCATCAGCTGGACAGCGGACAGAAAATATAGGATAAGGACAGGGAGAGAGCACTCACCAGGTACTGTCATGGGTAAAACAGACTCAACTTGGGCTAATTAATTTAATTTATTACTAATCAAATATCAGAGTAGGGTAATGGGATATAAAAACATATTCCACCCCTACCTTCTTCCCAGACTTAACTCACTCCTGATTTTCTCTACCTCCTTCCCCCTAGCAGCACAGGGGGACAGGGAATGGGAACTGTTGTCATTTCATCACACCTGTCACTGTTTCCTCCTCAGGGGGAAGACTCTTCCCGTGCTCCAGAGTGAAGTCCCTCCCATGGAAGACAGTTCTCCACAAACTTCTCCAGCATAATTCTTTACCGTGGGCTGCAGTTCTTCATGAACACCTCCAGTGTGTGTCCCTACCACAAGGTGCAGCCCTTCAGGACGAGACTGCTCCAGCATGGGCACCCTGAGAGGTCACAAGTCTTTCCAGTAAGTCTGTTCCACTGCAGGCTTCTCTCTCCACGGGTCCACAGGTCCTGCCAAGAGTCTGCTCTATCACAGGTTTCCCATAGGGTCACATCTTCCTTTGGGCTTCCACCTGCTCCGACATACTCCACAGGCTGAGTACCTGCTCCACCATGAACCTCCATGAGCTACAGAGGGACAGCCTGTCTCACCATCGTTTTCATCACAGGCTGCAGGGGAACCTATGTTCCAACACCTGGACCACCTCTTCCCCCTCCTTCTTCACTGGCCTTGGTGTCCACAGAGTTGCCTTTCTCACATTTCCTCACACCTCTCTTTGGCTACAGCTGCCATTGCACATGGTTTTTTTTCCCTTGTTAAATCTGTTATTCCAGATGCACTACCACCATCATTGATGGGCTCAAGCTTGGCCACTGGTGGATCTGTCTCTGAACCAGTTGGCACTGGGTTCCGTCAGACATGGGGGAAGTTTCTAGCAGCTTCTCACAGTAGCAACCCCTGTAACCCCCTGGCTACTGAAACCTTGCTGTGCAAACCTAATACATTCCCCACACAGGGCCATATGGACTCACAAAAGCCTGAAGCAAAAATGATCAACTGCTATTGAAGATCTAACACTGATGGCTAGCAATAAAAGTGCTCCCTGGACAGACAGCAATTATAAAAACAGACCACCATTCAAGGTCCATCTAGCTATTGCTTTTAAGGGTAATTGCTGCATCTGCTTCTTGAAATAGTTTAAAAACAGTGTAAAGATTTTGCTTCTGTGCCACTGAATGGCAAGCAGCACTGAGTAAGGAGTGAAAGGGTGTTGAACACAGTTATAACCAGAGTGCACTACCAGGTCAGAAGTGAAGGCAGAAACAGCTGCTTTTTCAATACACTCATCAGAGCTCCTCCATGCTTGCTGCACTTGCCCACAAGACTCCAGCACAGACTATTGTGTTGTGAGGTTTTTTTCTGTGGGAACTTCACTCTTAAGAAACAAATGGACTGGCTTAACTATTAAGTGTCAATCAAATTGACTATAAGGGGGGGGGAGGGGGAACAATTTTTAAAATGTAATTAGCTTTTATGCCGTGATTGTTCTATGTATTTTCATAGTTTGTATTGCCTCATTTAAGTTAATGAGATTCTGATGGTAAGAGGAGATGTATTTTTCTGTCTTAATACTTTATTTATATGTTGTAGTAGCACTAACAATCTCTGGTTTTGCATAAAGATTTATAGTCTTCTGATAATCTCTCCTATACAGAAGGTGATAACTGTTACAATCTTCTGTACTATATAATCCACTGATTTTACATCCAATTACTTGTTCAGGGTCTGGATGAAACAAAACAATTATTTTGTTTGGTTTATTGTTTGGCAGTACAGCTGTCCAGTAACATTTCATGGATGTAAATAAGAATAAGACCATGGGGTAGTCCTTCATTTTCCCTCTATTATTCAGACAGTAACATTGGTCTTAATAAATACTTTTTCCTCTCTCTTTATCTCCTTACCCTAATGCCCTGGGAATAAGATTGCCTTACCCAGAGATAGAGGGAACATCCAGGATTCTCACCAAACCATGGAACTTATTTCACATTTCATTGGTTGTGTGAATGAGCTGTGAAAATTGCTTCCTGTTTCTTTAAAGTATCCGGACAGTAGTTTGCATGGGAGAGGTTTCTTCTGATTACATGAAGTAAAACTCATCCACTGAGTTAATTTCAAAGTCTTAAAACTGGCGTGCATCTTGTTAAGTTTGAATAAATCTATTCTGCCCTGTGAATACCTGTTCCCAAATCAGAGGCATCACAGTCACCTCTGGTTTACAGTAAGCTATTTATAAGAAAGAAAGAAAATTTTAAAACAAACAATACCCACAGAAAGAAACAAACAAAAAAACACACGGTCTTACTCTTTTCTGGTAAGTGTAGTTTTGGCTCTCTCAAATTGAAAGGAGGCTACTTTCAGTGTATCAGGGGACCGTTGGAGAAGGACTGCCTATTTTTGTAAGAAGCCGGATTTGTCTAACATGAAATACACAGGAGGAAAAAGAAAAAAAAAAGTCTTAAATAACAGTGGTGAGAGCCTAATTTTGAAAGTTAAGCTAATCTCTTTTCTCCACTAACATCCTTCCACCTTCCTGAGTTATTAATCAGATTTTAAAGCATCTAATAAACCTGAGAATATTTAAAACTTCTGAAATGTAAAATCACAGATTCTACTTAAGTTCCTGAAACTTCATCTACTTCCACTAAGACTAGATTACATATGGACTATGCATTTAACTGAAAATATTCAAGTTTAGGAATTCTAAATTAATTTTCTTTAAAAAATAGGAAATTACTTCAGCCAATTTCCAAACAAAATGCCTAGCATGACATGTAGCAAATTTCAGTGATTAAAAAAAATTTGGCTATAAGTTTAAAAATCTAACTTTTCAAATGCAACTTGTGGAGGAGGAGCTTCCAAAAGGGGGTCTTCCAAAGATGGCCACTGCGATACTCTGGTTCCATGAGTAAATCTAATAATAGAAGCTGCAAGTAACATGCTGCTACTTGTGTGCCTGTAACTGTTCAAGAGAGCAGGAGGTGCAAGTACTGGGGAGTGGGAAGGTATTACTCTGTTCCTTTAACCAAGGAAAGGAAATCCAAAACTCCAATTCCCCAGTGAACTGAGCTTATTTGATTCTAGTGGAAACAACTGAAATTTTAGGATCAGCAGAGCTACTATTTTTCTTTCAGAATTGCTGAGAATATCTAGCAATGAATAACTCTTAATCAGACTTGTTTATTCACATTAAAAGTCAGTGCAGGTCACATTGTTTGCTTGGTGCCATTTGGTCTGCACTTAGTCCTTCCTGAACAGGAAGTCCTTAAGATTAAAGATTGTATTTTTATGGTCCCATGCCTGCCTACCCCTAGCTATTACCTGAAGAGCAATGTAACTGGGAGTCAGTCTCAAGAAAAGATATTAACAACCATCAGTGTGTGTGTATGTCAGGATGAAAAATAGGAGGAAATCAAAATACAGCAATATGGTAAAAGCAAAATTGTAAGAAACAGCAGAGTGATTGTTCACAATATTGGGAATAAGGTGTACTCAGACAGAGGTGTTTTCTATCCAAACGTCAGCAGAGTGCTAGATCACTGGAATGTATTTAAATTCAAGGAGCAATCATGATTTAAATACCTCAAAGTTATTTTCCACTGGACATATATTTATGCCCATTTTATAAGGTATGGGAAATTTACAGTGCTTGTTCTTCAGAAAAGCTAGGTTTTTGACTCAGTGTTGCAGAAATCTTGCAATGGCATAAAAATGAGAAAGAAAACTAAACAGAGTGAATGGTGTATCTAGGAAAGTCAGACAGACTGTTTGTATTCATAAACCTATCACTCTAACAGCTCTTTTATTACATGGATCTTCATATTTAGACGTTATATTTCTCCCTTACTCTGTAACTTATTCAAAGAATTAGCTTGACAAGATCTTAAATAAAATGTAATTAACTCTTGCATATAAAACAGCTATATCCTATTCCAGTATGAAAAAGTTTTGTCGTGATACTTTAGAAACAAAATCCAAATGTTCTTCCAGGAGAGTCATTTTGTGACCAATATTTGCATAAACAAAACTGACCTTGAATACTTATGTTCTGCATTGAATCTGTGTATCACATGTCATTAACACATTAATGGATCAAGTAGGCTCTAGAGCAACAGTATGGAACAAATGCCTAGACATAACTGCTGGCAGGATGCTCAGCTTATCCACTGTCCAGTGCACACGTGGGGACAGAGGTCACTGCCAAAAGGACGGCTGAAGGTCCTGATCTCTGAGCACACTGGCTAAAAAGAAAGTCTGAGGCTGCAAAACCACCTGTCTCAGCCATATGAATTGCCAGGTCACACACTGTTTTAGTTTGCCTAGATCAGGAGTGGATATATGAGCACACTTCTGTTAAATTAGCTAGCATATGTTGATACAGAGTTTTATTATACCAGATTTACAGTGACTGTGGGAGGACAGCCAATATTCAAACCAGAATAAAGCTACACTGTAATTCAACTGTCATTTTCAGCCTGCATTTTCACCGAATCAAGCAGTTCTTGCTTCCCATCACCACAGTTACCTCTTCGCATTCCCCCACTGTTTTCTTCCCTGTGGTAACACCGTGTTTCTTCAGACACACAGTAAATCCCAGATTAAATTAATCTTTTCTTTTTTCTTTTCTTTCCTTTTCCTTTTCCTTTTCCTTTTCCTTTTCCTTTTCCTTTTCCTTTTCCTTTTCCTTTTCCTTTTCCTTT
>JAWWEE010000001.1:82771213-82825971 GCA_035221455.1 Xenops minutus | reverse complement strand
TTTCTTTTCTTTTCTTTTCTTTTCTTTTCTTTTCTTTTCTTTTCTTTTCTTTTCTTTTCTTTTCTTTTCTTTCTTTTTCTTTTTTCTTTTCTTTTTCTTTCTTGCTTGCTTACGTTCTCTCTCTTTCTTTCTTTCTTTTATTCTGTACTGACTTTCACCTAGGTGTGTGCCAATGCTCTCCCTTAAAGAAGAGAGAGTGTAGAGGAGGAGACGAGTAGCTGGGGAGTGCAGGGCCAACTGCATGAACACAGAGCAACCCCATTTGAGTGTTGCCTTTAACATGAAACCTGCTGGTATGGAACTAAACTACTGATGAGAGACAAGCTTACTTGGAAAATGCTGCATGGTAGGGAAACTCTGCTAAGATGATCAGGTGGTTTGCTTTCTCCCCATGCTTTTGGAATAGTACAAACTAAAAGAAATAGAATGATTTAATATTGTGGTATTCAAATTCACAAGTTTTTTTTCAAAATAATTTCTATCATAGTCCATATTTCAGCTGCTAAAATCTCCCTGCAAACAGAACTTAATGCCTTGATGAGTATCAGAGTCTCATATTTACATATTAAGGCAGTAAGGAGTTAAAGTCTGTACAGGGCAGTCCTGAGACAGGTCTAAAATCACAGTCTTCCCCAGAGAAGACATTATGCTATGAGTAGTGAATCATCTTACATTCATTATGTAAGAATAATCTCCAGCTCTGGTAGTTCCACAGAAATGTTATAGACAAGAAGAATCATGTCTTCTTTTAAACATCTTGTAAATGTTCAGGTCAAAATAATAGTTCCTTGTTGAGTAGATGCAAATGTTTTAATGCTACGGATGTTTACTTGCCCTTAAGCATCTCAGACTCCTTTTCTATCAGCCCTTTACAAAAAAGTGCTTTCAATAAGCAAATGGGTGAGATGAGACTTTAATAAATTAAACAAGTCTAAAATAAAAGGCTTATTTAACTGCAGAAGTTGTTTATGAGGAATAAAAGGTTTTAATCAAACTTGCCATCAATATTTTCAAAAGGAAAAACCATTTTTCAGTTGTGGCTTGGTCAAATTCTTTGAAGTATTAATGTAACCCTGAGAAACTGACTATTAGGCTCAACCAATTGCTGGACATTAGACACAACAAAAACAGGAAAAGTTCAAGAGTCTCTATTGACTTTCCGCTTGATTGTAACAAACTACTCACTTTCTGGGTTTTCTTTTTTGAAGTGGAATTTTATACACCAAGGCCAGGCTTTGTGTTTTTTAGTTTGTTTGGGGGGTTTTTTGTTGTTTTTTTTTTGTTTTGTTTGTTTGGTGTTTTTTTTCTTTATTTTATTTCCTTGATACACAAAATTCCCACTAATCTGTGCTCTCTTTTTTAGTTCAAACATGAAGGACTGCTGTTTGTATTTAATGCACACACTGCCAATTCTGTTTAATTCAAAGACATAGCTCCAGTGTACCTGAAAGGAAAATCTGGAACATCAAGGCATGGGTCAGGAGCAAATCTGGCACAAATTGTTGTGAAATATCATGGCAATTAAATAGTGTTCACCAATCGAGAGAGGGAAAAGTACCACAGGTTCCTGTCACAAACATTTTTCTTTTGCAGTACATTGCTACTTAGCGTCAACCTTCAAGATAGACTTAAATAAGGAGCACTCCTATAGGATTTTCCACTATTTCCAGGAGGAAAAAAAACCCCAGCTGAATAAAAATATTGTTCCATACATCTAGACATGGTAGAGAATAATTCAATAATGTTAATAAACTTTCATTGTAAAACAGAAAAAAGAGAGGTTCGTTAGCACCAGGATATTCCACACTGAGGCAGTCTGACTAAGAAACAACATCCCATAAAGCAGACACACACTTCACACAATATTAATATACTTTGAGGAGTGTTCTTTTATGAGTGTTTTAATATTTTGGGATTATGTGTGTTGTTTTAGCGTTACATTAGTCACACCCCGGGGAAATGTGAGCTTCCATGCCTGCCCATTTTGGTGCTGCACTAGCTTGACCCACAGAACTTCCCACATTAAGAGAGGATTTAAATCTTGATTGCTTTCACCTGTCGGCTTTCCAGCTTTTTTTCTTTTTTTTTTTTTTTACCTGCCCTCTCAGATTGATACAGTTCATAAAAGTGGTGACCTTTCCCCAGCTTCTTGATTTAAGCAGAACGTAGGAGAAAAGGGACTTTCATGCACTGGCAGTCTAAAAATAAAAACTGCTGCCAGTCTCTATTCAGAGACTTTTCCATTCTTATTATGAGGGTGGGCGCAACTGGTCCTCATGATTTCCTGCATCATCCAGCTCCCACTCCATTTCTGAGAGCTGGAGGGTAGCAGTGCCCTGCTTGGGCATGCCAGCCTGTTGCACATTCTGCTGTTTTAGGGGTTTATCAGGATTCCATACTGCCCCAGAGATGTCCCCAAAGAACTTTGGTGTAACTGCATGGTAGGAAAATCTGTGTTGTTCAGTTCTGGGAGTAGCTCATTGTACTTACAACCTGATAAGATCTGGATTCCCAATCTTGTAGCCTACCAAATGATGATATACCACTTGGTTCAGATTTTCTATGGCAGGGAAAAGAATGTGTGGGAAAACTGAAAAGACATGGAAAAAGGAAAAAAAAATACATAAAAAGAAAATAAGAAAAAATAATATAAATGTGTCAATTAAATGAAAGTCCTTCTGTTTTCACTCCTTTACCTTAGAAATTTCACCTCATTTTCTTGTGACTTTTCCCTCTTAAAATTTTTTATTTTAAAGTCTATCAAAATGATATAGAAAAATTAAAAAAATCTCTCAACTCTTCTTACTGTTTCCAAGACCTATTATCACCACAAAAATAGATTTTAGAAGGAATGAAGAACTTTTAAATACTTACTAGTAAGAAATCTTTGGGTTCACAATTCATCACCTGACACCTACCAGAGGTTTAGAAAAATCCAGTCAAAATTAGATCAGGTAGAAATAAACAGAGAAGGAGCTTTTGACAAAAGAAAAGACAGCAGAGTCATTGGAGAAGGTGAAGGGCAGTGGTCAGAGGAGAAGAGGGATGGTAATATGAGAGCACAGCAAAGGATAAATGGTCCTACTGCGATAAGGCTGGTAATGATGTATTTAGTGGAAATGGGGAAAGGATATTTAACAATCAGCATAAATGAATAGATTTTAGAGGGCAATCAAGAATGCAATTGAATTGGGAGGAGTATGGGAGGAGTAGAGAACCTCTTAGAGGTCTTTGGAGAAGTTTTACTTGAACTGAAACTTCAGTTGATTTACATCTCAAGACAGAGTTATAGTTATATATAATTCAAAATATGCCTCTCCTTTATACTGCAGAATACAAAGACAAATGCTATTATACAAACTTCTCCTTAAATGCCTATTCCAAGATATCTTTAATGAAGTTCACAATATTAGAATATCTATATTAAGCACTCACATCCCCAGCTCAGACCTGTAGTAAAATATAGTGGTACTCTTCCATTTGAGATCTATTGGGCCTCTGTAATTCAGAATCTACAAGGTAAACAAGTAATACAGGACATTTCTTTTTGGTTGTTTTATTTGTTTGATTTAATTTTAACTGAAAAAAACCATGTCATCTGTTAAATGCAGATATACAAAAAAAATTCTTTTTAATCTCTGAAGAGAAGTCTTGACTAGATGTGTATTACAGGTTTAATGAAACATGGTGCTTGTTTTTTTCTATGCCCAACACTGCCTTTTGCTTCTAATGATCTATTTTCCTCTTCTCATAACTGTTTCCTATTTCCTTTTGATGTCATTGCCACTGATGTTATTCTCTCAAGCAAACTTTTACTATTTCAGCTCTCCCAGTGGTTCTTGCTTTTGTTCTCCTCCCCCTTGTATTGCTGTCCTTATGTGTCTTATGACCTTATTACCGTGCAACTCTTAACCTTTTCTTTTGGCAACCATTTACAGGAAGAACATTAAGGTACTGAGCTAACCAGCAACAAGTTAAATGTTTTAACTCTCATTACTATCAGCTAGTGCCTGAACTATAGGATTTTTATGGTACAAATGCGGGGCAAGCAAGTACAGCAAACAAAGTCTAATGCTAAATGACAATATGTTAGCCAGTAGAGACCAGGACAGTGGTTTACTGCAGGGACCATGGTTACACAGAGTTTTATTTAAGGTTTTAAATTATAACCTGGAAGATAACATCCTTAATTCAACTCACAGATGTAACATACAGGCAGGCAGAGAATTATTAGACTGGAATGGGATGAAGATATACCAAAGTCTGATAACATCAGTCCAGCAGAATGAAAATATGGAGAGGGAGTGGAGATAGAGAGTAAAGACAAATAGGTGTGTGTGGCAGGAGGGAGGGGTGTCAAAAAAAGGAAAAAACAGTTGTTCTCTGAAATGTCTTCTCATAGAATTTCCTCCAAGTACTACATTCAGTACTGGGCTCCACGCACATACTCATGGGAAGTGGTTAGTGAGCAGAAAGAACTTGTGGCAAAGTACATATCTATAGTGCAACAAAAAGATGACATCACAGTTCATGCAGGCTTGCCTGAAACTGTTCTACCAAGCTAGACTGGTGAATAATGATGGTGTACCAACATCAGCACAGTTCCCTGTTTAGCACAGCATCCTGAGTGAGTTTTGCAGATGATGCCAAAACCCAGGCTTAGCAACTAAAAAACTTAAGTTGTCACAGGTAGGTTTCTACAACTTGCAATCACACCTTTGAGTTTCAAGACAGACATTGCTGCTTGGGTAAGTGTTCCTTAGAAAGGTGAAAGTGAAGAAATGTTATAAAAGATCCACAGTCTGGACAAATAACAGAAAGTGAGACTAGGGAAAACAGCATCTCTTCAGTAGAAACCTATGAGAGCAGTAATTTCAGTAATTTTGTGGGTAATGAGGTTTTTTCTTCCTGCACTGTTGTCATGGTTGCATGCTTCCACATTCATTAGTTTGTCCTTTACTAAAAATCACTGGTGAAAAACAGAAAATACTTTTCCATTTTCAAAGGGCCTTTAGTCTTTCTCAACTTGCTTCCTCCCCCCACCAAAAAACCCACCCTTAAGTTACCCTTAAAGTCACTGAAGTCTAATAAGATGTAAATGGGGAAAAAATTATATCTGGTTATCGTGATATTACCCTCTTTAATATTCTGATGTTGTTCTCCAGCAAGTGAACAATTTTCTTTCAGTAGCTGGATCATTTGGCTTAAGAAAAGTTAAAAAATCTTTTTGGAGATTATTGCTCAGGCATCCTGCCAAGTCCATCTGCAGTGGCAAAGACAGCTGAATATCAGGCACAACATGAAGTTATGTTATTTATTTTGTTTCATTTTTAAGTTTGTTTTGCTTTGTCGGTTTTTTTAATGCCTGTGCTACCATATGACCCTGTGTTGTTTCAAAGCAATGAAGACTGCCCTCTGAAAGCAGCTCAGCACTTCTTAATTCAGAGCAGCAGATATCTATCACATTCCCAAGGAAGACATTGATAATTACACAGAATTTTAAGCAAAAGGTCAAAACCCATGCTATAACCAGAGGTCTTTAAAGTGCCCAAGACACAGACTTTGGGTAATGCATAGACAAATGAGAAAGGCAGCTTTCACCAGGAGAAGAAGCTGTAGAACAAAGTAAAAAGTAGAGGGAAGGAAGTGTGAAGGCTTTGAAGCTGAGCCACAACTCAGCTAACGCTCTAATTTATACACACAATCTTTCTTAGTCTTTCCCACAATAAATCATTATTGCATGAGAGGTTTTGGTGTCTAATAGTTGCACAGGAGGAATTCTCATGTCATTTTGCTTTTGTACTAGGCAAGCCTCCCTTCTAACTCTTCCCTTCCAACTTCCCAGAACTTCAAATATATGTGCAAAATTAGTAGACACAAAACAGGCTAAACAAATCCATTCAGAAATATCTCTGCAGAGTGATATTCTGAGTAGTGCCTACAGATTATGTTTTTACTTCATTTGCTGAATCATATGCTTAATTAGTGTAAAATTGGCATATTTCAATTGTATTTTCAGGTCTTATTTAATATGTCAGTATAGAATACATAGTCAAGTATCTATTTTGATAGTAGGAATGTAGGAGGGGAAAATAAATAAGTATATTTTTACAAACTTGAAGACTTACACAAATATTTCATGTTTAGGGATTATAAGAATCTCCTGCATTCACTGACATCACTGTACATTTCTCCACATCACCAAAAATCAGGCAGCAGAATTAATTCAGTAAATAAATTACCACTTTCAGGAAAAAATGCTGTAATTCAGAACTGAGGCCTCAGGGTACACAGAACTATTGTAGTGTTTAGCTGTTATACTCAAAGTATTTGAGAATAACAGCAAAATCTTATGTAACACCTGTAAAAATACTTGGTATCTAAAGTGGATAAGTCAATTTACCTGGGAAGTACTGTGTTACTTGAGATGATGCAATCACAAATTATCCAAAGCCTGTGATGGTTTTGAATAATTTGGCTGAGACTGTGGAGGAAGGTATAACTATCAAAAGTTAAATCTCATTGAGGCAACAGTCACAGCATCTCTGCTTTGCATGTGGGGCATCTGTGTTGCTCAAAAGGCCATTGTGCTGGTTTTGGCTGATATATAGTTAAATTTCTTCATAGTAGCTGGTATGGGGCTATGTTTTGGATTTGTACTGAAAACAGAGTTGATAACACAGAGATGTTTTTGTTATTGCTGAGCAGCGCCTACACAGCAACATGGCCTTTTCTACTCCTCATATCATTCCACCAGTGAGCAGGCTGGGGGTGCACAAGGAGTGGGGAAGGGACACAGTGGGACAGCTGACTCCAACAGACCACAGCAATATTCCATATGACGATGTGCTCAGCAGTAAAACTGGGTGGGAAGCTTGGTGGAGAGCTGGGGGCACCGCTCAGGGTCTGGCTGGGCATGTGTCAATTGGTGGTGAGAAATTGTTTTCATTTGGATCATTTCTCTTTCTTGGGTTTTATTTTTAGCTTTGTTATTTTTCCTCTTTTCCTTATTATTATTATTATTATTGTTGTTGATTGTAAATTATTAAACTGTGCTCATCTCAGCCCACAAGCTTTGTCACCCCATCCCACTGAGGGGGAGTGAGTGAGCAGCTGCGTGGTGCTTAGTTGCCAGATGGGATTAAACCATGACAGCCATGTTCAGAACCATGTTTGGAAACTCATATTCTGTCATCTAAACTGTCCCAGAAAGATTATGGAAATGCATAGGAGCCATTAGACATAAGACATAAGATACTAGATACTGAAATCTCACAATCAATAAATTTTCCAGGCAGTCAGACAAGCATAGAAACAAGACAACATTGCCTAATATTAGATAAAAAGCCTAGGAAAGCAATCTTTCATTAATCAAAAATTTACAATACTCTCATCGCTGTCAGTCTGGGAACTAATGATTGCCAAAAGCTGGATGTTAAAAAACTGGAATGTCTACTAGCATGAAGGAACAATTTCCTTGTGACAGAAAAAAACAGTGGGAGAAGATTGTTCATGATACTTCATCTACACTTGAAATAACTTTTATCTAATTATTATCTTTATTATCTTATTATATCTTATTATTGTTATTTAAATTATTATAATGATATAATAATAAAAATATTTTTATTTTAGCCCAAGTGAGACTCCAGAGGCAGTGCACAAGTTCTTCTATCAATTTGATATTTGTTTTCCTAAGTGTAGAAGAACAGTACAAGGGAAAAAATTAAAGTACAGTTGAATATATCTATATAAAAAGATATGCATGTAAGTGTGTATATGCATGCCTATGAACCCTTCCGCTGGTATCACTACACTTGTGCTACTCCTGTGGAATGGTACAATCCTTTCTATACTTCATTTTGCTTCTAAGCCTTTCCTCCAATATTATGACTCTTTTGGTTACCACTTTCTGTATGCCAGCCTACAGACCCTTAGTGTAAATAGTGTGACAAATACAGGCATCATTGGTAGCTGCAGTCAGTACATACAGAGACATGGGTAGCCTCCACAGGTGCACCCCAGAAAAGAACATAGACTGCACATTCTCCCTCCCCATGTCACTCACACAGGCAGGAGGTTTCTGCAGTGGAGGTTACTCTGCTGTCATTTAATGAAGTTAAAATCCTGTCATTCCCTTTTTTGTTGTTACTGAGAGCTGCAGGCAGCAGACACAGGGAAACAAAGGACTTGCTTCAGATATCTTCTCTAACTGAATTTGTGGATTGCCATAGATTAAGTCCAAATCCTACTTAAACTGAGAAAAACCCAAATCTGCACCACTGAAAAACTGATCCTACCTTTCACTAGTCCTTGCTAAGCATGTATATAAGGTTAGTCCAGAGTCACTGTTACCACTGTTTTTTTCGTGGGTAGAGAGGGCCATCAATCTGTATCCTGCTCCTCTTCACTGGAGGAGATGCTTTCACTTTGATCTGACAATGTCTGTATTAAAACAGTGCAAATTCAGGAATAAACCCCTCATATTATTGCAACGTAAGTTAGGTGAATCAGCTGAATCATGGTAAATCATTACATATCCTTATCTCAAAAATCTGAATAAACTGGATCTTTTTTTATCTGAACTTTAAAGGAATGTATTCTTTTATTTTGCCTTGGAAGCCACAAAAAATTTTTCATATGGTTAAGTCCTTAATATGTATTCACATTATTAAAGAATGCACAGCACTCACATCTTACAAAACTGTGCCTGTACATAGTGTGAGTAGTATCTTAAAAATGCTGTATACCTCATCAGCACTGATGCTGGTTTAGGTCTGTGCATGATTTGGACATGATTCTCAACCAAAAGCACTTACTGCATCTTGGGGCAGCTGACTAAAATAAAGAGAAAGGGTGTTTTCGAGGAGGCAGCACTGCTCTGGGACATCATACCTAGTTTTAGTACTCTGGATCAACCACAGAGCTTCCCACAGAGTTTCCATTTGACTTCAGGCAAGATTATTCACCTACCCTGTGATTCAGTTCCCCAGGCACAAAATAAAGACATTTTCTTATCTCACTGGGGTGTTATAATGACAAAACTGAGTAAGTGTGATGTGCTCACATGCTAGAGCAGACAGCCACGGAAATACTTAGACTACAGTAAGACTTACAGCTCAGAAGTTTAACTCAAATTATCTGATACATTCTAAGGGCTCTTATCTTTAAAGGGAAGCCTTTCCATAAGCAAACCAAATGATCTAGTCTCGGGCTAACTAGGCTAAGTGGGATCTTTCTTCTTTCCTTTGAACAGGTTTCAAAGTAAAACAAGATAAGCAGAAGCTCCTTAGAGGACCTCTCTTCACAGAAAGCTGGGATGTGACAAGAAGCGCAAAGCATCTCTAATTTCAGGAGCAAAAGCTTTAGTTTGGTAGGGTGAGATGTAGTATTTACACCCTCAATAGATAAAAGAAATTCTCCAGTCCTCAGGGGATGTGCCACAGGGAATTCTTTTTCCTTTGTTTTCCCTTTTGTTCTCAGTGTAGAAAGATGCCAATCAATGAAATATGTATCCTGCAGGAATTTACAGAAGACTTTCCATACAGAACTAAAACATACACCTTTGTTTTCTCTTAACAGATGGATCCATCCATTCATGTGTAATTTATAGCTGCTACTAAATAAAAGAATTGCCTTGAAAAATTTTTATTAATCAATCAGCATTAAAAATATATTGTTAACAAGATCTTGCAAGAGTTGTTTTGGAGGAAAATTGATACTTACTCTAATTTAATGCCTGTTTTGGGTTTGGGTTTGGGGTTTTTTGACAAAATAATGACAATATTGAAGTGTGAAAAGACACCTCTACAAAAAGTATTTTTAAAGGTGGGATTTCTATCATGTTCTTAAATATGACTTACATTTTGTTCAATAATAACCCCATCCTACTTTCCAATAAGTAATGCGTGGCTTAACACTTGTGTATGCACACTTTCTTTAGAGACTTGCAAACAATTTTCCCAGTAAATTTAGCAAGTTTTTCTATTCTGAGAATGACTAAGAACTGATTATACTTCCTGAAAGCAAGGCATTTTCCTATACTGTACATTCTTAATGATTTGCTCTAAGTATTTGATACTTGATACCAAGGCAGTTCCCCATTCCAAGTAATATTACATACACTCTCTTCACTGCAGTGATGCACAATAATCGTGTGTGTGCCCAAACTCCTGTCTCAGTCAGTTAATCATTCTTGCACCAAGGCTCTCTGGAAAGACTTACATCACCTGCCAGTAGTCCTGTCTATAAAAACAGACTAATAGCCATCCTTGTTCTTTAGCACACAATGAAGAAAAGCAGTGATAGCTTAATTGATCAGACATGTTTGTATGTTCTCTCAGAAGTTCATGTCCTGTCCATACCAACTGTGAATCAACCTCATCACCTGACGTATTTACTGTTCTGAAGGTAATAATAGATTGATATGTCATCTTACCATTGCTTTGCCACTTGGGTGGATCTGAAGGGCAACATTTGAGGACACAGTATGATAGCATGAAGCAGGTCACCCTGGTATAGATGTGTTACTAAGCCAGGAAGAAATTTCAGCAGGGATGATACAGTCCAAGTTACAGTGAGAGATTGTGCTTTTTGTTGTTCCTCTTCTTTCATTGTTGTTGTTGGAGGGTAGAAGTTGGGGAAAAGGTGTCAGAGAACCCATCTGCATAAGCAACGTCGTTCAATCTTAAAAAGAGGCTTGACTCTCTATCTCTGCAGAAAAAAAAAAAAAAGCTATATAAGAGAACATAATGTCAACAAAACCAACACCATTTGTGGAATTTAAGTGCATAATCCTGACATACTAAAATGAGAGTATTAGTCTAGATCTGGAGCAAA
Organism: Xenops minutus; assembly: GCA_035221455.1. Lineage (NCBI taxonomy): Eukaryota > Metazoa > Chordata > Aves > Passeriformes > Furnariidae > Xenops > Xenops minutus. The sequence continues at coordinate 82,815,132 of JAWWEE010000001.1, read as the reverse complement.
ATTTTTGCTGTCTGTAAGTTGTGGTACTTCCTGCTCTCACAGTTTGCAAGGAGGAACATGACATGCAGCACTTGGCTGGTCTAACAATGAGAAAGTTAAACATCAGTTTGGTTTAACAGATCTCAGTAAAATAGCTAAGTAACTCTGATTTAGCAAGTATCAGTTAGCAACACATTGTTACACACTGAATAACATACATACAAGGTAAGAATATACTAGATCTTCCTTTGTTCATCATTAAACACCTTCAGATATCCATATACCAATGGAACAAAACTAGGGAAAAAAAAAAAAAACAAACCCAAAGAATATTTATTGCAGCTGTAAATCTCCTAATTTAATCTCTAGAATGATTATGCTATTTAGGAAAAAGTAGGGAAAGATTCCTTCTACTATTTCTTCTCTCACCTGGTTATCCTAAAGCAAAAAAAATCTCTGATAAAGGACATAGATTTTCAGATAAATGAAATACAGACATTTCTTATAAAATATTTAATTTTAGAGTTCAATAGGGAGTTTTTCCCAGCTATCTAATGGTTTTAAGACTCAGGGGGAAATCTGTACACTCTATTAAAACCCACTAAATTAATTTAAATGTAAAACTGCTGTAAATGAATTGTGTGTGTTTTTTTGAGACGTTTCCTGCTCTATTACACCAAGTGCCCAGAGATGTGTGAGTTCAGCCACCTCAGACTGAACCTCCTGCAAAACCTTGTGTAAAAGTGGCAGCTGGTAGTGACAGAGCTGACATCCAAGAGGAGGAAATAAGCATCACCCAAACTAATTTAGCCTAATGAAATAACAACCGCGGGAACTACTTTTCTGAGACTGACAAAGTAATGCCCTGAGCTCCTCCACCTTTCCCCGCCCCCTAATCGGGGATGTGCAATGAATGTACATGTTAACCAGCTCCATTCTTGCTTAGGGTTTGATGGCAGTCCTGCACCCACCATTGTTTGAGGGAAGGGTGCAGGACACAGACTGCAGGATTGTTACCCAGATGTTTCAAGCCACCCACAGAAAGGCATCAATGGGCTATAAATTTGTGAGGGTTGAGGAAGATTTGCAAAAGAATTGAAGGCAACCATAGGGAGAAGCTTGAATAAAAGGAGCTCTGCTGGTGGTAGGGTACCAGTAGATGAACAGGCTGGGGGCTTTCCTGTGGCAATCTGCTCCCTGCCAGCCATGAATTTTAACCAGTTGTACACAGAGTGATTGCTTTACTTGTTTAAATTGCTATTGACACACAATCATGTACTTAAATAAAGGTCAGAATTATCGAAATACCATAAACTGTCTACACACAGCATCCAGAAAAAGAAGAGGTTGGTTTACCGATGTGTTTGGTAGTTGTTTTTCTCAAATCCTTGGGCAACCACAAGGGGATTTCCTTTTCTTTTTTCTTTAAATTCTGCACTCTGCTAACTTTCATGAGTGATTATTTTTTTCTCTTTATGTAAAGAATATGTGCTGTATTTTTCTTGCATTTGCTTTAAGTATGAATTAGAAAAAAAGAAACAATTATAATCCTAAGCAATTTAGGAGGAAAAAAAAACCCTAAAGTCCTGATTTCATAATTTGTTTTTTGTTACTGAGTAATAACATTTTATCTACTAAAGTTCAGTCTGTATGTTCACAAATGCAAAGAAGGACAAGTATTTTTATTCCATTGCAAAGTCACCACAGCAATCCCAGTGAGAACCATGTGTCTGCATATGCCAGCATAGCTTGCATCAATGGCACTTGTATGTCTTTATTTTTCCAGCCCACAGCTTCTTGTTCTACCTAAACTGACTCCCACTGCAGTCCAGTTTCTCAGCTGGATTATATTATATATAGCCACTAATTATCCACTGATTTCTTGTCACATTTATTGGTGGAGAGGATCACTGCTGCCCTTTCCATATGAGATGCTTCTGAGGTATGTTCCTGAGGTTATAGCCAAAGCAGGAATAGCTATGCCTGACTTTAATTTTCTTTAGCTTTTCCTTAGGGGATTTATTAGATAAGGATAGAGGCTCTCTGGCTTTTACTCTGATGCATCACTTCTCTGCATATCATACTGCAGGAAATTATTGCAAAGGAATTTGCCACCAGAGTTGTCTTGCAGGGGTTTTTCATGCAGGTGGCCCTTAGGTTAGGTTTTAGTCTTTAACTCAAGAATCTTAAAAATTATCTGCAATTAAAATCAAGAAAAGTTAGCATGATATTAAAGCCTAAGAACATTCCGATATATTAACTAAAAAATTAAATATAATATAGTTTCTATTAAAGGAAATTACAGTGAGAGGCAAATCCCTCCTGGTATAATGTTCTCCAGATGATCAATAAAAGCTGGGTGTTGTACCACAGAAGTTTGATCAGCATAGTTGCAGACGAGGCCTGTGCAGTTTGCTATAAAAGCCCTTTGGGGACAGACATCCTTGTTTCTAAACAGCGTTATTTATTCATCAGAAAAGCAGAAATCTATTATGAATCATGGTACCTGACATTAGGACATAAGCACATGCACAAGACTGAAATACCTTAATATACCTGACTTTAAACTAAGGAAGTGTAAATTAGAGGTATTTGTTTAATTTAGAGCCAAGAACGCAGATTGCTCACTTCATATGAGGTCTCACCCTGAAGCTGCCGTACAAGATTACATGATTGCATGACAGACCACAAATGTCACAAAAACAACCAGTTCCCTTTGGCCATAATACTTATAACATGATCAGAAGGTTCCTGGCCAAGATGAACATAACCAAAGACTCTAGTTGTATCAGATAAATACGTGCTCTTTGAATTTTACGGAGCATCAAGTTAGCTGATATTTTCAGTTAGAAAAGTACTGTCAGCACTGACTATGTAAGGTTTACTTTTTTCCTTTTTCAGGGCTAAAAAACCTTTCAGATGTCACCAATTATAAATAAACAGTCAAATGCACAAACCATTAGATTGGATCTTGAGGATAAGTAATTTATAGGATTTGTAGTCTTCAGGCCCAGGATATTGTGATTGTGCTTGATGTTCCCTCTCCCATTACGTGCCTTCTACAAGCAAACCCAGTGGCTTACACTGAGTTTTCAAGTTATTTTTAAAACCTGCATTATGCATTTAGGGTAAGATTTTTAAGGACAAGACATTTTGAAGTACATTACATCTGACTCAAGCTAACAGTGAATTTCTCTGTGGTCTTACTGGATGAAAAAGAAGTCTTGGGTGAACCTGTTCTCTTTAATCACAGTGAAATAATACTCTTTGATTTTCAGTGCATGTCATTCACAGTTATTTATAGGACAATGCTGGAAGTCAAAACAGTCATCAAGGGTTAGAAGATATTAGACTTAACATCATATGTTTTCATTAATGGGCTTAAATGAACAAGTAAAGAAATACTCCAGTGATTAAGGCTATTAGAAAACTAGTCACTCATATCAGCCACCAAACAGGAGTCTCAAATTTCCATTAAAAAAGTATTTTCTGTCTTAATGAATGATTATTTGGTCACAATATGATTTTCTGAAAACAGCTAAATTATGATGCATCACTAAGTACTGATGGCTCAAAAATTTAATTGCCTGTGTCAGACTCTCTTCTTAAAAATCAGGCACTAGAATCCAAGCAGCTAAAACTATTATTTCTACAAATATATCTGGTTTTAAGCAACATTACAGTCTTATAAAAGCCCATTGCCATCTGCTCTGTCAAAGTAATAAATGAAGAAGTTGGATTTACATGTGGCACTCTGTTAAATGAGGTAAAGTTCAAGACAGACTTTTGCTTCCCAGCAGATGGGGATCTCCCAGCAGGGATGGAAGTCAACAAAGAGGGTAGCAGGGGGTTTCCATAAATTCATGTGATCCCTGGGCAGAACTAAATGGATTAAATAACAAGGACTCTAGGAGTTAAGCTGTATCTTGTTATACTAAGATGTCTCTGCATATTAGGTACACAACAGTTATTCATCCTTTCTTGATAAAATAGAGAAAACATGTTTTTTGCTTTTCTTTTTCCCTTTTTTTTTTTTTTTTTTTTTAAATTTTGAGCTCGTTTTGCCTTTTGTCTTCTTTTGGAGCTCCAAAGCATGAGACAAACTATAAATCTCTCCTACACAATAAGAAGATATTCAAGAGTCTATATTATCATAAAGGCAAAAAGTGTTTGTGGGTACTATTCAATGGGGTTTTTTCACTCAAGTATTCTAAAACGGCTACCATTCATTGTTTATTAATATTTGTGTCATGGGGATTATTGCTAGAGGTTGTTTAAAATATTTTCTTATTATTTATCTTCTGTCACTGGAAAAGTGGACAATTTTGACAGTTTCCCTCGTTTTGCAAACTTCTATTTATCACCCACATTGATCACATTTGAGGAGTTTAGCAAATAAACAGGAGTGTTTAAACAATGAAAATATACACAAGAAAATGATTGAATGAGTACAATATGTATCTTTAAAGTTATTTGTATGTATGTGGGCAAAGAAAACTCTATAGAGAGTTTAGGTTTTTATTTCAGGGCCATTGAGCTTGAACAAGAAATTGAATAGCCAGTATTATAATGCATTACACTGAACAGATATGTTTGCCTTTGAATAGTCTTTCATATTTGCTTTTGACAGTATATTGCAAAATTAGTCTCCTGAATTTTTTATGCTTTGTCTGACATGGCTTCTGACATTCCTAGAACAAGCACCTGATCTGGAGTGAGGTTTTTGAACTTGAGTTGTTTGCTTGTTTGTTTAAATTTACTTTGGCTGAAATCATACTGTTATTTGCATCATTGATCAAGATCACTGTTTTCTTTACCATCGAATGGCAAGGCTGTTTTTTTGGTTTGGGATTTTGTTTGTTTTTTTTTCTGTTTCATGGCATTGAACTTTCAGTAGATAAAACCAAAATTTGCATGCTTATGGTTTCCACAGGTTGTATGACCTGGGTACTTGCAGTGCAGCCTATTTGGGGTGCTGAATTTTACTTAATTCCAACCCAGATAAATACAAGGAAATAAAGTGTTTGCTTCTGTAGCAGAAGTAACAGACATTTGTTTAGTCTGAATGGTATTTTAATTAAGGAAAATTATTAGAAATTACACTTGGTGTTTATATAGAGAGGCATACAGTTTTAGGCATAATACAGATGTGTGCACATCCACACAGGAATTTTGGATGGTTTTAATTAGAGAGATGACTACAGGGCCTATGTCACCTGATTGCCTGACTGCTGAAAAATAGTTTCTTCACTCAGGAATGATGAGTGATTAAAAAATATGGAATAATTAGCATGACTATTGCAGATTTTAAAATATTATTATTTATGTACTTTTCTGTTTAATCGTCTTTTGTACATTATCTGAGACTAAACCTCACGAAGTATAATCTCTTTCCTGAGGAGGCAATGCATTTCCAAAAGTTCTTTGTTAAGATGACAGGCTAGTAATTCTAGTCCCATTAGCTGGGTTTTTTTTTCCCTATATTAACGACTCTTAGCATGCAAAATAAGTTTAGGGGAGGATCTCTTTGTCAAAATGAGTTAACTGCATTGCGATCTCAAGCAAAATTCTGGCACACATTTATTTTCATGTCTCCTCTAAAAAGCACACAGCAATTTGAACAGCTGTCAACTTTGAACTGACTGGCTTTGGGTCTTATGAGAAGAAAAAAGAAAACTCCCAACAGAAGAGTGTAATCTGATAGAAATAGGCTGCCCACTCTGTGCAGCAGTAGCAGGACCAATTTCCCAAACACACGATGGGATATTATCAGTTGATTTGTCAATAAGCATCTACAGACAAGATAATGGTGAGATGGAGTCAGCCTATAGCTTTGAACCCCTGGCACATTTTTGTTTTTACACTCAGCTGAGTTGCCTTTTATATCTGTCTGTTGGCTTCTTAGTGTTACCCTGGTTGTAAGGATAACAAGTACAGTTTGGGCATTGAAATATGTCCTTCTGCTCCTATTTTGTTTGCAGTATGCATATGTCAAAGAATATTTTTGAAAGCCTCAATCTTTTTTTTATCAAAACTTCAACAATAGAGAGATGAGTCTTTCTTTGCTTCCCCTGAAGTAAGCATCCAGCTCCTATTGTTTTCAAAAATGAAGGACCAAGTTCATGACATGTTTACAAGACAATACAAAGGGAAGGCAGAAAACATAACAAAAGTATAAATATCTCTATACACCTATCTATATATAAAAGTAAAAACTTTTAAAGCAGCCTGTTTTTTCCTATTTCAAGAAATACACAAGTATTCCTATTAACATCTGAATACACTGTATCGCATTGCTTGACTGAAAGGGAAGGAAAAGAAAAGCAACAGAAAATTTGAGAACAATTGAAATGTGTGATACAGGAGTGTGCTGTGCTAGAGAAGGGAATATTGAAGACAGGCTTGAATCCTGAAGCAGTTTTGTGAAAGACCCTTTGTCTGAACTTCTTTAGAGAGCACAGGGCTGTCTCAGAGCATTTCTATGACTTCAGAGAGAATCTGAGCTGCTTCACAGGAACTACAGATGCAATCTCGCATAGCACCTTAATCTCTGCATGCACTTAAGGGAACACATGTACTGAGGTCTCTCCAGTTACTTTTTGGAATGTCTTCCTAGTCTGATTGTGTTTTGTAGCAGTGTCCTGCTTTTATTCATCTCAAAAGCCCATTCTCCACTATCATATGGTATTGTTCACTGACATGGACTATTACAAAGCAACTACCAATTCATCAAATCCCCATGAGTGCCAGTGGCTATCAAAAGGGCCAGATACCTTAGGTCACGTCTAAGTGTCATAGCATTTACCTCTTTGGTCAGCCTTCTGCCTTTTGCAGTTTCTTGGCCTTCACCATGTATCTTCCAAATGCCTGGGAAAAAGGACAGCCATGGGTTACAACTGATAGTCCTGGTATTTTTATGCTGTGATGTAAAATAATTTTACCTTGTCATTTTTCCCTTGGAATAGCCACTGATATAATAAGTAATGATACTTTCAGAACTTCTGCAGTAACTTACTCCTAAAGAAAACTTAATATTTTGCCTTAAAAATCAATAGTGCAATCTATATAATTTTGTTCAGAAAATAATGCATTTAAATTTTAACTTCCTTCTGGAAAAGGGAGGGTCCCAACTTCAGGAAAAGATAGTTTTGTTTTTATTTCCATCAAGCTATTTTTAAGTGCCTTACGTTAGACTCACACAAGGACTCAGGGAACAGTGAGAAATGCACATCACCTCTCCTAGACACCTTGCCTTTTATTGAGGCGCACCACCCTAAGTCAAATTCAATTAGATGTCTCATACAGAAGACATGAACAACACCCATTTTCAAAGGAGCCTCCAGAAAAAGCTTAGTCATAAGGCTATGGATTACTCTGATGTGACAGAGTATGGGCATTAAGCTAGTCATTTAGATGCTAGGCATCATCAAAACTTAGGTAAATACATGCACAGACAGGGGCAGAGTTTTAAAAAACATATCAAACAAATCGCTATCTATTTTGGTCCCTCAGCACTGAGACAGAGTCTTAGACCTCCAAATTGGTTGTCAAGGTCTAAAATCTGTCCTAGTCTTTTAACAATATTAGCCTTAAATTGCTTTAAATGTCAATTGTCTCTTGAAGAGAGGTGAACTGTTCATAATGGTCTAAATATTGCCATTTTAAGGAGGAAGTGTGCTGTTTCAATAGTATTACCAACAGAAACACTGAAACAGCAAATACGCCCTATGTTTTAAAGACAGCAACTACTCAACCATTTCTTTGGTAGTTTAATTATACCTTATGATTTCCCCAGGGTCTAGTTTCCCTTTGTATCGTACATATATAACTAAAACTATTTTGCTGACAAATGCTATGTGCAATGTGACAAAGCTGCAAACCAAAGGAGTGAACATGATCTTAAATGAGATATTCATAGAGCACCTTTTACTTTTTAGTTGGCAGATTCCATTGCTTTGACTCAGTGCAAATCTGTAAAATAAGTTTCAGATGTAACCTACATTATGGTGTCAGGTTGAAGAAAAATATCTTGTCCAAAAGTGTGCAAAGAATTAAAACAACATTTTCCCTCAGCTGGCTACTTATGAACAAGATGCTGAAAACTAGGATTATCACTTCTTGTAAGAAGCTATTTTTAAATTAGTTTTTAATTCCATGGCGAAATTCAAGCAAGTTTTATTGTTCCAAAAGATAAATTTCATTTAGAAAAATATAAAACAGATTTTCTCTTATTTTGAAGTGTTCTAAAGTTACTTTCTGAAACCATAAAGGACATATTTTAAACTTTAACTTTTTTACACAAGAATTATCAGTAAAATTGATTTCACTCCACACATTGCAGGTCAAAAATAAATTTGATTCAACCGCCCTATACAGCGTCCATTCATTTCCATCCAAATATTTTTATTTATAGTTAATCTGAATTTTCACATGCATGATAAAATAGAAGAAAAGCATAAACTTCTTCCATAACTGAGGTAAGCCTTTCAACATGAACGTTCCACTCAGCATGGGTGACCAGAACCTATGAAATGTGATTGTTTCATCAACATTGACCATAAATATTCATTTACACAGATATAAGTTCAGACCAAAACTGGTAAAGGCCACAAATATGTTCTGGATTTTCAGCAGTCTAAATGACAGTAGAAGTATATCACTGGCTGCCCCTAACAGTGTTTCACTTAAGTGTTATTTAAAACAAATTTCCAGTGCAATAAAGCCTCTCCCCTCTGCAAACGTAAATTATATTTAATATGCCTGGGAACAAGTGAGCCTGCCAAAGTCTGAGGCAAGCCAGCCTTTATGACTTCAGTCCGTTCTCAGCCCTTGATTACAATTTGATTTCCTCTGGCATCAAAAGACAAACTATTTTAGTGAACAATGTTCTTCCTCTACCAAGAGCGAGCTCTAGTTTCTTGGCAAAGGGCCTATTTACTTGTAGACAACATGTCCAACCTCCCAGCAATAGCAGACCCGTGGACTTTGATTTAAAGCAGCACAAAGTAAGAAAAACAGAACAGAATGTATATTGCTCACTTGAGAGGCTTATTGTTTAACCAGCCTACTTATCATTAGCCTGTGCTCCAAACCTCAACACTTTCTTTTGTGTACTTTATGCCAGACATATGGCCACGTTGTGATGCTGACAGCAGTTTTAGCACTGCTGCATGATACGTACTACTTGTAGTATGTTCTATCTTATAGCCAAGGCGTTCTTCAAAGAAGAAAGTGAATTTTAAATGCTGCTGTTAATAAATGTAACTGTCTGACAAGAAGATATAAACGTGATGTGCTTGGAACTATGGCAGTGTTCATTCATCTACACTGAGAGCCTCGTAGATGTTAAAGTATTTAAAATGAACCATCTATCATGATAAGAAATAAAACCCACAAAGGCTGCTGAATTCAGTGACACAAAATAAAATGTTCCCATACTCTTAGCTCCCCAGCCCCCCACGTCAAAAGAAGAAAACAAAAACAAGAAATACATTTGAAAGAGACACAAATTCCACTCAGGCTTTTTGTTTACCTCCACCTTTGGGTAACCATATATCTCCCTTAGGCTTGCAATAGCATGCTTTTCCCCTTCTCATCAGTATCAGAGCACCAAGAATGCCCTTTTACCTCTTTTTCTGTTTGTTTGTTTTACTTAAGTACTTTAAACCCCATATAGTGATCAGGAGGAAAGAGGATGGGATAGCACTTGGGTCCAGGAGGGTGCCTTCCTGCCTGCAGAGAAGCACCAGCATTTCCTTGCTCTTGCCTCCCAGTCTTCCCGGGGGCCAAGGTTCCTCCTGAACAGCTTAGGCTCCTCTTTGATTTTAGCTGAATTCTATGCTCTTACAAGATCTTACCAACTCCATTGCAGAGTAAGACGCTTCCAACAATTATGTCCTTACATTAGAAAATATAGTTTCATTTACAGCGAAAGAAAAAAAAAATATATTGAAGATGTTGAAATATCCTGGTTCAGGAACTGTTTTGTGTAAAACATTCTGATAGAAAATATTGATAGTGTCAGTTTAATTTTTAAAGGTTTTTTAGTTAAAAGTGGAATGAAAATATATGGGTCTGAATCAGAGCACAATATTTCAATGGTCTCCAAGTAGAAAATATCCATCAATATCCAATTATTTCAGTCAACTTTGGAATTAAAAATAAAATTAAATTAAATCTCAGCATTTTCCAAAGAACAGACAAGTTTAAATGCTTCACTCAAGACCAAAATCCAGCTGAACATAAGACTGAGAGATAGAGTTACACATAGATAGAGATATAGAGATATAAATAAATACTATAACCGAACTTCCTTCACTACTATAGCAAAAGCACTAGAGTGAAAGAGAAATGAAAATCACATAATTATAATACCAGGTAAAACAATCAAAATAATTAAAGTTTTACATATCTTATTGAAAAATTCAAAAGCAACATAGTCAGGAAAGGGAGGAAGGGGGAGAATGTGTTTGAACTATTGATAGCAAAAATGAAATTGCATGAGATTATTACAGTCTGGAGCATTGTGTCATTGTAATGATGAATGAAAAATAAGGTCTGGGGGAAAAAAATAAATGTCTTCTGTGCACTCTGAAGATTGTAATAAGAAATAAAAGGAAAGTGCAGCTGGGTCTGCATTCTGGGAACACGTTCACTGTGAGACTCCTAGAGAAGAACAAGAGGGTAGAATGGAAGAAAATAGTGTCATTATATCTCTGCTAGAAAATTTGTGTAAATATTTAAGGGGAAATATCATGAATGAAAAACAAACCCAAAAACAACAAAAAAATCCGGCAGGGATTTTTAAACCATTAACAGATGCATTGAGGAAAAGAAAGAGCAATATAGAATAATTGAAAAATACTAAAGAATTATTACTGTGCAGGTTTTAGGATATTTCACAGAAGTATAATTGATTTTATATGAATTCTTACTGAGCTAACCCCAGTGACAGATTTGATTTGCTGGCATAACTTAAAAATCTCTGGACTCTTTGTTGGTTCTGGCAAACAGGAATAATTGGAGAATTGCTCCACTGCAGCCGTATTCTCTTTTCCCTTAAACATGAGGATAGTCAGATACATCAAAATCTAGCTAAGCAGGACTGTGCACAATTTAGCAAAGGGTAACATTCAGAGTCAATGCTTATGCCTCTGTCACACTGACATGATCCATGTGAAGTACAGAGACAATGTTTCTCTGCAGTGAGACAGATTGTCAGGCATGAATTTACTCTAAGGGCATTTATGTCTAGTTTTCCGTATCAGTGAAAAGCCACAGAAAGACAGAAAAACTATCAAGTAGATGCTTTCTTGGCTCATTTACCTGTGCTTCAAGAGACTTGAATCTAATCTCTCTTGTAACTTCAGAGAGGCACTATTCTGAACTCACTTGATAAGAGTTAGCAGTTTGTTACTGAATATTGTGTTACTAGTCCATGTCATTTTCCCAGTTAGAGGAATATTTTTTCCTCATAAGACCACAGATGGAAGGAGATGCTGTCCCCCAGTGCTTAAGACACATACCCAAGATACCAGTGCAAGTCTCAGCTTCAACAACTGCCTCATTAATTACACAAAACTCCAACAGCTTGATGGCTGGAACTCTTAAAAAGTTCAGTTGGAAGTCCTGCCATCAAAAGAAAGGACTTGGGTATCATTTGTTACTGTTGAGCATTCTACTGTTAAAGCCAAAAAGCAGAAATCAACAAATAGTATGTTTTATATATTTTATGCATCAAATTCACAGGATACATAAGTATGGTGCATTTGAATAACCTACTGTGGGATTGTCAGCAGTCACAGGGGCTACCTAAAACACCATCCAAGCTGTGTACACTCATCTCTTGACAAGGTATTAAAGCAGATCAGTGCAGCTGAGGATGACTTTGAAGGTGTCTGTCATACCTAAAAGTGAAGCTTGGCACTGTTTAGAGAGATTGGTGTCTCACATCTTTAAGACTCTGGATTCCAGATGACAACTGTTCCTCCACATACAGAAATGCAAAGCTAGTAAACTATAAATAATGATTTGGACAAGGACAATGAAAGCTAAAAATGAATTAGCTTAATATTCTACTCTGCATCATCCCTATCTCACTGGTCTCCCTCATCCTTAAAAATACTCTTTTTTCAGGCTTCCAAAGTTCATTCTCATTCTAAGTAAAGAACAAAATTAGGATACCACCACCATTTTAAAACTTCAAATACAAGAGCCAAATTCATCCCTGATGTGATCTCATTAGCTTAATGAGATTACACCAGGGATGTAATTGTCCCAAGGACTACATTAAATGAACAGTAATATATGTTTCTTTTTGTAAAATCCTGTAATATGCTTTCATTAACTTTGTTCCCCTAACCACATATTTAACCTTTCTTCCCCTCTCTCAACTCATTGTCAGTGTAAATGCAGTTCATCACCTAGGTAAGATGAAGCACATTAACTACATGAAGGAGTCAGCATGCTGAATTTGCCTATTAATCTTTTCTCCCACCCTCTTAATGGACTGATTTCAACTCCATGAAGCAAAAAGCAAATACTGTTTCTCTCTATAATTAAAAGTTTTTTTAAAAAAGCATTAGGTACACCAGGTGCATTTTTTAATTATACTTTATTCTTCCTTCTCTCTCCCTCTCCAACTCCTTCAAATTGGCAAAAGTCCAGTGACTGTTTTGCTGCATCATGTATGAAATGTTTCGCTTCATTTTAATACCAAGGCTGCAATCCTTCTTTCAAACTGTGACTATTAATATGTATTTCATCCTCTGGCTTTCCTGAGCCAAAGCAAATGAACTGTGGCCTCACTGAAATGATACAGTCTCTTGACCCTTTGTGCAGTTTAAAATGATGTAACCTGAACCATTTTAATCTGAAGGCTGGAACAAGTCAAAAGCTGTAATGAGTTCAGGACACTTCAAGACATTAGAAGAGCTATCTTGCCATAAAAGATGCATCTTTTGCATATAGAAGCTATAATACCATAAATCTGAGTGACAGAGACATAAAAAATCTGCCTGGTAGTAGATTTTTCTACCTCTTCCATGTGATGACTTCAGAGATCACATTTTGCACAAGGGATGTAATAATTGATAGTAAAAGTGACACCAGAGTTAAATGTCTCTGTCAACTATCCCAACAGAATAAACAATATGGGGAGGGTTTAAACCTGTGCAATTTCTAAAGTGGCAGAGTATTAGAAGCTTAGGGAAAATGCTGCCTTTCAGTGAGATGGGTTTGTTACAGATTTTGAGAATAAGATGTTTACCCCTCCAGCCCACTCTGAGATGCCATTTTTGAAAATAACCTTCAGATATGTTGTGAGTTCCTTCCCATTTCCACTGTGATCACCTCTGAAAATCTCATGGACTCCGCATATCTGAGAGAAAAACTTTGACTCCACTGAGGTCACTGAAAAATTAATATAGTGAAACTTTACATGTTAGTTTGGGTGTCTTTTAAACCTCTAAAAACTTCATAAAATGGGAGGAGTTCAGTCTTACAAGGGGGGGAAATTAATGATAATCATCCCAGTCTGGAAAGCAATTAAACTAGGCACAAAAACTCTGTCCAAAATGTCAAATCCAAAGGATCATCCTATCTTTTCTACCAGTTTAAGAAACAGCTTTTGCTCATACTATGCAGTGATAAGTTAGTGCTCTGTTCTCATCTTTAGATGAGCAGAGGGAAAAGGCAAATTAAACAAGGCAGAATGAATTCAGACTGCAGAGCATCCAGCAGAGCTGAACATAACAAGCTTGAATTAAATAATTAGAATACTGGGGGAGGGGGGCAGGAGGAGGAAACCTTCAGAGAGCAAAGGGTGTTCTTGGTCACTGATTGCTATTTAAATTGGTTTGGCCTCTAACAATTTAGAGATGGCCAAAATGCATAAATTTCCCCAAGCTTTATGTGCCTGGCTGTGATGACTCAAGAAGGGAAGAAGTCCAATTTACATAGTGCATTTTATAAACAGTTAAGACTTAAAAGGATTAACAAAGTTTGGTACATTTAAAAGCATAGGTTTGTATTAAATGACAGCATTGAAGTTAAAAATAAAATTAAAACAACATACACACACTGATTAGAAACACATACAATACTTATTTACCAAGGTTAAGGTCAAAGAGTTATTATAGTCAGATAACCAAAACATCTGCACAGGAAAAGCTTTCAGATTTCATCAAATTATGTATCAAATAATTTTGTGAGTCTCATGGTACTGTTGAAATCCTTGAAGACTGCTGTATGCTGAAATAGCTTTACAGCTTGGAACTCCAGCACAAACCCTTCTGATAATTATTCACTCATTTTCCAAGTGTTGCTATTCAAGCTCTTCACTTTAACTCTCCACCCCGATATCTCTCCATTAAATAATGGAAAAAAAAATTGTGATATGATTTGACATCAGAACAAAAGAGATAGAAAACTACTACCTGCCCTCAAACACAAAAAAATGAAATCTTATCATGTAAATTTAACCCCAAAGTTTTTGCCCATAGAGAAGTTGTGTGATAATGAACAAATTATGACTGAGCTGGTGAGAGCACTTTTTATTTTCTAATTTCTGGTTAAATCAGAAAGAAAATTTGTGACCTACTTTCAGTTTATTTTTTACATACATGTGACAAAATGAAGTTGCAAATGGATTTTTTTTTACTTGAAACAAAGCAACTTCATTTTAAAAATCCTAAAACTAAATTATATACCAAAATATAATTTGAAATTAAAAAGTATATATTTCAATTACATGATATTAAAAAGAAAGTTATATTTCAGGATGAAATAATTTAACTAATGAGAAAAAAATTTCAAAGATGTGACTCCAAGCAACATTTTTCAGCTTGAAATAGTGGAAATAAAAGTCTTTTACTGTATTGGTAAACATTGCATTGTCAGTCAACTTCTGTCAGCAGATCAAAATTGTCATGGCATCCTTTTGGATAAAAACTTCTGTGTAAATGCAAATTATACTCCCGTTAAATTTATTATATTCATAGTTATGGCCACAGATACGGTCTCATAGTAGTCTTAACATTCCCTACTACTTTTCAGTGTGGTTTTTTGAGTGTCTAAATGACAACTGAAAATTTCTTTTATTTTATTTTTACCAATAAGCCAGGGTACTTATTGCTATTTTTATGTATAGCTTTGTTTAAATAAAATTACATACCCAGGGTTTAACTTTTAGAAGTGTACAATCAATTCCATTACTTAAGGTGCTGATATTATATGCTCAAATACAGAATGGGCATATACCACTGAAAAACGTGACACAGATTTTTCTTAAAAAAAAACAAACAAACAAACAAACAAAAAAAACCACCATTTCACCAATAACTTCAAATAGTCTTCAAAACATAGGGAAAGAACTCTCAAAAAAAGCAGCTACTCAGGAAAAATGCAAACTATAAAGTATAGAGGAGGCTAAGGCCTCCCCAGCCCCCAGAATTTGAATGAAGAAACTTGCTTAGGGCACACACCATGTCCTACTCCTTTTAACCAATTAAACAACATATCTACATAGAAACATCAGTATTACAGAATCAGGTTAGGTAGCAATGCCTCTATAAGGCCTTTGAAAGATAGTCATGTAACTCAGTTATAAATCAAAATAATAAATAAGTATACAAAGTCAGTGATTAACAGTATTTTAGATGACCGAGAAGCAGGAATTTCAGTCTTAGTGTAGGCACTTGTACTAGCAAAATTAAATTCTGCCCTAATTCACTACTGCTTGGTGAGCACAACTGGTAATGGCCTTCAGGGAAGTCAGGGCAGTGGATTTGCCTCAGTACCTCTAGCTCCAACATCCGTGTTCTGACTGTTTCCAGCTGTGTTCAGTGTGTGCACAGTCAGGCTCTAACTTATGACACCAAGCTTTGTTTCTTAGCTTGCATTTGGAAGGAGTTTGCAAAGGGTTAGCCAAATGTTAGTCAGGTGGTGTCTGCTTGGTTGCATAAGTTACTTTGAAAATCTGGGAATCCCTGAGAAAGTCAGGAAACTGCTTTGTGGGCGTTGCTTCAAAGGGCTGGGATGGACAGTGTGCTAGATTCTTTTTCCCAACAGAATCTAAATTTATCTCCATTGTTCTTTTTTTTTCCCTTTTTTTTTATTCCTTAGTACTAAACCTGGATGCCAGCCAGCAAAGGACAACAATATCTTGACAGAGAACCTCATGTATCCCACACGGGTCATCTACATTGTCCGGGATCCATGTGCATCAGAGATTACAACAGTGGAAAACAAAAGAATTACGCAACAGAAAGGTCTGGATGAGAGTAAACAAGAGAAACGTGACTTACTGCTGAAGCACTTTCCTGCCTGTAGTTGAAGCAGAGGGAAAAAGAGTAGGTCCACCCTTCAAATCTTCCCAGACAGTAACATAAAAATGCAGCAAATAAGCAACTGGAGTCTCATGTACTGTTGTCCGGTGTTTCTGTTTAGTCAGTACTGTTCCTTAGAGCAGAGATAAAAGACTAAATCGTATGCAATTTCATACAAAAACATGCATTTGTTTTAAGATTCATCTGATAACATTGATAAAGTCTTAGGTAAATTAAAATTGTGTTACTGAAGTAAATCCTGGCTTATTCAAAAGGAAAATCAGCTGTGAGAGAGCTTGACTGGGAGGAAGACTGTGGGAGCACTAAAATCCTGGTCTGTTCTGAAAGAGATTACTTGACTGCACATTACACGGCAGAGTAGCGTGGCCAGCCTCAGCTAGATCAGACCCTTGGCACAACCAACCCTCTAAGCACCTGCTCTGTGAGTGGTTCAGTTTGCCAAGTCTTAGCAGGCTCCAGCCACAGCAACATGTGCCCATGGCATCACTGCCATCACTTTTAACAGTGCCTTGGGATCTGCTCATTCCAGCAGTGTACTATCCCAGCTCTGAAACAAGGGGATTGAAAAGCAGGGAGTATTAAGCTGGAGACCAGCTCCTACTCACATTCCTTTCTCCTGCAACTCGTTGGCAACAGCACATTACTTCAGTGGGCACAAGTACATCTGTTGCATCTGGAAAGGAGAGACTCAGTCAGAAACAGGCTGAGGGTGGGGTTGAATATATACAAAAATAGATGGGGAGCTTACTATCAAGTAGCTTTTGGAAAGACACTGTCTAATGATCTAAGTTGTTGGGAAGCCTCAAGGCACATCAAATACTATATTCTTCTTACCTGTCCCTGTGCATGCATTGACTATTTAGTAGAGTCAGTCTTCAGTCTCTTGCCCTGTTTGAGGGAAAACATGTGTTACCTGTGAACAAGCTGTGTTTTGAGATATCATTAAGGGCAGTGCAAGTTGAAAGCAATCAGAGATAGTTCAAGCGCTAGATTTAATCAGAATTTAAGCATATATGAAAAAGATATATTATTCTGAAAAGCCTTTTTTAGCTGTTGCCCATTCCTGGAGCTACCTAAACTCCTTTGGTAAGTGTGTGGACTTTTGTCATAGTCTAGAATGCACAGAAGCATCTCCATGCCCCTTATCTTACCTAAACCAAATCAGAATCAAAAAAACAGATGCTTCTCCACCTATTTTGACATCATGATCCAACAAGCATTCTCAGAGCATACTGAGTATCCACACTCAGCACCAGGACCCACACAAAGTGTGCTGATTCCATTTAAAATAATGCTTGTAGCAGTCAGTCAGGATGTAGAAAAGATATTCAGATTATTCTCTAAATGAACCAATACAAACCCATAACTATCATTGCCTCAAGAGAATGCTAAAAACCCTAGGATACAGATCACTCAAGGGTAGTCTCAAATCAATGCTACTAAAGCAGTGCCATTGTGCACAATATTTAACTGCAGCCAGCAGATCAAAAGAAGTGTTTATTCCCCTTTATTTGGCACTCGTGAGGTTGCATTTGCACTTTCCAGTTTTAGGCACCTCTCTGCAAGAAAGACTCTGAAAGACTGGAGCAAGTCCAGAGGACAGCTGGCAAGATGAGCACATGGCATATGAGGAGAGGCCAAAAGAATTGGGTACTTGAGAAGGGAAGGTGAAGGGGAAATCTTACTGTTCTTTGCAGCTGCCAAATGGAAAGATGCAGAGATAACAGAGCCATGCTCTTGCCAGAGGAAGAGCACTGAAGATCTCATGCTCTGATGGCATGAGAAATGATAGACACGCATTAGAAAACATGAAATTCTCTTTAGGTGTAGAAGGGGAAAATGTACCACAGAGATGGTTGGACACCTGAACAGGCCTTCTAGAAAGGCTTTGGAGATATCAAAAAACTTACTGGGCAAGTCTCCCAAAAATCTGACCTAACTGAGCCTGCTTTGTGCAGGGGATGGGAGATGATGTCCTCTGGAAGTCCTTTGGTTTGCATGAGAAGATTTTAATTACGGTCCCTAGAACCAAATGTCTACTTATATGTGTGTGTACACACAGGCACAAAGAGGGGTGTTAAAGCTGTGTTATAAAAAATAGTCCCAAATGAGCCACTCCTCTCTAAAATGCCATGAGTTGTCTTGTGGACAGAGCTTGCATTCTGGGCTGCAGATCACAAATGAAGAGGAACATCTCAACAAACTAAAAGTGAGAAAACCCATAAGTGGGATTTATACATATCCCTAGCCGTCTGACAAGTTAGACTTAGGCAGAATTACACCTTTTTACTGACTCCAGGTAGTTCCTCCCTCTTTTCCAAGATGAATAATTTTCTCCATGCTTTGGTACAAGAAGCCTATGTACCTCATTCCCATTCAAGTCTTTGGATGCCTTCATTGAACCATGCCCTGTTACTCCTTAGATTTCCTACGAACATACAGTCTTGAAAAGTTTTTGCCTTCCATGAACTAAATTCACAAGCTTTCACCTCTTATATGGTTGATTTCAAATACACTTTTACAAAAAAGTGTTTTAACCCTCGGATTTCAAATTAGTAGATGCTTTAGTATTTAAACTATTAAAGTGGCCACTGCCTCATTCAGAGATAGTCTGATCTTTATACATGCCTTTTTTGATGTCATTGTTTTCTTGCAATCTGCTCATAAGTGTGTATTATCTGTTGTCTCCTGCCTTACAATGTGCTCTCTTGAGAAACTGAAAAAGGGAAAACTAATTTCCATTTCTGTGCTTTCTTTTAAAGACCTCACCATATGAGGTCTTTGTTACAGGCACAGGCCTCAGGTGCAATTGTTATATGATATTATTTCATTATAAACATTGATATTATTATAGGCTAGAGGAAGCTGTAAATACTAAATTAAGCAGGAAGATGGTATGGTCAGTGAAGACAGAAGTTTAAAGGAATAGCTTAAAGAAAACAGAAGACTGGTTTTATATCTTATTAAAAATAGGCATCAGCATTTGAATTTTTTTATATGCCCATATAAATAGAATAGACTTCACATATGCACAAGCCTAATGAGCTCAGCATGAAAATAATATTTTGTGCATGCAAATCTATTGTAAATCATTTTAAAAAAAAGATTTTCACCTTTGCTCCATGTAATTAATTATTGAAATAATGCTTCTCTTACTGTTTTTACCATTCTCACTGAGTGTGGCAGTTCTGAACTATGTATTGCTCCCGGATCAGTACTGAATTGACACTAGTGATATAAGAAAGTAGAGGTGGATGTTTAAGAGATTTCATGCAGGCAAGAAATGCTGATAGGTTACTGAACAAAATAAATTTCCCACTGTGATAGGTAGGTTGGAGTCTATTTCCAAACTATAGCAGAAGTCTCTGTCTTAATGTTGCTAATCATATTAGCTAAATATCACAGCAAGTAAAATGAGTTTTCAATAACACTGCTGAGTAATTTTCCAGCTAGTTTCATGCTTGGGATAATCTTATTTTTTTCTTTGTAAGTTTTGCATGGATATACTGGGGCAATTATCTTCAGGCATTTGGAAACTTAGCTAGCACAGCAGCTTGCCAGTCTGCCTTAGTGTGACCCACTGTGGTGTTTATGTTCTGCATGCCAGTTGTTATTAGCTCACATGTGTGTGGAATACCATTTTCCTCTTTATTGGTTTAACATAATAGTATACCATGGGGAGTGTTTTACAGAGGGGACAGGATCTGAATATAAAGGCCTCTTTTCAAAGCAGGTATTTATTATCCATACACAGGAAATTTTGCTCATTACTCCCATTTTATTTTAATCATGAACACCAAAACAGATAACATAGAGGATCTTAAATATTAATAGTGGAGAAAATAATTGCAATTATCTTCTGAGCAATGACAGTTTGCTCAATTTTGTATATACATGTTACCAATCAGAGGCATTTGTACAATAAAGGCCAGATTAAGTCTGACCACCACAGGAGAGGATAAATTTCACAGTGAATTTCTCAGTAAATTCAACAAGTGTAGGCACACATTGCTCTATGTTCTCCTCTAGTACTGTGGTTGCATCCCACTCAGAAGTAAGGTTGACTTAAATGTCTCTTTACTTGACCACCATAAATCTGCCCCCAGTCGGTCCCTTTAGCTGGGCATGTTGAGTCAGGTCAAAACCACTTAGCTTTAAAAAAAAAAAAAAAAAAGCAAAGTTCTCACAAAAGACAAGCGATTTTTCCTTTGTCCTAGCCTCATAAACAATTGTTGCAGAGCAACATGGAAAGAAATGCATGTAAGGAACAAAAAGGCAGGGACTGCAAGGTATGGGATGCTTAGGTCCACAAAACTGCAGAACAACATGCAAGAAAACAGGACTCAGAAAGAAAAGAAAAAGGTGTCTTGTCCTCAGATTTGCCCAAACAGTTTTCATTAAAAAGATAGATTGGATCCTAATATGAGTGAGGAAATGGAAGCCAAAACTCATTCACCAGATCATACCTCAAGGTAGACCAGGAAAGAGAGCTAGCCCATGGTAAGGGACTCTACTCCTTTGGGTCCAGATGTTGGTGACTTCTTACATTGATGTCTCAATTATGGCTAATCTTGCCCAGAAAAAAAATGTTGGACCAAAGGGTAGACAATTCAAAGCTGTAGGGCTAGAAAATATGAGCAGCTTTGCTCAAAATAGCTGTATTAATTAAATTTAAAAAAAAAAAAAATCACAACTTGGGAAAGGACTATTAATGTAGCAAGAAACATAATTTTGATTCATTCTAATGTTACTCTGCCTTTCTCACCAGCAACCATGAAGTTTCAGTCTAATCATGCAGTTCATGTCCAAAGTTCTCTGTGGTATCTAGCAAAAGAGAAGGAAAATGGGTTTTGGCCTAATGTGTCTCATGTATGTGAGAATAAGCCTACACTGAAGATAGCAACAGTTTAATCCGTGCTGCTACACTTTGAAATAGATGATAAATATGTATACCACTCATTTTAAGCTGTGGGTTAAAAGTTAAAATACAACATGGAGAAAATGTTTTAGGAAGGAGTTTCAGTAAGGACAAGAAATTAAATTGCTAAATTTAAAGAAAGTAAGAGATCCTGAAACAGGCATGACTGTAAACACTCAAATAGATGGAACCCCTCTAATTTTGACCCACACTTACCTGTTGATCTAAAGTGAGACTTCAAACCCCAAAAACCTTCTTTCCAACAGGTATGTATCATGTAGTTCTTTTCTGTTTTAACTCAATTAGAATAAATTAATTTTTATATATACCTTTTAATACACTGGGTAGTCCATGCCACAAGAAGACAATTATATCTCCTAAATGTGGGCAAAATGTGAGTCAGTGTTTGTGCCTTACTAAATGTCATGGGACCAACCTGTCAGCTGTAACATCATGTGTAGGTTTCTTGATCTCTAAAAAAAATAATTACAAATGATGACTAGGAAGACTTTGATTTGATTTGCTTTTTTTCCCTCCCTCCAGCTATGCCATTCATAACATACTTGTCCCAAGTTCTCTGGATTTCACCTGAGTTCATGTCCCGTCACTTATGCTCAGCGAGGGCATTAAACAGTTTCTCTACTTGACTGCTATTTTCAAGAACCATGTGAGAAGTCTGTATCTTTCATACACCTACCTCCCTGTCTGATTTGGAAGTTGATCAGTGGGTTCCAAAGTTATTAAGAAGAGAAAAATGAAAGTGAGCAGTGACAAGCTACACAGTAACAACATCACTTCTTTTGGAAACCAGACAAAAATTGATGCTAGTATATGCTAAATGACAAGATTAAGTGAAGGCAACTTTTCCGAGCTTCCGGTCTAAACACAAACCAGATGTTCTACATTATTTTCTCTGGTGCTTCAGAGAAGAATTGTTTTGACAATAAGTGGCTTCCTCCATCACAGCCTAAGATTTACTGATATTCAAGTGCACTTAAGGCTGGAGTAGAGGAAGCAGCTACCAAACCTTTCTCCAGAATTTTGGAAACTCATTATGTAAATATATGTTCAGCATAAATATATGTGTGGTCATATTATTGAGTTTTAAATACATTTTCTTCTTACAGATAAGAATAGCCAAATTCTCAGCTTGTCTAAATCAGAACTGATGCATTTAGAAGCATTGTGACAATTTAAACCAATTGAGAGTCCTTGTGTGTAAAAACAGGTCATTTCCTACACGTTAGGTTTGATAGTGGTGCTGGTAGAAGTGGGGAAGCCATTTCTTGTTTGGATGTTGCTACTGAAATGAAGAAATTGGTCTTATTTCTTCAGCCTAATGACTTCCTCCTACACATGATCAGGTAGCAATCCCCAAGGATGGGATTGTTGGGGAGGTACTGGGGAAGGAAAGCATGTGAAAGCCCAAACTGGGAAAAAAAAATCCAACTAGGTCATGCTTCCACCCAAATATTAGCTAGTTCTATCTTAAATAAATAAATAAATAAATGTAGTACAGTAGGCATCCCAACAGACTCTCTTCTGATGGGACGACAAAAAATATTATTGAGGAGAATAAACATCTGTCAGTTCAACAGATATTATATGTTGAAGATGGCTAGCTCTAATTTGGGGTTAACACACTCTAGTTTGGAGAAGGTCAATACAACAGCTCAATTTTACATGTTGAAAATTATCAAAATACATTCTTACCATCAAGAAATCAATCTTCAGAGGTTTACACATGCATTTCGCCTGACATGCTATAGTCATGAGACAAATTTGGATGTACAAAAGTTGAGCTAATACCTCTGTTGCCAGAGAAGGATGATAACTGTTAAAACTGTGGACAAAAGTATTCTTTGAATACAGGTATTAATGTCAGTCCTAATGTTGATACAAGCAATAATTCCTTACTCTAATGTGATAGGCCATATCAGTGGCATTTTCTTCCACTTGTTCTTTTATTTTTCTAGATCAGAAATCACTATGAATTGCATATGAAGAATTTTGGGGTTAGTGTATTGTCTTTGTTTTGGCACAGGGGGCTATTCTTCATTTATTAAAAATATTTCACTTATAAAGAAGTAACAGGCAAACTGAAAGGAGACAACAACATAAATTATATGAAGTACTAAACTACAAACCATTGTGAAATGCCTACCAGGATATTCAGGGTTCTAGGATGAGAAAAAAAAAATTAGCCAGACTTGACAATATTTAACAAGGAAGAGAGGAATTTATACACACAGAGGTAATAACAGATGCAAACAAATAATTACCTTTGAACTTTTTTATTTTTAAGGAAGCACATTTCATGTTTTCCAGCAGGTTATTTACAAAGATTACCACAGATATGTATAAGCACAGTGAAAAACAAACATAAGATGAATCAATCCCACTTAAGAAACATGAGGTCTTCCCAGGAGTGTATTCTTTATTTTTATTTATTCTACAATTATATCAGTCTTTTGACATACTTGTTACATGGCTGAGGAACATCACACTTGAATTTCCTGCTTCAGTACACAAGAGACATTGATAACCTAATAATAACCATTCTAAAATGCCTTATTAATATTCTAGGTATACTGGTTTCTCAAGTCTCAACCCAGAAATGTAGGCATTAATTCTCTTTTCATAGAGAGAATTTTCATAATGGCTGCTATGTAAAAATCAACCCACCCAATTTTTAAGGATCCCTCCTATGACTATTTTTTTCATGTAAAGCTGGCACTTAGCTTGATGCCATTTTTATTTCTTAATTTGGAACCTAGAAATCAAAAAAATCTTGTGACCTGTATTTTTTGAATCCATCAGGAGACCCCTGGGAAAACATACTGCACACGTAGGCTGCTTTTTATGACCACGGGCATTCAGTCTGACTCAGTTGGATTTGCTTTTAAAAAGTGCTGTGCCCTATCTCATAGTGAAGCTGTGCAGCTGCACACAGACTAAGCCCATATTACTGTTAAAATGAAGTTTGTCAAATGCTGTGAACAGAGCATTAAATGGGGTGATAGCAACACTTAAACTAAAGAAAGTACATTTCCTCTCCTTATGCTTTAGTGACCAAATTAAGTGGTCTATAAAGGGTATTCTATATAAGTACCCTCTTTATGAGTTGTCCCAGTTACTTTTTTAGGTGAAAATAGCATCTCAGTGGCAAAAACATCAAAATAATAGGATGCTGTATTGTACAGGAGTCATAAAAAGGTTTCAGTCTTCTAAAACTCCTCCAAAATTTTGGAATATCAGTTGCAGAAAGACTGAGAAAATTCATCTGAAAAACGTTTTCTGACAAGGAGAAATAGACCTGACTGTGCCAATGTACAAGATCAGACCCAGAAGTAATGGGTCTATTTAAAACTGAATGCAGAAAGCACAAGCACAGTAGGACAGGGAAAGCATACAGGGAGAAGTATCACTCTAAACTTGATTAAAATGCATACTTATAACCTCATGCCTCCAATACTAGCTGTCATTGGAGACACAACTCTGGGCAGACAGTTTGTTTTGCCTGTGTTATATTTATATGGCTAAATGTGTCTGTTCCAGGGAATGATTGTTCACCTCTGAGCAGGTGCTGCAGCTCCCTTCACAAAAATTACTTGGCTATGTCCTTCTTGAGAAGACTGGTCTCACCCACGCTGCATGACACTTCCTGTGTGTCTCCCCTCTGCCCCATTCTGGTGACCCTAGAACACAATAATTTTTGTGTGGGGGCTTTTGTTGTTGTTTTTTTTTTTGGTTGGTTGGTTTCGTTTGGTTTGGTTTTTTCCCAATTCAGAGTTAAAACTATTGTGAGATCTGTCCACCTGCACTGCAGTTATACGTCACTTACTAAGGAAGTTATTACTGGTCCTGAGTCACATTGAGACTGTTTCAGCATGAAAATCTTGCCAGGAACATCAAATAACCAAATTTATTGAAATCTTGTGGGTTTTTTTTCTAGTGGTGAGGGGCCTTCAAAGTGAACTGTCCCCCAAACCATTTCACTCTGTGCAATTCCTTATCTGTATGGACAAAACAATTAAATTGAAGCTGTCAGAAGGAACAAAAGTATTTGGGACAGTATCCCAATCACACATCTTCAATCAGGACTCTATCTCTGTTCCTTTACCTCCACCCACATGTGCTTTATTTGGTTCATACATGAATGAAAAACAAAGCAGCATCTAGATTAAAATGACTACTAAAGGATGTGAATGAGTGCCTGTTCAAACCTTCAAAACTTAGGATATCAGATATTGGCAATGAGAGAAATAATCTCATACCATTCCTTCAGAAGCTTGTCAGATCAAGTCTTAGGGAAGGCATGGATATTTATACCTATAAATACAATGCCACTAAACAGAGATTAGATATCACTATGTAATGCAAGTGAATTGAACATGAACAGCAGTATGCCATGTGAGATTGTACAAAGAAACCACAAATGTAAATATTAAACTTTGTCCAGACAAGCACATCACTGGTACAGGCAAGTTATTACTTCCCCAAATACTATTTACCAATGTCTAACTACAGTAACCAAATGTTTGGTTTGAACATGTATTTTAAAGGTTGCCTTAGCTCAGCTATTCCAGTAGCCCTATCTTGAACAAAACACCAGCCTAGACAAAACCTGCAGCTGGGAATTTTTAAGGAGGGGCTTCATATATTTGTACAAAGCATTGAGGCTGAAGACCTGACTAGGAGTGCTGGTGTGTGACTGCAATTTAAGTGATTCTGATAGTTCTGTTTAATTGCATTTTTCAGGTAAGGTTTAATTCTTTACTGGAAACCTCTGTTTATACCAATTTGTTAAGTATAAAATAACAACAACTATTTTTCAAAAATATTTTTTCCAAGGTGTGGACTGACTAAATTACTGCAAAAAGACTGGAAGAGAAAAAAACAAAAACCACAACACACAACAAAACAGGGTGGGGGGAGAGCATGTGTGATTGAAGTTTAAAAGTACATAAATCACTTCAGAAATATAATTTGCAAATTCATTGCGTGAAGTAATTAATCAAAGCATGGCTGTTATAGTACTTGAGAGACTTTGATCTGACAACTGGAAGAAATATAAAGAAACTACTGGGTATCAAGCTACAGTGTTAGGATGTAAAATGTTTCTCCATGCTAGTCACAAGTTTAATTACTTCTTTTTTTCTGCTGACAGACCCAAATTAAAATAAATGGGCCACATCGAGACAAATTTCAGATGCATGGAGTGCTTAAGAATATATTGTTCTCATAGTAAAAAAATACCATGGAATTTATTAATAAAGCCATTCTTTTTTTTTTTTTTTCTTTCTTTCACTGGGAATTGTATTGGGAAAGTAAAATGGAATACAAGTGCTTAACATTTTCCATTTTACATGTTCAATTTAGAGGTTTTAAAGGATTGGTTTTACTTTTACAAAAGCATATGTGTCTATCCAGATTTACAGCTGCATATGACAAGAAAAACAGTTATGGTAAAAAAACACACAGTAGTCACATATTAATGGAATGGCCTTAATACTATCATTCCTTACTCTCAAAATGAAGAATTTCAGTTCAAGTAATACACAGAGATTGCTCTGCTAATCTATATAGGTTTGAGATTGCTGAAAGTGATTTGAAATGTTTCTAAAGTAACAAATTGCACTTTTAGAGTGATTAACTGCAAGATTAAAAATTAAAATATATTTCTTGGGAAAATATACACAAATTTATGCTACAACTTTAAAGGTTTTAGGAAATAAATAGCAGTCTTGTTAAAGGAAATTAAGTCAGTATGTACTGCTATCATACCCCGTGAAACGCAGCTGGGGCTGGTCTATCCTACTGCAGTCAGAAGCCAGGAATCAGGATCAACATACCCAAGGTCAACTTTTCTAGTCATCTGCCTTAAATGAAAAACCCCAAAGTTAAAAAAAGGTGTCATTGTTACATCACCTGTGTCATGACACTTAAAACCTTAGAAGTTTATTGAGTACTCTTTATCAAATATTTTGGATTATTATTATGTATCCAAAAGAAGCAGACAACATGTAAGAACATTCCCTCTACCCTCCTAATCATGCCTGATAGGAAGAGGGTTTGAATGGCTCTCTAATCTCCAGCATAATGATGTCACTCTTTCCCTTTCCGTTTTTTCATCCTCCCAAAGTTACCTTCCACCATATTTCTCCCTCTGTCTCACAGTCTCTCTTTCTTCTCACAGTTTTCTGCCCCGAGTTGTCTGTAACCTGTACATAGCAATCAGCAGATAAAATACAGAATTGCTTACATTAATGAAGAAGCAGGGCAAAAAATCCTCCTTTTTGTCCATTTGAGCAGCTCCTCAAATGAAGATATTTCATTGGTTGCTGCTGCTGTTACATAGCCACTAATGCCTCTGCATATGCTACACACAATGGCAGTGAAGGAGCCTCATTCTCCTGTCCCTGCTGACTAAATTGCACGAGCGATTATGCAGGCTTGCAGCAGTGGGCTCCAGACACACTCCTGTTTTTGCAAGAGCTGCCAGTGCCTGCGGGTAGGCTGGAGTTGTAGGGAAAAGGTGAACTATGCAAGAGAAGGAGAGTAGCATGTACTAGCACTTCCTCTGGGAAACGTATCTAATAGCCAGGCAATTCAGAGGATGTGAACACCTTTTTTTTCTGTGTGATTCACTAGTGAAATTATACTTAAATAGAGTGGTTTTAAAGGAAACCCTTCACTCTTTAAGAGTCTGAGACTTTACGGTCCTCAGCACCCAGTGGGATGCACTGACATCTTCAGATCTTGTTTACTTCACAGCAATGAAGGAGCCAGAAACTCACATGGACTATCAAGCCTGAAGTATCAGTCCTAAAGCAAAAAAAAAAAAAAAAAAGCATAATCTTTCTGCAGACAAAACTGAAACAAAACCTTAAAGCAATGAAATATTTTAATCGCGCCTCTAGACACAATGTGCTTTGCAAGCCTCAGCCTCACTGTATCCTTCCTGAGGCCCTGCTTCCTTCCAGACATCACTGCTGGTTCACAGGCACCCGATCTCACCCCTCAGACTACCATCTGCTGAGTTCTTGTGTCACCAAACCTTTGTTTTGCAATCCACCCATTCCCACAACTTCGCAAAGGCTGTCTCAATCTCTTGCCAGGCTATGAAAGATGGTACAGCAGAGTGAATAGGAAAAGCAGTGCCTGTTTGAAAATTCAGGGGGGAAAAATAGAGAAACAAACAACTAAAACCAAAAACAACAACAAAAAAAACCCCAACGAATCAAGCCAAAAAAAAAACCCTCTTTTGACTATTTCCTTGCTCTGCATCAACCCATACAAGCAAACAAGATTCCACAGAAGTTCACTGGGGGAAAAAAACGCAAAAAAAGGTTGCCATCCCACTTACAATGACAAACTAATTGAGTAGTTTTCTGGAAGAACTTCATTAGGATAAAAAGGGTTGCAAAGACTCTTGAATAATATAACAGACAACCCAGAACAGATCATTAACCCTAGTTATGTATCTTGGAAATTCATTTTTATTCACTTTCTTCAGTACCTTAGACATAGAAGGAAGATTATGTGACTATAGACTCCTTCCTCCCACCTCAATTCCACTTTCTTTTGATAAATCTGTTTACTGTGAGATTTGATTCAGAAAACAAACCTGGAGAGAGGATGTAGAGGAGCAGGAAAGCAGTGGAAAGCAGGCAGAATGGAGATCTTTGTGAATAAAAGTTAAAGAAAGTACACACACAAGAACATAAAATACAAAGGAAAAATTATGAAATGTCAAATGAAATGACAATTTATTTTTTTTAATGACAGCCTAATTTTCAGCTTTAAAGGACAATGGCTAAATGTTGTATTAACTAGTGGTCAGAGTTTTATCCTATCTATATAAATAAGACTGTTATGATCACTGGAACCTCTGTAGCCACTTTTTTTTTTTCATTTTCTGATGTTTGTTTTTCTCTGTCACAAAGAGATGTAATAGTCTACTCCACTGGACTAAGAACTTTGCATTTTTGTAAATTCTTATGTTGTCTTACTGCAAATAGTGTGAGTGCTACCTATGTCTGCACATATTTAATCTTGATTTTCCTTCTATTAGCACAAAAGTGAACCCTCACTTCTCACACAAAAGTGAACAGTGTTCCACAAAAACAAGTGTCTGTTTCTTTCACCACTTCACTTTATCAGCAGGTTATTTTCAGAATCTTCTCTTCTCTATCCTCTTTTGCTTGAAGGAAATGAAAAATTACTGATATGATTGCTAAGAATTCCTCTCCTTTATCAACCTTTGAATCACCTTGAAGTTTGCTGCAAGGTATCCAGTGAAATCAAGTCATTACAGAGAATGCACATGACGATCCACATCCCTCCACATTCTGAATTAAGAGCCTGTATGACATCAGTATTGACTCTCATGGAAAATATTACTGTTCGTTCTTTAAATACAGTCAGCAAAGATCATCTGTCCATTGTAGGTGGCTGTGGACACAAATATGTGTCATTCTCTATCATTACCTACTGGAGGAAATTTTTTGATCCTCATCGTACAGTTAGGAAAAAAAAAAAAAAAAGGAAAGTTAATGCCATAAACCCAAAGTCAAACATGGGAAAACTGTGGTTGATTGTGGAATAAATAGTATCTGAACTTTTTGCACAGCAACCCCTCCTCCCTACCGTCTTAGGTGAGGCTCACAACTTAAGCCTGTGGAAATGTACTTAACTTGCACTGCAAAGTGTTCTCTGCGGTGCCATATCATACTGCAGACAAAGTGGAAGACAGCAAAAATTTGTGGTTTAGTGGTGCGAGATCTGCCAGCCCTTTGATGCAAAAGGAAACAGGAGGGGGAGCTCTCAGTACATCGTCTGGCGACGAAGCGACGCTCCAGCGCAGCCTAGGAAGGAAGATTCGCTCTCCCTCTGCTTTCAGTAGGGAAAGGGTACAATTTTCTTACTTGCAAAGTCTGACCTTCGGCATTTACTGGCCAGATAATTTTCTTAAAATTGCATCTTACTTTCATCAAAACCTTTCTTGATCACTGGTACTTTGTTTCCTGGGTTACAAAGGGGGAAAAAATAAACTAATTATCTTTCCCTTTTGAGAAAATACATAAAATTTAATTTAAAATAAAATTTAACTTGGTTTAGCAAGCAACTATAACACACAGCTAGAGACAGAGCAAGGACAACAACAGCAACAAGTCAGAGATGCAAGAAATGTTGCATAGCAAGAGAACCACACACAACTGCTTTCTGCCTCATTTTCTCTCTTCATTAGATTTTTACTTCATGTGTTTGCAGATCAGCACCACAGTCTTCTCCTGTCCTGTGGCCTTACATGGCAACATAAACCATTGCCTTGGTCTGTGATCTAGCAAAAAAAAGCTCACCACTGGAAATCACATTTCCTCTTTGCAGCTCTTTCCTCATTTGTTGCATGGTGCTGCATTCGCTCAACTTGAAATTCAGTGGAGATACTCGGGATACCTGAAAAGAAAACAGTTAATTATAGAGAAGCTACATATGCAAGTAACTGGGCAAAGAAGTCAATTTTATAAGTAAAATCAAAATACTACTGAAATCAGTCAGGAATAATTCATTCAGCCATTGCTACCTAGCAAATTTATAGCAGGCAACAAGAACATGCAGACGGATTGAAGCAAAGGTTTAATAGACACAGGACAGTCTAAACATAGAAGATAGACTGTATATATTTTGAATCATGACCCATCATAAATTTGTAATAAACTGCGAGGATTTCTAGAGGCAAGACATATATGACCCAGGAAAAAAATCTGTAAATGGTTTATGGAATTATCTACTTTTACTCATCTGGTAATTTGGAAAGTCTTATATCTTCAAAAGAGAAAACAATGGGACATTTTCTACCCTTTTACTATGAGTTGGATTCAGACCACTGAATACTGTAAAATCAATACTTTTTAGGTAAGCTACAATAAAAAGAAAGGCTTAGAATTATGAATAAAAACAATGCTTGATTCAAATCAACAGTGATTTTTGATTATTAAGTACTTACCAACTATTTGTGATTGCTTTCTGAAGTTAGAAAAACATCTGAATTAAGTCAAACAATAATAAGAAATCTGAATAAATAGAAAAAAGACTTCCTGGGATGGTTCAGGGAATAGAAAGAAGATTTAGGTAAGTCTTGCTTAATTTAAAAAACCAGATGCTGAGAAACAAGTATATACTATAGAAGACAAAGAGTTAGTAAAGCTGAGAAACCAATGTTCATTCAAAAATCATATATATTAAAAAAAATCGTGGGTAAGATTAGACTGGAAAATTAGAAGACAGTTTCTAATTGCAGGAGAAGTAAAATAGCAGCTTATCTGCTTCTAAGATCAAACTGGAAGAGTTTCTAAAAGAAATCATACAACACAGCTGCCAGCAACAGCAGAGAGCTGTTACTGAGGAGGTTATAGCTGCTTCCCATTACCCAGGACATGCTTTCACATCTCATGTCCTTACCAAAGAGAGGCCTCTCAGCATTGCTTGCTAGTCCACAAACAGAAAAAGAGGCTAAATTTGTCAAATGCACTTTAGAATTAAATTATCCACTGCAAATTATTCACCAATTTTATTATTCTATAATTTCTGCAGTGAATGAAGTTCATCTAATATTAATGAATTCTCTTAGTAGTACTAATTTAAAAAATTGTGGTTAAGCACTCAAATTATATGCATCAGACTCTCACAGAATGCTGGCTACTATTTACTTCCCTTACATCAAGATTTTGCAGTTTACTTTTTCCTTTCTTTTTCTGGGACACATATTTTCTATCAAGGGTTTATGCAAAAACTTCCAAAGTTAAAAATGCACTTTGGAAGTAAGAGCTGCTGGGTCCAAAACTCATGTTTATACATCCTCAAGGCACCCCACTGACCTAGCACTCAGCCTCTCTGATGAGAGCTATCTATATATGATGAAAGATTAGGTAGATAGACTGATAGATACATACATACATACATACACACATACAGTTATAGGCAAACATTTAAATTGTGATCCCAAAGTTGTAGATAAACAAACACAATAGTCTTATTTATTAGTGGAAATGAAGGACAGAGCATAGTAATGGAAAACATTAAATGTTGTGGCAAAAGCAAAGACCACACTAAATCAGCTTGGAAATGCCTGTACACAGATACCAAAAATGATAAACTATATTCTGACCTAACAGAAGAATCCAGAAGGTTGCTTTGAAAAATCCTCAACCATTAAACAAAGAACATCAAAATATATAGAAAAGACTTTTCAGTTGGCTAAAAAATTAGAGAAAAGGCAAAGAGAATACAAAGCAAATTCATTGTAAACACTTCAGTTTTGAGCTGGAAAAAAAACCAGAATGTTGTTAGCAATACAAGGAAGTAAAATCTCACAGTGGATGGCTTCCATTTTAATCCCCATTTCTCAACCATTCTGACCCAATAAAATGTATATATAAGATGATTTTGTTTTCAACCAAATTTTGGGTCAACCACAAATTGGAAAAAGAAAATACTTATTTTGGGCTATGAGTCTTAAGCATCACTTTGAATGGAATTGATATAAGAATGGAAGAGGATAAACTGCAATTAGAAAAGAATGCTGAAGCTTAATGAAGAGTCTGTCATCACACCTGGGGATTTGTCATAGCTTCCTATGAATTTACTAAATAGGGGACTGAGCTATTGGTTTGTGGTGGGGGCGTTGAAGTTCAATGTTTAGCTGTACATAGTTAAGAGCTTTTAAGGGAAAGTTTTATTTTATGTACTTGTAATTGTCCCTTATTTTCTTTGCAATTTGGATCTGGTTTACACGTGGCATCTAGATAAGAAATTACCGGTTTAGGCATACTGTCGATGGGAATCACACAGCTTCTTGTTTTATTTGCTCCTATCACCAGCAACATGCAGCTGCCAACACTATTCCTGTCTTTTATTCAAGGATAGTTCAAGATATTAAGAAGATACTAACATTCCTGGGAGCAGGAGAAGAGGCCATGTGTCAGGTACATGTCCCAAAGCTTCATTCTGCCTGTTCCTTCTTTCAAAGCCAATGGTTGTTTCTGTTTCTGCAAAGAAGCATAAATTTGGAAGGCCCCTTACTGAAGCATGTTAGAAAACAGCCTTTGAGTAGTAGCTAAAGAGTTCTGAGCTCCTGGAAGCTAGATTTCACATTACCTGGGGTACCACACACACATTTGTTTTTTCCTGGCTTTATGCGGTGTTCATGGTCCAGACCAGTCTTCAGGCAGGTATGCATGTGTGACTCACTGAACTGAGCCTGGGCATGCTACAGTTATCCAAATTTTGCCCTTGTCCAAATCATCTAGACCTGCACTGTCCAAAAACCAGACAACTGGAGTATGGGAAAGAGCCTATCCTTAGTCAGAGGTACTTAAAACCAGTCATGTATCTTTGAAGTTAATTAGCCATTTGCAGATATGGCTCTTTGTGCTCTACTGTTTAGATCTATAAATTAAAAGAATTCTTGACCTGGCAAGTCTAAGTGATGCTACAGCTTTGAAAATTGAGTGACACAATAGAAAGATAGAGGAGGAAATAAAACAGTGTAATGAGCCCCCTCCTTTCCTGTGAGAGAAGAGAAAGGGAAGTTGTGGGTCATTCGCAGATTTAGTTCTGGAGCTCACTGGGAGGTACTCAGCTACTGCTAAAATGGCTGCCGTTCTAAAATCCTACATAGATGAGATGCATAGTAGACAAAGTGGTAACCAATGTCTCCCTTGAAGCACTTTAACAACTCGGTTTGAATTTGTAAGCGGTCTGATTGTACACGTGCAAATGCTTCCATATAAAGGTTAGGCATCCATTGTTATTGCAGCGTCTGTTAAAAAAGATAGCCATATCGGTTGCTAGGAGATGGCAGACTTCTCCTGGAGAAAAATCACTCCTGATAAAAAAAAAAAAAAATTATTTTACATAAAGACCCTCTTAAATATAAATATCTTTGACAGCAGCTATTACTAGTCACTGAGTTCCTTCACAAATGAATAAATGGCAGAAAAATATATTATTTGAATACCATTATATCCTAAAGTGTTAAATAGATTTTTCTCCCTTTTCTCGCCTCCCTTTTTTTGTTACTCTGAAGCGATATTTACTTCCAGCTAAAATTGCTGCCTTTCTTTTTCTAAAGACCATTCAGTGAAAGAAAGATTTAGAGAACTCAGCTCAAAAATTGAACTCACTTGTCTTTCCTTCCACTGTAAAACCTGCTTCGCTTAAAATGGACTGTACAGTAGGATAAACACTTTATCAGGAAGGAACTTGGATGCAAAAGGATGGGAAAAAAAAGCTGCAGCAAGTCTTCACAAATGAATGGCTGGGAGAAGGCAGGTGGGAGGCTGTGCCACATGAAAGCAACCAACCATCCAATTTCATTTCAATAACACTTGGAATTTTCTTCCTACTGAGGTGGCTAGAAGTACAGCTGCCCTATAGTTGTGTCCATGTGCCCAGCTTTTGGTGAAAATGACCTTAACAAATAAAACATGAAACAAACGACATACTTGCTGTTTTAAACCTGTGTAGTCAATAAATGAAACAATAATCTTTCCTAATTTAGTGTGCTCAGATTGGCTATTGTGGACATGAGAACTCCCCAGCTGCAGAACACAAAGGCATGCTGCCTGCACAATATGGGGTTTCAGCAGCTGTGCCTTCCATTGACCAGAGCTGGGAGAAATGTAGATCAAATACCGACAATAAGAGATCGATGTTGTAAATATTAGCATGAGAAAGCATGCACCAAACTCTGAGTGTGTCCTTTTTTTTGTGTGGCTGTAATAAAGTTTCTCAAGAATTTTTCATGCAGTGGGGCATGTGTGTGTGTGCATGTGTGTGAAGTGCCTCTGAATCAGGCAGCAGCATGTTTCCTTATATAAATATTGACAGGAATCCTTCAGTTTATTTGGAATTTTCCTGAGAAAGCTTCAACAATACAGTAATACCTCTTCACTACTTTTCACACAGTTGTTTCAACTGTTGGCACCAGGAAATCCTTATTGTTTTAATCAATACCACTTGGAGTGATGACATGTTTCTTTTTTTCTTTTAGTGACTGACATGGTGCATTTCCTTGCACAAAGTTCTCATGAGACACTTTTGTGCTGTGCTCAATATATCCAACAGCAAATATGTATTTGCCAGAAGGTTGAAAGAAGGGGTTGCTATTTTTTCCTCTCCCATTTTTCATCCTGATACTTTATGCTTCATTGCTGTACTTTCAAACTCACAAATGACCCTGAGAAAAGCAATGGGACTACTGTTAATGGTTATAATGAAACATCTGAGGAATATCTGGAAGATCAGAATCTGTTCATTTAGTGCTTTGACAATAACCTTAGTGCTGCCATCCTCCTCCATCTCCTTTCTACTGCTTAGACTCAACCAATAAAATTCATACAGTAATGATTTAAATGCATCTTTAAAGCTTTATGTTAATTTCAGAATGGATTCAAGTTACTAAGACAATTTGAATATAATATGGGTATACCCAACTAATAGACTGGGATGTATGTTATTACAGCAGCATACTTTGCTCTGCAATTGCATGTAGCATATAACACAGACAGCAAGGAGAGCTAGAAATGTCTTCTCTTAATGTAAGTGGAGAAAAACTCAGTAGTCTCTGTCCCTGTGCTGGTGACAGCAAGAAATACTCCATTCCTACTGCTCAGAGAACAAGCAGGACCCTCACTCCTTCTTCCCACAGACCCTGACCAGTGAAGGAATTCAGCACCCGCAATGCTCATGTCAATGGTTGGGACAAACAGAGAAAATACACTTGTTTGTACAGTGCTATACATGTTCATAGCCCAGCCCAGTAAATGAGTGTGCAAAATAAACAATTCTGACTTCAAACTTTTACAGCTTAACACATGGCCTTTAAAGAGCTTAATTGCAGCAGCTGCACATCCACTGATCTGCTGAAGCTTATGTGTTCTGACATCCTCTCCATTCTTTTTTCCTGACTTGATCAAGCAAATTTGTAGCTTCCACACTTC
This sequence comes from Xenops minutus, assembly GCA_035221455.1. Lineage (NCBI taxonomy): Eukaryota > Metazoa > Chordata > Aves > Passeriformes > Furnariidae > Xenops > Xenops minutus. The sequence continues at coordinate 82,778,881 of JAWWEE010000001.1, read as the reverse complement.
ATTCAGTGAAGTATTGCAAAGCAAACAGCATTTTGTGCTTTCGAAGTTTGTTTGGGTTCCTTTTTCCCATTTCTCCTCTCTTTCTATGATTGGGATTTCCTGTTTACCTCTCAAAGACCTTCACATCATCCTTCAGTCCCAAACTTCCTCTTTCTGTGCCATCCTGTACCACTCCAGACAGCAAAAACTTAGACATCTGCTTTAATTAAGGTGGTATCAAGGTCCAAATTTTATCTGTTTCAAAAGGCTTAAACTTCTGAGTTGTTGAATGCATTTTCCTCTTATGGGTTCTTGAGTGTGACTGCATGATGGTTCACATTTCTGTAGTTAAGGCACTAAAAGTGACAACCATCTCATCCTATTTCACTGGTGCAAAACCGACGTCGATAATGGAAGGAAGTAGCAGTAAAGCATATTTTAGTTTCTGAAAAGATGCAGCTATGAGATGGAGCATTCAACTGATTGGATTGCCATTTCTTTAACCTTTGAAGTAATTTCTTTGTTTCAAACAGAATCAGTCTTACAAAAGGTTCTCAAATAGACACCTCAAGGAGTTAAAAAGTTATTAGCGATACTTAGGCTTTGCAATAATAAAAGAAACCAGTATAATTTTTCCATTCTGCTAAGCTATAAATCACTTACTAGGCAAATTTCTGAAAAGAGTTATGTTTTAGAACACTCATATACCACTCATAATCACCTTATTTGGGGCAAATGCAGGGTCTTGTTCCTTAAAACAATGTTTAAGAGCAAATAGAAGTCATGGCCACTTTCCTGAAAATCCTTCCAAAAAGGAAAACTATGTGAGTAGTAAGTTATAATTGGTATGTTGTAAGATTAATAAGGACATTCTGAAAAAAATTTATAACTTAAAAAAAAATAAATAATAAAGTACGTGTAGTACTTTTTATATTTGTAAGACTTCAATTCAACAGTAGAAAGTATACAATAATGGTCAGGTGAGGGCAGAAAGAAATGTATAAGGAAACATACCTACAGCCCTAAAGATTACCTTGACACTTTTTTTTTGTTTTTTCTACTGCACAAAAATTAATTGCTGCTTCCTACACAGAAACAACTTTGGACAATGGGACTCTTGACTGTAAAATGCTCTTGAGAGAGAACTTGGTGAGACTTGCCTATGTTAAGCTTGAACTTTTTTTCAAAAACTCCTTTGAAAAATAAAGAAAAGAAGAAACAACTCTAGACCTGCAGGAAATACCTGGTTTTGTGTTGTAGTCAGTCACAAAAATTAAGAAATACATTTTGAACTGTATTGAACTACCCATTTGACTATGATAGACATTTGGCTCTTATGGCACTGTTTTTTAATGCTGGTTCTCTGACTAATAAATGCATGTAGTTGAGTAGGACACAGCTGGGTGCACGGCTGAGTACAGCACAAAACTTCCAAAGTGTTAGGGATGATAAAATTACCTTTGACCAGTGTAGGAGGGCATACTTCACTTAAAAAACTGACTTGCAACACTTTGACATTTATCCCAACCATCTCTTTAAAAACACATCTAATTAGTTTAACTTGAGTCAGACAACTTTTAAAAATTACAATAAAGATAAATAAATCCCCTGATATCCCCATTTTACTAGCAATAAGTAAAGGAAAGTCTGAATTTAAATGCTAGCTTTGACCCTTGCTCCTGGCACAAAGTTAATCTGCAAAAGAAAAAAAAAAAAAGGAGGGGGGAGAAAATCCAGTATGTCTTTTGTCAAAAGTCAATTCAAATCTCAACATAAAGTTCAAACCTTCTGCAGCACACATTATCATTAAGATGAAATATTTAGTGGCTCTGTATTCCAGTCATATTTTGACAATAACCTACAATGTCTCAGAGGTGGCAGGTGCTGGAGAATTCAGTGAATTTTTAAAGGATATCTCATTTTTCAGGAAGGAGGGTTGAAAACTGCTAATTTGAATTAGCATGCCATTGATTAAATTGCACTTTCCATTTTAAAGTCCTAACAACTCCTCTAAACATTAAAAAATTTAGCTGCTTTGAATCTTTTACAGTAGGTATATAAAACTTTGAAACATTGCTATTTAATAGCCATCTGTTGGTCCAGTGAATAACTCTTTGTCCTGTGGAAAATAGGAAGTCACACTTTTGGAGCCCATGTAATGTTCTTCAGAGATAAGCTTCTCACAAATTATAACTGCTAATAACATTTGGAGCTTTCCTATGTGATAGGTGCAAGGTGAAAACAAGGTTGAAGGAAAATTGCTTTTACAATTTTTTTCACATTAAAACCTTGCTAACATTTAATATTTGAATTTAAGCAAATGTTTAAAAAGTTCTTGTGATTATTAAATAAGCACTAAAGCAAAATGCAAATTGGATTGCTAAACATTCCTATTGCATTCACATGGATATGCACACAGAAGATATTTCACATTTTGAAATCATCTGCCAAGAAAAAAAAGCTTTTAAGTACTTATTTTTGTTTCGAGCTCTACTCATGGAGTTAATTCACACCACACACAGGGCAGAGGAAAAAGTACTTCTCCCGGAAGCAGAAGAGCACTCCAAGTTACTGAGCGCTCTGAGACTTTCAATATTGTCATCATACATTGCATTACATTCCCATGAGACTTTACTAACCAAAGGGGATTAGACTGATCTGGTACCAAGGGGTAAGATCTTTGGGGACTGCTGCCACATTTCATGTCCACTGTTATCAGCCATGCTTACAAAGAGTGTCTTCTGCCACTCCCATGAACAAGCTCAGCTAGAACAGCCAGCCGTAATAGGAGCAGTGATAGGAAAGTCATAGAATCATCAAGGTTGGAAGACACTTCAAGATCCTCAAGTCCAACTGTCAACCCAGCACTACCGCTGCAACCTTGAAACTACCAAACCACACCACCCAGAGGCAGATCCAGACACGTCTTAAACACCTTCAGGGATGGTTACTCCACCAGCATCCTGGGCAACCTATTCCAACTCCTGACCACACTAACAGTGAAAAAAGAATTTCGAATATCTAATCTGAATCTCCCCTGCCTCAGCTTAAAGCCATTTTCTCTGGTCCTTTCACTGTAGGCATGGTAGAAGAGACCAGTCTACACCTCATTAAAATGTTCTTTCGGATGGTTGTAGAGTCATGCTATTGCAGAACAGAGCACTGGGGAAACTTCTGCCTCTGATAAGTACAGCCCAGGTGTCCCTGGCTGTGAAGGAGTGCGTAACTTGGGACACCTTTGTGAGATCTTCTGACGAGAGCTAACAGCTTGAGCTGAGCATGACTCCATAGTCTCATTCACTTCCTTCATCTTTTTTTTTTTTTTTCTGTGATGCTACAGAGAACAAAAGAGCAGCTATTTTGCACTTGCCTGAATGAAAATTTTGGGATAATACTTACGCATGCCATATTTGAGAGGATAACCATAAATTTTAAGAAAAGATCTTTTCTATAAACATTTCCATCTCAATATATGCAGAGCAAAATATTAAATGAAAAGGGTGGAAATGAAACTGAAGTAAACTTACAAAACCAGCTACAGTAACAATAGAAACCTTATTTTTTTCTTTTAATTTCCTTTCCTCTGGCAATAAGATTCCAGAGAAACCAGCTTTACAGAAAATGAACAAGTGAACAAGTGCCTAATGACTAGACCTGCACTGGAAATAAAGACTGCCCAGAAGTGATCTAATGCCATTTTGAGGCTGACTTCACAGAGGAAATGAACCCTTTGATTAGTATTTGACTGACTTTGTTTCCTTGTCTTCAGTGATATTTTTTTAGTCTGAGAGAGTAAAATCCAGATTGTTGTGACAATTGTGAGAACAAGTTAGTCAGCATTTATAAATCACTTGGAAGAAAAACTGGTATTGCTGATAATTATGAAATTGGATGCAATCAGCAAAATATGTTCAATTCAAAAACCAGTTGTTTTCTCTTCTTGTTCATCTTAAAGTTGGGAACACAGAACTGCAGTAATCTATTGGTGACATGGTGATATAGGCTATAGTATTCTAGCTAAGGCTTTTGGACTCCATACTCTTACCTCAATATTGACATAATTTTTCCCTTTCCAGTTCTATAGGAATGTGAAGACAACTGACTCATTTGCATAAAATGTCAGCAGTCTGAAAACTTAAGTAGGTTTCCCTTACCTTACAACCACCTAATCATCATCATGGCTAGGCTTCACGAATGAAGATTTACAAGGGCTCTACAAACACTTGCTACAAGCACGCTGGTGGCTAAAAAGGCCAATGCGAGATAGGCAAGTCCGGTCGCAAAAGGCACAGTGGAAAGTCTCTGAACTCTTATAATACCAAAAGGACATAAAGAAGACTGTTTCTGTGAATTGCTATATATTTATTGTGTATTGCATCTTCCTGCCTTTCATTTCCAACTGGATTATGAGGGTTCTTTTATGTATAACACTAGTGACAAAGCTGAAGAATTACTGTTTGGTCTTTGAGGGCTTCCTGATCACATTTATGAAGATGTCTTTTCTTCGTGGTGAACCTACAGTTTCCTAGGCCAAACTGAAGGTACACTACATCACAGCTTCATTATTGTCAAATAGTTTTCCAGACTGAGGTTCCTTTTAGTTGAGGTAGAACAGAGATGATTGTTTAAATAAAAGGCCTTTTTGAACCACTGCACTTCATCTTTTAACTGTAAAGAAAATCACATTAGGGATAGAATAAGGAGAATCAGACTAGGGGAGATATTATTTCCTAAGAAAGTACCCAGGTTACTCTCCTAAAAATGGTGGTGTATATGAAAGATTTTTTATTAATTGTCCTTGCTGTAAGATGTAATCTATACCTCCCATGAGGCACCAAGAGGCAAAAGGAATTGAATCAATCAGAAGAGTACACATTTGTCAGCAAATGGGGGACTGTCATGGGTAATAGCATGAAGGAATAAGCAGCACAAGCCAAAAGAGGAACTAGAAGTATTCAGTAGATTTAGAATTAGAAATATTAAGCAAAAAGATGGGTTTGATAGAAGGTGGATCTTTCTGGGAATGGAGCCCTGTGAGGTACGAACCAGAGTGAGTGTGTGGAAAGCAGAGATGCTTCAGCTTCCAGTTCTGATGCAGGGCGTACACAGGACTTTGCACAGCTTCAAAACTTGTTGACTGTGAATTTTGCTTATGGGAGTTCTAATTTTCCCCTTACTCTCATCATATTTTCAGAGAGCTGTCTGCTATATGCTATTTCTTTTCCTTCTTGACCACCCTTTTCTTAGGAGTGTTAATTGCAAGTTTCAATAAGTCAACAAGTGTCTATTTTTCTGTATTCACTGTTGGCCATATAGCACATGTGAATGCATCCTCATTTAACCAGATGGATCCAAATTTTAATGTCATATCATAGTGGCAAATCATAAGGGCTGAACAAGCAAAATGTGAGTTCCTTGCTGAATGGGGTAGGTATTTTGGTGACAGACAAGGCAGATAAGTCTTTCTTGGCCTTAACCTTCACTGCTTCAATCTCCCAGGCCTCTGTGCTTGAAGACATGGTTCAAGGATTCTCATGGTTCTAGAAGTGTCATTAAACCTGACTGATTTGTGTAGCTTTAGAACTAAGGTACCATTAAAGCTGTCTGAAAGTCTTCCCCTGTGCAGTTTCAGCAAAGGAGATTAAACTCAGTGTTGTACCATGTTGGTTCTGCAATTGGTACCATGGCAATGCAAATTCACTTAAGCTGCTCTCCATAAACTATATACTCTATAGGAACCATGAAATATCAATGTGACATTTATTAGGGAAAAAATGTGTCTTTAAAGCTTCTGAGCTGGCACAGATGTGTAACTCTCTATCTAGTTGTATTGTAAAATACTCACTTTTAATACTTTCTTATTCCCAAGGCTCATAGATTACAAGGGAAATTTTACACAGCCATACTGATATTAGTCACAAACATGACTCTCATTAATAATTTTTCTCCAGTTAATTATGTACTGAAATAGTATGAAATTGTAAAAGCTTCAGACAAGGTCAATCTAATCTCGTAGTGATGTAGAAAATAGTATTTTCTCACAAGGTTTTCTGGGTTTGAGATCTCAGAGTCTGATCATTTAGCTAATTATGCCATTAATTTTCATGCAACAGTTCCTTGTCAAGGCCTGTCTGACGTTAGACTTTTTTTGTTGATACTTCATGTACTATGTTTAATCCTACTGTAGCACAATTTAAAATCAGTATCAAATTTTGGTACCACATGACAGGGAAAAGATACATTTGTGTATGAAATAATTTCCATTCTATGAGCTCACATTAAATATATCCTTTTCCTTCCGCATCCACAGATACTAGGATAGTCCATTTACAGTGTTAAGTACCACTGAAAGCATTCAGCTGTGAACTTTTTTTGCATGCCTACTAAGCAGATTTGAAAAAAACCCTCTTATTCGTGTTGCATTCATAAAATAGATTTTTGAGACAGGAGATTAGGAATATCTTTACTACTATTACAGTATTAAAATTTGAAATTTAGGTTGTGATATATTAAGACACTGGTGGAAACCTCTGTAACAACTGCCAATGCACGTTCTTGATTCTTTCATTTTTCATTTAATATGGGAGGATGAGGGGGGTAAGGAAAGAAAATAAGTTAAGTATTTGTAATTAGAAAAAGCCCTTTTTTTTCTGTAATCAAAATACATTTTTGAATAATGGGATTCACTTTTCATTGAATGGGACAAAAGTTTTTTTCCTCTGTGGCAGTTTTCATTTCATATTGAGCTTCTTTTTCTTTGGATGAAGACAGAGGCAATCTTGCTCTAATGTTGAACTTTCCTCTAAAAGAAATAAGGATGATCTTCAATAAAATGTTAGGAAGAACAGTAGAAGAGACAGAAAATGGATTTTATATTTTTTTAATTTGAACCTTGCTGATGGATATTACCGACATAGCATAAGGTCTTAGCAGGCAGTCTGAGGCCTGAAAAACTTCTTTCAGTGTCAATCTCTTTAAGTCATTGCTTTGTGTTTGCTTTTCTAGTCATACATTGCTATCAGTAATAGAAAAAAAATAGAATTGGCTTGGCAGTCTGAGCCGGGCTATTAGGCAGGAATCAGAAAGAAAAATACTAGGAAAGAAGAATAATCTCAGAAGAAAATGATGCATCAGAGAGGGAAAAACAGCAGAGCACTGAGCATCACATCCTAAATAAAATTTAGGATTTTTTTTTCTCACACTTCCTGTGAGAAAGACTCAACACAACCTGTGCATGAAAGATAACTGACAGAATTGCTCCTGAAAAGGTTGGAGAGGAAGGATGATGCGCTTTGTTAGGAGCTCTGGAATTTTAATCCTATGTAGTTCATGTAGTGGATGCTCCAGCTGATGAGATTCACCCCCTATCTTTAAACAAATTATCTTTAAAAGTTTATCCTTACACTTAGTGCATATAAATGAGAAGCCTATGTATCCTTGATTCCTGCTATAGCCTAGAGAGAAATATGTTATTTCCAAAAATTCAGTTCAGATTTTTGGTAAGATAACACCTCTTTGAGATACCTTTTAACTGCACTGCTTGCAGAGGAGAGCTGGAGCACTCGTTTCTGACATAGGTGGCTTGATTAAATGACTGACCCTAGCTGAGATGAACATGTTTCTGCAAACATGGATCTGTAAGCTGTGTATTAGCCTGAGGTGGCTGAAACAAAAATACACACCGCCCCC
>JAWWEE010000001.1:82754495-82771113 GCA_035221455.1 Xenops minutus | reverse complement strand
CCCTTCAGTTGAGACCTGACTAGCATGGGAGACCCTACCGGAGGCATGAACCACCGCCAGCACAGCTCGCAACCTCAAGAGGGCACGCAAGCTTCTCCCCCATGACAAGGGGGTGTCCATGGAGAAGAACCACCTAAACAGTGCAAGAAATAACTCTGTGTACTTTGGTCTTGAAAAAAAAAATAGCAGATGACTCCTGGATTCTTAAAAGTACAATTCACACCTCAGATAACCCATATTTCCTTGGAAATACTGGCACTTGATTGTGTGGAATTGAAGGTAGAAAACTATTGGGGAAGGTAAACCTCCCAGATCAGCGTTCCCTGGAGCCAGCCAGCCACACCTGTACCACATACATGTACACATATACAACCCATACTTCTCACAGTGGAGTTGTGTTTTATGTGTATCTTGTTTTAGTATCTTACTTTAATTTATTTTTAAAGTTAAACTGAGGCTTGCATGCACAAAATTACAATAGTTCTTTCTTAGCAGCATGACAAATAAGGGCCACTGTTTGTATGTTTGGTCTTGAGTTACAAAACACTGGTACTAAAATATGTAAGAATAAACACTGGAAAGAAGGGATAAGTTTTTTGTTTTTAACATCTGTTTTAAAGTGATATGAGGGAGTGAAATTAAATTTAATAATCTCTCTTCCTTCCTCTGCTTTTGAAATCATAAGACAATGTGGTAGGACATGTGTTTCAGATCTAGTGTGGTATTTTCAGATGTAGACAATTCATTATCCGTGGTTCTCCTTTTCTGCATAAACCATGATTTTTCTAAGTACAAAATTGTCTGCTAAATTGTCCCCAGGTTACACAACACAAAACAGCATTTATGTAAAATAAGGCATTACCTCCACCTGCTATAGACAGTGTTTATTCTGCACATTTTGTTTTCTCTGTTGGATTGCAGCCAGTGAACTCAATAGTTTGTTGGAAAGCAAAGGATCTTACATGTCAAATTGTCTGATTTATTTTACAAAAGTTTAATCATCTGCCAGCTGTTTTTCAAACGGAGATTCTTTCATGCTTTTTAATAGATATTTCTCCAGTGAGGTTTTTCCATGCTTTTTAATGGATATTTCTCCAGCAAAAAACTAATTTTTAATATCTTTGTCTAACTCACATATGAGTGTGCTTAAATCAGGCCACAGGGTGTGAGCTGATTTAGACACAGCTACAGGACTTTTGCACTCACATTAATCACATACTTGAAAATGCTCATCCGTTGTGCCAACCACCTGCTCATTCTGATTTACACTGATTTTACACTAATTACTAATTTTTGATTATACCTATGTCCACCTTTATGCCTACAGCTGTATGACTCAGGGCATCACACCTCCTTGAACCAATGGATCAGCCTAATCAAGAGAACTTTATCACACAGAAGCTAAATCTTTTGACTGTCTGTCCATTTAAATCAGTCAGTTGAAAACAAAGCAGTAAGTGACATAACATTTTTTTTCTCTTCTGTGCAGGACAGAACTGTGGTTAATTAGGCATTTAAGAGAGACTTAACTTCTACAGTTCTCACCACACATGTTATTTTCAAGCAACTCAATGATCTGAAACACCAATTAGTTTCAATTCACACCTATTATCCTCCTTTAGTGCACTGTTAATGCAAACTCTAAATTCCCCTCCTTGTCAAAAAGTGGTAATTTTCTCGTTTTGTAAGTGTTTCCTCTGAAGTTCTGAAATATATAGTGTCAAATGCCATTACTTAAAACTTCATACAGAGGTCTTACACCATTTGCCAAGTTTCCTATTTTCATGGTTTTAGGCCTAGCATGTTCTCTTGCTTTCTCTCAGTATGACGAACATATTGTTTCAGCTCCCTAGAAACATTCTGTCTTCAACATTCTTCATTCTAAACCAGTTGTAGATTTTTACTGGACACCGTAGTGACATTGCCAATGGGGACTAAAATGACTGCAATCTCATAAAGCACTGCAAATAAACATGCAACGTATGTTATAAAAGGTTGAAATATAAGGTCTTCCCCTTTCTCACACATCACAAGAAATTCTGCAGTAATATCAGAAAAACACTCAATGCTTAACATGAAAAAAACAGAAGCCTTCAAGTAACAATGCCTAAAAAGAATCTCCATTATTTGTCAGTTAATTTTCAGAGCACTCGTTTTCACCAGCAAATAGTCCAAAGAGGGCGGAAAATACACAGCCAGGTTTTTACCATGTATGCTTACAAGCCCATAAAATGAGTGGCAGCTACAGCTATGTGGGCACAGCTGATGGTAGTTCCTTATTTGTTCCAAAATATTACTATTACATAATAGATGAAAGTAATAGGGGGGAATAACTTACTGCTTAAATATGGCCTTTATTTGAATGTCTTTAATGCAACTTAAATCAGATCATGCTTAGAAGAAGAATCTGAAAATTACAAACAAGTAATGCAAGCACTTTAAAAATGCACTTGTTACTTTACTTTTTCCTTTAGAAAACTAATGCTCATAAATACTGATGACTGGATACCTTACTTGTCCTTATTAACTTTTTTAACCGCTTATTCCATATAATCATAAAATTGTTCAGCTATTAGTTATTTTGTGATTGCTTATTTTGAACTTTGTGAGAAATATAAGAGGTAGGATAACATTTCAAATCTCCTGCTGATGAGTTGACAGTACAGGATAACCTATCACTACCCAATAACTTTCCCTCCATATACAGTACAAAGTTACTTACCTGTGCACCTGCTGATGTTCTCTCATGCACGCTGCCTATACAAATTAGGATGTTTCATATACTGCTCCCAGCTACTGCAAAAAAAAAACCAAACAGTTACACATTAATCTTTTCAGTTAAGCTGCCAATGTTGCTCAAGATCTTGTTGCAGTGCTTTCTCAGTCCATCAAATTTCTATACATTTCATGTCTATCTGACAAGTTTTACATGTGATCCTCTTAATTATGGTGACAGACTGAATAAAAATTTATTGTGCTTGCATTTAAAAAAAAAAAAAAAAAAAAACACCACATTTTTTTCCCCCAAGAAATGGAGAGACAGCTTTATACTCGATGATGTGACTTTCAGAAAAACATGATGTGAATCTGTTGGTTTGGATGGAAATCTGGAACTACCTCTGATGTGAATGACGGGCATGTCTTATTTTGGCACAAATGTAAATCTCAGTTTATGTATATGCATGCTATATGCTACTGCCAAACAAAATACCTCCAAGTTCAATCTTGTAAGTCTCCTGCACACTTGCAGTCAAATGTACATATGAAAACCACTCAAAGGAAAAAATTAATTTTTCCTCATATCAGCAGCTGAGAGATCTAGCATATGTACTAGGGTCAAAATTTGCACCTAACTATATTAGAGACACAAATAACCTCAATGCCAGACAAAATGTTAAAGTCAGACTAGAAGACATCCAAGACAGACTATCCAGTAGAGACAACTTTTATTTAGATTTATAGAACTACCTTCTCATACTCATGTTCCAAAATGAAAAGTCTAGGCAGCATAGAACACCAGCAAAGTCCCAAAAAACTGTTAAACAAAACAGTCCTTCTCTGTGTGTGATTTTGCACAGACCCTCTACAGCATTTGAAGACATCATAACAAAGCAAGGACTAATCTTATCCACAAACATAATTAATAAACTTCATATTTGTATAAGGGCAGAGAAGAAGGATTAACAAAAAACCCAAGCAAAACAGAACTATAAGTCATGTCTTCAATCCAGTGAGAAATATAACAGCACTTGCTTTGCCAAGGGTTAATTCTGGAAATCTCAACCATACATTTTCTGGAGATTTTTTGTTCCAGATTGCAGTTAAATCTGGCCAGGGATTCAGATTCTCAAAATTCAGGATGTTCAACCTCTAAACAGTCACAAATGCTCAGCTTTTCATCTACAGTTCCTATCAAATATAGAAACATCTTTCATATGTTTAGTTTTTACACAGATTTCAGTACTCCTCAAACTTATTTTAAACCATTTTATAGCTATCCTTCCTGCCTGTTAAACACATCAAGTGCTTCAGTGCCAGCTGGTGTCAAAAAAGAAAGTCTAAAAACAAAAAAATATACTGCTGGCTGTCTTCTATCCTTGCTGGCACCCACTGCTTGAAGACAGATTAAAACACTACTTGTAACTATTCCAGCATTTCTCAGACACCAGAATTTTATAGTGGGAGAGGCAATTAACAATACCGCTCTTCAGCAAGGGACATTTTCTCAGCTCCTTTCCTCAGTTCCATTATGACCTTCTAATCTGATCCCCTTTTGTTTGCACAACAGCTTTCTATGCAGCAAAAATTTAAAAAAAAAAAAAAAAAAAAAAAGTAATCAACAGGGAAATGCAAGGTAACACTATTTTTCCTTTTAATCTATTCTGGTATGACCAGCAAACAGAAGAAAAAAAAAGTTGTCTTTGTACTGCATGCATTCAAAATTTTCAGGAGATTTACGCATTTAACCTAGTGCTGTCTCCACCTTCCCTTTCAGCTGCCCCACACTTTGTTCCCTCACAAGGACAAGGCTCCAACCACCTTACTTCCCTCTGTGCTCATCACAAGGAGTAGAAGAGATGCTAAACTCCACCATCACATCAGATGAGACAGCAGCATACAGCTTCATGTGCTCAAGAATATAATAATACTGAAAAAAAGAGAGAGATTGCAATAAATCTTTTCAAACATGCCTGAATTATGCCCTACTTTGGCATTCAGTGAAAAGGATAATTAGGAGATGTCTCATTTACTCCATAGATTGAACTTGTTCTTTTTTTCAAAACCATAATTTTTTATAGTCAGTGTGACAATTTTCCTATATGCAGGAGGTTTTTTTCCATACAAACATTTTGAAAACGCTCAGATTTGCAGTTCCACTGGCTTTAAAGACATCCAATTTGTGGAGCAACTTTGAATGAAGACTATAAATTTTTAAATAAGTTCCTATGGGAGTGAACTGTTAAGCAGAAGCTGTAGGAAGATTTTATTAAATTGTTTAATATTTTCAGTTATTATTTTCATAATTCAATTCATTATTTAAAAACTTTAAAAAATTAGATGGCAAGTGGATACCAGCTCTTCCAACATTACAAATTTTAAAAATACCTGCATTTTTAATCTGATTAGAAGAACAAGGTCTGATTCAGTTAATGTTAATCAAATTTGAGGAAAAACATAAACAGATTAGAAATTACAGTATATGAACATTCTAATTTTACCTCCTAATTGTAAAAATGAAAGATCTGCATCTAATGTCACAACTATTTTTAATACAAATAATGTCTATTTTTCTTCCAGTAAAATGCTCATTATCACACTTACAATATTTTCATCTCTATTGTTGTTACTTGTCATATAATAATAGAATCATTAAGGTTAGAAAAGATCTCCAAGGTCGAGTTTAACCTTTGACCAAACACCACCTGAACAACTAAACCATAGCACTAAGTGCCACGTCCAGTTGTTTCTTTTAAAATACTTTATATTTTTTACCAAATGCACTGAAAATAAGTGTATAAATAGTACTGATAAAAATAGCTGCAACTAAATAGAAACATCACTTCATATAACTGATTTTCATGACTACTGCTTTTACAAGACACAAAAGATTTTTTTACCTATAAATAGACTTTATAAATGAAAAATTCAACCCAAAGCATTATTAAAAGTTTAAGTCCAATGTCTTTGGTTATTATTCATTGTTGAAACAAAATGAAACCATAGTAAAAAGTTCCATTGGCTACACCCATTCTGGAACACAGTTCACAGACCAAACTAATAAATACTTCACAAGCATAAATTCTGAACTTGCATAGTAATAGCTATTTTTGCATTGCTCTGGTTGCCCTGATAGAGCCGGGGTTACTTCCAATCTCTAGATTTCTAGACAGAGCAGAATAGTTCTATGGCTCAGTTCCACCTAAAGACAGCTAACTCTAAATAAACTATTCAAATTAGCCAAAAAAGTATAATTGTGTTATGGGCATACTCCCGCCAGACTAACTTACCTTTTGGAGAAACCAGTTCCATTACTTCTACAGTACAATTTCCTATACTTTGTAGACAAAAGTAGGGTGGATGCAGGCATCTCAGGCAAAATATAGGCCCATGAAAAGGTCTGGATACAAAATAGCTCTTTCATATTGGAGGCCTTACCAAGAGCTCAGAAGCAGGCAATAGAGAATAAAGGTTTTTTAATATATAACTGTACTCACTGTTTTCCAATTCATAGCTCTGGAAGCCCCTTGTAAAGCCATGTAGACTCAATGGCTACTCTTACACAACTGAGAACTCCTAAACACCAAAGTTCACTTACATTCTCCAAAGCGGACTTTGATGTAGATGATGATTCTCCCCTTTCCCTCCTGCTCCTTTTCCTCATTGCCAGTGGTAGAAATCTTACTGCATAAGTACAGCTGTCTTCTGAAGGTACTTGAATCTCCCTGCACACTCTACAGCAATACTAGGTGTCCAGCTCTGGCCCACCACATACCTGGGCACCCAAAAAGGGGAGAGTTTCAGTCCCTAAGCTTCAGCAGTGGACTTAGATCTGCAAGTGGTTATACTACATACATACATAGTTATATATAGTTGCAGCCAACTTCACAATCTTATTGCATCTAAATGAAACACTATAAATGTGCTATAGTCTATAAAAGAATGTCAATCTCAATCTGATCATGTAAACAAAGATTAGAGTGCCTATTTCCCAGCCAGTTAAAATAAAGGGGCACTCCACAGTTACAGAATAAGATAATGCCAGCCCTGCAAATATAATTCAAGTATTTAAATTCAAATTGTTCTGATCTAGGTTCCAAAAATCACTATTAGCATGTGTAAAAATTTAAAAAAAAAAAAAATCAAAACCAAACACAAAAACAAACAAAACTCAAAAACCCTTCAATTTGTCAGGTCAAGAATGCTCAAGTAAGTATATCTTGATGAAAGTAACACTGTCAAACTTTTATGAGTGTGGTCTATTTTCATAAAGCCTGTCTCAAAGGACATAAAGCAAAGACATTCTAAATCAGGATGCACTGATGTCCCTCCTCCCCAGCCCTGCTCTCTTTCCAAGTAACCCTTTCAACACTTAGAAAATGAAAACACATCTTACTGCAATAGTTGCTCATATTTGCTCTTTCTAAAAATATCTAATTTTGACAGAATAATTTGAACAGAGTGTCAGATTCTGCTGTATTTTGAACTAATCTTAAGGAAAATAAAGATATTTCATCCCAAAATATCCAAGGAATTTACAAATATAATTCATAAGTGATTAATTATGGTCCTGATATTACTGGCTATACCAACAAAAACAGTAATTCAAGACTCCAAACCCTTTTGAGACTAGCCCAAAAATGCTTATGAAATTTTTTGAAAGACATATTCAAAACCAAAAGCATTACTCTTCAAAAGTATTTTACAGATTTTATACAAAAGCCAGATATGTACTCAAATTCAGGTTGATACTTAGCAAAATCACTTTTATAACAGTAAATATTTGTAATAGAACCAAATTGATTATTTCTTAAAATTTAAAAATCTTATTTTGGGCTTTGCAATTGCAGTGTTTTTTGAGGACTGAGAAAATGTCTCCTATATTGTTTATTATTTTTTCATTGGTTTTAGATGTTAAGACTAACCTTTTGCAAAAGATTCTGGGTAAGGTTCTATAAAATTATATTTAATTTTATGATTAACTGTGAAGTCCCAGCTTTTCAGAGACTGTTCATTTATAGATTATATGTAAAAATAACATAACCCAGACAGATTTAAAAACAAAACAACTCACTCAACTCCTGTGGCCCAGACTAATGACATAGGTCTGGGATGTTTTTGTCCCTGTTTCTAGGCACTATGTGGTGCCAATAAGAATACAGTATAAGCCAGTCTTAATCTGACCATGGGAAAGAAACGGGCAAAGATATCTAGCCAGAACTGTTTACGAGATAAACAAAAAGTTTACTGCTTCCCACATACTAGGGAAACAGTTGGATTACACATCAGCATCTGGTTTCTTCAGACAATACTACCAGGAAGTTAATGAAATTGGAACAAGGAAATTACTATGACTCAGCACTCCATAAAAAAGTGTAATTTATCATCAGTAAAAAAACAATGGGAGCTTTGCTGATAAATTAACAAAAGAAAATAAAAAGGCTGTATTGCTGCAAAACAATAAATCTTTTTTTTTTTCTCTATAAGTTAGTTCTGTTCCAAAAGCTGATGTCACCTAATATTAAAAAAATGGCAACCTTGCTCAGATGAGAATTTGTGGCCTTTTTGGGTTACAAACAAGATGTGAGGCAAGATGTTTATCTGAAGTTCCAAGATACTTATGGAATGATATTCAAATGAAAACTCTATTAGTTTTATTTTAAAGGGGTTTGATTCCACCCAGAGTAGGAGACCAGAATACTGCTGTCAGCATTTAGGAAAGTTTCTTCCTCTCACTAAAGGCAAAGTAAGTTTTTCTGTTAAAAGACTCATTTCCCAAGAATCAAACTTGGGCTGTCAGTTTGGTGACTTGCCAGGGAAAATATACTGAAACTCTGGAATTTGATTGCCTGAAACTTCTCAGCTGGGCAACCTTCACTCAATCCACATTGTCTGTGGGGTATTACAAAACGTCTCATATGAAAGTTTCTAAGAAATAATTTCCTTCAAAGCCAGAAAATTGCTTTTTCAGGAATGTATTTTTCATTCTCTTTGGCCATTTCCATAGTAGATTTATTCCTGTATAAGGTCTCAGTCATGGCACTACAATGGGGTAGACTATTTCCACTTCAGGCTCTTGGAGTGTCTTCAGACCACAGTGGGAAGAGCACACCTAAGTCAGTACACCCTGAGAGAAAGTACTTATCCAGTAGTCCTGAGCCAGCAAGATTTTCTCAGGATGGTCCTATCCCCTCTACTGCACCTGCGTGCCAGCAACCTGGCATGCCCAATGACCTACACAAAATTCCCTGTCTGACTCATATCAGCAACTGCCAGCACTTCTCAACAAAAGGAGGAAACTTCAGCCATGATCTGGGTTCCTTACTCATAGACCGTATTTGTTCATGTGCCAGCATGGGAGTGGGCAGCAAGAAGGCACCCTACAGGCTCAGTCTTCTCCCACTTGCAAATCCATCTTGTCTAAAGGCAGCTTGAAGAGGATGGTGAGCCTTCTCTAATAATTTCTCATGCATGGGTCTAAGAACATAGGTCCCCCATACCCAGTCATGACCCTGCTCTGGATCAGTATGAATAGATCAGATCACAGCAGCATGCAGAAACATAGCTCTTTAGTCTGAAGGGAATAAGGGATAGAACTATATGCATGCATGTTGGGGGCAGAAAATTGAGTTAATGATGGAGAATCCCAGTTCCCTAGGAATTTCTATTAGAAGACAAATATAAAATGAATTATGTTACTTCCTTCAATGTAATAATAATAACAATTAAAAAATCCTGTTGTGTTTGGTAGGTTTTTTCTGGAGCAAATACATTGCCTGCCTTATTCCTGTCACTGCTGAAAAAGAGGCATTCACTGCCAGCCCCCAAACAATATCTTCAATGTCCTTAATTTTCTTGCAAACGTGTAGCAGTAGACAGGACAATCCCTTCCTCCAAGCAACCTCTACTCTAAAATCAGGCCCACCCAGAGTCAGAACTGTGTAGTTTTGCACTACACCAGACTCCAGAAAAAACTGCCAATGTTACAGAAACCCTCCAAAGATATTCCCTAAATTAGAGGTGTTGTGGCACCTGTAGTCCTTGGCTCTAAGCAGCATGGAACTGTATTAAGGACCCGAGTCCCTTGGGGCTGATCTTCAAATCAAGATGAATGAGACCTCTTTTTCTGATTATACAACTCCCCACAAAGAAAATTCCAGTGGGAAAATGGCATTCTCAAAGCTGCAGACTTGTGTTTGGACTTTACTTACATCCAGCATGTTTTCCCCAAAATTGAGCTAAGGGGCTTTTGGGAGAAGTTGAGCTGTGGGGAAGCTTGCTTCAGAGATGGCGTGCAGTTTGTCAGAGCTCTTTTCTCAGACAGTTGTCAGTATGGAAAGTAAGCTGTCATCAGATCCTTTGGCAAGCCAATGCATTTTACTAATCTGGCAGAAAAATACAGCAGAAGAAAACCTGACTAGCTTCCTGCCAGACAAGTAAGACGGATTTGTCTTACTGCAAAAGCTGACACAGGGGAAGGGGTGGAAACATATGGCTAGAAATCAGAGCAGGGGTACAAAAGAATACAGAGAAAAGATTGGGACTTACAGTTTTCTTGGCAACAACTACATTAGCCACTTACCCACACTCTGGGTACTCACTAGGTTCACAGCACAAAATGGTAAGAACATTAGAGAACGTGCAGCCGATAAATGGCAAATGACAGGAAGACGAGCGGCATTTCAATGAGCCACCAAAGTTCAGGGGCTTGGCCCTGGCCCCTCTCAAGTCAGTGACACAACTACAGTTTTCTCCATTTGGTTAGGCTTACTCCCTGTCTACCTCACCAGAAACACATTGCAGTGTTTCAAAAAAAATGGCCACCTAGAGGAGTACCCATAATATTGGATTAAAAACACACAATTGCAGATAAAGGGGAAAAAAAACACAGTAGGATAGAAGTGCCTCTAGCATTTGAAACTACAGATTTTGAGAAATATATTGTCTCTTTATGAAAAACGCTGCTTATTGGCAAACTTTTACCAACGTTTTGTCACTCCATAAAATTAGTACCCTATGACTGTTCCCACTGAAACTGCAAGAATTTCCACTGTATAAAAGGCGTGTATAAGTCATTACATGATTTAAGCCACAGATATGAAACTCTCCAGCCTGGCAAATACAAACAGTAGCATTGTAACAACCCAGGAACTGTACTAAAAGTTAAACAATGCCTTTGGACATTAAAGATAAGACACAGAATGGGCTAGCAAACTGCACAGCTGATGAAAACAGTAGTGAATTGAAGACTTGAACAAAAAGCACAAAAAGGAAGAACATCTGCAATACTTAACTACTGGAGGAAACAGAGGACAAATATTCCTGTTTCTTTAGCTGCAGTCTATATCCCCACAACAGTTAAAACTGAATGCATCCAGGAGGTAGTACAGCCCAGCAGGAAAAGTGTACACAAGCCAAGGATAATCATATGCAATTTTATAACCCCAAGGGCAAAACACTAATTCTATAGCTATATGGAAGAAAGCGGACCAGTTGGGGATTCTTAAACTTTCAGAGAGAAATGTAAAGTATCCTTCTTATTGAGAATGCTTTGCTGACAACTCAGTCATTACACGTACACTCAAACACATTAAAGTTAGGAAGGACCACACCACTTATTTAGACCAATTTCATACCTAAATTATTAAAGCTTCTTAACAGCTATCTTCTCAGCAAATTCCTAACTTCAGCCATAAGACACCCTTGAGAAAGACATCCATCATATTGTAAACACTTCAAGGGATAGAGGTATACTTCTAAATAAAGACGAGCTAGGGAGGGAGACCAGGCATGAGACTTGACCATCTACATTGCTTAACTGTTATTTGAGTCTCTAGCTGTGTTTTGGGCTGCTCCAACTAATTATGTCCAGTACCATACCCCAAAACACATACAAGAGAGATTGAAACAAATATTAGGCTGATTAAAATAAAACAGACCTTCTCCTGTACTGCTAGCTAAGGAAGGCTGCATGCTGTATATTTATATCCAGATGATGTTAAAGTAATGCAAAACTTGGAGGATTGCAAGTTCAACATCTCAATCTGGCGTACTGCACACTCTGAAGCCTAAGATACGGGCCGAAAAGTCTAAGACTCCATTTCCCAAGTTAGTCCATTTGGCTAACGCAGGATTAATACAGGGCACTGTTTGCTGATCACTGTAATGAAATTGCTCCACAAGGGATCCTGAGCCAAGGTAATTAATGAACTTAAGAATTTCTGGACCATGAATGCCAGTGAGACATTTGACTCATGAGCTGGGTTTTTTTTTGCTGCAAAGGTTTTAGAGGAATGCAGATTTAAATGAATCTACATACTGTATAGAAGACCAGAGCACTCATGTGGATAATTAATCTGTAATTAGATCAATAAGGCTAAACAGACAGATAAACCAGGAATGCTGTTATGCACCCTGTATTACTTAACCAAGCTATTGCATTTTTATTAAAGGATTACTGCTATAGAAGGCAGAGATATCAGAACAGGAAAAAAGATTGCTTTCCCTGATGATAATGTGAGAGTCTTTGTTAAGGATTTATAAAAGGTCTGGCTATGTTTCTGAAGGCTAAAGGAATCATTCAGGATTGTAGTATTACAATATGAGGTATGCCACATCTGAGATAATATAAAAGGATCTCAAGCAGCATCCTAATTTGTCCGGTGCCATTTGAGTGGAATGAAATAAACATAACGAAACAACAAAAAAATCAAACCAGAAAACCATTTAGGGCTTTGTCATCCTCATTTCATCATTCTATTAATGCTGAACCTTTGACTAACAAAATATTTTGCGATCTGATAGAGTTACTCTGTCTCATATAAAATGTGAGCTGTTTTAGGTAGACATGTATAATTGAGGGTGAAAAAAAATTTGTTACATTTATTTACCAAATTTGACTCACACCCTTGAATATCTGAACATGTATAGGCTTGACAAGTGTTTCAGAAGATGCATCACTATAAAATACTTCATGTCAGGAAAATTACACAAAAAACTGCAGCATCACCAAACCCAGTTCAGATTGAGAAAAGAAAAAAAACTAAAATGGGTTTAGATTCATAACATTTTACAGCTTGCTATCTCTCCCACTCTGTGCACAACAAGCAGAAGTTCTTGCAAAACCCCTGAAAATATTCTCACATAGCTATCATAGAGACCAAATCTCTTTCCAGAGTCAGCAACCATTACATAAACTCTGTGATTAATTGGAAAGCGTTTTCTCTCAATGGGAAATGAAAGTTAATTGAGAAGAATTTTCCCTCCAAATTTAGGACCTCTGAGGCACAGTAGTTTCCCCATTCGCTTGTACAGATTGGAAAATGGTCTGGCAACACTTCACTGCAATAAAACAAGACTGTCACTAAAATTTGGGAGAACAAAATATCACACCACATAATTCCTCTATATTGTCAATTGTATTACAAGATTTTATTCCTAATGAGGCCTACAAGAAAAGTGTGAGAAATGGTATTTCTGAAATGCAGCATATATTCCACTCATAAGAACTGAGTCTCCTGGGCATATGTAACAGCTTTTGTACAAAAGACACAGAAGACTATAAGGACTCACAAATTATATATGATTACATATCTAAATGTAAATGACTTACATAATTACTTTTAAATTTTTAGGAAGATAGATTTCATCTTCAGAACTTAACGTGTTTGCTAATGTAACAAACCTCAAAGTTCTATGCAGTAAATGCTTTTGTGTACAGCAAGAAAGAAATACGAGATACTTCAAATGACAGCCTGAGAGGTGCTTTAGTGCCAGGGATAATTTAGTGGTCTCTCTCAAATTCAGTTGTTGTTTAGGTCAGCAGAAGCTGTGAATCCTTAAAAAGAGAACTGTGATCAAATGAAATATAATTCTCTAATAAAATATAAGATGTTACAAAGCTATATTTTATATACTAATTCAATCCAGCAGTTAAAGCTCAGCTCCCTGAACAATAAAAGGAGTTTTGCTGAGCACAGTCCTTCCAGCTCCTAAGCTGCTCCTTTCCCCTGCTGTCTTCTCTGTAACCAGATGAATACAAAAGAGACCAATCAAACAAGATTTTTGTTTACTTTTGACTGAGAGATAGAAAGTGGTGAGCCTGCATATACTCCTTTGTCCACAGAGAACATACACTAGATTTTGTTTGATACACATTTTTCAAGTTCCTTTTAAGTTTTCCCTTCTTAGAGAATGGTTGTGTTGCTATAGCTTTTGGCCGCTTGCTAACAGCAGCTTTTTCCCCCTCACTAGAATCTGAAGCTTTTGATCTCTTTTATCTTCTGCTTGCTCATAGCCTAAGAATTGCATCTGTGGCAAAGCTTGTCCTCTTAAGAGTCCATTGACTTATTGCTAGAAAACAAGGAAATAGCTTTCTTTTCACTTGAGTCCCTATTGAGATAATACATTCTAAAGGGACACAGCCTGTGTGGAGTAATCAGACCTACAGTTCATCACTGTTTGAAATGCACAGTGAAAATATACTACCGGAGGGAGGTGGGGGGTGGGTGGAAATCCAAGAGAGCTTCTACCTAAGAGAAATATACAGATAGCAATCCAATCCAGGCTTTTCTTAAATAACATACATCAGGTAGCACCAGGACATGCTACAACTTGCACAATAGCACACATTGGACATAAACAAGCAGAGCACAAAAGCAAATAAATGCATACATTTTATTTTATTTCTCTGCTGCAGGTAAGGCAAGGCATTTGTGGCATTCATCTTTTCAATTCAGAAACACACAGTACAGTCCACCAGACCATCCAAGGCAAGACTGGTCCATATTTTCAGACTGATTTCCTACACACTAGTGACTCTCCTGTAACGTCCTTACCCAGAAAAAATAAAAAGCAGTGCTGGTGTCCACTGTACTACTATGTCCATCAGAGCAGCTTCCAGAGCAGCTTGGCTAGAGGACTGACATTTCCCAGCTTCAGCTGGAAAAGGCATTCTTCACTTCAATCTTGCATTGCTGTACACACTGCGAACCAAACAGCTGGACAGCTGTCACCGATGAAGCAATGCCAGTACTCCAAACGGCTGAGATCGAACATCTTTCTACAAAAAGCCAATTGCATAAGTGCTATAAATAGGACCTACTGGCTCCCAAACAGGTCCTCACTGCATAAGATCTGCAGTGGTACGAAATGCTTCTGATACTGCCAGCCTACTGTACCACAATAGTATTGGGACTGTGGTCATGCGGCTGCTCTTTCTGCAGGTTTCTCCTAAGGAACTAGTTTTCCCAGAACAATTTCTTTATTTCCACTCAATAAGAGTGGAAAAGTGGGTTGAAACTATATTTATGTAGCTTCTCAGCTGTGACGTGCACTCCTTGCAACTGCAAATTTTATTTTTTAAAGTTCTTTGAGTAGAATTGCACTCTACGAAAGCAGGCTACCATTATTTCAAAAGCTTTTTTTTTTTTTTCATTCCTTTTCACTTGTTTACAATGGTGTAGAGGCTCTGCACAAACACCTAAGGCGAAGAAATTATTTACATTTCACAGCTAAATTCTTAATTTAATCCATTACCATGTGAAACAATCCATACACTCTCATCTTAAAGTTAATTATTAAGAGTGGAAGTTGCGTGTGAGTATTCATATTTAACATCCCCTTCTTTTTTTGTTTTTTGCAAACAGATCAAGGAAAACAAATTCATTTTCATTCAGGGGAACAGCAAATTTCAACCCTGGAAGTAGAGAAACCCTCTGCAAAATTCTGCCAATGTAATTTCTACAAGAAAATGAAATATTAAAGGATAAAAATCATTAATTTTATTTGTTTCTGAGTTCAAAGGCAAAAAGAGGATATGAAAACATATTAAGTCATGAACTTCTTGTTCTACATAGAGTGTCATCAGAGAATAAGGATTTAAAGGTTAGCAGAGGAAGAAAGACAACCACAGCAGTATTAAAAAATATCAGCAACCTTGACTATGTCTCCAGAAAAAAACAAAAATTAGTGTAGCATAACCACTATCAAATGAGCTCTTTGCACTTTACATAAAGAGCCATAAAAAAAGGATAACAAAAGACCCTTTGGGTCTTCCATCCCCTCCCGATTACTAAATATTTCTTGGCAAAAGCCACTTTTCCTTCTGAGTAAGGACAGGAAAACTATACAAAGAACACTCATTTGGCCCATTTTTTTATTTCTCTTTTACACATACATGATGTTATTTGACTTTATTTCACTTGCCAACTCTTTTAATGATTCAAGTCACCAATCACTAAGGTTATTTGAGGGGGTGGGGAGGGCAAAGTGGCAGAGATATACAACATTTGGACTTGGATTGCCCCTTTGCCTCATAAAATTTACAGGACAAAGTTTATTAGGTCCTGTGTGAAAATTTTCTTACAAAGCCTTGCCTCTGGAGATAGGTAATTTTGAGGGAAAATCCCTCAGAGCAGTCCCATGCCTTTTCTAAAATTAGTGACTTTCCTCAAGGTACAACCCAAGTGAAATTGTACAGCATTCCTGTTCTGGACAGTTGTTACTCCAGCATGCACCATCCACCACAGGAAGAAATCAATGACAAATTCAGTGTCACCTCAAGTTGCATAGATCAGAACAAGGACACTAGACATTTCCTCTGCCAGTTCCGATCATAAATGAGCATCAAGACTGACACAGCCAGGTAGCTTGTTTCACAGCTGTCATGGGTTTAAGATTGGTTTCTGTTGAAAGCCTCTGGAAGTTTCCCTTCATCCTCTAGAGCAGAGCCAATGAGGGCCAGCTCCGAGGAAAACTTCCTCCTTTTGAACCATTAAGTTATGCCCCTGCGTGAAAACATATTTAAGAAGTTGTTGTGCAGATAGAATTAGGGCAGCCATGGGTTAACAACATCACAACGCAGACATCAAGGTCAGTGCAGGAGGAGAAGAGGAGAAAG
>JAWWEE010000001.1:82720021-82754395 GCA_035221455.1 Xenops minutus | reverse complement strand
TTAGTTTTTAGTTTGTTAGTAATAAATTTAAGCATTATTCTAAGTTCTGCTTTGCCTGTGGTATTAATCAAAGCTCCCCTTTCGGTTATCTCTAGCCATAAATTCCGAGCTGCTTTTTGTTTTTTTTTTCCCCTTCCCTCTGGAAGGCGAAAAAGGAGGGGAAAAGGCCGTGAAGGAGTTTTGCTGGACATCAGGTGTTTATTCAGGGTCAAACCTCCACAACAGCTTTCCACAAGAACAGAGGAAATGGTAAAAAGGCATAATTGTAAGGTGGTCAAGATAAAGCTCTATTCCCTGCAGAACATTTGCTGAGTAGAAGTTAACCTGGACTAGACCTTCTGCTCCAGTGACAACACCAAATATGAACTTTACTACTGTTATTTTGTTTTTAAAGAAGTAGCTTTTCCAAGACATGCATTATTAAAAATAATACCATAAATTATAAATTAATGTTGTAAAATAGAATTCAGCAACAGTGATATAAGTTCTCAATATTAGTACTATCTCCTCACAATACGTTTGAAGTCCAAAAAGACCTTCAGAGATGTTTCAGTAATATTTTCAGCTAAGCCTTCAAGCTTCATATCGGTTGGTTCAACTACTTTGCATACTATATTGCAAATGTATTTAATGTACCTATTTATTGCCTAATTCCCTTTAGACTCGGTTATGTATGGACAAGAGGCAACATTTTTTATACAGCAATCCTGGTAAGTTATAAATAATTTCTTACATTACAGCTCTACTAAGCCTTTCAGGATTGCAAAATAGATATTTTTTCAGTCCTAACACAAGGCTTGACCAAGAAAAAAATTCCACAATCAACTAAGAAACAAATAAAAATCTTACCACATGAAGGGTATTTTTGTTCTTGCAAAATCAGTCACAAAAAAGAAGTCCAACTGCCCTTGAACTTAATAAGGTCTGCAATGATGTGTTACCACTAGCAATGAGAACACAACCAGTATCAGTAAGAATGGTGGCAATGATCAAAAAAATAACAGGTCACAGTTACATGGTCAATCAAAAGCCGTCTCTGCCTATAAGTATGGACAGTCTTCACAATTTAGTCATGATTCATGGGATATTTAATATCTTTTTCTTAAAAACTTAGCCTCTGGTGTTTGTGATGATATTGCACCCCTCAGGTTTAAATTTGAAAAATTTCTACCCCATGAAACTTCTAAGAAACATTTGAAAAATAAACTCCATGCATTCAGGAGGAAAAAAAACCCAACCAACCAAATGAAAAAAAAAAAAAAGAACCCCAAATAACAAAAAAACCCAGAGGCAGTATTTCTTTTTTTTTTTTTTTTAAATCTGCACTTTTTAAACTGGTCCCTCATTTTTGTACATTTGGAAAGGGATTCAACCCTCGGCTTAAGATGTTGCTCAAGGTAGTTGAGTAGACATCTATCCCCTCACATACCCCTCAAAGGCAAAAGAAAGACAGGCAGCTGTCAGGGATAATGGTTCCCACTTACACTGCCACATATTTCCTAAGATAAGACTTCAGCAGGTCTCCATCTCTTCTCATCAGCTATTTAGGGGACTTAGTTGACCCTTAAAGTTAGATGAGAATCCTTCACTCCAAGTTCTAAATTAAGAATAAAGTAACAGTTAAATCTCTTAAGCTATCCATAATTAACTCATATTTAAAAAAATCCCAAATGACAAAAATAAACAAAGAATGTTCAGAAATATTTTAATTCTAAGAGATATCTTTACTTCTATTATAATGTATTACTCATATAGGATAAAGCATTAAAATATATACCAATAAAACAAAATCAATGAATTAATTTTTGACTCTACAGTAAGGCTATGAAATCACTATAATTTTGTATAATTACAAAACCAAATGATTTCAGGAAAAATGTTTCATCATTTTTTCACCACCAGTGGTCCATAGTAGCTACAGTGGCCAAGCCACAAAAAGGTTTCATTTCTTGTGCAGGTTATTGTATGGCAATAAATGTCTCTGAAATGGCAACCTCAGAAACAACACACTCCCTAATTTGATACAGCTGCCAAAAACCAAGTTCTGTGTAATGAAGTTGCCCACTCTCTCATATGTTCCTGTGTTTAAATGATTCCACAAGAAGTCAGCATGACTCCAATATAGACCTTTTTTAAGTTACATGCTTCACGTTATGATTGTTATTAAAGGAAATCATTACATAAGAGGGTCACTTCTCTGGAATAATTCTTTTTCTACCAGAGTAGAAAAAGTAGTTCCCTGGTTCAGAGATACTACTGCAAGGTTACCCAAAAAAATCTGAAATCCATGTGGCTTGACACAAGTAACACACTGCCAGAAAGTCTCTTCTCTCACAGAGCTCTATTATTATACATATTTGCAGTCCAGCAGGGAAGAATGACAGCGTCACCCTCAGTCACTGCCCCAGGGAGATGATCCCTTCTTGATGTCAATCAGTGTGAAGATTCTCTCACTCCTTCACTTGCAGAAAGGCTGCAATGATCGAGGGAGGGTTCAGGAATGAAGTTATCACTGAGCTGCAAGAGGTCCTGCTTAAATGATGCTCATTTAGGGCTTAAATGCTGTTAGAATGACACTACTGAGAAAAGGTACTACAAACTCAAACATTTCACATAAAGGAAAATTCTACTAAACTTTATAAAATATCAAGTTCTAGGGTTATAGGATAAGAAGTTTACCCTTTTGCTACTGCAGAAAATACATTCCTTTGGTCTGAATTAGTGAAAACAGCCTCTGCCTTTCCTAAACCCAAGATAGTTGGCTTCATTTTCTACTATGGCAACCTAACCTAATTACATATACAAGAAAAAAAAGGGTGGTTGGAGGAGCATAAAGGGAAATATTGATGCCCACAGCTATAGAATAAGACAGACATTCATCGACAACATCTTCCCTGGAACTGCACAGGATTACTCAATCTGAGGCCCGATTTTGAATCCTTTGTAATGATGACAATGATAATAGCAATAATGTTTTTGGAATGGGCAAATCCAACATTTTAAACAGCATTGATGGAGTCATCATTAAACTTACTGCAAGTGTTTTTCTGAAATTAGACCACAGCAGGATCAGCACGGATTGCTGGTACACTTTGGTTTCTGCAAGGATCTGCTCAGCAGGGGCATTCAAAATGCTGCTCTCATAGATCTTTGTACCCGTACAGCCTATTAACATCAGCTATAAAGACAGGCACACAGCCAATCATCCCGCTCATCTTTTTGAGACACATCCTTTTTTGAAGCTCCCCAATTTCACAAGGATTCAGGTGTATTTAAAACACATGTGATATAAAACAGAGTATCAGACTGTGTTTGTTCACTGAATGCACTTGCTTTCCAACGTTTTTGTGAAGAGAGACATTGTATTTTTATAAAGTTCCATTATTATTTTCATTGTCATTGCTGCTACCATTTATCACTCATTATTAAAATGAAGCATAGAAACTGGATGGGCAAAGAAAACAATCAGGAGAAAGTCTACAGACTTTAAATAGGCTGTTGCATCTACAGACTTACCTGGCATTACAAATACACTTTGTTTCACTAAATTAAAAACTACTTTAACCAGTGATGAAACTATTTCTTCATCAAGGAAATTGATAAGCTTTTCAAAGAATTGTGGATTCCAATATGTGGACAAATACTTATTTCTGTGAATTGTTAACTTGCTGGTGGTTCCGCTCTGACATTAATACTCTGGAGGTATTGCTTACAAGGAGTTTTATTGTATAAAGAACTGTGGCCAGCAAGTAGGATGATACTACATTTCATTGTCAATTTCTTTATATGGAATATAAGTTTTTAGATTTTTTTATTTTTATAATGTCTTAAAATATTTCATATCCAACTACAAGCAAGTAAAAGTCGGCATATTCAAGTACACTGAATTATGATGGGGTTTTTATTTATGAGGATTTAATTTTGCACCACTGTTCACTGACAGTGAGAACCCTTAAAAGCATACTCTACTTCTCTCGAAATAAATTTTCAAATAAATTTAGATAAAGCTAATTTCTCTTCCATTCTACTGCTGTCTTGACGAAATCCTTTGGGGGTCGAAAAGGAGAGGCACACTCCAAGTTGGGGGTAAGACAGAATGGCATGTTTATTAAAATGGTGCCAGCTTGTATACAGTAGAGCATGGAACATTCTGGAAGAGCAGGCTTAACCTGGGAGAAGCATAACCTAAAAGGAAGAACAGGGGAGGATTACAACCATAAAAGGTAAATGAGGGTGGAGATAAACATATAGGGGAAGACTCCACTGCGGCAAAATTTAGCCAATCAGGGAGCAGGGATAACACAAGGGAGAAGAAGAAACTCCATTTTGTACAGCATACAAATAAGAATATTCAACTTTACAACTATAAACTCATAAACCAGGGAACTGGTAACAACCCGATATGCAATAATAAACTCTCTCTTGTGAGAAATAGTTCTTGCTTGTAGTTCTCCTTCTCATCACCCAGTCTCGTCAAACACTCTCATTGTTCTTTTTCCATTTGGTGTACTTTTGTTCTCCTACACTGACTATTACAAGAAAGAGTTTATTTAGATTAAAAAAATTATTCAAGACTGGTTGTGAGCTAACCTCAGGATTTTCCCTCATGAAGGTGTGGGTTAATAGTCTTTAATTTATCTAACTAGGCAAGTTTAATTTTGAGGGACACTGAGAATGGATGCCAGATAGGTGAATCAAGGAGAGGGGAAAAAAATGTCCTAGATTTTAGCTCAGAAAAGGGTCTAAGATAACACTGCAATGCCATATCTGAACTTGGACTACCTTCAAAGGAATTTCCTAGTGTAGGCCAAATTGAAGATTTATTCTCAGACTCCTAACACTTAATGTAGTTACTTGTTTATAGATCACTGGCAGGATGGTGCCAAGCAGTCAATAACATGCAAATACATTTCTGTGAAACAGTATTATATGTTAAGTAAGACATGGTGCACAGTACCATGTGTTACTTTCTAATTAAAAAAAAAAAAAAAATATGAAAAAACCTACCAAAAATCACAGGTTAACAGTATATATTGAAAACTTTGTTTTTAATGCAGAACTCTTTTTTAAGTATTTCCTGCATCCATACAGGAATGCAATAAGGCATCTGAAACCATAAAAACATTTATGATCTCCCATAAAAATTAAAGGTGGACAAACTGATTTGTCTCAAAATATACAAAAATAATTGGACTGAGAAAATACATGCCAGTTTCCACTTGGAAAAAAAAAAAAAAAAAACAATTAGGGATTCTTACTATTACAAAATACTGAAAAAGAAGGTTCATAATGGAAATGCTGATCAACTATTTACTTCACCAGTGCTAGCTAGACACATAAATGCTCTCAGACAGTCTATAAAAATCTGAAGTTTTCTTTGATAAACTCTGCTTCCGTAACCAAAAATGAATGACTACCTTCCCCAGCTTTTCAGATGTACAGATATAAGGACAGAAGTCCCTATCTCACAAATTTCCTGACTTCCCAGAAAGTCATGAGTGAAGATGTATTAGAAGAAGTGCTAATGAAGCAGGAATTACTTTTTTTTTTTTCTTTTTGTTAAGAGATCATTCTTTAAAGAGGTTGCCAAGGCCAAAATATAAATGCAAAGTTAATTTCCTCTTTTTAGGGTAAATTGAAGGCATTTGCTTCAGATTATCTATCCAGTACAAGCTGGGGAAATAGCATCAAATCAAATCAAGCACAGTTTACAGTATATTTTAGCAAAAAGTACTATCCAATACTTCCAGAAATTAGTCAGATACCTGGGTATAGTAATTTTTGTACAGCAATAGGTCAAGGCCAAATATGAAATGAAACTCATTGTTAATGTAAAATATTTTTAGCCTATGCTGCTTTTAAGACTTTTTCATTAGGTCCTTTTAACAGGGAATCAAACAGCTTATTTGTGATTCACGTTTTTGCCTTCTCTGGGAGTGGTTCCCAGTATAGTAATCTTTGCCAACAGGACAAAATCACAGTCTTAAGGAGCATGTTCCAGATTCAGTACCATGATTCAAGTCACCACCTGGTTGTAAAGGGGAAAACCCTGCTCCGTGGAACTATTAACCTGACATGTCTCCAGTCTAGACTAATAATTACATTAAGGACTGAGTCCATTATCCACATAGAATGGGTGGAGGCTCTGATAAACCAGCAATAATAGGCGTCAGACTAGTCACCAAGGATTGTTCTTACTTACTTGCTTTCTTATAAAAGGGAACTTTAGGCTCATTCAGGAATTTGGCTTCCATTGGGACTGACAAACAGTGCATTTATTTCCTTCAAAGGGAAGGGACTGCACTTAGTGTAGTGCCCATAAAACAGGAAATGGAATGTCGTTCAACAAAGGTTGACCAGCTCCTGTAGATTTTTGTCAACACTGCTTTTGTTCAAAATGAGAAGCAGGGTTCCTTTAATTGTACCATTCCAATTCTTCTCATTGCAGCCTTTTATATAGTCTAATGGACACATTCATTTAATATATGCTTTGAAAAAAATGCAAAAGCAAAACGAGTGTTGAGAACTGGAAAGAAACTGGTGACATTCAACTGAAAAAAAATAACGTACAGTTCACTTTCACAGGGTGACAGTTTTGAAATGCGAGTTCCCTAGGCCCCATTTCAGCAGCGGGCCTAGCACAGGAGCAGCTTTCACGATGAACACCACACAAAGAACTTCTGGCAGGCATCAGCCACACCAATGCTGGACCAGTGGGAGTGGGGGACGTGCTCTTGGGTGCCATCTCCTGGCACCGAGTCCATCCAAGAGCTTTTCCATCAGCGCTGTGTGCACAAAGCACTCACATCCAAGCACACAGGTACCTACACGTATGTTTAGGCTATTCCCATTTTAGTCATTCTCACTTATGAATTCTAGAGTAAGGCAATCCAAGAGTATCCTGTAGGCTGGTTTCTGAAGTGCATGCTAATGTACTAGCTAAACAATCATGTTGGCATTCATCTGTAATACACACAGTTAGGACTACTGCCCAATATTCACAAGCACGAATGCAAATCCTTTTGCCAACCTCCCTCAGTCTATCCAGAGCTCTTGAAATGGTCCTTCCAATTCAAAAGTGTTAACCAAAGTATCTGGCTATAGAAAAAAAAAATTCTTTATCCTTTTTTGAAGCAGGACAAGAAGATTTTCAAGCATACTCTACAGTCAAAGGAAAATAAACTGTATATAGCACTATTATAAAATATTTGAATCATTTGCTTGCATTTTCCTTTCAAATATCTCAAAGAATTACAAGGAGATTGAGAAGCACTGCCATCACCCTTTTTCACAGAGGGAAACCAAGAGAGAAAACTAAAATGCAGCTGTTTTATTTCTTACAAGCAAGGCTGTTACTGAAAAGGGAAAGAAAATATTTCAGGAATTTGCACTTCTACATTCTGCTTTTCAAATCACCATTTAAAATGGCATATTTGAACTAATTGCTCTCGTATTAATTCAGGATGTTGACAGTTTTAAATAGCTGCACACAAATGTCTAACGAAAGATAAATTTATGACCTCTGGAAAATATTGCTGATATCTAACTTTGCAGAGCTATGGCAGCAGTAAGAACAGTTACCTTCATTTATAGTATAAATTCCTATAATAAATTAACACTACAAAATGAAGCAGTCAGTTTCATACACAGCCATATGCAAGGGTCCAGGCACAATGATCACTGAACCCCTAGCAGTCTTCAGCTATCAACTTAGCTTCAGGTTTGGCTCTCTTTCAATAACACAAAAACATTTAACATTAAAATACCTAAAAACCTACAGGCATAATAATAATAATAAATAATAATAATAATATTATTATTAGAAACAGCAATTTTCATACTGTGTTTCACTCCTATGCAGCAGCTAAGTTCTAAAAGCTGACTATGCTTGTAACCACTATTCAGTTTTATTATGACTTTGTAACAAAAAAGGCTTGACAATTCAAAGTGATGTTTTTCTTTCTCTTCTGTTTTCCAAGGTAACTACTCTAACAGGAAGTAACAATCCTAAAAGACTGATCCCAGAGATGCCTAACACAGAGAAAAAAGAAATAGAAAAACCCTCAAAGATGCAGTTAAAATGCACAAAGATTACCCTGAAGCTCTTGAAGATACCCTAATCCTAGTAGTAACATAAGAGATGGACATCACTAAAACAAATGAAAAAAAAATAATCAGGAAAGATCTAGCCACAGGGCTTTGTCTTCCTGCAGATGAAAAACAGTGTGCTACAATCCCTATAGAAGGGCAGTAACTGATGTGTTGGGAACATCCAACACCCTTCCATTCTATAGCCTAGGACTATGCATGTTACACAATCTCACCCTTCCCAACAGCATTAGCCTGGATTCTTTCCAGAGTACTGCCTCTGTCACTTTCAGCACACACTCAGGTTTGAGACTCTTACCATAGCACAATGTTTTCTACGTAGCCCCCAGTGACCTAGGGACAAGCCTTCCACCATCTCACCACATTTTGTTAGTAAAGATAAGATCACTGAGAATGCAGAGTAACTGTTTGCACTGCGACAAAGCTGAACTAGGTGGTGCCATTCAGTGAGGTTACATCTGACTAAGCACAGAGTTAGGGCTGTGATCACATCGTCAGGCAGGATGGAAACAACCAGAGCACTGCACAGCTTTCTTTTCTCAAGCTCACCACACATATCGTCATTAATAAGGAACAATTCCTGTCACAATTTGGCTTTAACAGGCGTTGCTAGTTTGAACTTAAAATGAAATTGTACTCATTTGAAATAGGGTCTTCCTGCCATACAAACATAAATATTTCGTTATTAATGCATTTTTCAAGACTATATTGATCTTCTCTTGAAATTGCTGAAGTTATGACTTGCAGATTGTTGTTTTGTGGGGTTTGTTTGTTTGTTTGTTTGTTTGTTTTTTTAATAATAAGCTTTGTTCATTTATTTCCTGTCAGGTACACTTGACTGTTCAAGAAAAAACATTATACTTGTCCTCCCAGTACTAACATCCCAATACTGATTCTGTCACCATAGAAAGCAAGCAAAGAAAGCTACTGGCCTGTGATTTGCAAAGTCCCTTGCTTGCCATAAGCTGTGCAGCTGTAAGCACAGCTCTCCTGCAGGCTCTGTTCCTCATTTCTGAAGCAGAGATAATGGCTACTCCTTGCTCGCTTCACAGTAACGTAGAGAAGTAAAACACAATAAACTTTTGGGAACACTGTGTAAAGTGGTAAAGGTAAAAAGTCAGAGCATAGTTATTTTCCTGGCAGAGCACTGCTCTCAGAGCACTAAGGCAAAGACATCCTTGCTGTAACAACAGGTAGAGTTGGTTGCAAGTGAGATGCATTTGGCCTGTTGTTTCTAACTAGTATTGTTTCTGTTGCTAGCTTTTCAGGACACTGTGATCAAATAATTATTCTTTCCTTTGCTGTCAACTATTTTTCTTTTATTAGTAATACCGACCTTTGTTTATTCTTCTTCCTCCCATGGGAAATTTCAACATACCTCCAGAAGGGATGTTGTATGACTTTCATTTATAATGAGATCCCTTCCTTTCTTCCCAGGCTAAGCTTCTCTTTCCGTTTTCCATTTCTTTCCCCTCTATATTTGTAGAGAGGGACACCAAGTGAAATCTCTGGTGTGTTCACATTCATGTGATCTGAACAAGATGAATAGATCAGCAGTTCTCACACATTTGCCTAGGAGACGGACAGCTGATGAGAATTCATCTCAAACAGCATTCCATTTAAACTGTTTAACATTCATTCTAGCAACATTAGCAACAGACCATATAGAAAAGTAGTGTATATATAAGTATAGAGTACCTACACATTTTTGTGGTTTTTTTCTTTCCTTAATGCAGTGAGTATTTTCTTGGATTTTGAATCCTTTACTTCTTGGCTCTTTTGCTCTTAATTTCCTACTTGTTTTCCCACCACACTCTTTCCTTTTTCACTAATGCATGCATTTTACTATCTGTCCCCAATATTGCTCACTCACAGCCTATTTCTTGGTGTGGTTTTGTATGCTTTAGTTACTCCTCAACCCCCTCACAAACACTTGATCATCCTCTTTCAGATATATAGTTTACTTTGCCTTCGTATCATGAACTGCTACCCTTTGCCCTAGAAAATCCTTTTCTTGCACTAGGTCATCATGTACTTCTGTCATTCTCATCTATAGCCCCCAGCTCCACTACTGGCAGCTCCTGCTGATGACAGATGTCTCACAATCAGCTGTAAGCCAGCTCTTGGCTCCAAGCCTGAGGGAAGCTCCAGACTTTTTTTCACACTTGCTTTTTGCAGTAGCACTTTTATACAGACGCAGCAAAGTCACCTTTTACTGAAGTACAGCTTCCTAGAGAATTCCAGGTCTCTCTGCACCACCAAGACTGAATACCTGTAGAAACAGCCTGAGAAAAATTGCACACAGTGCTATCCAGCAGAGTGAGTAAGCATGGATGGCATTTTGCCCTGCAAGTCCTGTTTTGAGCAGTCAGAGCATGTCAGTGCATTATTCCATTGCCTAATATACACAGCAGGAGCTCCAGAACTGTGTGCAGATGAACCTTCATCATACCAACCTAAACTACATACATCCGCCCCCACCATCTAGTGGAATACTTTCGTCTCTTCCCATGCCTCCTGTGGCATTATTATCTTCCTCTACTCATTTCTTCTACTTACCTTTGGCAAGACAAAGAACATATAATTGTCCAACATGGAGCTAAATGAAGAAAGGTGACGGTGTGCTAAATCATCAAGCAACTAGCAGGAAAGTCTACAAATTCAGATTAGCTAGATATTCCAATGCTGTACATATTTAGATTGGCCTGGTGCCTATCTATCAGATGCTGGCAGCCAAATACCAGTCTTGCAACCTGCAAAAAAATGTCTTAAGGGGCTATGTCTGTATAGATACAATATACAAAGTAATTGTTTCAACTTTTGGCCTGCACTGTCTTCTGTATCTATGTGCTTCTGAGCAAAGAAACCAACACCAAAGGACTTGCTAACTCAGCTCTGCGTGATGCGACTGCTTTGGCAAGAACCACTTTGCAATATAAAGTCTATGAATGAAGACAGTGGCTGCTGAGAACCGGATGCCCACACGACCTGCTTTTGGCAAGAGCTTTACTTTCCACTAGATTTGGCCTAGTCCTGCAGACTGAAGCACTAATAGTAGATGGAGTTCTAGGACACTTCATCCAACTTCACAGAAACATAGAACGGTTTGGCTGAAAGGGACCTCTGGAGGTCATCTCATCCAACCTGTTCTGCTCAAACACAGCCACATACAGCTGGTTGCCCAGAATATCTCTGAGTATGAAGACTCTCAAACCCCTCTGGACAACCTGTGCCAGTGCTGGGTCACCCTCCACTGTAAAAAACCCTGTTTCTTTTCAAACAGAGCCTATCATATTTCAGTTTTTATTTCATACCTAATCATATCCAAAAATAATCCAGTATACCCATGTTGAGACCATTCCATACGCACTCAAATTGATGTTTGAGAGATTTGCTTCAACAGCAAAAACTTAAGTTCTTATTCCTAGATGAAATTATTGTAGGTTTATTCAGTTTTGTCTGTACAACCATGTTCTGTCCCTCTTATTCACAATCAGCAGTGCCAGACTTCAAAAAGAAGTGTTGAACACAGTATTTCTTCAAATGTTTTAACACAGTATGGGCAGTTTTTTGTTCTTCCCTTAGCTGCTTCCAAAAACAGGACACAATGCAAAATACAGAGAACTGTCCAAGCACAAATATACCACCACACTATGCATTGCAATGATTTAAACAACAGAAGGATATGTTTCATCCATTCAAAAGTAGGTAGTAATATAAATAAGAGATAAAGAAGAAAGACTGGTGTATTGCCTTCCACATTTACTTTGTTTCCCACATTACAGAGATTATATCCCAAGAACTTGCAAAGCCACAATTAGCATCTGTGATAGTAACCTGAAAACAACTTTACCAAACTTGTATGCCAATACAAAACACTATCAATGACAGGTAACCACAATCACATTAATGTTGGGTATATCTCTGGGTTAGTACATCTAGGCATTGGATACTCCATGCACTTAGAAGCCAATTCTGCTCTAACACGGTGTTGTCTTAGACCCAAATGAACCAAGCCCATTTTGAAATCAATGCACAGCTGAGCCAATGGCATATTAGACTGAGCACAGACTCTAAAGAATGTGTACCTGTGTACAGCATGACATGACACTACGAAAGCAGCGTGTTAGATGCTACACATGCTGAGGGTGCCCAGCGTTCAGAGGTTTGTGATTCATCAAGTCAGCCCTATTCCAGTACTGCTGAAGCCACAGTTATGGTTACAGCTCTATGGCAGATCATCAGCTGGGACAAGTCAGCCAGATCACTCATGAAAATACAATTCTATTTGACCTCCAGAACTGCTATCACTGCAGTTTAAAAATTATGAAATCACCTGCAGACAAGTACTACTCATATAGTTTAGGAATAAAAGACATAAAGAACAATAATAGAGGCAAACAATACATGCCAAACATTTTTGGTCTTCCAAAAAGAGTGAAGAGATGCTGATGAACACTTTAATGAAAACTCCCAGAATAATGAATTTCAAAATGTCTGTTTTCTTTCTAGCATTTTATTTCTCCTCAGATTAGTAGGAAAGACCTTTACAAGCTCTCAGCTTTTGCCTTTTAGTGAAATTTTCTCATAAACTTAAAAAAGTTTAAAAGCTTCTGTTAAAATTAAACTGTACAATAAAATTGCATCATGCCCCGAAGTTTTATTCCTTCAACCTTTAACCTAACAAGTCAGGGAAATTAATTAATTAATCAGCTTGCAGAATGAAGCGCTACTTTTGTGAATACAAAAGGCAGAATTTGGCGCTCAGAAGACTTCCTGTTAAACTGGCTTGCTCATATAGACAAAATACTTGTCTTATACTTTTTAACAAAACATAACTGCTATTTTCTGCTCATTAATATTAAAAGTTTTAATTTTAAAGTTCATCAATTTGCATAGTGGTAAGAAAAAAGAAAAAAGTTTCATCTGACCTTTTTTTGATAAAATTTTAACAAAATAGCTGTTAACATTCAAAAATGCTTCAGGGTCAATTCCCATTAATTGTGGTAGCATTTATTTAAGTGTAGGTAGAATGGTTTTCCCATACCTGTAACCCTATTTTTATCATAAACAAGTTGTTTCTTGACTACTTTAATAAAAAAGTAATCACTCCCAGTCATTTTCATACAGAAAAAGTGGTACTGCTAGAGATATTAATGTCTAAAGAAATTGGGGGGGGAGGGGAACCAGGAAAAACTCTGCTTACAAATAAAATATGCAAAATGTTCTGGATATAAAATGTCCATGGCTAGTATTTAAATCAAATAGGGTTCTTTTCAAAATTAAACAAGACTTAGGAACTCATAAAATACACATACTAACTAGGAGTCACCAAGCCAAGAGGAAATTCTTGGGAGGCATGTCTGTCGCCCTGTTTAAGCCAGTGTCTGAGTCAGCACCACAAAGGTGGCATCTTCATCTATTCAGGAGCCAAAAACTGGGAGTCCTCTCCTGAGGGCAGTCCCTATAGTAGCCTTTGAAGAACAGAATAAGACTCACCCCTTTTGAAATGCAGCTGCTGTGGGAGGGGCATGTTATGCAACACCCAAGCAGTTACAGCACCTGCCAAGTTTTGTGCTCTCGCTCTCAACTGTCTCTTTTCTCATGATTATGTTAAAAAAAAAATAAAAATAAAAAATCAGAACTAGTCTTTTGAATAGATTTAAATACAGAGCAACTTGTTCCCTGCTTCCAGAGTACCACAGACATTAGGTTACAACCATGTTGCCCTCTTGCCTCTGAACATTTATTTTCTCTTTTGTGAAATCTGTGAGGACACAGAGCAGGACTTTACCCCTGGCTTCCTTCTCACCTTTTTCTAGCCTAGACACTGCCCTGGTGATTAACATATGGTCATGGGAAGGAAGAGACATTGATATGAATGAGGACACACCTGAATCCCATTTTCCTGCTTGTTCAACGAGTCTAACCACTTCGCTAACCACTGAATCATGAGCAACCTGGTTATGAATAACAATGCTCATTGCTACTCTGGTTTGTTTTGTTCATGTTTTTTGGTTGGTTTTTTTTTTTTTAAGGACCTTTCCAAGTATTCACATTGGATCAGTCCCTCGTGAGGCTTAGATGACAGGCCAACTCATTTCTCATTGGCTTAAGTCCCTAGTTACACACACCAACATTACAAGTGCTATGAAGTCCTTCAGATAAATGAGACTGTGCCTACAGAGTTGAAGTAGCTCCATGATTATGCAGCTGCTGAGGTAGGTTGGTTGGAGTTTTATTGCTGTCAGTCTTTGACAAAACAAGTGGTAGATCCCTATATACATACTTACATGTGATTTTAAATCTGCATATTTCATACAGTATCAACGATCTTGAAAAAAATACTCACTGTGAGATAAAAGCACATCACTATGAATCATTACAGTTTGTACATAAGTGTCTCAAGTTGTGATCAAAACTTTTATTCACCACTTCTAATAGCATTCGAGAGCTTTTGTTTAGGACCTAAAAAGACTAGGCAATGTGAACAAAGTAAGCAAATGAACACTCCTTTCCCTTCCTTCATGTATAAAGAAGAAAGTAGCCTAAACATTAAAAAAGTGGTTAGTGGGCTTACATAAAACAAAAATCATAAAGTACCTTCTGTCATTGATAATTAATATAATATTTAAATTATCACACTGATCATGACTTGGCAATTTTATTTATTTTCCAAAACTAAGTCCACATGGGAAAGAAAACAGGTATTGTTTTAAATTGATTATCATATATCCACACAGTGGTCCTGATTACTCAAGCTGTGTCTTTTTGCATATCCAAATTACAACACACTTTCAACAGCATTCTGTACAGTTAATTTTCCAAGGACGTGATTATCAACTGAACATACGGAAAAGAGGAGAATAGTTATTTTAGCTAATAACTATACTTATGTATACAATCTGCTCAGCCTTTCTGTATAGGTACAATGTGAAAAGCTTTTCAATTTATTTAATTTCCCATTTTACAGAGTTTCCTCTCCACTCTTTCAATTAAACTTCTTTTCCCCCTTTCAACAGTCCTTTGTAGCAGCAGTTTTAATGACTTATTCTCTCAAGTCTTAGAAAAGATATTTCCCTTTCTGCTAACCATTCCATGCTCCTACCATGTCTTCTCCTCACAACTGTTCTGCTAGTCTCCCAGATGCTTCATCTCTCTATGTCTGCAGTTTAGCAGCTCAGAATTCCATAGCGTTGCTCAAAGAGAAACAAAGCACCTGACAGAAAATACCTGACAAGCAACTTTGGCATTAGGTATAAAAAAAATAAAGTTAAAAAGTGACTAAGTGATACAAATTCTACACCTGTATAGCTTCTGTGACCTATGTGACATGAATCCCAGTGCTGAATCATATTAAAAAAAAAAAAAGCCCCAAAAAACCCCAACTGTATTCATAGTTTCTGACCTTGTAATAAACTCTGGATGAAATAGCTGCTTTGAAAGAACCAATACACATTTAAACCACACTTTTTCCCTTACAAGAACCTATCTCTTGTGTGCTACTTCTGTCCTCTTACTACTGTGAGGCAGACTATGCTACATGACAGCAAATTATATACCAAACACCTTATCCTATTACACTCTTGCTTTCTTCCCCTGCTTACCCTCCAGAGTTCTTTCATTTTAGACCTATTATGAAGATCTTACATCCAGCTGTGCCACACTAGCACAACCCAAAATAATGCACCTTTAATCTCCCAAAATTCCTATTGACCCAGCTAATGACAGAAGTGGTGGGGTAAGCAGGAGTAGGTATGACCTGAAGATTATAAAAACACAGTATCTCCATGGAGCTACCCCCAAATGCCTAGAGGTTGAGATATTTCATGTGATGACAGTAGCCAAGGTAAAGAAGGGTGAGGTGCTATAATTATGCCACAATTTGTCTGTCAAATGAGGTATTTTCCAACTCCAAGGCAACTGTTTTAAGAAGCAAATTATGCATTTTAATATACTGAGATATATTAAAATGGAAAAAAAAATGCAAAAACACAAGAGTGCATGGAAATTCAATACAGGTAGCAAAACGTGAAAAAAACACTTACATGGCATTAAAAACTCAAAAATTCTAATATTATTTAATCCAGAAAAAAAACTGCATGAGTTTAAAAATTGAAAACTTTGAAAGGAAATTGATAAGGGAAATTATCATCTTTTTAATTAACTGAAAACAAGAAATTTAGTATTTACTAAAAACTACCTTTCAGTACTTGTAATTCCATATCTATTCTAATTACACCTGAGGAAAAAAAAAGAAAGACTTTAAATATTAATATTTTGCTACTATTATGCTGGGAAATATAAGATTATAGAATTAAAAAAAAAAATCAAATAACTACCAAACTTCAAGTAAAAGAAGAAATCATAGTAGGGAATGCTCTTCTACTAATTTTTCAGCTCTCAGGAATGCATTTTTTAAGATGAAAGGGAGTGCCAGAAGTACCAGAATGTAGTCCTCATAAATAACAAAGTGAGTGGACTAATGACTTAACCTACTAGAGGTATTAAAAATTTTGTGCTTTTATTAATTTGGGAATTTAAAAAAAAAAAATGAGATGGAGCAATACAATAAAGGATTGGGGAAAATTATTTCATTATACCATGTTATATAATTCCTTAATTCCATACAATCTATCATATTGTTCTCATAAAATATTGCATATTGCATTTTATAGCTCTGATGAGTCAATATAACTAAACAGGAATAAAATTCTGCAGATGAAATTGGTATTTCTTCAGGCAACCAAGGTGCCAAATACAGGTTCTGTTACAGTGATTCACCAAGGAGAAAACTCAGTTTATGGTAAATATTTTAAAATCTCATTTATACTAATAAATGACTGCAAAATAAGTAGTTCTCCCCCTCCCTCTGCTATATTCCAGGTCAGGTTTGGTACATTCAATCTGCAACATAGTAATAAAAAAATTATGATACATTTTTTAAGCAGAACCTGTTGCGCCACATGAATTTAAAAGCTCCAGTAGGCAAGTTGCTACAGGAATCATGCCAACTAGATCTCACTTACCCGGTCAGGGTCTAAAAGGTCTGATCACCAACTTCCTCAGTTACCTGTTGTATGAGCTTCCCAGGGCAGGGACAAACAAGTGTGGCCAGGGTCTGTGACTCTGGAATTCCTGCCATGCCGGTTTCACCCTGTCCATTACACTGCTGTTACTTGCAAAGTGATCTATCAGAAAGATGCTTCCATTTTATTTACTTTTGGTACTCATTAGACTAAGTCTGAATTTCAAAATAAGAAAGTCTTCAAGAAAAATAAGGCAAGCCAATCGAATTAGAAGAAGCAACTTTTAAGGGAGATTAGATTTTGTCCAGTGACTAAGGAAATGTTTTGCAAACTGTACTTAAACTTAGCAAAAATGTATACCTATTAAAAAAGGGGAAAAAAAAAAAAGGCACAAGTTCTGAAAGATATTAAGGAGCTACAATTTCTGCTCAAAGTAAAAAGTTAGGTTAACTATCTATAGATTGCACCAGTTTACTGAAATATAGAATAACGCCAGTCCCAAGAACTGTTATAGCAGAAAAGGCTAAAAATTACATGGCAGAATTGGGATGAAAACATCCTGCAGAGATGCTTACAGAACCACTAGTTCATACTCTCCGCCTGACCCGCAGCTGCTTCCTTGGCCTACAGACCTGTTTTTAACAATGGCAAACAACATCTGCAGGTAAATACACGCTAAATACACCCAAATCAGACATTCCCTGTGCCACGCTGGAGACTAGCTACAAGGAAACAGGCCATCCCATCGGCCAGACCGATGGATCGGTGCTGAAACCAGGGCTGACATTCCCTCAGCTGGATCCACGCTGGAATCAGGAATGGTTCTCTTTTCCCTCTTCATTTTCCGTTTTCTTTCTCCCTTAATCGCTCTCCCCTTGCACCCTACCCCTTTATCCAAAACGCACCTCCATGTGCTTTGTAGTAGTTGTAGCGACCAACACACCAACTCCCGCGCCAAGTGTGCAATTTACTAATAAAACTTTCTGACTGTCTGCGGACCCTTTCGAATTTTTATCCCTCCTTTCGACCACCGATCATTTACGAATCATAGGTGCTTCCCTCTCTTCAACAAAGGGGCCGGGAAAACTTAGTTTTCACAACCCATCGGGGGCTTTAATAGTTTTCCCTGAGCTCCAGTGGGATCGATTCGCGCGTGCCCCGTGCCCACACAAACCCCCCGCGGCGCTCCCCCGGCGGGCGGCGCCTCCCATTGGCTGCCGAGCATCGCCGAGCGGTGACGAGCATTGCCGAGCGCTCCGGAGGCGGCGGGGAGGGGAGCGAGCGGCGCGATTGCGGAGCGGTGCATTGTGGGGCGGGAGAGGAGAGTCACTGCTGAGCCAGGGCCGCCATCTTGGCTGCGTCCGGACTCGCTCCTGCTCCCGGGGCCTGGTCCTTCCCCTTGCAGCGCAAAGCGGTGGGAACGGAGAGGACGAGGGGCCTGCCCGGGGGGTGCTGATGCGCGCAGAGCCTCCTCGCACCTCTCCTGGGCGCCGCTAGCGAAGGGGGCGGGGGTGGTCGAGCGCTCGTCGGCGCGGCCTTTACTCTGCCGGGATGGGTCGGTCCCGCAGCCGGAGCTCGTCCCGCTCCAAGCACACCAAGAGCTCCAAGCACAACAAGAAGAACCGGAGCCGATCGCGGTCCCGCTCCCGGGAAAAGGAGCGGGCGCGGAAGCGCTCCAAGTCCCGGGAGAGCAAGCGGAACCGGCGCCGGGAGTCCCGCTCCCGATCGCGCTCCAACACGGCCCCCTCCTCCCGCCGGGACCGGGAGCGCGACCGCGACCGCGCCTCCTCCCCCCCCGACCGCATCGACATCTTCGGG
The DNA here is from genome assembly GCA_035221455.1 of Xenops minutus. NCBI lineage: Eukaryota > Metazoa > Chordata > Aves > Passeriformes > Furnariidae > Xenops > Xenops minutus. The sequence goes on along the minus strand of JAWWEE010000001.1, from coordinate 82,735,439 downwards.
CGCACGGTGAGCAAGCGCAGCAGCCTGGACGAGAAGCAGAAGCGGGAGGAGGAGGAGAAAAAAGCGGAGTTCGAGCGGCAGCGGAAAATGTGAGCCCCGGGCTGGGGGCGAGGGGGGGCGGGGAGGGATGGGGGAGGAAGGGAGGCGCTCTGTGCCCTGGTGCCTTTCTCTCCGCGCCTTCCTCCTGCGGGCTGGGGCCGCCTGCCGCCGGGCTGCAGGCTTTGAGGCCCTCGCTGAGGCCTAAGGAGAGCCTGTTTTCCCGCCATCCGCCCCTTTCCCAAAGCCCGGCTTCCTCAGGTGCGTTCGGAGCCGCCCACTCGGGGGCCGAGCCCCTCGCACGCCGCCTCCCCCTGCGCCGGCTCTGCCGCTTCCCGGCCGCGCCGCTGCTCTCGCTGCTGCTCTGCTCCCAAACTTCCCTGTGCGGCGGCCGCGGCACCCCGAGGCTCTGTGCTCTCTGCTGTGCTCTGTGCCGCGCCGCCCGCCCCTCCCTGCCCTGGAGCTTGGTGTGCGTCGAGCGGAGGCACCTGGAGTTGCTTGACTGAGCGTTTCAAGAAACACTGTGCACTAACACTGAGGGATTAGTTTTCTTGCCAAATGGGACAAATCCGGTGATTTGTCTCGTTTAAAACCTTGTCCTTTTTCAGTTTGCGTTGTGGGGTGTCTGGTTGTTTGTTAAATCTGCAGAGATAAATTCTATTTTAATAAACGTTGGATGTGCATGAATGTTTAGCGGCATAATAAGTTATGACACAGACGTTTATGAAGCGGAGAAGAGAATGGTTTGAACAGTTGTGATCTGGTGATTCTTTGACTGCTAGCCTTGCTCATCGGACCACCTAATACAGAAATACCACTTGTTTGTACGTGTGAAGTCAAGTAGTCTGGTAATTCTCAGGTGGAACTTTGAGTTTATTTCAGCTTTATCGTTCTCGTGAAACATTAGTTGTTACTCAGAAGGCTTGGTGACCCCGAGTTGTCCACTTTTGGTTTTGTCAATAATGTTCTTTGCTAATTTAAGAATTTGTCAGCAATGTTGCCAAAAACCTTCACAGTAATACAAACACACGTGAAAACTGAAGGGTTTTTGAGATACTGATCCTAATTTTGTATATTTTTATTTTGTATATTTTTATATTTTTTTTTCATGCACATTTTCTATAAAGAATTGAAATGCGCTTTAATTTGAGAATATAGTGAATAGTTTATTTTAGTACTTTGGAGCTGGTTTAGTTCATACATGAGGAAATCTTCTATATAAGTTAGCTTTGAAATTTTCAAATGCTCATGAAAGTCTGGAAGGAATATGACATTTGAACAATAGTAGTTACACAATAGTGGACTTTTGAGGAAGAATTTATATTGGAAAAGATTGGGTATGGTATATTCATGCTTCTAGAATGCACTTGAAATTTTAAAAAGAAGAAACAGTAAAACCTGATACAGTAAACAAGTATGGTATTTGAGTAAGTCATCTGTAAATTGTGTTATGTATGGCAGTGTAGACACATGTTATTGAAGGAAAGAAGTACTTGCTGATTGGATAAACTAGTGGACAGTTTATTATTGAAAGTGCCTTTCTTCTTCTTGTCTGTTCAAATCTTAATACATAGCCTAACTTCTATTCTTTCCTATAATGTTCATTTTCTATAAAGGCCTTGCAAGTACAACTTCTTTTTCCTCAAAAATTTGCTGGCATGTAAGTGGTTTCTTTTCTGCAGCTTCCATAAAATTAGTCTTTAAGAAGTAAATGGATCATAATGAAAATACTTTTTTACATTAATGACTTATCTGTTGCTCTGAAATCATAAGTTATAGCTCAGTAGGCCAGGATGATAAAATTATAGATCTACATAAAATACTGTTAAGTTCACATCATTAAAAAAAAAAGTTGATATAAACTACAAAATAAATCATTGAGATTTATATCTGTTTATAATTTTATGTCCTTTATCAGGTCAAAGCCATTGTAATATTATCATTGCTTATAAGTGTTAAAAATATTTTTGATTAATTAAGTTTGAATGGAATTTATTGGGATGACAAGAATGAAATTTTTGCAGGCATAGCGCTTAATTTGAGTACATCATCCATTGCTAAGGATATTTAAAAATTTATTTCAGATATTAGTATCATGGATATTTTTGTAACTATGCACTATCTTTATTCAATTAGCTAACTTTCATTCAAGATTTCATGATGTTAAGCATAAAGCTATGATAGTTGAATAAAACATGAGAATATGAACTTTCTGACAATTTCTTCCTCTAGAACAGCATCTTAGGTATGCTAAACTGTATTGGTACAGAACAGTGAAAGTACTCGCTGCTAAATGAAACCTCTTAAGACAGAAGGAAAACCTTTTAAAATAAAAGGATATTTAGTATATAAAGGATGTTCAAAAATTTGTCCAAAAAGGGTCTTGACTTATTTGTTTTCCAAATAAGATAGATTAGGAAAGATTTTCCAAATGAGATAGGAAAATGCAAGCCTTATGAAAACGACAGGACATGAAGACATTACAACAGTAGTTGTCATTCTAAGTCATGGATTTTTATTGCTGACAAGCCAGATGATGTTTTATAAGATTGTTCTGTATTTCGCAGTATACTTAGAATGAAAGTTCAATATCAAGTTAAAAGTAACAGTCTTCTCCACAAAACCCTTAACTCCAAATAGATTGGACTATATGAAATACAACTATACAGTATTTGGTATTCATCTCTGGATATGTAATTGCTGTGTTGTACTAGTGATTACTGCCTGGAATTTTTTTTCTGTGCATTTGTAAAAAAAACCCTGCAAATTTACCTAATGTGTTTGTATCCTTCTTAATGAAAACTTAAAACAGCAATCAAGCTAAGTGATAATACTGTTGCTAAGCAAAAATAAAGACAAGATATATGAAAATATTTTCAAAATTCAGAACATGTAACTTGCCAGGATTTATTTAGTGCTTGGTATTGGTATAGTTTATTTTGCCTAATCACAGTAGAAACAAAGTCCTGCAACAAAAAAAAAAAAAGGGAGAGCTGAGGTACTTGAAATTTGATAAGGTAAATGGTTAGATAACTAAATTACAGGTATAACACCTGGAATTCTAGTTAAAATATTCAAACCACAAATTTTATTGCTTCTGTCTTCTATTTTAAGTTACTAGCAATTAGTTGGGTGCCTCTGAGGTGGTGGCTTTAAGGCAAGATTTTACAGGATATTATTGCTAGATGTGTCTTAAAATTGAGATTTAAACTGAAGGGTGAAGCATGGTCAAAGTTGGGTAGGATTTGGAATTTTGGAGAGGGACGTGGGGTTGTCGTTGGTTTGGGGTTTTTATTTGTCGGTTTGTTTTTTTTCCCCTCAAAGTATTATCAAGAAGTAGTATGATAAGTTGTCTTCTTAATCTTAGTCTAGTAATTACATAGGGCGATGCTAAATATGGTATGGTCTGAATGGATTCCCTGTGGTAGGAACACCGATTGCCTGAATATTCACTTTCTTTAAATGTAGGACAAAATATTCTCTTAAGTATATAATCTGCATGTATAAAATAGAAAACTTTTCAAGAGTTGTTCAGTAGTATGGCAGATGCTGTGTATTGAATGCAAATGTATTGTTTCAGTGCAAACATTCTGTATTGATTAAAAAGGTAATCCTCATGTTTGCATTTTGTAGTCGTCAACAAGAAATTGAAGAGAAACTCATAGAGGAAGAAACTGCTCGAAGAGTGGAAGAACTTGTGGCTAAACGTGTAGAAGAAGAGTTGGAGAAAAGAAAGGATGAGATTGAGCGAGAGGTTCTCCGCAGGGTGGAGGAGGCTAAGCGCATCATGGAAAAACAGTTGCTCGAAGAACTCGAGCGACAGCGACAAGCTGAACTTGCAGCACAAAAAGCCAGAGAGGTAACGCTCGGTCGTTTGGAAAGTAGAGACAGTCCATGGCAAAACTTTCAGTGTCGGTTTGTGCCTCCTGTTCGGTTCAGAAAGAGATGGAATACAGCAAATCTAATTCCCTTCTCATATAAACTTGCATTGCTGCGAAACTTAATTTCTAGCCTATTCAGAGGAGCTCACTGATATTTAAACAGTTATTCTCCTAAAACCTGAACAAGGATACTTGATTTTTAATGGAACTGACCTACATATTTCAGAATTGTTTGAAACTTTTGCCATGGCTGCAGGATTTATCAGCAGTCCTTTCATTTTTGGGGAAGGGTATTGAAAGACCTGTAATTATGTATCCTTCATTTTGTTTCATTTTGTTTACCTAGACTGTAAGAGGCTTTTGCCTTCAGCCAGGCAAAAAGCAGGGTCCAGCAGTGATTTGCACTACCTGTCTTTAACAAATAGGTTTCTTATTCTTCATTTAAAATGAACATTTTCCTTGAGCATACATTGGACTAATTCTGGGACTTCGAGCATAAGCCCATCCACGTCTTCACGAAGGATCTCTGTCCAGATCATTATATCCATTCTTAATAACTACTAACAACTCCTTTTTTTCTCCCTAGAAGTTATAAAAGAGCAGATTACCCTTGTCTGAAGTCAAGCTGAACGTGTGACTTGGGTTTTTGGGGCTTTTTGTTTTGTTTTGTTTTTTAATCAGCAGCTGGAGCAGAAGCTGAAAATGTCTTTCTGTGAGACAGTAATTTGCTACTAAAGGCTTTGATGCCTGCCTGCACCAATCATTCCAGGATCCAGAAGTTTGAAGACAAACTTCAAACTGTAAAGGAAATTTGTGCTAAATAGTCATGTGTCAAATGCTTTTTTTCACTCTGTGCCTCCTACGCAGTTTATTTCAGATTAATATTTTGATTGGCTTACAAAAGGAGAGACAGTAGCAATGCAGCTTTCCCCTTCATACTAAATGTGACTTGTCAGTCACATAATACCAGTTAATTAAATGAAAAAAAAAAAATGGAATGCTGAGTTACAATAAATATTTAAAATATTAAATTAGACTTTTTTTTTGAAATTCAGACTTTAATATGAAAGACCTTAAGTTGAATTTACCTGTTCATAGTCAGAAAATTCTGCATATGTAGAGGTTTTCATTTGATCAGATGGATGATTTTTTCTTTTTAAAAAAAAGTATTTTTACTATTGTCAATGCCATGTGGAGAAGTCCCATCACTTCTTTGTAACACATAATAAACCTCCATGCCTGGAGTGAAGTGTGCTAGCTAGTAGCTGGTTACTAGTCATAGTAAGAAGTTTTCATATGCTTGCTTTGTTCGTATTAACTTTTTTTTCTTAAACAGACACAAACCTCTGGCTAACTTTAAATCCTCCAAATATTAAAATAATTTGGATATATATTATGTGAACTGCAACACCTCAAAAACTTTCACGCAGTCTTCATATCTGAGTTGCATAACAGAGTTCCATAAAATTCACCAAGAAAACAACAATTACAAGGCTTTATTTCCTGATCTTGCCTTCCCTGGACTCGTGAATTCCAAGTTCATACTGCAAATGACAGTTTCAGCTGTCTTAAAATTGTCAAAATACTGAATGTTAAGTCCATTCTCCCCATGAAAGAAGCCCATAGCTCCATGAAGTATGGATTGCCATTTGTATTTTTCACTAACAGTAAATGTATTTTTCTTATTAATTGTTTGCCTTAGGAATGATTTACATATTTTTGTTCCTTCTTACCATAAACATCTGCATTCCTCAGCTCAGCCTTCCTTGTATGTTGTTTCTTTATAAATGGTTGAGCTGCTGATGCAGGTATTGCCAAGCTAACAGTACAAATCATTTTAAAGAGGAAGCTGGCGCGTATGGCAGCCGAGGAGCACACTCTGCAGGACACTGGACAAGACAGTAAATATTCAACTTTTAATGCTGATTAAAGGAGTATAGGTAAAGAATACGTAGGTATACTTAATTGGTGAGACAAACTATTCACTTTATTTATATTTTCTATATTACTTTTTAATTTGGTAAATACTATCCAGTTTTTGTAGTTGTCCTTGTTGATTTGTGTGATATTAAAATTCTAGTAATAAATTGTCAGGATTCTGTGATTAGGGAGGGTTTAGTTGGTTGCTGTTTGGACTGGGCGGGATGATTTAAATTGAGTAGTAGAAACCAGTTTTAGTGGCTGCACAGTTTACCGTTGTGAGACAAAATAGGTAGCTGTAAAGCTGCCACTTTAAGTCAGTTCACAAAAGAATTCTGAGAAAGATTAGTGAACATGCAGAAATGAATATTTTACTCTACTAACATCTTGCCCTGTCCTCCCCTTTAGGAAGAAGAGCGTGCAAAGCGTGAGGAACTAGAGCGAATACTAGAAGAGAATAATCGAAAAATTGCAGAAGCACAAGCTAAACTGGTATGTGAAGATGTACTTAATAATTTTGTAGGGAAATACAGGTGTCTGCCAGGTTTGCAACACAAAATAAACAAATTGAACCCTTTGTAGAGTTTAACTTGCCCATTGTTGGGTGCATCAGTAGCATTGCTCTCCTTCCCCTAAGCATAAAAGACCAGATCTGTAGCAGTAACATTAGGCTGATAAAATAGTTCGGATGCAGTTAATTTAGAGGGAAGTTGCTGCCTTCAGAATTTAATAAGTCCATTTTAACTATATCTTATGTGGAAGGTTGAAGTTTGCAAACATGTTCAACTTGAAATGACTAATTCTGTTTTGCTGAGCAGGACAAGTACAAACTGGATTTGAGTCTAGTATGATGTTGATGTAGAAGTGCTGAAAGGGACTTTCAGCATAAGCTTAAGATGTCTAAGTTAGGAAAGTGTAGCATATATTGGGTCTTCAAGCCCATTTAATCAGGTGCCTGCCACATAAAAACATTCCATATGATGTAGCTGGTTCTAATTACTTGATGATAAGCCAAACTAAGCATCTTCTAAGTCCTGATTGAACTTTTATCTGTTTCAATTGCCCAGGTAATTACACCTCTTTCATGTTAAAATGAGGCTTCTTAAAACACTTTGCTTGAAATATACCTGCTTTAGATATCTTTCTGTTTTACCCTTTTCTCAATCTTACATGGCCGAAACAGGGCATAGAGAAAATTTAAAGTATCAATTGATGTAATGAACAAAATAAGCATTTTCGTAAGACCGTTGGAAGAGCTGTAAGAAACATTGGTCAGTGTAAGGATTGACTAGTTACAAATCGAGTGAAGATGGTTTTGGATTAGGAGGGGGTTTTAGATGGATTTTGGAGCAGGGAGACCTCTGCTTGAAGGTGTGTTACTTCATTGTGCCTTCATCTGCCATGTGACAGGTATCAGAGGGATTTCTCTATATATCTGCTGTCTTCCTTAATTAAAATGTAAAGTGTTTGCAAAGCAGTGCTGAAAAATATAGCATGTAAGCACTCAAGATTTTGATAGATTAGGTGTAGAAAGTTCTCAGTGTTTCTTCTAAACTCAATTCAAATAACCATTTTATAAACAGTTTCACTGAAACCAAGTATGGCATCTAGCTTAGGTAGAACTCCTTACATACTTATGCAGGATTGGACCTGTTTGGAAGTTAATATGGACTTGTAAATTGCTCTTATGACTACAAAATTTGCCGGCCTAAATTTTATCATTTTCTTATGTAGGCTGAAGAACAATTGAAAATTGTTGAAGAACAAAGAAAGATTCATGAGGAGAGGATGAAACTAGAACAAGAGAGACAACGTCAGCAAAAGGAAGAGCAAAAAATAATCCTGGGCAAAGGAAAGTCTAGGCCAAAACTGTCCTTCTCCCTAAAAAGCCAGGATTAAATTTCAACTCTGAACTCTTAAAAGAAACAAACAAAAAAAAAAAAAAAAAAAAGGAAAGCAAAAAAAAAAAAACTTTGTATGGTAGCTTCATGTTGAAGTGTTTTTGGTTTTTTTTTTTCTTTCAATATTTTTTTTTCTGTCTTTTTTGAAAGTTGGAAAGTTAGCTTGTTCTAATAGGGGCTGTGCTCTGCAATTCTTTTTTTTTTTTTTTTTTTAAACTTCCATTAAGTTAAACCCTTACCAGATCATCATTGCCTTTTAGAGCATAATCTGTTTTCATCAATTTTGTTTCTGTATTGGTGATCCGAAGCAAGTCATGTCACTTTATGAGTTGTGGATGATCTGATAAGGTTTTACTGATCTACTCATCAGAGTTTGACTCTGATAACTGACAGAACTTTATATTGGGTATTACTGACTTTTAATGTTTTTTTTTTGAAGTCAGTAAATACATGAGTAAATTGCCATAGTATTACTGGACCTCTGCGGTTTATTGTTAAATCAGTGTCCTATGATACTGTCCCGTTGTTGCGCTTGATGTTCCTGATACAGGTAAGGAAATAGTTTGTCATTTCTGCTATGAATACATAGAGAGCAGTATTGTCTCTGTTAGATTTGTTTTTATTACATTGACAGCATTCAACCAGCGTTTCCCATTGTGTAAATAAACCAATTTGCTGAATAAAGTAAAAGTCTTAAATTCATATGTTTAAGTAAATTTTTTTAGTACACTTCTATAAACAGCTATAAGAGTGACAATTCACATTATTAAATTCAAGACTATAGTAGTATTTTTTTAAATTTTGCTTTATACTATTGTGGCTTCTCCTACTTATAATGCAAAATTACACACAGTAAAAAAAATCCCTGCAGTTGTGAATGTTTTTGATGGCTGCTGCTGTTTTTATGAATGTTGGTTTTTATTCTGACAGAGACTTATTTCAGCTGTAGTATCATGTTTAAACGGCTGTTTGGCTTACTGAACCAAGACCAATACTTCAATATCTAATCCCCTTCAGTTCACCTCATAATATAGTATATTGTATAAGTTAAGGTCATTACCATATAATGAATCTGAGGGATCCTAAAGGATTTAAAAATGGAAGTTTTTTCTCCCAAAGGACTGGACTGGCTAGTATACTTGAAGTGAAAAACAGAAAGTGAGATTCTGTATAAATACATTGTTTTAGCCAGAAAGCAACTGTTATTCATATACAGATCTTGAATATTATCCATTTATATATACAGGTTTTATTTTGAAAAATGAAACTACAGATTGAAAACTATATATATAAATCCCCTTTTGTATATAATTCTTCTACCAAAACCTGGATTACTATAGCTTGTCCAGTTCTAAAACTTTTTTTTTTTCCTGTCAGTGTGCAACATCTGTAGTAACCATAAAATGGAAGTTACCAGTAGTTGCCTGAGCATTTGATGTCACTGGACAAAGTCAGAAGTAATTCCAGATATTCCCAAAGAGTCTGTTTGTGTAGATTTGGCAAATTCGATGTGGGAGCAAGTTGGGTGTGCCACTGAAAGCAGTATTCAGTGTGCTTTATCTGAAACGGGGGCTTCTTGGGGGGGCAGACTGAAATGTATCACTTTGTCCAGCATGTCAAGAAAATGTGAAGACGGTAAAATACCTAAACTATTATTGTACTTAAATTTGTCTATATATTGTATTACAAAAGAAGATTGAAAGTTGCTTAATGCAGAAAAACAAAAGCTGAAGCCAAATAAATAATGTACATGACCTGTTGGCAGGAGCAGGCTGTATTTAAAGATCAACTGATACCTGTATTTCTAAAACAGAAAACATCCACTGTTCCCTTATGAAAAACAAGCTATTAAAAGTCAATACTCAAAACAGACCTTTGCAGTTTTATTTCCTCTTCTAAAAGCAAGAAGCTAAGTAATCATATGTGCAGCTGTGGTATCAAGCATTTTGTTCTGCATAACATAATTTTCTGCTAAATAGCAACATTTGTTCTCTGCATTTAACATTGTGTAGGCTTAGATGTTACAAGGTTATTTTCAGTCACACCTCTAGGGCTATCCTGTACAAAATGCCCATTCTTAATGAGATGGCCCATTCTGCCTTTCCACATTTCACTACCTGTTTCTCCTTCCCCTGCCCTCAAAAAATGGAAAGGGGGCTAAGTATTTGTTTTGGTGGTGTTTTTTCCTGCCCCTCCTCTGTTGGGGTAGAAGTTCCTTTGGTGGGATCTCCTGTCTCTTTGTTATCCTAAAGCATTATGTGTTTCTGAGATTGTTCTTTGTAGATCTGGTGTTATATTTGTATTGCAGTGGGGTTTTCTTATTGTGGGACTTCAGGAATACTGTTGATTTCTAGGAGATGAGGAATCTAGGGGGGTAAATTGATATTTGATGGCAAGAACTTGGAATGTTATATTCCCTTAGAACTTCATGCCTGTTTAATGCAAAGTATGTTGGAAAATAATCCGACATTTATGTAGTGTTTAAACTGTGAGTTCCCTGTGTGCATCTACAAGAGTATATTGACCCACCCAGAGAAACTGTTGGTGATTGTGTTGGGTGTTTAATTTTTATTTCATTACAGTTTGAAGTTTCAGCTTCAAATTTTGATTAGACAATTTCTAGTTTGTTTTGGGTATGTCATGGTCTCACCCAGGAAGGCCAGTAGTCATTTTTGTTGTCACCTACCTAGAGCAGTATTTATTTCCCTTATATGATAACAAGAGATTTTAGTTTTCCCAACCCATGTTCCTGAATGTCCTGGGTCATTTTAATACTGAACAATGCATCTGTTTGGCCAGGCAGGAGCATGGAAGGCCTTAGAGCAGTATGCTAAATGTGTGCTCTTCAGAGATTTGCTGAACTGCCCTTTGAACTTCCCATGTTTGTTTATCATCGTTTTTCCAAGCACAAGCAGAAAGCTGATTGCTGTGAAATGTATTGGAGGGATGGCATCCTTGAAGCTTAGCAAAGCCAGAGGCATTTAGGTTGGTGAGATGTCTAAACTGCCAAGCAACTGCATACCTATGTATAATCTCACTAAAGTATCAATAGTTCATCCATTCCTTTCTTGTCTTGAAAAAGAAGGATTTACCTTTGATGTCTCTCCATTTTTCTTTTGCTTTGTGCCACCTCATACATTTCACCCTGTCTACTTCCCTTGCTGACTTAAAGCTGGTAACCCTCTTTTTGTGATGCTATTAACATGCTCTCTTGGGATCATTTTGAGTTTCTGTGCCATTTTTTGCACATACACCAAATATGGGGGTGTTGGTTATTCACTTAACTACATGCAGTGTCTTGTTAAACATTTTGAGAGCATTTGAGGTCTTAGCTCTGTCATTGCAGGGTCTCAACTTTGTGCACATGCAGGCAAAATTCAAGTCAATGAACACCTTCCAGGCAGCATTACAGAGGGGATTTATTTCGGAAGAGAACTGTGTATCTGCCTGTGTGTCTAAGGCTCTATTCCAGGCAGGAGGATATGGTCGAAGAGCCTGGTGTGGTAAGGTTCCAGACTCAAAGGCCAGTCTAGCTGGAGCTGAACCATGACTTTCATGCACCTCTATTCTGTTCTCATGCTGGTACCACAAAACGTGTTTCAGGGTTATTTCCCTCCTCCCATCCCACCTTTTTGTTAGCCCGCTGACTAGTGCTGAGCCTCTGTTGGTGTTTCCGTACTGAACAAGCTCATGCTTCCGATCATCTTCCCTTGACTGACCCTTAGAATCAAGGGTTATGCTGACTCTGTCAGCTCTGCTCAACAGGACATGAACCCCCTCATATAAAAGGCCAGTTGTGTAGCAGAAGCTTGATCCCAGGTCCTTTTTCCTACCTCTCATATCATAGACCACAAAATAATGTAAATACGTTTGTTTTTCACAGAGTGGTACCGAGAATCAGTACAAAAATAAACAACTAAAATGCATAGCGAAGGTGTACAAACTTCTTTTCTGATCTTCACTGTAAGGCTGCTTGAATTCTGTGGCTGTATTTAGGAGGAGCCAAGCTCATTTTCTAAGAAGCTATGGTTAACCAAAATTGCAGTTATAAAACAGGCCTGGAGAAGGCAAATTAACATCTAGATATGTACTTACTGTACCATAAGGGCAGGAAATGCATTGTTGTGGTGTAAATGATGTATTAAGAGCTATTTCAAGTATCTGGCACAGTTGTCCTTTTGTACAAATGATAAACAATCCATTTAAGGTAGGAAGCATCAATTGTGATAATTTCTCTTTATTAAATTTAGCAGTAACTGTATCCATTCAGTTATATATTTTCAACTTTTGAAATTGGTACATTTTCAAGCATCGATGAATGATGGTGAGCATTTCCACTTAAAAAAAAATTTATATTCTCATTGCCTATGTTTAGACTGATGTTTAAGAGAATCAGGGATGGTGGGTCCAGTCCCGATCCCATTCAGATTAGCTGCCTTTTGTTGTAGATTTCATGGAACCAAAGCAAATACCTATGTCGTTATTGCCCACATTACTATCTAAAAGAAGGCGAAACGAGTTATTTAGCGATAAACCCGATTTTTTGTTTCAAGCCTCGCTGAGCTACAGGAAATAAAGGTTTAAGCGGTACAAACGGCAGTCACAGTTTTTCAGTGAAGGCATGGCATAGGCGGGTCTCACCTGCTCGCTGGCCGCGCTCGTCCGTCCATTTGTGTGTCCATCCTCTCCCGCCGAGCCCGAGGGGGACGGCGGCGCCGCTCCTACGGCCGCGGCAGGATTTCCCCCAGAAGCCTGTCCCCTGCGAGTTCGTCTGTCAGGAAACCGCGTTCCTTGCGAAACCCGTAATGTCTGCCGGGACCTCCTCCTGAAATAGCCCCCAGAGAAGCCGCGGACGAAACCTGTTTCTAACTTCCGAACATTTGTCATCTCTTTTGCTTTGAAACGCCCGTCCCCAGCCTGTAATCTCACGTCTCCCCCGTGTCCGAGGCGATCCCTGATGCTTCTCGGAGGCGAGAAGGCAGTGTTGGAGGCCCGTGCAGCGGGCGCAGGGGGCCGGGACCGGGCGGGGAGCGCGGTCGCTCCGCGGCTGCCCGGGGGCTCCGCGCCGCCGCCGCCCCTCCGAGCGCCGCCCGCTCCCTCCCGGCCCCGGCCCCGGCCCCGGCCCCCGCCTCCTGGCCCGGCACTGCCCGCACCCGTAAGTACCCCCGCGGCGCTGAAAGGGTCCCCCTGCCCGACCCCAGCTGCAGGGTCCGGTCCTTCGGACAAAAAAGGTGACAGGAGCGGAGTAGCTACTGAGCCCCCATTTCTTTGGCTGGCTTAATCTTTGATGCTTAGGTTATCTCGGAGATGAAGTGCCTGTTTTTCTCTTGGTTCTTACTTAAAAGTGACTTTATTAACGCGATTTTTATACACTTACGATGTGCAGCGGTAGGATGCTGGACAGTAGAGTAAAACAGCTGTATTTGCGTAAAATGACTAGCCGCTGGACAATAGGCGTCCTGTGATATATTTAGATACAGGAGGATATTTTCAGACAATACCAGGGCTCTTCATTTCCTCCGGTTTACTTAAAGCAAGGATACGGAGAGTTAGAGGTCACAGTTTACTCACAGCTTTTACAAAGCACCGCTCGTAACCTTTTGCTTCTAAACAAACAGAAGCACCAGCACCACAAAATTGAGGTAGACCTATTTTACACGTCTCTGTTGCTGGAAGCATTTATCGGGCTCCGTGTTTACATTGGCTCACGACCGGCTACACACCACACATTTGTTTAAAAGTTTAATAATTAAGTACTTTCCTCCCCTCACTGGCGAAGCTCTCCTTTGATGCCCCTTGTAGTGCATAGATACCCAAGCTCTGTCTCCCACTTGAGTGCTAAGTTTCCGTCCAGGGAATCAGATCCTTTCCCACCAAATTGTGTCGGCGGATCTGCAATTCCTTCCTCACTGCAAATTAAATTTAATTAAGCAGTTTACTTAAAACGTATTCGATGTTTTGTGTGAAAAGCAAACTGATTTCCTTGTTTCCTTGGGTGGTAGATTTCATTAGAGAACTACCAAACACAACACAAAATCTATAGGGCTTCGAGCGTGCGTCAGAATTCTTTTCCCTTCTATTGCAAGCGATAGGAGCGGGCTCTCTCGGGCTAAAACACCCGTTTATTTAAAAAGGGGTGGGAAAAGAACATTGGTTTCCAAAATTGATCTGGGAAATAAATTACAGTGCCAGTTGTTTTCCTTATAAGAGTTTCTTGGCGTTCGTCTAAAAGCCGGACGAGCACCATTACGAAGTCGATTTCTAAGTGAATGCCCGTATTTCTTCGGGAATAAAATTTGGCGAAATTGGCTCTTTATTAGGGTCTTTTGTAGCATGTTCTTTGCGTGCCTCAACTAAAAGGCAGGGAAATGACAGAAAGAGCGCCGTAATTTCCTGGGATTTAACTTTTAATCCTTTCTGCAGATACTATTTTGGCAAGAAATGCCTACTGGGAGAAATTCGGTAACCCCCTTAATTTCACAGGAGCGACTATGACATTACACTACCCGTGTTTAGCCTCGGTACAGCTCTTGTTGCGGATCCCTAGCATGTGCTGCCTCCCCAGCCCGGTTCCGCCGCCCGGGGCAGCGGTATCGCCGCCCCGTTTCGCCTTTCGCGGGGGAACCGCGTAGGCGCCGGGCCGGGCAGGACGCGGGGTCGCGGCGGACGGGGACAGCCGAGGGGGCCCGCTCGTCCCGGGGAGGGCAGCCGCTGGCCGCTAGTGGGAGCTGTGGGCCCGTGGAAGTGCCGCGGCAGCGGCGGCGCGTTGGGGTTCCGAGCGCGGCGTCGGGAGCGCCCGCGGGCACCGCCGCGACCCACGGCGCCCTCCGCATCCCCCTGGGGACCTGCGGGGCCGCGGGGGAAGCATCTCCAGCGCTGCCCGCAGGTAGCTGCCCCTGGCCGGAAAGTATTAATAGAGTGAAGTCAAGGGCCAGGTGTCGTGCCTTTGGGACACGCGAAGAACTGGGTCCGAACCCCTCCCCACCAAACTCTGGAGGGGAAGAAAGGGGCGCTGAGCGATCGCCAGGGAAAGGCGAGAGAACCCCCGCACCCGACCCCGAAGCCCCGCATTGCCCGCCGCTCCGCATCCCTTTGAGGAGTTCCGCGTGTCCGACTCCTCTTTATTTAGTGACGGCCCGTGGGTAATTGTCGCGCACCCCGACAAACTTCGGAAACTCACAGAACCCATAGGAAGGGCCAGTGGGGACGGAGATCGGGAGCATCCCTTGTCCCCCTCCCAGGCAGGGACCCGCAGAAACTTGCGCGGCAGCTCCGCGCCCGCGGGGTCACGGCGCGGCCCCTTCCCACGCAGCGGCGACAGCCGCGCTCCCGGGGGCGCTGCGCCCGCAGCCGCGGGCAGGGTGCGGGCCAGGGTGCGGGGCAGCCCCGTACCCCTCGGGCACTACAGCTGTTCCCCGCTCTGTAAACGGCAGCGTACCGGGGGAACACTCAGTTTTAGCACACTGTTTTTTAATGCTTATTTAATTTCATTCCCCCCTCTCCCCCCGATTTCGCGCCGCGTGGGCCCGCCGTGCCTCCTGCACAGCCCGGCGTGACTAAGAGCGAGTGGGCTCCCCGCTCACGCCGGGCGGCCGAGGGGTGTTACCTGCCGGCCCCGCTCGGCCCGGCCCGGCTCGGCCCCGCTCGGCGCGGCCCCGCCCGCCGCCGCCGCGGTAAGTG